>JAVRXN010000014.1:4918815-6126315 GCA_033556935.1 Timema podura | reverse complement strand
TCTAAAACTATTGGTGAGAGTAAAGCCTTAGACCATGCGGCCACTGAAGCGCGTGACCCAATATTGACGTAGGCCTATTTTATGGATCTGAATTGATAAATAAGGACTCTAGCAGAACTTTGTTGACCTGAAGATGTGCAACCGCTATTAAAATAAATTTTACCGGAGGTCGATAAAAACACCCGTGCCCCCACTCCCCCCAAACGCATCTACGGAACCGCTGGGGCTGTGGACCCCATCTTCGGGTAGGGAGTACCCCTTGAAATCTTATCCGATCAAAATTCTTTCCAACCCCCTCCGGCCCCCCTGCCCCCTGGATGTACCACCGAACCATTTATTTAAAACTAAATTTTATATATATATATATATATATATATATATATATATATTTGTCTTTTATTCATTAGAGAAAAATATTTATTTTCTTTTTTTCTTTATTTTTACCTAAGTATAGCGCAATTTACGCACAAGTTTGCTATTTTCATTAAAAGAAAAAAATATAATTTTCGGAATGGAACCTTTATTATTAAACTTTATTATAGAGCTTAAATTGCATTTGCTTTTCAAAAATTGATTCTTAAGATAAATGTCCAAACAAGCTCTGAAGATAATCCAAGAATCTTGAGTCGTAAGTAAGAACATGTCAGGGATGATCTTTGTCCTAAGACCTCACACAGCCTCCACCCATCCACCCCCTCCGCCACCCGCGTCACAAGACTGGAGGGGATAATAAAGAATGGACCATGGAACACTGAGGACAAGGAGCGTCACTTATATACCGCACCAATCAATGACTAGTGCTGCCTCTAGCGGGCTAGATAAACCTGCTGGGTAAACCACCAGAGCGCTAGTGTAAGGGCGTAAACAGAACGGCGGCCATGTTTGAGATATACCTTGTTAGTAAACCACCAGAGCGCTAGTGTAGGGCTATGTTTGGGAAAAGTGCTGTACACTGAACTAAATGTATGATTTGTTTGTTACAGATGATACAAATTATTCACAAAATAAATACGCGTCGGAATAATGTGACTAGCTCAAGATATTTTTATGAACTGAAGTTACTTTAATAGGCATAGAAAAAAGAGAAATATTTTGTTTAAATTGTAAAAGAAATAATTTAAAATATTTGAAATTTGCTGGATGCTGTGTTGGTCTATCTGTCCAATGACTGAATATATATATATATATATATATATATATATATATATATATATATATATATATATATATATATAATCAAATGTATACAACATGTTTATATCTCATTACTCACAGTATGTTTAGAAAGAAACAATCAAATTTAGACAGAAATAATATTAAATATATTTATACTGGGGCTTGTATATTTTCAGTATATATCAAAGATAAAAAGCTTCTTGAGAAATTATAGCCATAATGGCTGCCGTGACTGAACCTGTAATAGATGGACCTTGGTTTTGACTCCTAAAGGTTCTTTATTTACTTGTACAAGACGATGTTAAAATGAGGCCATGTTTGGACAAAGGCAAGGTAATAAACGCAATAATTAAATGAAGTCAAGCGTATTCGACCACCCGGGGGGCTGTGGATGGTAAACAAGTATCCGATTTATCCTAACCTCAATCCTCCTTGGTGCCCCCCCTCCACCCCTCCTCACTGTTTCGGCTACCGGAGACGTCTTCTCGAGTAACCGCCCCTCCTCCCCTTCATATAACCGCGTTCCTCCCCCGCAGACTTTGTTATACTCGTAAAGATTTCGCCGGACCTACATTTTATGTCTCGTAATAATTAATAATTACAGCTAATCGCTGTAACGGGGGAGTAAAAAAAATTGTAAGAGCTTTAATAGGAGGTTTATCGAAGGAGCCATGAGCTCGTTAACTTTATAAAATTTTGTTAATGATGATAAACTT
This sequence comes from Timema podura, assembly GCA_033556935.1. Lineage (NCBI taxonomy): Eukaryota > Metazoa > Arthropoda > Insecta > Phasmatodea > Timematidae > Timema > Timema podura. The sequence goes on along the minus strand of JAVRXN010000014.1, from coordinate 6,124,423 downwards.
TCGGATATTCTGTATGTCTCAAAAGTGTGTGTAGGAAAATTAGCATTTCGAAAAGGGGGGAGGGGGGGAATGGATTCGTACACTTTTAGAATCGTCACGAAAAATATTCTAGGAAAATTGATGCCTTTTATTTCTAATCCTTCATTATTATTATTATTATTATTATTATTATTATTATTATTATTATTATTATTATTATTATTATTATTATTATTATTATTATTATTATTATTATTATTATACTATATATTATTTTACTATAAACATAGTTAGCACACTTTATATTAATGATCTTGGTGTTCTCCTGGAAAACAAACTTTATTTCCACTATCATGTTGACCATGTAATTTCCCAATCATTGAAATTACTTGGACTTATTAAATTTATTACTTCATCATTTAAGAAAGTTGACTGTTTTTTACGTCTGTACTACGCCTTGGTTAGATCTAAGTTAGAATATGCTACTGTTGCTTGGAATTCCATTACCTTAACTGACTCTCTTGGGTTAGAAAACGTTCAAAGAAAATTTGTCGCTGCGTGATATGATCAATTCTTTAGTAACCGGATTTATTATGATTATGACAGAATTCGAAACCTCTTAGGGCTCCAAACTCTATTCTCGCATAGACTCTATTGTGATGCCCTTTTTGTTTTTAATATTTTCAATAGCAAAATTTCTTGCAAATTTGCCCTTGATCATGAAGGCTTTCATATCCCTTCTCGGGCTTCTCGTAATCCAAAATTATATTTTCTCAATAGCTCTTATAAGGTGAGCCCTATAGGTCATTGTATCCATAGCGCCAATTCTAGATTTGTCGAGTTCGATTACTAACATAAAAAAAAGCTAGACTCAGAGAGTTATTTAAGGAAATCCCATAACAATAATTTATCATGTAGATGTTCTCCCTATAATATTTAAATTTACAATATTCTGATCTATTTTTTGCATATTTTTACTGCTTTTAAGCACTCTTTAGTTATTTGTTATTAATGCTATTTTTTATTCTTATCATAATTAATTAGGACTTTTTTTTGTAACTATTCATCAGTATATATAATTATTTATCTATTATTGTTTATCTTATTTTATCGTGTGATTACATGTATTTGTAAGGCACTTGTGTACTTTTCAGTGCTGGCCTGTTATAGGTCTTTCGACTGTTGGCCAGCACTATAATAAAGGAAATTGAAATTATTATTATTATTATTATTATTATTATTATTATTATTATTATTATTATTATTACACTCTCAGGAGGACGGGGTATTAATACCGTTTGTGGCACCGATGATTTCCAGCTCTCTCTCCACGCAATGCTGTTGCTACCCAAACCTTTGGAGAACCTCGACCCAAATTGTATAACGACAAACTTTAGCAACCCACTCCCCCCTAACTTTAAAATTATCACGGGAGGGGAATAAAGGGGGGAAGTGGGTATTTCATAATTTATATGTTTTATTATCTTTTATCATTGAATGTAATTTTATAAAATAATTTTGCGATTTATTTTTTTCCCTTTTTTTTATTTTGGTTTTTTGTTATGCTCACTTTCCTGCTTTTAAATGATTTTCTATTCTGAAATAATTATTTACATTTTAAAAACTTTTTGACCCACTTTTGTGGTCAAATAGTCTAAGGTATCTTTCTCGCAATAAATTGGATTTCGATGATGGAGAGATCGTGGTTCAATCCTAGACAGGTGTACTGAGGGTGGTTTTTCCTGAATGGTTTTTTACTCTGTCTCTCCACGTAAATGTGATTTTAAATTCAACCTACCTCATACCTGACCCTTTAGCGTGATTAGTACCTAGGCGTATAACCTGAACAGGTAGTAAGACGTGTTGCTAAAAAAAATTATATAATCCAAGATGGCAGACTTCATTAGGTTAAGTATCGGGTCGGCGGTTTTGACTCATGATTGACGAGTCATTGATAAATAAAGCGTACAAATTTTCCCTCACAAAAAAAAAACATAAAAAACTCAATCTCCGCCACCGAACGCCAATACCTTTTTATTCATTCTCTTCGTTCTCTTCCTATTTTAAAGGAAATCAAAAAAATACATTTTTCAAAGAAAAGGGGAACTTGCGGTTTCATTTTTTTATTTTTTTTTGGGAGAGAGAGAGATAAAAAAACTTCAATAAAGATTTCCAACAGCAACGACCGGATTTCTTCACTTTAATAGTTTGACTTGGTGTTGAGCATCATTCATACGTACATAATAGGACCTCACTTAGGGAAAAGAGCTTATATCGGCTCACAGGGAAAAGAACCTTAAATATCTCTCTTTTCAATAGTATCTTGTTATAATTTATAATTTCGTTCATTTAGAAGGAAGATTAATTTTGTTATCTGACTAAAATTCTTACGGGTAATTTACTTTCTGTAACAGGATGTAACACAGATGGTTTCGTAAGATCCTTTACGATGGAAAGGTGTTTTTTAATAGCATTACATCTCTTTTGATGTTTTAAAATGTGTTTTCAAACATAATAATTAAGGCTGTGAGTGTTAGACATTTTACAAGGCTCCGATCAAATAAAATCAAAATTTCATAGGAATAAATTTATCTGACAGATATAAAAGTTACTGGATATCCTTTAACGTATTCATACGTCAAGTCATATGATCTACAGTTGTCACTTTTGATAGATAATATTACAACATATAAAATAAAATACTAATATAGAAAAAAAATTGGCAAATTTTAGTGTAAAAAACTCGTATTGTAAAAAGAATTTTAGACTTCAAACCTTCCATTTAATCTTAAAATATATATATTTAGTAAAAATTAGTAGTATTTATGAAACGAAATAAAATACATTGTTGCAGAAACACCCCTCTAAAGAGTGTAATTGAAATAATACACATTCTTACAGAAACATTGAGAAAAGAAGAACATCTCTGTTCATTAAAAAGCATAACAATCATTTTCCATTTCAAAGTGCTCCATAAAAAATAAATTTGTTTGCTTAAAGCTCAATAAATATTAAATTTATACAAATATATTCCAGACAAAAGAGTTTTATATTTAACAGCACTACAACTTTTCAATGATAAGTTATTTCTTATCTGAAATTGTTGTGGAAATAATATCAAAATTTTAAATATCCACTTAGTAATTTTTATGGAAAAACGAGAGTAACCATTTTGTTTGTGATGTTAAACTATGCCTTGATACAAAATTTGATCAAAATCGTTAGAGTGGATTTTGAGAAAATCTATTTTATCTCTTTATTCTCATCAGTAAAATACCCTTAATTTTAGGGATGGATATCTAATTTTTTTCAAATACTCGAAGGAACTTTATGAAAACCTTAGATACCAAGTCTTAGAGCGATCGATAAAATTGTTTCGGTTCTAGTCTGAAGTACAGACAGACAGACATTATCGTGAAAACCATTTTCACGAAGTCATGAAACTTCGACATTTATCAACATTTTGAGCTAGATTTTTTTTAACAATTACAATATTTATCTCTCCGAAGGGTTGAGGAAAAGTAAAAATATAAATATTAAGAATAATATTTTTAAACAAAAAGTCAATTTTTGATTTTCGCAAGATAACTAACTATAAAAAAAACCTCATTTTTAACGGATTAAAAAGAATAATCTGTTGGACCTACATAAGTTAAACGGCAACAGAACTAAAGTGTGTTTCAATTAAAATTATTAATTAATCTCAAATATTATCGTTTCTTTTAAATTTCTGACAAATTTTAATCTACTGGGATTTTGAGAGATAAGGAACAAGATATCGAAAATAGTGATATTAATATTTATTTTTAGCACCGCGTCTTACTACCCGTTCGGGTTGTACGTACTTATGCTAATATATGATGGTAGCCTGATTGTGAGATGAAATGGAGGACCTACAGTTTAACGTGGAATCCGAACCACGGTGGGAGGCCTGGCATTCCTCACATTCACAAGTTGTGATTAATACACGTCTTGTCAGAGGTGAAGGAAGGGTTTGGCAATCGGATAAATCTGTGCCACGACCGAGGATTGAACCCCAGACCCCCAGCACAGAAGTCCGACACCTTACCCCTAGACCACCAGGTCACCTAATATTAATATCGATTATTAATTCATTTGATAACAATAATAATCAAGGATATCGAGGAATCGAGTTTGATTAAATATATTTGTATATTATTACATTTCATTTCCTGGTTCCGATATTTCAGGACGTATCGAAGTCTGTGTTGATGTTTTTTGTAAACTTCGTAAGGATCTACGCGTCACCAGCAAATATTTTACCTGGAGGATACCTCCTGGAGAAGAAGGAAAAAAAAAACCTTTCCGTTGAGAAATTCAATTACGGACGGTAGGAAGGGCACTAGATTGTACAAGCCAGTGGATATGGGGGGGGGGGGGTGGGTTAGGGGTCACCTGGGGCAGCGGATCTCAGGAGAGAGAAAAAAAATGACAGAAAACTTACAACTTAGGAATCTTCAAGACGAGAAACTTGCGGGAAGGGGGGGGGGGGAGGAATAAAGAGGCAAAGTGATTTTTCAAAGTCTGAGCTGGAATTTCATTTATGAGATTTTTCTGACCTACCGAGGGAGAATTCTCGACACTAAAAAATATACATTTTTTTTCTGTCATCGCGTCTTGTTATATCCCGGTGACCTGGCGGTCTAGTGGTAAGGTGGCAAACTTCTGTGTTGGGGGTCCGGGGTTCAATCCTCGGTCCCAGCACAGATTTATCTGATTGCCAAACCCTTCCTTCACCTCTGACAAGACGTGTATTAATCACAACTTGTGAATGTGAGGAATGCCAGGCCTCCACCGTGGTTCGGATCACACGTTAAACTGTAGGTCCTCCATTTCATCTCACAATCACCCTACCAGTACACATTAGCGTAAGTGCGTACAACCCGAACGGGTAGTAAGACGCGGTGCTAATAATAATAATAATAATAATATAATAATAATAATAATAATAATAATAATAATACACCCTGATTTTACTTAGAAGAGCAGTTTAAAAAATTAAACATATTTTCTAACAGCCAACATTGATAAAATTTTACTATATTATTAATATTTATTGATAATAATATATATTAAAAGTGACAGCTGCAGATAACTTGACTTCCTGTATGAATATATTAAGGTGGTTTTAGTAACTTTAGCAACTAACAGAAACTGTTCTTCCTCCAAAATCAGAGTGTACCTGTTTGGGCTGTATTATTATTATTATTATTATTATTAGTACCGCGTCTTACTACCCGTTCGGGTTATACGCACTTACGCTAATGTGTAATGGTAGAGTGATTGTGAGATGAAATGGAGGACCTACAGTTTAACGTGGGATCCGAACCACGGTGTAGGCCTGGCATTCCACACATTCACAAGTTGTGATTAATACACGTCTTGTCAGAGGTGAAGGAAGGGTTTGGCAATCAGATAAATCTGTACCGGGACCGAGGATTGAACCCCGGCACCAGCACAGAAGTCTGACACCTTACCCCTAGACCGCCAGGTCACCAGTTTGGGCTGTACGCGTGCTAAAATAAAAACAGGAAAGATAATTTATCAATAAAACCTGCTTTGGTGGCGGCATCGTCAAAGGCGCTATTCTCGTGATATACTGGCTTCCAGATCGGAGGGGTTCGATCCCGGTCGGGTGTCTGAGTATTTTTTCCTAAATGACTTTTCACTCTACCTGCATGCAATTGTGGTTTTAAATCCAATCTTCCTAATCCCTAACATATAAGCTAAATTATATAATTTGCGAACAACCCTAAAGGGTAGTAAGACGTGGTGCTATAGAAACTCTCTGCTCTGTGGGCGGAAACAAACAGAAAATCCTGTTAAGAAAATGTTCGGAACAGTCATCTTGTATTACTAAATGTAGACTGAACTTAGTGGCAACAACGCCTGGAGTGCGCAGCTCTAAATACATACGTGTACAGCAAGTTGTCTATCATTAGGTGGGCAGAAGTGTTCAACAGCAAGCAACGTTGCCGAAGGTTTAGCCCGTGTCGAATGCAATCGACGAACTGTGATGTGTACTCCTATTGATAGGCAACCTGTTGTACATGTAGGTAAATATAGTTGCGTACTCCAGGCTTTGTTGCCACTGACTTCAACTTACATTACAAGATGACTTTTGCGAACATTTTCTTACTAGGATCTTTTGTTTATTTCCGCCCACAGATGCTGTGGTTTAAGTTTGAACAGAGAGCTTATAAATACCCTGTAAATTACTGTAGATCACGTGACTAAGAGAGAGCTGGAATGACAATGTCCTGCTGTATCTCTTTCTTAAGGCCGGTTTACACAGAACGCTAAGCTAAGCTATGCCTTGCTACGCCGCGATATGTTTTTTTCCGATTGCTGGCCGGGCAATTTTTCCATCACCCATCTTAAGCCATCTTACGTTGCGCATGCGCATAATGCAACTTGGGCTCCGTGTTTAACAGACGCAGTGCTGGTTTGGTGAAAATAACCAAAGAAGTGTTGAAGTTTTGTTTTCAGTTTGTTTCACGTGTATTTAAGTAATATTCTATTTAGGTTTCATATTTAATAAATGTTTTTATATTAAAATGGAAGCGTTAATTGAACAAGTCACAGCTCCACCTCCTAGATTCTCTTCATCTTCCAAAACAGCTGGCAACAGCAGCATATTCTATTGATCAATACTGTCATCTGAACCCAAATAAGACATTTTGGAGAGCTCCATCATAAATAAACTTCACTGGAGCAGACCAGAAAGAAACCACACTGAATTCGGGAGGGAAAAGAGGAACCATTGTTATAGTATGATTTTTGTAGGAAGAACAGTAGAAGTTAGTTACTAAAGTTACTAAAACCATTTTAATATATCCATACCACATGTCATGTTTTCTGCAGCTGTCAATTTTGATAGACAATATAAATACCTATAAAATAACACGAATAATAAATTGTAAAATTCTATCACTGTTTGTTCCAAGTAAATATGTTTGAATTTTCTCTACTGTTTTTCCAATGAAATCAGGGTATAGCTTAGCTTAGCGTTCTGTGTGAACCAGCCTTCACACACATTATTTCGGAGCTCAATTCCAATCAAACTTGGTTGACAGTAATATATATACATCTTCGTGTCGTCACTATATCTCCGGGGAAAGCGTCCCCCGAACATGTCGTCTTCATTACCGCCTTTATTCGCTCAAACTTTCCAATTATTCGACATCTCTTTGAGAGTTCTACGAGATAAAAAGAACAAAACTTCACACAAAGCAGTTCACTACCGATCTATTTGCACGACTGACAACAAACATACTACCCCGTATTTGGAAAATAGTGCACTCATCTTTTAGAAGAAAGAGTTGGGTTTTAAAAAAAATCATTTTTGCTTTCTCACGATCCTTCGTACAGAGGAAATATAGTGATGATTAAAAATACTTGAATTAGAGATGTTGGCGTTTCATGACCAAATGAAGCTGAAAAAATTTTATTCTGTCTGTTTGTTACTGGGACCAGAGCCGAGACCATTTTACCGAGAAAAATTAAAACTTGTTAGCTAGGGTTTTAATAAGGTTCCCTAGAACGATTATTTGGAATTACACATTTAGCCCTAAAACTAAGGGTAGTTTAGTTAAGGGCGAAAAAAGAACATACATACATACATACATACTTACATACATACATACATACGCTATCCTTTCATCCTCCCTTCACTTCAACTACACCCATACTCTCTTTTCCACACATTCATCTACAAAGTCTTACATGACCTACCCCTTCATTTTGACCCACACACTCTACCTTCATATATTTGCTTCGTCACCCCCGTTAGAAACAATTACGAATTATTAGTTCGCAAACAGAGAAAACCATCCACACCAGTGCTACCAATTATTCAAACACACTTTTACTTTATTCATTTTTATCGATCTTAAATTTGATTAAAATGATAATTTCTCTTCACTAGTTTATGGAAAAATTATTTTATTCTCTGTTGAAAGAATCATAACCTGTCCAAAGGAAATTATGATTACTGAGATAAAAAAAAAGTTGCCATTTTAACCTTTTTTTATCTGCGGAATTGTGAACTCAAGGAGAATATTGATTTTCAAAACGGCCTTTTTTTTTATTGGATCGACGCCAAATGGAGACGCAGGATCATTTGACTGTTGCTGTCAGTTTGTTCAACAGTTGGTTAGAATAAAAAATAGTACTTAGCACCGCGTCTTACTACCCGTTCGGGTTATAAGTGTAAGTACTAAATACCCTAATGGGTTAAGAATTGCGGAGGTTTAATATAGAGGAAGTGAACCCGCATTTGCGTGGAGGGAGAGTGGAAAGCCATTTAGGAATAATCACGACCAGTTCACCCGGGCGAGACTCGAACCTCGATCTCCCCGTCCTCGGCAGTCTAGCTCAACATGAAACTGGCGCGTTAGCCAACTATGCCACCGAGGTGGGTGAAGCTTGGTTAGAATAGACACAAAAACCAATCAATTTACGATTTCTTTTTGTGCACCGCGTCTTACTACCCATCCGGGGAAATCTGCAATATATATATATATAGAGAGAGAGAGAGGGAGAGAGAGACCTATATAGACTAAAGGTTAGGGATAAGGAAAGCTAGAATTTCGAGGAAACTTGGCTAAATATGCGTTAAGAGGGAGGGAGGGAAATCCACTTAGGAAAAAAAACTGCCTCAGTACACACGATCGGAATTCAAACCCGATCTACCTGTCATTGGCGGTTCATTCCATTGAAAGAGTGACGCCTTAGACCATACGGCCACCGAAGCTTGTAATAAATCTGTTGAATATTGAAAAATATATATATCACAGGTACGGCTGTAATTGTACTGAGTTTGTTATCCAGAGATAAATCATCAGTGAAGTTTGGTTGTATTTGTTCAAAGTCTAATGTTGACTGATCGCTCGAGAGAGAGAGAGAGTACGTCATATCTGTCTCTTTCCACAAGTCTCGTGTAATGTACGCTGAGTAACGGATCACTCTGTATGTTGGATACTGCTAAGTGTCGTGTAATGGACGCTGAATAACGGATCACTCTGTATATTAGAGACTGCTCCACTTTATATAGTGACGAAGACAAACCAGTGGACCGCTTTCACCGAGTTTCAATGTGGATATATTTCTTAGACGTAGATACCTCTTGATTCATATGGCTCGTTGGTCTAGGGGTATGATTCTCGCTTAGGGTGCGAGAGGTCCCGGGTTCAAATCCCGGACGAGCCCAATTTTTTTCTGTTAAAATGTCAATGAAAACATTGGTAATATTTCAAACACTAATATCTAAACACGTTGATTTAATTACTTTGGATAATTATTTCCAATGTTCTCGTGACAGCTAGCATGAATTTTGAGAAGAACGTGTTAGTTGTCATGAGGAGAAAAAGATTACATGAGATAGTAGAGGAAGCAAGACTGAGATGGTATGGACAGGTAATGAGGATGTTGGAGTACATGAGATAGTAGAGGAAGCAAGACTGAGATGGTATGGGCATGAAATGAGGATGTTGGAGTACATGAGATAGTAGAGGAAGCAAGACTGAGGTGGTATGGACATGTAATGAGGATGTTGGAGTACATGAGATAGTAGAGGAAGCAAGACTGAGATGGTATGGACATGTAATGAGGATGTTGGAGTACATGAGATAGTAGAGGAAGCAAGACTGAGATGGTATGGTCATGTAATGAGGATGTTGGAGTACATGAGATAGTAGAGGAAGCAAGACTGAGATGGTATGGACATGTAATGAGGATGTTGGAGTACATGAGATAGTAGAGGAAGCAAGACTGAGATGGTATGGACATGTAATGAGGATGTTGGAGTACATGAGATAGTAGAGGAAGCAAGACTGAGATGGTATGGACATGTAATGAGGATGTTGGAGTACATGAGATAGTAGAGGAAGCAAGACTGAGATGGTATGGACATGTAATGAGGATGTTGGAGTACATGAGATAGTAGAGGAAGCAAGACTGAGATGGTATGGTCATGTAATGAGGATGTTGGAGTACATGAGATAGTAGAGGAAGCAAGACTGAGATGGTATGGACATGTAATGAGGATGTTGGAGTACATGAGATAGTAGAGGAAGCAAGACTGAGATGGTATGGACATGTAATGAGGATGTTGGAGTACATGAGATAGTAGAGGAAGCAAGACTGAGATGGTATGGTCATGTAATGAGGATGTTGGAGTACATGAGATAGTAGAGGAAGCAAGACTGAGATGGTATGGACATGTAATGAGGATGTTGGAGTACATCAGGTAGTAGAGGAAGCAAGACTGAGATGGTATGGACATGTAATGAGGATGGAAAAAAGAACCTGCTAAAGAAAATATTGGAAATGAAGTATGTGGAGAAAAAGACCACAAGGGGGGCCAAGAAAGAGATGGGAGGAGCATATAACAGAAATTGTTCTAGTGAGTGGAGGAGAAGAATGGAAGAAATTAGAGGAAGAGTGGTGGAAGGAAAGAGGAAGATGGAAGCATTTTACTAAATTAACCCATCCACAGACTGGAAACAGTTGATAATGATGATGATGATGATTTCTAGTGTTCTGCCCAAATAATGTTCATAAATTCCTAAAAAATTTCAAAGGAGTAGACGCAATTTCATAAAAGAGATATTTATTTCTAAAGCAATTTCTCAATATTTGTTAAGGCTTTGACTATAATTTTGAAGTATAAACATATCTGGTCTGCACTAGACCCTATTTTAGTGAAGAATTCATCCACTGAGCACTGTAGTCGATATGTGAGTGCTGGAAGAGAACTAGAATCGCCGTCATTGATTTATTTGGACCTTTTTTTTACAAATCTGGTTTTAACGTTCTTAGAAACAAATAATTGCACTGGTTGAGTATTTCATGGTTTTACTGTAGTTAATCAGTGGACCTATTTCTTATACCTCCCCCCAACCCCTCTACCTGTGTTCTTGGGACCGGGGGGCGGTGCAAGACGGAGAAGGGAAGTTCCTCGTTAGTCCGAGGCTCCCAAGCAGCAAAAAACAATATCGACAACAATCCCTGTTGGAATATTAACGAAACAAGATGGTGGACGCGGGGAGACTACTCTCAGATACAAGGCCGGGATGGACCACAGACACGGGTTGAAGAAATGTCGAAAGAGGATATAAACTGGAGAGGAAAATACTTGTTGGAGGCTTGGAGGATATAAACTGGAGAGGAAATACTTTCTGGAGGCTTGGAGGATATAAACTGGAGAGGAAATACTTTCTGGAGGCTTGGAGGATATAAACTGGAGAGGAAATACTTGTATGGAGGCTTGGAGGATATAAACTGGAGAGGAAATACTTGTATGGAGGCTTGGAGGATATAAACTGGGAGAGGAAATACTTTCTGGAGGCTTGGAGGATATAAACTGGAGAGGAAATACTTTCTGGAGGCTTGGAGGATATAAACTGGAGAGGAAATACTTTCTGGAGGCTTGGAGGATATAAACGGGAGAGGAAATACTTTCTGGAGGCTTGGAGGATATAAACTGGAGAGGAAATACTTTCTGGAGGCTTGGAGGATATAAACTGGAGAGGAAATACTTTCTGGAGGCTTGGAGGATATAAACTGGAGAGGAAATACTTTCTGGAGGCTTGGAGGATTTATTATTATTATTATTATTATTATTATTATTATCACCGCGTCTTACTAACCGTTCGAGTTATACGCACTTACACTAATGTGTAATGGTAGGGTGATTGTGAGATGAAATGGAGGACCTACAGTTTAACGTGGGATCCGAACCAAGGCAGACGCCTGGCATTCCACACATTCACAAGTTGTGAATAATACACGTCTTGTCAGAGGTGAAGGAAGGGTTTGGCAATCAGATAAATCTGTACCGGGATCGAGGATTGAACCCCGGACCCCCAGCACAGAAGTCCGACACCTTACCCCTAGACCACCAGGTCACCCTTGGAGGATATAGACTGGAGAGTAAAATACTTGTCTGTAGGCTTGGAGGATATAAACTGGAGAGGAGATACTTGTCTAGAGGCTTGGAGGATATAGACCGGATAGGAAATAATCAGACACGACAGATAAATCACAAAATAGGATTAACTTTGTTTCATAATTAGAGCCGCGAGATTAAACGCCTGCTCTCTACTACGCCCCCGCCCCCCCCCCCCCCCACCACCTCACCCGGGAAAGCTTAGATAATAATTCCAGCCCGTCTCCAAAGTTAGCCAATAAGTTTGTATCGAATAATCCCGTCAACAGCTTCCAGGAGGAAGACAGGGATTATCTCTGACAAGGATAGAAGATGTCGTGTTGATTTGTTTCTAGAAAGTGGGAAGTATAGATCTGGTTTCCTGCGACTTCTCATTGGCTGTGTTCACTTATCTCTGGAGCCCTTCTTTTACTTTGCTCTGGTTCCTAGCATCGTATTGTATCGTATTATATTGTATTGTATTATATTGTATTGTATTTTATTGTTTCATATATTACTGTATCGTATTATATTGTATTGTATTTTACTACAACGTATTTTTATTTATTGTATTTTACTGTACCGTATTTTATTGTATTTGATTTTACCGGGTTATATTGTATTTTGCTGTATCGTATTTTATTTTATCACATTTTATTGTATTTTACTATATATTGTATTTATTATATTGTATTCCACTACATTATATCATATTTATTTTATCTTATTTTATTGTATCGTATTGTTTTGTATTGAATTCATTGTATCTTATTTTATTTTATATTATTTTATCTTATTTTACTGTATTGTATTTTAGTGTAGGTATCCTATTTTATTGTAGGGCCTATCGTGTTTTATTGTTTTTTATTTTATTGTACCGTATTTTACTGTATTGTGTTTTATTGAATTGTATTTATTGTATTGCGTTTTATAAAAGTTTTTTACCAGAATCTTAATATAGGTCTGTATTTTCTAAAAGCTTCATCCCACTATAATCCCACTATATGTTTGTAGTTTCTAAAAGTTACTTCTACCCTAATCCCACTATATGTTTGTAGTTTCTAAAAATTCCTTCTACCCTAATCCCACTATATGTTTGTAGTTTTCTAAAAGTTACTTCTACCCTAATCCCACTATATGTTTGTAGTTTCTAAAAGTTCCTTCTACCTTAATCCCACTATACCTAAGCTAAGTGATGTGAGACGGGCTCTTGAAACAAATGAAAGTTAAACGGCCATTTCTAACGCCAGTTATTTTAGTATCAGGGTGATAGTGTTTACGTGGAGTGAAGCGGTGTGGCATTGTGTGGCATTGTGTGGCATTGTTCGCTGATAAGGGGGGCGGGGGGAGGGGAGGCAATGAGCCGTAAAAAAACACCAGCATGGACTGGGAACAAATGAACGATAAACCCAAAATACGCGGTGAACTTTTCAGTTGCGTGCGTTTCGAGTGGTGCAAGGAAAACCGAAAGATATTTTTATGGAAGTAGTTGATGCGCACTTTCTAAACGTATGGATCACATCAGTAACTTTGTTTTAGCACCTTTTGTTTCTACCTGTTTTGAATATAGAGGAGGTGTACCAGCATTTGTTTGTAGGGATAGTGGAAAACTAGTTTAGTAAAAACCACACTCAGCGCACCTAGACGGGATTCGAACCCCAATCTCCCTATCATCGGCAGTGATATTCAACCTTTCTCACCCCCAAGGTACACTAAAAATAGGCGGTTCAAAGGCTGTGCAGTCAGAGTGTTTACTGGCCTTAATAAGCTAGAGCCTATTCTTATTGGATGATACGTCCAAATTCAAGGTCCATCTATGTTCAACTTATTGCACAAAAATTTTAAAAATTCATCAACTTTATGTACCGTGTACTTTTCATTGTGTTTGTTTTATGAACGTTATCAATGAAAATGTTGGGTTTAAACTTCTTGTGCACTGTGTGCTATGCGCTATTCGCTATTAATTATGCGTTATACAGGAATATAAACCCCGCCCTAGATAAGCAGACGGACTACATTATTTCAAATTAATCAGTTGTAAAAATCAATATCTGTGCGCATACAATAATTTCCCCTTCCTAATGAAACAGTTACCGGGCGAGTGCACTAATTATTATATATACTCTGTTCCCGATAACTTGGATACTTTCTCCCAGTTGAAAAGAATTTATAAAATAAGCTCCGAAATTATCCGTCTAGCTAAAATGTTTTTGTCAAGTAACAAGTGTTGTCATTTGACCTAGTTGACCTAGGTGGTCTTTAGGTAAAGTGTTCACCTCAAGACCCGATGGATCGTGGGTTCAAACCCGTCCGAGGTCTATAGTTTTACTTTAGCGATAAAAATCCGTAGCACAACTTCCTTCGGAGCGAAAGTGAAGCCGTCAGTTTCATGTCGATTGTGGCTTTTAAAAGAACCCTGCAAAGTGTGTGAAAATACCTTTTTGAAAAAATTGGTGGTCCCTTTCGCTTTCGCTCAGAGAAATTTTCGTGGGCTGATCTGAATTATTATTTTTATTATTTTTATTTTTATTATATTATATTAATATAATTAATATAATTAATATAATAATAATAATTATTATTATTATTATTATTATTATAGCACCGCGTCTTACTACCCGTTTGGGTTATACGCTTATGTACTCATTACGCTAATGGTTTTAGGGACTAGGGAGGTTATATTTAGAAGAAATGTATCCGTATTTTCGTGGAGGATGAGTGGAAAACCAATTTGGAAGAAAACATCTCCGGTACACCCGATCGAGATTCGAACCTCCATCTCCCCGTCATCGGCGGTCTAGTCTACTGCGAGAGTAACGCCTTAAGGCCCTGAAACAGACTCAGTATCCCGTAGTCCGTGGTCCGTAAGAAATCGATGCCACAATATCAGATTGCTCTGGCCACAAAGTCCTTATACATAAGTCCTTACTCCGTAGAAGTTGATTAACTTTAACTTTTATACGGACTACCAAACACAGGTTAGTAGCTAAATACGCGCATGCTTATAATTAGATTTTATTTTATGATTGGTAATATTCTTGTTAAGGATCAAAAACCCATATAAACATAAAGGAAGCACGAAAATAATATTAAGAGTTCTTGCTTTGTTTACATTCAGAATACTAGTATCTTCATTTGTTTTGCATTTTCAGGCTGATTTGTTTTAAGTTTGATATTTAAAATTGTATTTATTGTGATTGTACTACAATTTAAGTACATCCTGGAAGTTTTCTCAACAATTTATTTTTTAGTTTCTTTTATTGATCAATTGACTGATTGACACTCACCCCTTGCTGTCAGCTGTTGACGATTGTCTTTAGAAGGTGACCTTGTGGTCTAGGGGTAAGGGGACTTCTGTGTTGGGGGGTCCGTGGTTCAATACTTGGTCAAGGCACAGATTTATCTGATTGCCAAACCCTTTCTTCACCTCTGACAAGACGTGTATTAATCACAACTTGTGAATGTGTGGAATGCCAGGCCTACCACCGTGGTTCGGATCCCACGTTAAACTGTAGGTCCTCCATTTCATCTCACAATCACCCTACCATTGCACATTAGCGTGAGTATAACATGAACAAGAACGGGTAGTAAGACGTGGTACTAATAATAATGATTGTTTTTAGAAGTTTTTCGATCGGACGAAGTCTCTGACTATCTCATTGGTTGGGATGGTCACGTGATTATGGATACGGACTGTGTAATCGTGAATAGAATTTCTTGAGGACCAGGACCTACGGATACGGAGTCTATGTCGGACCTTTAGATTACGCGGCCATCGAAGTTTCTTTCTTACGTTTTATTTTTGTGTCGAACGATAACTCATATTTTACTTTGCCAGCGCACTCCGACATTTTGTGTTCGGCACCAAAAAAAAAATAAAAAATTGTAAAAACGAAAACTTTATATCACTGAGGGAGTTGAGTGGACTTTTAAAGGTTGTTAGCGGGTGTACCAACATTTCACAGGGATACCAACATCACACTGGGGAGGGATTTCAAACCACCTTAACAGCAGTTGGCTTCACTTGCTTTGAAGATAAAGTGTGCACCGACTTTATACAAGTGCTCTTTTTTTATTTTTTTTTATTCCTTTGGTGAGTTATAAGACTCAGATTTCTTCTCCCTTTCATTCGGTTGGTGGGAAAAAAACAGAGAAAAAATCACACACACCAAAAAAAGACTTACTGAAGGTTTACCAACTCTTTTATTTTTGCTTTTGGGGGGAAAAAAACTTTACCGCTTTAATTTAAACCTAGTTTTTATTAGCAAGGGATGGAATCTCTTATTATATTCAGAGTTTCAAACTAATTTTAGTCGCGTTTCTCTGAAAGGATTATGAACTACGCAACCCGCCTCGGTGGCGTAGTTGGCTAACGCGCTAGTCGTGTTGAGCTCGACCGCCGAGGACGGGGAGATCAAGGTTCGAATCTCGGTCGGGTGAACTGGGGGTGGTTTTTCCTAAATGGTTTTCCACTCTCCCTCCACGTAAATGCGGGTTCACTTCCTCTATATTCAACCTTCCCAATTCCTAACCCATTAGCGTAATTAGTACTTAAGCGTATAACCCGAACGGGTAGTAAGACGCGGTGCTAAATAAATAAAAATAAACTAATTAGGCAACCTCGTTAGTAATTATACGTACTTACAAAAATCTCACTTGGTTGAGGGTCTGCCCACTGAGATAAGGGGCTCCGATTTCGATTCTCAGCACTGCCAAAAATAAGTGTCATTGGCTAAAATGGGGATTTTCCTTTCACATTAACTAACGGGTAGGGGACAGGCTGTTGTGTTTGTTCTGTAATTTTTATATTATTTGTCACAGAGTCATACTACCTGTTCAGGTTAAACACATAAATGATAATTACTTAATGGGATAGGGATGAGGAAGAAAACCTTTTAGAGGTGATCTACCAGCATTTGCGTGGAAGGAGATTGGAAATCATTTAGGGGAAAACCACCCTCAGTAGACCCGGCCTGGATTCTAACCCCGATATCCCCATCATCAGAGGTCGGTCTAACGCGAGAGTGACGCCTTAGACCGTTCGACCACTGAAGCGGGTTTTTCTGTAATTAAGTTAGTCTGTAGGTTGTGTACCGATGTAATCAGTTGGTTCAGAAAGTGCACTTTAAATACGGCACCATAATTAAAAATTATATTTCACATGTTTTGAATTTGTATTTAAATTGTTTGCAATCTCTTTGTGGGAAGCGGTCAGGAGGAGTTAAATGCCAGTGTCGTGTAGTGTTACCAGGATAAGCAGAGCTTGTTTAAAGTGTACCTGTGATATGTTATCAACAGTGAGTACAACACTTATTGGTCAGGTGTCAACGAACATACATTCTCATGTGAGGTGTGTAGAGCAGAGTCTATGTATGATTGGTCAAATGGGGACATAGTGGGGGAGAACATATCACAGGTACAGTTTTAACAAGCTCTGCTTACCCTGGCAACACTACATGACACTGATACATTCCCATGTGAGGTGTGTAGAGCAGAGTCTATGTATGATTGGTCAAATGGGGACATAGTGGGGGAGAACATATCACAGGTACAGTTTTAACAAGCTCTGCTTACCTGGCAACACTACACGACACTGATACATTCCATGTGAGGTGTGTAGAGCAAGTCTGTGTATGATTGGTCAAATGGGGACAGAGTGGGGGAGAACATATCACAGGTACAGTTTTAACTAGCTCTGCTTACCATGGCAACACTACACTACACTGATACATGCCCTCCCCTCTCCGTACACTAATCAGTAAGATGAAGGGCGACTAGCTTGTAAGTTGTCCTACCTGTGTTTTAAACCGTCCTCTCACTCAGACGGACATTTCCCGACAGTCGACGATCGGGAACATTTGACTTCCTCTCGCTGCGATACTTCGACTAGTTCACACCAGTGCTATTAGATTGGGGGGGGGGTTTCGAACCACTGAGTGCCTTCCCGACCAGGTACTGACAACGCGCGGTGCTACTATCTACCCCGAGATACTTGTGAAAGGAAGGAAGGAGGTTGTATCGGTAGCGTCCCTGAGGCGTCGCGCGGCGCTGGCGTCGAGTTACCTCCTCGGCCGTCAGACTGGAACTGAGTCAGCCTCAGCTGCGGATGGACCGCGGGATAGACGCCACCCCTCCACCCCCACCAACCCCTATCCCCCTCTCTTTCCTTCGCTACATCTGTCTCACTCTTGTATCTTTCATACAGAAGCGTCGGTTCTTTTTTTAAAACTCCACTGACACGAATAATTGTTGCTTTTTATCCACGCGTCTTACTACCCGTCCGAGCCATACACTTATATAGCAATTACATCAATGGTTTTAGTGACGAGTAAAGTTATATTATAGGAAGTGTATCCACATTTGCGTGAAGGGACAGTGGTGAACCATTTTGGAAAAAACCACCCTCATTACACCGACCGAGATTCGAACCTCGATCTCCCTTCATTGGGAGTCTAACCTACTGCGAGAGTAGCGCGTTAGACCATCCGGCCACTGAATTGGATTTACTAAAATTAATGTATATACTTTTTCCTAACACCACGTCTCAATATTCATAATTTAAAGGAAGTGCACATGAATTTGCTTGGAGGGAGAGTAGAAAACCACTCAAGGGGAAAAAAAACACCCTCAGTACAGTCGACCGGGATTCTAAGCCCAATATTTCCGTCATCAGTTTAATGAGAGACTGACGTCTTATACTGCGTGGTCACACAAGCGGGTTAGTAATTGAAACACTTTTTTTTAAAACAACTAGTCGTGTGACCCGATTCGGTGGCCTCATGGTCTAAGGCGCTACTCTCGCAATAGATTAGACTGCGATGATGGGGAGATCCAGGTTCAACCCTCAGTCGGGTGTACTGAGAGTGGTTTTTCCTAAATGTTTTTCACTCTCCCTCCACGCAAATGCAGATACATTCTCTATGGTATAACCTTCCTGATTCAATAAATCATTAGCGTGGTTAGGTTTTTACCCGCTCGGTGGCGTAGTTGGCTAACGCGCTAGTCGTGTTGAGCTAGACTGCCGAGGACGGGGAGATCGAGGTTCGAATCTCGGTCTGGTGAACTGAATGGTTTTCCACTCTCCCTCCACGCAAATGTGGTTCACTTCTTCTAATTCAACCTCCTATATTCCTAACCATTAGTGTAATTAGTACTTAAGCGTATAACCCGAACGGGTAGTAAGACACGGTGTTAAAACTATTACGGATGTTAGTCTAATACGGGCGCCACACTAAACAAACTAATATTTATCAAACGGCAGAGAAATGGTTTGGGGGGGGGGAGGTCCTTATAAACTAGAGAAGAAAGATAAAATGTACTTGTAGGCAGTAAAAAGTGTAAAGTAGTGCTCTAAACTTCTTTGGCGCTTGAAACAAAACAGTCATCTTTTTATTTCGTGTGTATCTGTGTGGATATGGTATAAGGGGTTTTTGAGGTGTTGTATGATATTTGGGGGCATGTGTAAAGGCCCTTTATATTTAATTCTTAACTTGAAAAAAAAATTTAAACGATATAAAATTAATCCAAAGGTCGCATGTGATGATGTTGTTTTTTAACCTCTTCCAATATAATTATGTTTATTCCCGCACTCTTTTTTTTTGTCCCTCCACTCTTCTGTATGTATCTTTATCCTTCTCTACCTCTTGATATCTCATCTCGCGCTCTCTCTCTCACATAAGCTTGTACCCCATGGAATTGTCAGTGAAACAATAATCGCCTTACCCCGTTTCTGGCCGCATTAGTGACCATTAACGAACCGAACCATTCCGTGGATATAGTAGGATTCTGATATAAAGGACCATATCCGGCAGTTACTTATTTAATAAGGCGTGTCCCACTGTGCTACTTTACTAGCCGCTACTCAAGTAGCCTAGTGCGACGTAAAAAAATAGCGGCTACTAGCGCTCGTCGACGAGTGAGGCTGTTGCCCGACTAAGAATATTCAAAATTGACAGAATCGTCAATCTAGGTCATCCTAGAAAGGGCTGATTTTCTGTTGAGTACCGAGTCACTGTCGTGACTCTTAACCTCGTGAATGAACTTAATACCTTATGAAATGAAATCGGTGAAATGTCCTGTAAAAGAATTACAGTAGGGCAAGGCCGTAGCCAGCCAATAATTTCAGGGGAGGTTTGGTGGGCAAATCCCCCAATTGATGGAAGCTAGAAAAAAAAATTCTAAATGATAAACAGTTCTAGAAGCTCTCTGAATGTACTTTTTATTGGTAACACAGCCCCCTATATTTGTATTTGTATCTTAATTTTGATATTGTCTGAACCATAAATAAAGCCATATATATTCTGTTCATAAAATTTCGCGGGATGGATTAGACTACTTTATTTTTTTTAATTTCCACGGAACATTTAACTTGTTTTAATAGAATCTGCGCATTTTCAGATTGCGATATAAAATAAGAATACAGTAAATTGTAGGGAGACAATACAAATTAAACGAGAAAGAATTTTTTTAAATCTTTATTATACAGTACTTTATTTTGAAAATGGAACACCGGCTACAAAGCAAGAACAAGTGAAAATAGAGCGTCAAATGGAACACATTATAAATTCAATAAATGTTGATGTGTACCAGTTTGTTTATTTTAAAACGCACTCGTTAACACCGGGTCGGATAATACGGAGGGCCGGATAAACGCGACTCTAGTGTATAATTATTTTTTTATAGCACCGCTTCTTATTATTTGTTCGGGCTATATTATATACTAGTTTAATTACGCTAGTGAGTTAGGGGTAAGGAACGTTGGATTTATAGGAAGTGTACCCGCATTTGCGTGGAGGGAAAGGGGATAACCCTTTAGGGAAAACCACCCTCAGTACACCCGACCTGGGTTCGAACCCCGATTCCCTTGTCGCCGGCAGTATATAATATTAATACCTATAAAATAACAAAGATATCACGACTGAGGTGGTCCGGCCATGTGAAGAGAAAGTAGGAGAAGATACCAAAGAAGATGTTGGATATTGAAGTGGAGGACAGGTGGACAAGAGGAAGAACAAGGGACAGAAGGGAGTGTGGAGGAGAGAGGAGAGGACTGGGAAACTGGTCATGATGTTGATTATAAAATGTTAACAACGTTGATCGTATTTTTTTCTCCTTCTAAAACGCCCTTCCTACCAGAATCCTACTATAGAGGACTTTGTAGAGCTTAAAACTTGTTTCAGGGCTTGCGCTGGTTTCCAACACTTCTAACTAAGTCTCTTTTAACTGGGATGAACGCACTCGACTTGCCCTGATTATATTAGTGACCTTGTCTAGGACAAACATAATTTATATTTAGAGATATCCGCATTTAATGGGGGGTAGGGACGAAGAAATTAGAATGTATTAACCCGCCTCGGTGGCGTAGTTGGCTAACGCGCTAGTCGTGTTGAGCCCAACTGCCGAGGACGGGGAGATCGAGGTTCGAATCTCGGTCGGGTGAACTGGGGGTGGTTTTTCCTAAATGGTTTTCCACTCTCCCTCCACGCAAATGCGGGTTCACTTTCTCTAAATTCAACCTTCCCAATTCCTAATCCATTAGAGTAATTAGTACTTAAGCGTATAACCCGAAAGGGTAGTAAGACGTGGTGCTAAATAATAATAATAATAATAATATAATGTATTCATAGGGAATGTACCCGAATTTGTGTGGCGGGAGATTGGGAAGTTATTAAGGTAAAATAAAAGCTGAGTACACCCAACTGGGGTTCGAATCCTCGTCTCTCCGTTTCAGGCGACCCAGTCTAGACGAGATATTTAGAAGAAAAAAAATATCAGTGACGCTTGACACGAATACGTCGTTATTTATTTATATGTGGCCTCCTCTGTGGTCTAGTGGTCAGATTTATGGCTGTAGATCCAGAGGTCCCGGGTTCAATCCTCAGCGCTTTCAGAATTCTTCCGTGAAGCAGTGTGTCTGTAACAGGGTCAAACTCAACCTCGTGAGGACAAAATGAGGAGATACTTGAATAAAGAAGTAGAAGCTGCGGTCTAGAAAACTGGGATTAACGGCCGCAGGGTTCATTGTGCTGATCCCACGACACCCTTTGTCCTCAAATGTTGGCACTATCTTCGCCAACATAACTGCGGCTGCTTCGTCGGTATAGCTCGCTTGCAAAGCTGGTGCAATGGAAGTTTTTTTTTACTTCAAACGATAATAAATATCCAATCTACTATATTTGTTAGTTACGGCTATAGCCACATCTAAATATTATATTCTTTAAATTGATAAATTAAACCTGGGCACGGGAATCGAACCAGGTACTTCTTGCTTAGAACGCCGATGCCCTTACCACTGAACTATTCTGGAGTATTTCTGTACCCGTGAATTATTTTGGTTTGTGTTTCATTACGTTGCATTTTTCTTTCAATAATTTTGCCCTTAATTGGTTAAATTAATTGACTCTCCAGATTAAACGATTGTGTGTAACTTAATTGCGAGTGTTGGTGTGGGAGGATGGAGGCTAATTAAGGGGGATGTACGACAAGGGGGAGGGAGTGGACAGCCCAGGAGTTTGTTGCTTGAATCTGAGAGTTTGTATTTCCTTAAGGCCAAGTAAACTTAAAACTCAAAGCAGACCATCCAATCAGCGTTCACCAATAAGCATGTTTTTGCCTAAAAAAAATAGTTCAGAATTAAATTTTCCGGTATTGAAAAGTTGTGGAAACCCTTTAAAATAACTTACAAAACATACCGCCCGATTCCCACAGGATGAACCTTATCTGACAATTAGAAAAACTACTATATCTACTTTCACGCATTCATACGGCAAGTCGTATGATCTTCAGCTGACACTTTTAATAAATATCATCAATAGCTATAAAATGACAATATTAATATAGTAAAATGTTATTAATTTTAGCAGCAAAAAAGTTTGTATATTTTCTTAAAGGCTTTTACTATCAAAATTTGACTATAATTTTGATAATAGACACTTTGTCAATTATTTTTTCGTTTAAAAAATCTCATCTAGTCTATGAATCAAGAATAGCAGTGGTCATTTGGCCAAGGTTTCTTTAAACACGGAGATGTTACTGACTAGGAAACACATTCCTGGAGAGACTGTAACTAGACTGGAGAGGGTTGTGTTGGGAGGGGGTAGCTATTACTTCTCAGGCAGATATTTTTAATCAATGTCATATTCAGGAGAATACAATACTTTAGTTGTTAGATTTGTAAAGTCCGTTTTGATTTAGTCTCGTGCATTCATTAAGAGTTTTTGTTTAGTATTTTGTGTAATTTTTTTGTAAATTTTTAGTCATTTTTAGACTTTTATAGGTCATTTTTGGATCATGTATACTGCCAAAAGATCTGAGGACAAGTCACTCTTGGCAGAATATCTATCTGGGGCACGTCTACGTGTATTCAAAACAATGTAAGCTAAATTAAGTTTCAGCCTTTTGTAATTCTAAATTACTTTTTGTCTTAGGGCCAGTTTCGTAGTCAAATTTAGTACGCCTCAAGTGCGGCGCTATACTAAATACAAGACGTCACCTAATTGAAATTGAAATTGAATGGAATGGGCCAGTTTCGCATATGAAACTGGCCCATTCCATTCAATTTCAGGTAGGTGACGTCTTGTATTTAGTATAGCGCCGCACTTGAGGCGTACTAAATTTGACTACGAAACTGGCCCTTAGTATAGTAATATTCAGAATCCTATCATTTTGAGGATCTTACAATTTAATATTAAGAGTCCTTTTGACTTGCACATATTTAATACGTTTAATCATTATGTGGATTTTACAGTTTAATATTAAGAGTCCTTTTGACTTGTGCAGTTTTAATACGTTTAATGTTCAAAATCCTTTTGACTTGTGAAAAATACTAGGATGTATAATATTCAGAACCCTTTCGACTTGTGGAACTTAAAATTTAATATTCAGAGTCCTTTTTTTTATAATATTGCTAGGCAAACACTAGAGGTGTTTTCTATCAAATATATATATTATATTTATAAATAAAACTTTTATATACCTTGTTTATAAGTAATACTTACATTTATCTTGTTTATTAAATAAAACTTACATTTAACTATTTAACTTCTGATATGTTGATTTCACTTATCTCCTATCTAACTAAGCATTTTATTCTATCCTGGAAATATTCTTTAATTATTGTCTGATCATCCCTTTATTTTATGTTTAGTGCTAAAATGCTGAATGGGTTGCGGGGAAACATGAGCAAATATATTATATAATAATATTTGTTTTTATTGTCCTATCTGCTTACTCTGCATTTATTCCCCTCCTTTTTTTAATGCTGTATAACTTTGTATGCCCGCCTTGGTCCTGGAGGACAAAAAGGGGCTACACAACTACCAGAAATATTACCCAACGAATTACAATAGACCAATAACAGATATTACGTGTTTTATTCCCACACTCACGTAACGACTATAGCGCTTTGTGGTTGAATATGACACTAACTGTAGGTCTGCTGACGACCAGATATGTTAATAATTCCATATCATGAAACATTCATTTCCCTTCAGATCCAATCAGCTGAACATTTAAACAGAATATATTCATAAATACTACACTTTCTCTCCTTTCAATGATAATATTGTTTTGTTTTTTACAATACTTAGCACCGCGTCTTACTACCCGTTCGGGCTATACGCTTATGTACTAATTACGCTAATAGTTTTAGGGACTAGGAAGGTTATATTTAGAGGAAATGTACCCGTATTTGTGTTGAGAGAGAGAGAAAGAGAGAGAGTAAAAAAACCATTTTGTAAGAAACCGCTCACAGTACACCCGACCGAGATTCGAACCTCTACATCCCCGTCATCGGTAGTATAGTCTTCTGAGAGAGTAACGCCTTAGACCATGCGGTCAACGTAAAGGATATCTTTTTTCTAAAGAAATAGAAAAGAACTTTCAAAATATTCCTTCTCTCTCTCTCTCTCTCTCTCTCTCTCTCTCTCTCTCTCTCTCTCTCTCTCTCTCTCTCTCTCTCTCTCTCTCTCTCTCTCCCCCACAAGATCAGAAGTTAGAAGAGCGAGGCCACGGGGAGATCATTGCCCCCCCTGTGGTCAGTTATAGCGCAATTAGTGCTAGGTATAGCCACACGGCGCTAGTGTCGCGATCCACACAAGACCCCCATTATACCGACTTTCGTAGGGTGTAAACCCATCAAGCAAGGAGCGAGCAGCCCCATTCGAACATAGTAGGGTTAAATAGACTTGGAGGGTAGGATTTGAGACCAATAAGAGAGACCGGAGCTCGTTTTGCTAATTATTATCACCAAGATTACAAATAATTTCATCTAAGGAAGTGGTTTTGAACCCCTTGGAGGGTTGCGAGAAAATACTTTAATAATTGTGGCACGCGCTTCGGTGGTTGAACGGTCTAAGGCGCTACTTTTCGTGATTCATCCTTTCTCATCCTTAACACATTGGCGTGATACGTCCGTAGCTCAGACGGTAGCGTGTCTGTCTATTGAACTAAGGGTCCCGGGTTCGATTCACAGCATAGCTGAAAAATGTATTAAGGGTTAAATGTGGGTTTACCATTTCCCAGTCATAAATTAACGGCCGGGGACTGGATGTTGTGCCTGCCATAGTTATATTATCAGACATATAAAGCTACGACAGGCGCCAGTAGTGTAAAATATATGACTTGAATAAAAAACTTACCACAGGCTGGAAACAGTAATGGATGTAAAAATATGTGTACGTATAGAACGAACGGGTAGTAAGACATTGACCGTGGTGGTCTTGTAGTAAAGTGCCCGGCTCAGGAACCGATGTTCGTGGGTTCAAACCCAGCCGAGATCAACAGATTTTTCCTTGAGTGATAAAAATCCGTAGCACAACTTCCTTCGGAGGGGAAGTTAAGCCGTCGGTCCTCCATGTCGATTGTAACGTGAAAATACCTTTCCCGGTAAAATTGGCAGGCCTTTTCACTCCCGCTCCTAGAAATTCTCGTGCGTGCTGATCTAAATCATTTGGTTCAGAAATTGCAGGGTATATACCTTAAATAAATGAAAACAAAAAAGGTAATTAGACAAGGAAAGAAATACCCTAAGTGGGTCATTTCCTTGAAGGGAATGAAATCGGAGAAAAGAGGAATTTCATCAAATCTCGCTAAGCAAAATAACTATAGAACCGATTGAACCTGTCTACCTCTTTTTTTGTATATATATATATATATATATTCCATTTTCGTACATGGAGTTCCAGAGATCACCCGTGAAATTGAGAATGTAATGGCGGTTAAATTTAATTTATATGGTAATACGAAAAGGGGGGGGGGGAAGAATTCGGCCATAAATATCTGCTTTTTTCCTTCCACCTCTTCTAACAAAACCAGTTCACACTTTGCCAGTTTTTTTTTTTAGTCTAAAAAAATGATAAACCTTGACGATTATACTAACAAAACTTTGATAATTAATTCAAAATTTAAAACGTCAACCCCTCCCTCTTTTTTTTTTTTAGTGAAATGGTGATGAGGGGGGGGGGGTATTTTTAGAGTAAAATTTCCGCAGTTGGCGCGAAACGCGCATGGGAAAAACTCCACTGATAGATTACACCATTTTCAGAGCACCAGCCAGAAGATTCGAGGGCCTGACCTACCACGAGACTGACGCCTTATACCATGTGATCCAATGTGCGGGTCCAGCCTGCAATGTCACTTGTTATATCCATCCGGAGACTGGCATGCATTCAGCCCTTCTACTGGCTAGTGACGCCTGCACCATCTGGGATACATCACATTTCCTAGGGAAATTCAGAAAGTGCGATGGTATCCCGTTGCCTTCACGCACTGAATTTCTATGAGCGAGCTTGGAAAGTTCCTACCAATTCTGTCAGGGAAAGTTATCTTCACATACCTTCTAGGGTTCTTTAACAAGCCACGATCGACATTAGGGGACCGACGGCTTTACATCCCTTCCGAAGGAAGTTGTGCTACGGATTTTTATCACTCAGTAAAAAATGTGTTGACCTCGACTGGGTTTGAACCCACGAATATCGGGCGAGTACTTTACCCCAAGACCACAGGGTCAACAAAAGCCTACTATATTTAGTAATTTATTTTTGATGCACAGCAAGGGGAAAACGGGAATTTCTTATAGCAATTATTTTGAATTATTATATTAATTTCAGTTTTTGTCAATTTAATTGTTTGGAAACAAATTACCAATGTTTTTATTATAAAACACCCATGTTTCATTGTTACATAAAGTCGAAGTTCTGCAAACGATGGATTTTTTTCACAACCATATTTTTTATTAAATGTCCATCCCTATTTCTGACGTTTATGAATTTCTGCTGTGTGTAAACGCCAACATTGTTTTATGGATGTAAAGAGTGGGTTTGTCAGGAGAAACACAAGAGCGAGGTGAATGCGGTTGTAATGAGATATATAAGAAATGTATGTGGGAAAACTTGTATGGACAGAGTCAGTGGTGAATGGGTGTTGAGGGAGTGAGGTTTGAAAGGGAATACAATAGGACAATGAGAAAGAAGCGTCTTACGTTGGTTTAGTAATGTTGAGAGGATGAATGTGGTTCGAGTGTCGAAGTAAATATATGAAGGTAGAGTGTGTGGATCAAAAGGAAGGGGTAGGCCATAAAAGACGTGTCTAAATGGTGTAGACTAATGTGTGAAAAAGAAAAAAATTAAGAGTTTTAATAATAAAAGAGCATGTATGACTCGGTGTATGGATGTTGTTGAAGAAAGGGAGTATGCAAGGATAGGGAAGTATGTATGTTGTTAATGTATAGTATGTATTATGTATGTATGTATGTATGTATGTATGTATGTATGTATGTATGTATGTATGTATGTATGTAAGTATGTATGTATGTATGTATGTATGTATGTATGTATGTATGTATGTATGTATGTATGTATGTATGTATGTATGTATGTATGTATGTATGTATGTATGTATGTATGTATGTATGTATGTATGTATGTATGTATGTATGTATGTTGTATGTATGTATTGTATGTATGTATGTATGTATGTATGTATGTATGTATGTATGTATGTATGTATGTATGTATGTATGTATGTATGTATGTATGTATGTTGTATGTATGTATGTATGTATGTATGTATGTATGTATGTATGTATGTATGTAGTGTATGTATGTATGTTGTATGTATGTATGTATGTATGTATGTATGTATGTATGTATGTATGTTGTATGTATGTATGTATGTATGTATGTATGTATGTATGTATGTATGTATGTATGTATGTATGTATGTATGTATGTGATGTATGTATGTATGTATGTATGTATGTATGTAGTATGTATGTATGTATGTATGTATGTATGTATGTATGTATGTATGTGTGTATGTATGTATGTATGTATTGTATGTATGTATGTATGTATGTATGTATGTATGTATGTATGTATGTATGTATGTATGTATGTGTGTATGTGTATGTATGTATGTATGTATGTCCAAGTCACCCTCCTCAAAGAGAGGTCGGGATCACATCACAAAGTGAACCCAAGACCGAACTCCCATTGACCGCCAAGCTTACAGTTCACAGGTCCAGGGAGTGGGGTGCTTGGGGTCGGTGGGGGGGGCAGTTAAGACCGGCTTGGGGTGTCGCTGTTTGTGTGTCCCTCTATCCCAGACTAACCCCTCTTTAACTCCCTTTACCCTCCCAACCCTCCAAAAACACCCCCTCAGTCGAAATCGATGCAGCAGTAGCGGTGGCAGGCAGGGTGGCGCGCCAGCTAACTTCCCGGTCGTCCCTCCACCCACTATGTCCCCGGGCTATGTACCCCACAGACCCAGTTGGCCCGGGACAATGCCCCATTTACCCCCCTTTCTTCCTCCTCTGGTTTAACACCCGGGCCATTCACTAAAACTAAAGAAAGAGGAGAAACAAGCAACTAAAATATTTATCAAATTCTCCCAAATTTGAGGAATAAAGAATTTTTTTTTTTATTTGGAGTTTTTTTAACATGGTCTGGGCTCTACGCGCATGGGACTGCAGTGGAGTTGGAACTGTACAGAGAGTCTCAGGTTAGTACTCGTATCAATCACTTTAATTATTTATAACAGCGAAAGACCATGGCTCTAGACACTCTCTAACAACAGAGCTACAGCTCTAAACACTCTCTAACAACAGAGCTACAGCTCTAAACACTCTCTAACAACAGAGCTACAGCTCTAAACACTCTCTAACAACAGAGATACAGCTCTAAACACTTTCTAACAACAGAGCTACAGCTCTAAACACTCTCTAACAACAGAGCTACAGATCTAAACATTCTCTAACAACAGAGCCAAAGCTCTAAACACTCTCTAACAACAGAGATACAGCTCTAAACACTCTCTAACAACAGAGCTACAGATCTAAACACTCCCTAACAACAGAGCCAAAGCTCTAAACACTCTCTAACAACAGAGATACAGCTCTAAACACTCTCTAACAACAGAGCTACAGATCTAAACACTCTCTAACAACAGAGCTACAGCTCTAAACACTCTCTAACAACAGAGCTACAGCTCTAAACACTCTCTAACAACAGAGATACAGCTCTAAACACTCTCTAACAACAGAGATACAGATCTAAACACTCTCTAACAACAGAGCTACAGCTCTAAACACTCTCTAACAACAGAGCTACAGCTCTAAACACTCTCTAACAACAGAGCTACAGCTCTAAACACTCTCTAACAACAGAGATACAGCTCTAAACACTCTCTAACAACAGAGCTACAGCTCTAAACACTCTCTAACAACAGAGCTACAGCTCTAAACACTCTCTAACAACAGAGGTACAGCTCTAAACACTCTCTAACAACAGAGATACAGCTCTAAACACTCTCTAACAACAGAGCTACAGATCTAAACACTCTCTAACAACAGAGCCAAAGCTCTAAACACTCTCTAACAACAGAGATACAGCTCTAAACACTCTCTAACAACAGAGCTACAGATCTAAACACTCTCTAACAACAGAGCCAAAGCTCTAAACACTCTCTAACAACAGAGATACAGCTCTAAACACTCTCTAACAACAGAGATACAGATCTAAACACTCTCTAACAACAGAGCTACAGCTCTAAACACTCTCTAACAACAGAGCTACAGCTCTAAACACTCTCTAACAACAGAGCTACAGCTCTAAACACTCTCTAACAACAGAGATACAGCTCTAAACACTCTCTAACAACAGAGCTACAGCTCTAAACACTCTCTAACAACAGAGCTACAGCTCTAAACACTCTCTAACAACAGAGGTACAGCTCTAAACACTCTCTAACAACAGAGATACAGCTCTAAACACTCTCTAACAACAGAGCTACAGATCTAAACACTCTCTAACAACAGAGCCAAAGCTCTAAACACTCTCTAACAACAGAGATACAGCTCTAAACACTCTCTAACAACAGAGCTACAGATCTAAACACTCTCTAACAACAGAGCCAAAGCTCTAAACACTCTCTAACAACAGAGATACAGCTCTAAACACTCTCTAACAACAGAGCTACAGATCTAAACACTCCTAACAACAGAGCCAAAGCTCTAACACTCTCTAACAACAGAGATACAGCTCTAAACACTCTCTAACAACAGAGCTACAGATCTAAAAACTCTCTAACAACAGAGTCAAAGCTCTAAACACTCTCTAACAACAGAGCTACATATCTAAACACTCTCTAACAACAGAGCTACAGATCTAAACACTCTCTAACAACAGAGCCAAAGCTCTAAACACTCTCTAACAACAGAGCTACAGTTCCAGCACTGATAGTTCGGTAATAAAACACTGTCTGTTTTCCAAACACTTCAGTATAAGTGCAAGAGCTGACATTCTGAAAGTAGACCGCGCACGAGACAACACTTGAGCACATTCAGCACGGCCTTGGTATTCAAACACGCAGGCTTTCAAGGTCACGGACACACTATATTACACCTCAATAAACTGTGAATCATCGGCTTACATAGCTGTGGACTCAAAATATACACCACAATCTCTGTAGGAAGAGTCTTTTTGAAAATACAAACATATTTTATTGATAACATTTTACTATATTATTATTATTGTTATTTAACAAGTATTGACAACATCTATCAAAAGTGACAGCTGCAGATCACATGACTTGATGTATGAATATATGAAAGTAGGTCTAGTAACTTTTTTTTTACCTGTCGTCCAAGAAATGGCCTTCCTATGAAATTTGCACGGTGGCAACCTGAATTATTTTGCTTAGTTATTTAATGACAAGTTTATTTTAGTCTCACACTACAACCTGCCACAATGCTACACTGAATATCATCTCTGAGGGTTACATGGATACTATAGGGGTACATCGATGTAATTCTATTGTTTCCGTGTGGTCAACCTCCCCTTAAATACAAGACAGACCAGCACAACACCTTCAGACATAATTGAGAGCGAGGAGATTTGGCAATAGTCAACTGAGAGAGAGCGAAGATAAAACGTTTGTTCATAAGACCTGCAGTTCACTCAGCGATGATATTGGGTGTAATGGGTTCGTATCTGACCGGGATATGTTTAGTGCAGTTTCTACTTTATTCACTCAGAACTGTAAATTGGTATCGTTAAAATATTTTTTTACATTTCAAAATGAGTATATATAATTTTAATATAGTGGAATGGTGTCATTGGTCTCAATTCCACCATTTTCTAAAATAGAATAAAGAGAACCTCAATATGACGCTTATCCGGGTATATTTTCATTAAATTCCATCTTCCTCATCCTGACCTCATTAGCGTAATTAAAACGCATGTATCCCGGAAGGTTTTTGTTTTTCTCTTTATTATTGTGATCTAAAAAAAAATAGAACTCGAGATTTTGATAAATGTCGACGTTTCATGACCCCTTGAAACAGAAAAGGTAGTTTTCACGATGCCGTCTCTCTGTCTGTCTTTCCTTCTGTCTGTCTTTCCGTCTGTCTGTCTTTCCATCTGTCTTTCCTTCTGTCTTTGTTTCCGTCCGTCTGTCTGTGTTTCTGTCTGTCTGTCTTTCCGTCTGTCTGTCTATCTTTCCGTCTGTCTGCCTTTCTGTATGTATGCCTTTCCGTCTGTCTGTCTATCTTTCCGTCTGTCTGCCTTTCCATTTGTCTGCCTTTCTGTATGTATGCCTTTCCGTCTGTCTATCTGTCTTTCCGTCCGTCTGTTTATCTTTCCGTCTGTCTGTCCGTCTGTCCATCTGTATCTCGACCTAGAACCCAAAGCAGTTCACCGATAGGACTAAAACTGGGTTTTTATGTTTTCTATAAGGTTCCCCCGAGGAGAATGTTATTACTGATATCGTCCATACCTCTGTCACTTTCATATTTGTCAGAGCTATAAGTGAGACTGAGACAGATCAATGAAAGTAACAACTCGCTCTAGCCCATACCAGGAGATATAGAGCATTGTAAACACTATATCTGACAAGACAGATGAATGAAAGTAACAACTTGCTCTAGCCCAGACCAGGAGATATAGAGCATTGTAAACACTATATCTGACCAGACAGATCAATGAAAGTAACAACTCGCTCTAGCCCATACCAGGAGATATAGAGCATTGTAAACACTATATCTGACAAGACAGATGAATGAAAGTAACAACTTGCTCTAGCCCATACCAGGAGATATAGAGCAGTGTAAACACTATATCTGACCAGACAGATCAATGAAAGTAACAACTCGCTCTAGCCCATACCAGGAGATATAGAGCATTGTAAACACTATATCTGACCAGACAGATCAATGAAAGTAACAACTTGCTCTAGCCCATATCAGGAGATATAGAGCAGTGTAAACACTATATCTGACCAGAGATAGATATGGGTTGTAATATTGACCTAGCTAAGCATATAGTTAGTGCTTAACTTGTCTTGAGCGTTTAAAAAATATAAGTTAAACACAAACTATATTAAACTTTAACTAAATTATCAAAGAGCATAAACTATGGCTCTTGATTATTTTCCTAGCACCACGGATTACTACCTGTTCTGGTTGAACGCATATGTATTAATTACGATAGTGAGTTAGGGACGAGTAAGGTTGAATTTAGAGGAAGTGTACATGCATTTGCATGACATGAGAGCGTAAACACATTTAGTTAAAACCACCCTCACCACACCCGACCAGGATTCGAACCCCGAACTCCCTGTCATCGGTAGTATAATCTATTTGTATAGTGTGACGCCTTAGACCATGCGGCCACCGAAGTGGATATGGTTCTTATTAAACTATGTAAGCGATTAACTTTTTTTTTTAACTATTTATCAAAGGGAGGTAAATCTACTTTATAGTTCCGTAAATAAAGGGTTGGAGAGTTAAGGCAGGTGCACACGATGACTGAGAAGATGTTCTCTGTTTGTTTCCTTACATTTCTCCCCCAACCCCCACTTTCCATCCCCCCTATCATCATTTAAAAATATCGTAGAAATGAACAGATTCAATTCGAAACCAACAGTTGTGCTGCAACCGTTATTGAGGGTCTGTACAGGGGTGAACTGTCTTTAGGAACTACTTGTGGAGATATGCTTTGGAGGAACGATTAGGCATGTTTAGTAAAAAAAATGTATTTAAAAAATCAATTTAAATTACACGATAAAAAACTTCTTTTCACAAAAAATAACAAGCAAATAAATTAGAAAAACAATATAAGTTAGTGGGTTGGTCCAATTTACAATGGGTATGAACAACCAATAGGGTAGTTAGGGTAGTATGGATATCCGGGGTATCCGTAGTTTGCGGCACCTCCACTGGCAGCAGCTGCAGCGGCCGCGGCAGCTGCACTGGATCCTCCACCGTATCCTGCCCCCGTGGCGGCGGCCGCAGCTGCAGCTGCAGCAGAGGCCGAATCTGCACCGTAGTAAGACGCTGGATACACAGAAGGATAGTATGGATAGGCCGGATAGCCGTAGTTTGCAGCGACTCCATTAGCTGCAGCCGCAGCGGCCGCGGCAGCTGCACTGGATCCTCCACCGCATCCTGTCCCCGTGGCGGCGGCTGCAGCTGCAGCTGCAGCAGAGGCCGAATCTGCACCGTAGTAAGACACTGGATACACAGAAGGATAGTATGGATAGGCCGGATAGCCGTAATTTGTGACTCCCCCGCTGGCGGCAGCTGCTGCGGCGGCCGCGGCAGCTGCACTGGATCCTACACCGTATCCTGCCCCCGTGGCAGCGGCCGCAGCTGCAGCTGCTGCTGAAGCAGGGTCTGCTCCGTAGTAAGCAGGAAGTGGTATTCCAGGACGGGAGCAAGGCGGCCGAGGGTAGAGACGGCTAGCAGAGCACGTCACAGCGAACAGAGCAACGATAGCAAGCTGGACAGAAGGAACAAGTAGCTCGTTATCTAGAGTAGACTCTAGTTGTATGTGTCAGCGACTGTACTGACTGTGAGGCGTGATTTTGTGGGAACTGCACGGTTACTATTGAGTAACAGTGATATCTCTGAGGGAACTGCATGGCTACTATTGGGAAATAGTGATATCTCTGAGGGAACTGCATGGCTACTATTGAGTAACAGTGATATCATCTCTGAAGGAACTGCATGACTACTATTGGGAAATAGTGATATTATCTCTGAAGGAACTGCATGGCTACTATTGTGAAACAGTGATATCATCTCTGAGGGAACTGTATGACTACTATTGAATAACAGTGTTGTGATTCTATTGTATTCTTGTGGTCAAATCCTTTAATTACACTTCATGTAAAATTGAGAAAACTGAATTGATTACTTCCACAAATTAAACAAACAAAAGAACATAAAAACAAACCAATGCGCGACAGTGGGCTTGGCTTTTAAAAGTAGTTCCTTCTTACCCCAGCATACCTACCACCCTCCGACGTAACTAAAAGCGAGGATATTTGGTATCACTAAATCGAGAGAGAGGGAAGATAAAACTTTTTTTTATCCATAAGTTCCCTCAGAGGTGATAATCAGTGACAGTCTTACCTTGACTGATTACACTATGGCCCTATCTTATAAGCTACACCATAGTGGAACCAAGCAAGGTAGCAGTCTTACCTTGCCTGATTACACTATGACCCTATCTTATAGCTACACCATAGTGGAACCAAGCAAGGTAGCAGTCTTACCTTGACTGATTACACTATGACCCTATCTTATAGCTACACCATAGTGGAACCAAGCAAGGTAGCAGTCTTACCTTGCCTGATTACACTATGGCCCTTATAGCTACACCATAGTGGAACCAAGCAAGGTAGCAGTCTTACCTTGCCTGATTACACTATGACCCTATCTTATAGCTACACCATAGTTGAACCAAGCAAGGTAGCAGTCTTACCTTGACTGATTACACTATGACCCTATCTTATAAGCTACACCATAGTGGAACCAAGCAAGGTAGCAGTCTTACCTTGACTGGTTACACTATGACCCTATCTTATAAACTACACCATAGTGGAACCAAGCAAGGTAGCAGTCTTACCTTGACTGATTACACTATGACCCTATCTTATAGCTACACCATAGTGGAACCAAGCAAGGTAGCACTCTTACCTTGACTGATTACACTATGACCCTATCTTATAGCTACACCATAGTGGAACCAAGCAAGGTAGCAGTCTTATTTGGAAAATTATAACTAAACTTATCTACGTGAGGAATATTGTATTTTATTTGACCAGAAAGGTAATTTGTCTTTAAACCCGTAATAAATAAACATAATAAATAATTGAAAAACTAAATTTGCTACTTAGATTTAAAAAAAAAAATATATATATATTCACTGTACCTTGATCGCCATTTTTGTCTGTTGAGAATGTTTGTCCTGATGAAGACAAGGAGGTTGTATATCTTCCCCTGGCTCCTAGACTAGCCTTTTATACTTCTCTTTCTATTGTGATAACCTTGAATCTCGCGTTACCGTCGTAGTTTTAACCCGAGTACAGTCAAAATATTAGCAGACAACATTCAACGGCGGTTTTAGTTTCATTCAAAAGAGAAGTTTTTAGTTTTCAAATAAAATGGGATACGCTTAGCCTACATTTCTTAAAAGTTGATTTACCAGACTAACGAGTAAATAAATCAAATATAGCAAGGGAACTAATCTAAACAACAAGTGTCACGAGCAAACCTCTTCGGTGGCCGCGTGATCTAACGCGCTACTCTCGTGTTAGACTAGATGGCCGAAGATGGGTGAGATCGCGGTTCGATACCAGTCGAGTGCACTGACGGTAGTTTTTCCTAAATGGTTTTTCTCTCGCCTTCCACGCAAATTCGAGTGCATTTCCTCTCGATTTAAATTTCCTAATCCTTAACACGCTGGTGTAATTGGTATACAGGCGTATATCCCAAACGGTTAGTAAGACGCGGTGATAAAAAAATTATCCTTAGATTGTTTCCCACTCTCCTTCCACGCCAATGCGGGTAATTTACCTTTAAAATTCTTTCTTCCTAATCCTTACCCCATTGTAGTAGTTATCAAACATGCCTGTAACCTGAAGAGTTAGTAAGAAAAGTTGATGTATATAAAAAACTTGTGTATAAATCTTTTTAAATATAAAAAATAAAAATTATTTATCAACATTTTGGTCTAGTAAAACTCTACTTAAATGCGAAATAAAACCAAATTTGGTTTCATATATTATTTTTTAATCATTTACTTTACTCGCTGCCATGGTGTGGTCGTTAAACTTTAAACAAAAAATAGTTCAACGCCTAGTTCTGTTGGTAGCACATCTGTCTATTGATCTAGAGTTCCTGAGTTTGATTCCCAAAATGGCCTAAAAATGTATAATTGTAAAAAACGTAACATCCGTGTCACAGTGATGAATTAACGACCATGGAACCGTTCGCTGTATTTGTTTTAGAGTTAAGTTAGTTTATAATTCGTGTACTGATAAAAATCAGTCGTTAAATACCTCATAATAAGAAAACCGATTTTAATAATAGTAATTCATAATAAAAATATTTTATCCTTAAAAAGGTTACGTGATCAAATCTCATCGAGTAACTTTTTCTATTGTCCCTCAGTTTATGTATTTAAAATACATGTAGCAACCCGCTTCAGTGACAGAACGGTCTAAGGCGTCACTTTTGTGTTAGACTGGCCTGCTGATTACGGGGGGATCGGGGATCGAATCCCGGTTGGGTGTATTGAGGGTTATTTTTTCTAAATGGTTTTCCACTCTCCTTCCAGGCAAATGCAGGTAGATTACCCCTAAAGAGCTTCCTTCCTCATCCCTACTTCATTAGAGTAATTCTTTTTTATATATATATATATATATATATATATATAGAGAGAGAGAGAGAGAGAGAGAGAGAGAGAGCTTGAACAGGTAGGTTTTTTTTTGCGTATTTCTCCAAAATTTGTCTGCCTGGACATTTCTGGTCTTCTATTGGCAGTGGTGGATGTGTAATAATATTCTGAGGTTGGATTACCATGTAAGTGTGGTTACTTTGGCCTGATGAAATGATGTGGTGATGATGTGGTGATGGTGATGGTGAAGTTTATGTGGTGTCACAGTAGGAGATTACATTTAGCTTAACCCTAATTAAATAGACCATGATGACAATAGGAGCAATACCCCTTCGGAAAAAAAAATATATAGTACCACCGGGAGTCGACCCCGGCACCTCTAAATTAAGCAGTCAGGAACTATGACCACTTGACCAAAAGGCAGGCTAACAGGTAGAGTCAATCTTATGTTTCGTAAGATTAACCTTTTACCACTCCAATCACCACAGTTACAATGTCAAACATTACAAATCCCTGAGAAGACTGAGAACAATAATTTTACCGATTATACAATTAATATATGTCTACTATTACTAAATAATATGTATCACAAAGCTAATACATATATAAATACGTCATATATATACATTGTTGTATAATGGCATGCACGTGCCCGACTTTCCAACATCGGGAGAGGCGTACACGTGTACATACATACATACGTACATACATACACACGCGTAACTAATCACGCCGTTCCCTTACGAGGTAGGCAGGTGCGGATCCAGAAAATTTTCATAGGGGGGTCAAGCTAATTATAAATAACATAATTACTATAATGTAAGCTTATTATTTAAGTAAAATAAGAATATTTTAGAACGTTTGAAAATGCATTATAGCAATGTGATAGTTTTTTTTGTCTGATCAATTTCTCAGCGTAGTCACCTAAATAACTCTAGAAATCCACAAAAATTAAAATTATATAATGTCAATAGCAAGTATTTTTTTAAAGCAACAGTAATTACTACTACTACTACTACTACTAATAATAATAATAATTAATAATAATAATAACTATAAAACCTATACAAAACATTGTTCAAACGTACCTCATATTTTATAAATGCATTAATTGCATTTTCCTCTTATTATTTTGAGCACATTTCTCCAAAACTTCATCAGGATGAACTTCTATGCTTCGATGAATATTTAACATGGCCAAACCATTTAATCGTTCCTCATCCATATTTGACCTTAAGTATGTCTTTAACCTTCTTAGGGTAGAAAATGATCTCTCACTAGTGCAAGTAGTCACGGGAAGAACAGACAAAATGTGGAGAAGAACTTTAATGTTTGGGTAAAAACCATCTGAAGCATGCATTAAGCTGTCAACCGCACTAGATGGACACTCTGCCTTAGATTTATGTTTCCAGCGTTGTTGCCACAAGTCAATCTCTCCACGAAGTTCTGACGGAGTCCCAGGATGGTCATTAGCATATGTTTGAGCTGCTTGTAATAAAATTTCATTGTCTTGGTTAGCAAATGCTGGTATTAAACCGTATAATGTGATAATATTATCATGTCCAGTTGATGAAAATCTAGTTGACAGTTCAGAAATAAGATAGTTCACAAATGGCAGGTAGACATTTAGTCTATAATATTCCTCAGGACTATATGCAGCAACATTTGGCCCATGAGTTTGTGTTCGAAAGGTCCTTGGTATAGTGATGTCAATTTCATGTTTTACAGCCAAATTCACCGATTCATTATAGACTTCTGTATATTTATTAGGGTTATTCCGATAATCTTTCAATGTCTCTAAAACATTTGCTACCATATTATAGCAGTTTTTCAGGTCTATCGAAGGGTTTTGAAGCTGACGAGACAACGTGACTGTTAGACTGAAGATAAATGAAACAATATGCAGAGTTATAATAAAGTCAAACCTGAGAACTGAGGTGAGTAAAAGTGCTGACTTTGATGATGGTGCTTCCGCATCAAATACTTGTAGGAAACATACAACTGCATCAAAAACATGTAAGAATTGTAAAAATGCATCGTGTCGTTCTACCCAACGCGTCTCACAAAGCGTTTTGAGTTTGCACTTTGTTTCTTCAGGATATTGTTCATGTATTTTTGCTTTCATTAAATCTGTTCGTTTACTGGATTCTCTTACTTCATTTGTTACGTTACTGACCACAGCAATAGCGTTCCTTACACTTGTTAAAGAACATGCTTTAGAAATGGACAGATTTAGTTTGTGAGAAGCACAGTGCATATATATAGCAAGAGGCTGCTTTTCCCTAATACGAGCTTGCACACCTTTGATTTTACCAGACATGTTAGACCCTCCATCGTACCCTTGACCACGCAGGTTTTCAATTTTAAGTCCCAAATTGTTTAATTTTTCAAGAAGTAAGTTTGTGAGAGCCTCGCCGCTGAGATTTCTCGCTTCCACAAAACCTAAGAATTCTTCTCGAATTTTAAGTGAAACTATGTACAGAAATCTAACACAAAGACTCATCTGTTCAACTGTTCCAACATCCGTTGTTTCATCTGCTAGTACCGAAAAAAATTGCCCTGCTTTAATGGACTTAACAATTTTACTAAGGATAACTATCCACAAGCTTCAATTAATTCGTTCTGAGTTGTTTTACTAATAAACGTTGCATTTTTGGGTGCTGTTTTTATGTGATTTTTTAAATCACTATCACCGGCATCAATACGGAATCTTAAAAGTGCTCGGAAGTTTCCCTCATTTTCTGTGCTATCGTTTTCGCTAAGCTCTCCATCATCACGATGACCTCTTAGGGGAAAGTTTTGTCGGCCACATAGTATAACTGTCTTTATCATGGGGTTTTACTTATATGGTTAGCCGCTTCGGTGGCCGCATGATCTAACGCACTACTCTCATGTTAGACTAGATTGCCGATGACGGGAGAGATCGTGTTTTGAATCCCAAGTTGGGACATACTCCAGGGGGGTTTTTACTTATATTGATAGCCGCTTCGGTTGCCGCGTGATCTAACGCCTACCTCTGTTTAGACTAGATTGCTAAAGACGGGGAAGATCACGGTTCGATCCCAGTCGAGTGCACTGACGTATTTTTTTCCTAAATGGTTTTTCCTCATCGCCTTCCACGCAAATTCGAGTGCATTCCTCTCCGATTTAAATTTCCTAATCCTTAACAAAACTCGCCTGTGTATTAGTATACAGGCGTATATTCCCACACGGTTGTAAGAACGCAGTGAATAAAAAAAAATAAATCCTAGATTGTTTACCCACTCCTCCTTCCACGCCAAATGCCAGTAATTACCTTTAAAATGCTTCCTTCCTAATCCTTAAACCCATTATAGTAGTTTATCAAACATGCCTGTAACCTGAAGAGGTAGTAATCACAAGTTGATGTATAATAAAAAACTTGTGTAAATAATTTTAAATATAAAAAATAAAATTATGTATCACCATTTTGGTCTAGTAAAACTCTACTTAAATTTGCGAAATAAAACCAAATTTTGGTTTCATATATTAATTTTTTTTTAATCATTTAGTTTACTCGCTACATGGTGTGGTCGTTAAACTTAAACAAAAAACAGTTCAACAACGCCTAGTTCTGATGGTAACAACATCTGTCTATGATTTGATCTAAGTTCCTGAGATTGATTCCCAAAATGTCTAAAAATGTATAATTGTAGAAAAACGTAACGATCCGTGACACAGATGATGAATTAACGACCATGGGACCGTTCGCTGTATTTGTTTTAGAGTTATGTTAGTTTATAATTCGTGTACTGATAAAAATCAGTCGTTAAATACCTCAAAATAAGAAAACCGATTTTAATAATAGTAATTCATAATAAAAAATATTTATCCTTAAAAAGGTTGCGTGATCAAATCTCATCGAGTAACTTTTTCTATTGTCCCTCAGTTTATGTATTTTAATATACATGTAGTAACCGCTTCAGTGACAGAACGGTCTAAGGCGTCACTTTCGTGTTAGACTGGCCTGCTGATTACGGGGGGATCGGGGATCGAATCCCGGTTGGG
This sequence comes from Timema podura, assembly GCA_033556935.1. Lineage (NCBI taxonomy): Eukaryota > Metazoa > Arthropoda > Insecta > Phasmatodea > Timematidae > Timema > Timema podura. Next base: position 6,083,290 of record JAVRXN010000014.1, on the reverse strand, counting down.
TGTATTGGGGGTTATTTTTTCTAAATGGTTTTCCACTCTCCTTCCAGGCAAATGCAGGTAGATTACCCCTAAAGAGCTTCCCTTTTCCTCATCCCTACTTCATTAGAGTAATTCTTTTTTATATATTATATTAAAATTATATATATAGAGAGAGAGAGAGAGAGGAGAGAGAGAGAGCTTGAACAGGTAGGTTTTTTTTTGCGTATTTCTCCAAAATTTGTCTGCCTGGACATTTCTGGTCTTCTATTGGCAGTGGTGGATGTGTAATAATATTCTGAGGTTGGATTACCATGTAAGTGTGGTTACTTTGGCCTGATGAAATGATGTGGTGATGATGTGGTGATGGTGATGGTGAAGTTTATGTGGTGTCACAGTAGGAGATTACATTTAGCTTAACCCTAATTAAATAGACCATGATGACAATAGGAGCAATACCCCTTCGGAAAAAAAAAATATATAGTACCACCGGGAGTCGACCCCGGCACCTCTAAAATTAAGCAGTCAGGAACTATGACCACTTGACCAAAAGGCAGGCTAACAGGTAGAGTCAATCTTATGTTTCGTAAGATTAACCTTTTACCACTCCAATCACCACAGTTACAATGTCAAACATTACAAATCCCTGAGAAGACTGAGAACAATAATTTTACCGATTATACAATTAATATATGTCCTACTATTACTAAATAATATGTATCACAAGCTAATACATATATAAATACGTCATATATATACATTGTTGTATAATGGCATGCACGTGCCCGACTTTCCAACATCGGGAGAGGCGTACACGTGTACATACATACATACGTACATACATACACACGCGTAACTAATCACGCCGTTCCCTTACGAGGTAGGCAGGTGCGGATCCAGAAAATTTTCATAGGGGGTCAAGCTAATTATAAATAACATAATTACTATAATGTAAGCTTATTATTTAAGTAAAATAAGAATATTTTAGAACGTTTGAAAATGCATTATAGCAATGTGATAGTTTTTTTTGTCTGATCAATTTCTCAGCGTAGTCACCTAAATAACTCTAGAAATCCACAAAAATTAAAATTATATAATGTCAATAGCAAGTATTTTTTTAAAGCAACAGTAATTACTACTACTACTACTACTACTAATAATAATAATAATTAATAATAATAATAACTATAAAACCTATACAAAACATTGTTCAAACGTACCTCATATTTTATAAATGCATTAATTGCATTTTCCTCTTATTATTTTGAGCACATTTCTCCAAAACTTCATCAGGATGAACTTCTATGCTTCGATGAATATTTAACATGGCCAAACCATTTAATCGTTCCTCATCCATATTTGACCTTAAGTATGTCTTTAACCTTCTTAGGGTAGAAAATGATCTCTCACTAGTGCAAGTAGTCACGGGAAGAACAGACAAAATGTGGAGAAGAACTTTAATGTTTGGGTAAAAACCATCTGAAGCATGCATTAAGCTGTCAACCGCACTAGATGGACACTCTGCCTTAGATTTATGTTTCCAGCGTTGTTGCCACAAGTCAATCTCTCCACGAAGTTCTGACGGAGTCCCAGGATGGTCATTAGCATATGTTTGAGCTGCTTGTAATAAAATTTCATTGTCTTGGTTAGCAAATGCTGGTATTAAACCGTATAATGTGATAATATTATCATGTCCAGTTGATGAAAATCTAGTTGACAGTTCAGAAATAAGATAGTTCACAAATGGCAGGTAGACATTTAGTCTATAATATTCCTCAGGACTATATGCAGCAACATTTGGCCCATGAGTTTGTGTTCGAAAGGTCCTTGGTATAGTGATGTCAATTTCATGTTTTACAGCCAAATTCACCGATTCATTATAGACTTCTGTATATTTATTAGGGTTATTCCGATAATCTTTCAATGTCTCTAAAACATTTGCTACCATATATAGCAGTTTTTCAGGTCTATCGAAGGTTTTGAAGCTGACGAGACAACGTGACTGTTAGACTGAAGATAAATGAAACAATATGCAGAGTTATAATAAAGTCAAACCTGAGAACTGAGGTGAGTAAAAGTGCTGACTTTGATGATGGTGCTTCCGCATCAAATACTTGTAGGAAACATACAACTGCATCAAAAACATGTAAGAATTGTAAAAATGCATCGTGTCGTTCTACCCAACGCGTCTCACAAAGCGTTTTGAGTTTGCACTTTGTTTCTTCAGGATATTGTTCATGTATTTTTGCTTTCATTAAATCTGTTCGTTTACTGGATTCTCTTACTTCATTTGTTACGTTACTGACCACAGCAATAGCGTTCCTTACACTTGTTAAAGAACATGCTTTAGAAATGGACAGATTTAGTTTGTGAGAAGCACAGTGCATATATATAGCAAGAGGCTGCTTTTCCCTAATACGAGCTTGCACACCTTTGATTTTACCAGACATGTTAGACCCTCCATCGTACCCTTGACCACGCAGGTTTTCAATTTTAAGTCCCAAATTGTTTAATTTTTCAAGAAGTAAGTTTGTGAGAGCCTCGCCGCTGAGATTTCTCGCTTCCACAAAACCTAAGAATTCTTCTCGAATTTTAAGTGAAACTATGTACAGAAATCTAACACAAAGACTCATCTGTTCAACTGTTCCAACATCCGTTGTTTCATCTGCTAGTACCGAAAAAAATTGCCCTGCTTTAATGGACTTAACAATTTTACTAAGGATAACTATCCACAAGCTTCAATTAATTCGTTCTGAGTTGTTTTACTAATAAACGTTGCATTTTTGGGTGCTGTTTTTATGTGATTTTTTAAATCACTATCACCGGCATCAATACGGAATCTTAAAAGTGCTCGGAAGTTTCCCTCATTTTCTGTGCTATCGTTTTCGCTAAGCTCTCCATCATCACGATGACCTCTTAGGGGAAAGTTTTGTCGGCCACATAGTATAACTGTCTTTATCATGGGTATCAAACGTGCTCGATTTTCTTCAATTCTTTTTTTCACTTCACAATTTAGTCTGACTTCAACTGATTGTGTCCTATTTTCAAATGTATTCTTAAATTCAGAACATCTTATAATTGCTGTTTTATGATATTCATTGGAGGCGTGTCCGCAAAGCATTTCATTTCCTTTTTTGTAGTTTAGAAACGGAGTCCGTACAAAGCTTCCGAGAGATATTCTACTCCTACCTCCTTCCTTTGATCCAAAAAGTACACATGCAATACAATAAGCGCCATTGTCCTTAGCACTGTACGTCAACCAAACAAACTTGTCCAGCCATGATCTTTGAAAATGTCTAATACCTCCTGACTGAACAACATTAGGGAACTTGTAGCTTAGTGGTGGAGTCCACGGTTCTACTAGCATGTGGTATTTTAAGTCATCGGAAATAGTTTCAGCTCCAACAAAGTTGCCAATATCAAATTTTTCTGGTCCTACACTTTCTATAGAGATTTTAGTATTTGAATTAAATCCACTGGTTGAGGGTGAGTCACAAACTAAGTTCACTGACGCACTATTTTCAATTAAATCCACAGTTTCGTTTCCTGTTGATTCAGGATTTTTTTTCTTGAAAAAACAAAATAAATCCGTCTGTCCCTTTCTTTTTGACATTATAATATCAATACTTGCATTCAAATCACATAACTAGCAAAGACAATAATTTAACACAAAATTGAATAGCAGGAGGAAGTATCACAGTCACAATATCACAATGACAATAGGCAGTAGCACAATAACCATAAAAAACAAAACATAAATACCACACTCACAGTTTACTAAGAGTAAAGAAAACCATCATAGGTCATTATAATCACAAATAGACTGAAATATTTATAAATTACACTTTATTGCACATAAGCATTAACAAAACGAAACACACACGTAAAATGTTCCTCGTCTAAGGCCACTCGAACGAATCGTTCCGGTATTCTAAAAGTAAATATTTCCAGCTACCTCTGACTGGTTTGAAACAGATTAGCGTACTTTTCACTGGAAGGGGGTAAGTCTTTCTAAAAATAGCACACTCCACCCCTCTTTAACTCGGTCCACTACTTGTGTTGAAGACAGGTGTATGAGGTGAACAGCCTGCACTAGGAATTCAGTAGGGGTGTGCAAATCTTCGAAATGTCAAAGTCAAAGTTGAAGCCTAAGTCACCTTCGATTCGACGTCGTCACTTCGACAACCACCTTAGCATCTTGAGAAGTTTTGAAGATAAAATAAAACCTCTATAAATAACGAAAATATTTGAAAATCACTAATTACTACCCATTTAAATAAATTATAATAATCACATAACAGCAATAAAAAGTATTTTAACACTAACTTGATATTGAATTATATCTACCTATAACGCAAGCAGGAATAAACTCAGATATGTCAGCATAAAAATAATATAATATAGTGTGTTTTTTCCCTACTAAACTTTCTCTTTATTTAGAAGTATTATTAGATAATTTAAAAATTAATAATAGTGTTATTTGATAAAAAAAACTGTATTTGGTTTCAGCTTCAACCTTTCTTGGCATGCTTCAATCTTTGCTTCACCTGAGACTAAAAGAACATTCGCACATCCCTAGGAAAGATAAAAACTTGTATGATTTAATTTTTTAGTATTTTATTTCTAAATATACATTTTTTAAATTAATTTTCTAAACACCACAGGGGGGTCAGCTGACCCTTTGACCCCCCCTGTATCCGCGCCTGGAGGTAGGCAAGAAACTGTGCATAAAGCTTAAAAAAAAACAATTCCGTACTTAATCCATCCTCACTAACTTTCTCCACACTTCCCTATCCTTGCATACTTCCTTCTCTTCAACAACATCCATACACCGAGTTATACATGCTGTTTTATTCTTAAAAACTCTTTAATATTTCTCTCTTTTCACACATTCATCTACAACATTTAGCCACGTCTTGCATGGCCTACCCCTTCCTTTTGTTCCACACACTCTACCTTCATATATTTGCTTCGTCACTTGATCCACACTCATCCTCTTAACATGTCTAAACCACCGTAAGACGCTTCTTTCACATCGAACTATTGGATTCCCTTTCAAACCGCACTCCTTCATCACTGACTCTGTCCATACGAGTTTTTCCACATACAATTCTTAGATATCTCATTACAACCGCATTCATTTTGCTCTTGTGTTTCTCTTGACAAACCCACGCTTCACATTCATAAAACAATGTTGGCATCAACACACTTTTATATACTTCCATCTTTGCCTCTTTCGACACTACTTCATTCTTTACAATAGTCCACATACATCCAACTACTCTCCAAGATGCATTCACCCGTCTATCGATTTCACCACCCATCCTTCCATTTATACAGAACATTCTACACAAAATCATTCACTTGTTCTAACAGTTTTCCATTTATACTTAGCTGACAATCATTTCCTGATCCGTCCTTTTCAAAAACTATCACCTTAAATTCGGGGACATTTATACGAGGAACCATTCTGGCTGCCGCCACATCCACTACTTATACAACATACATTGAGCCTAAGCTAACATTTATACATTCTATACGTATATTAATATCCAAAATACTCTGTTTTATCTGACCGTCTGTCTGTGTCCCCATGTCCCCATGTCCCCATGTCCCCGTGTCCCCATGTCCCCATCGCTCGAGCACATTTCTAAGGGTATAAAATATAATGTTTTAATATTCATAGTGATACTATTTAAATTATTTAGAGGATTGGAGCCATACAAATTCCCTGTTCCCTTAATTTAAATATGAGGACAGCCTGGACGGGTAGTATGAAACGTTGAAAATAAAATAGAACATGCTTTTAAAATATATATTGAAAGAAAAAGCCCCTGGACACTGGAATCGAGTATCAGGACCTTTGGATTAGCATTCCAATGTCCTTCTATTAAGTTATCCAGGTTTATCCTGTACCCTAAGTCTTATATCACTATATCACTATATCACTCTTAAGGCAGTCTATATTTTGGATGTGTGAGACAGCGGATAAAATTTATCACAAACACAAGTCACAAGCCATATTTATATTTATCGTGTTAGAATGTCACCAATTAATTAATTTTTTACACTTATATACAAATCACGCTACTGGGTTAGGGATGAGAAAGGTTGAATTTAAAGTAAGTGTACCCACATTAGCCTTTAGAGGAGTGGGAAACCACTATGGATAAACCACCTTCAGTGTACCCGACCGGGATCGAACCATCTGTCCGTCATCGGTAGACTTAATCTATTGCGAGAGTAGTGCCTTAGACCATGCGGCCACCGAAGTGGGTTTATTTTATAGTTATAATATTTTTGTTATTGTCAAAGAGTATACATTTTTATTGCTTATTTAATCTAGAAATTAAATGGTCAGTATAAAGTATAAAAATAACGTACTAAGTTATTGGACAGTTTGTTTGGTTAAATGTAAATTTATTTATTTTATTTATCATGCAATCACTTCAATGTGATATTTAGGTTCAAAGACTCAAATGTATATTGATTTATTTTATTTATCATGCAATCACTTCAATGTGATATTTAGGTTCGAAGACTCAAATGTATTTATGATTATTTTTTAATCAATTTTGTAAAAAAAATTGTTTATAAACTAAATTGTATATAACCCCCTCTCCCTAAATTGTTACACTATATTTATGTTAACTTAAAATTATTATTATTAATAATATATGTGTATATTATTTAAAATTAAATTGATTTTTGTCATAAATATGACATTCGATGTTATGGTGTATATTTATATAAATATTTAAGGGTAAATCATTAATACAACCATTATGAATAATTTAATTACATTGTCTTGTACATTGTTTATAGTTTTTATTAACACTTTTTTTAAATAAATATTTTTACAGTGAATTAAAAAATATAAATTAAGCACTTTACAAAAATATTAAAATAAATTCTGGAATGAACCAGTTCGAATAAATAGGCTACTGAATGGTGTCGTTATGGATTTCACAACAGATACGTAAACACTGGAGGAATGTTAGGATAGCACGGATATTTCAGATATCCGTAGTACACGGCTCCTCCACCAGCGCCAGCTGCACCGGATACTGTACCCAACAGACCATATCCTGCCCCCATGACAGCAGCTGCAGAGGCAGAATCTGTACCAACGTAATATGGAGGATATACAGAAGGATAGTAAGGATATCCGTAATATGAAGATCCCCCACCTGTGGCAGCTGCAGAGGCCGCGGCAGCTGCGCTAGGTGCCACACCTAATATACCATAGCCTACACCCGTGGCAGCTGCTGCAGCTGTGGCAGAGGCAGAGTCTGCACCACAGTAAGCTGGTGGATACACATAGGGATAGTATGGATATCCGTAGTTATTAAATCCCCCACCGGCAGCAGCTGCGGCGGCCGCGGCAGCTGAACTAGGTCCTGCCCCCGTGGCTGCAGCAGCAGCTGCAGCTGCGGCAGAGGCCGAGTCTGCTCCGTAGTAAACTGGTGGATACACATAGTGGTAGTAGGGATATCCGTAGTTATTAAATCCCCCACCGGCAGCAGCTGCGGCGGCCGCGGCAGCTGTACTAGGTCCTGCCCCCGTGGCGGCAGCAGCTGCTGCAGCTGCGGCAGAGGCCGAGTCTGCTCCGTAGTAAGGGAGAAGCAGTGGTAACCCCCCTCCATATTGGGGGAGACAGGGGGGCGCAACTAATGCCGAGCAAGAAGCACCCAAGAGACAAGTCAACCAAACCAGCTGTAACAAAAAGAGTTAAATAAAAAAACAAACTATAGCATCTTTTATCTTGTACTGTCGCATTTTTAACTGGACCAAAAATTTCAAAGCCTCAATATTATGTTTATTTCCAAACTCTTAGTTCTATTATTGACCACCAGAAGATGACTATCCTAAAAGTAGCAGCTGATAAAGAGGGATTTCATGTAAATACAAAGACTGTGAAATTGCGAATCCAACATTTTAAAGTTCGAATCTAATTATAATATTTGCTCACTGACTCTAATCGAATACCATTCGAAACATTTTCATTGTTAAATATATAAACATAATTGACTCCAATTATATCAATGAAACCCGCCTCGATGGCTAGCGCGCTTGTTTCGTGAAGAGCCAGACTGCCGAGGACGGGGAGATCGTGGTTCGAATCTCGGTCGGGTGGTTTTACCTTAATGGTTTTCCACTCTCCTCCACGCAAATGCGTGTTCGCTTTCTCTGAATTCAACCTTCCCAATTCCTAACCAAACAGCGTAATTAGTACTTAAGCGTAAAACCCGAACGGGTAGTAAGACGAGGTGATAAATTAAAATATATCAACCAATGAGCCGTGTTCAAAGAATGAATAAGTTTTGGTCCGATACTTTGTTTCAGTAGGTAGCGTGTCTGACTACTGAGTGAGGGTCCCAGGTTCAATTCCCGGCATGGCCGAAACCAGTTATTATTGGTGAAATATGGGTTCCTCCTTTAAACAGTGAAGAATGTCTGTTCTAGATTTAAGTTAGTTTTTAGTCGGTTCAGAAAGTTCACAGCGAATACCTCAAATAAATTTAAAATTAAATATGGCTCGATTTAAAATATTACGATGTTGTCAAGTTTATAATATTATGATCAAGTCAAATTAATCTGTTATCACTTAATTTAACAAGTTTAGTTATTCAAAAGTTTGAATTTTATATACGAATTGAAGTCTCAGTCTGGGATCTATTTGGGTGCAATATTTCAATTATGTTGAAAAATCTTTTCATTCATCAAGATTGGGAATTTTTAAATCGCATTAGCGTGGAGAGAGGATGAAAAAGTAGTAAGTTACACATCTCTTAATTGCACCCGAACGAGACTCAAACCTTGATCACCAATGATTATCTCTTTTGCAAGACGAACGCCTTAGACTGCGCATCCACCTGTGCGGGGTTGGGGTGGGTTTTTTTGTGCATCTTTTATTGCTACCCGTTTGGTTTGTAAGCATATATATGTTAATCATGCTGATGTGTTAGGGATGAGGAAGGTTGAATTTAAGGAGGTGTACCTACATTTGCGTGGCAAGAGAGGGTTGAAACCATTTAGGAATTTTTAAAAAACACCCTCAGTACACCCAACGGTGATTCGAACCTTGATCTGGCAGTCCAGTATATCGCGAGAGTGAGTGACGCCTTGGCCTGTACGACCACCAAAGCGGGTGATAAATTAGAACTTACCTTGAGCGCCATTTCCATCTGTGAGTGATAAAGAAATAGTGTTATGTTTTAATGAATAAAAAATAGACTGTCAAATCTCTGCTCACCGGCCGCTTTATATACCACATCATATTTTCAAAAAGAAGAACATGTTTTTTTCTAATCCGTAAACATAATAATTTAATGTTTCAACTATCTGTAATGTACTCGAGGAGAAATGTCTTTATTTTTAATAATTGCTCAACTAAATATTTGTTTGTTTTTTTTGTGTTAGAATTCTCGCAATGCGGTTCATTCCCGTGAACAGTCACACACGGTCTAATATGTGTGTCTCCTTGAACATAAGAGCTTTATACTCGAGACTACTCTCACATAACATGTTGATGTTGACATTGTTGATTCCTGTTTGGTTGCTACCAATGTTAGCCATAGATACGGTTACAAAATATCTTGAGGTTTTATTATTATTATTATTTATTTGTGGCCAACCTCTTTGTTGCTTAGAATTGATATAGTTTTTTTTTAAGTTTCTCCTAAAGTGTGAATAATATGATCGCGAAAATTTTTGACTTCAGGAATATGATGAATCTTTTTAAATATTTTATCTATTTATTTATTTAACGTGAACTTTCTGAACCTAGTGGTTATACCAGCACACGAGGTGATGGATCTTGAGGTTTATGTGCCCTTGAACTTAAAAAATTGGGTCTTCGAGTTCTGTCCCTCTGTATGTATTCTGTCTTGTAGTCTGTCTGTCCCTCTGTATGTCTGTCTGTCCCTCTGTATGTATGTATGTCCCTCTGTCTGTCTGTCTGTTGTCTGTACCTGGGATCACAGCCATATTGGTTTGATGATTTTCGATCAAGCTCGTTATTTAGATGCTATATGATATGACCTCAAGAAGAAATTGGGATTTTAATTCTAGCTCTAAAATCAAGAGTAGTTTACTAATGACTGCTTTTAAAAAAAATTCAAAAATGTCCTAAAATTGATCAAACGATTTTGTTTAGAATGTATATCTGGAAGAGAATGTTTTACCTGACAAATAACACTGTATAGGTACTTTAATTTCAGGGAAATATTGATTAAAGGCTAGTTAACTGATGACTAATCTTTGAAAATTTTGGAAATAATTTTAAATATATTGTCAAAAAATGTGTATTTTATGAGTCTTTAATAAACAAGGATGTATGTTCATTTTTCTAAAAAAAAAAAGAGAGCTTTAGAGTGAAGTTCACTGACTACCTACCTAAGTTAGGTATTATCCGGGGGTGAGACGGGCTCTTAAGACGTCTGGTTCAGCTGTATTAAACCTACCTAAGTTAGGTGTTATCTGTAGGGTGAGACAGGCTCTTAAGACGTCTGGTTCTAGCTGTATTACCTACCTAAGTTAGGTGTATCTGTGGAGTGAGACAGGCTCTTAAGATGTCTGGTTCTAGCTGTATTACCTACCTAAGTTAGGTGATTATCTGTGAGTGAGACGGGCTCTTAAGATGTCTGGTTCTAGCTGTATTACCTACCTAAGTTAGGTGTTATCTGGGGGTGAGACAGGCTCTTAAGACTGTCTGGTTCTAGCTGTATTACCTACCTAAGTTAGGATTTATCTGTGTAGTGAGACGGGCTCTTAAGAGTCTGGTTCTAGCTGTATTACCTACCTAAGTTAGGTGTTATCTGTGGGGTGAGACGGGCTCTTAAGACGCTGGTTCTAGCTGTATTACCTACCTAAGTTAGGTGTTATCTGTGGGTGAGACGGGCTCTTAAGACGTCTGGTTCTAGCTGTATTACCTACGTAAGTTAGGTTTATCCGGGGTGAGACGGGCTCTTAAGACGTCTGGTTCGAGCTGTATTAACTACCTAAGTTAGGTGTTATCTGTGGGGTGAGACGGGCTCTTAAGACGTCTGGTTCTAGCTGTATTACCTACCTAAGTTAGGTGTTATCTGTGGAGTGAGACGGGCTCTTAAGACGTCTGGTTCTAGCTGTATTACCTACCTAAGTTAGATATTATCTGTGTAGTGAGACGGGCTCTTAAGACGTCTGGTTCTAGCTGTATTACCTACCTAAGTTAGGTGTTATCGGTGGGGTGAGACGGGCTCTTAAGACGCCTGGTTCTAGCTGTATTACCTACCTAAGTTAGGTGTTATCTGTGGGGTGAGACGGGCTCTTAAGACGCCTGGTTCTAGCTGTATTACCTACGTAAGTTAGGTATTACCCGGGGGTGAGACGGGCTCTTAAGACGTCTGGTTCGAGCTGTATTAACTACCTAAGTTAGGTGTTATCTGTGGGGTGAGACGGGCTCTTAAGACGTCTGGTTCTAGCTATATTACCTACCTAAGTTAGGTGTTATCTGTGGAGTGAGACGGGCTCTTAAGACGTCTGGTTCTAGCTGTATTACCTACCTAAGTTAGATATTATCTGTGTAGTGAGACGGGCTCTTAAGACGTCTGGTTCTAGCTGTATTACCTACCTAAGTTAGGTGTTATCTGTGGGGTGAGACGGGCTCTTAAGACGTCTGGTTCTAGCTGTATTACCTACCTAAGTTAGGTGTTATCTGTGGAGTGAGACGGGCTCTTAAGACGTCTGGTTCTAGCTGTATTACCTACCTAAGTTAGGTGTTATCTGTGTAGTGAGACGGGCTCTTAAGACGTCTGGTTCTAGCTGTATTACCTACCTAAGTTAGGTGTTATCTGTGGGGTGAGACGGGCTCTTAAGACGTCTGGTTCTAGCTGTATTACCTACCTAAGTTAGGTGTTATCTGTGGAGTGAGACGGGCTCTTAAGACGTCTGGTTCTAGCTGTATTACCTACCTAAGTTAGGTGTTATCAGTGGGGTGAGACGGGCTCTTAAGACGTCTGGTTCTAGCTGTATTACCTACCTAAGTTAGATATTATCTGTGTAGTGAGACGGGCTCTTAAGACGTCTGGTTCTAGCTGTATTACCTACCTAAGTTAGGTGTTATCAGTGGGGTGAGACGGGCTCTTAAGACGTCTGGTTCTAGCTGTATTACCTACATAAGTTAGGTGTTATCTGTGGGGTGAGACGGGCTCTTAAGACGTCTGGTTCTAGTTGTATTACCTACCTAAGTTAGGTGTTATCTGTGGGGTGAGACGGGCTCTTAAGACGTCTGGTTCTAGCTGTATTACCTACCTAAGCTAGGTGTTATCTGTGGGGTGAGACGGGCTCTTAAGACGTCTGGTTCTAGCTGTATTACCTACCTAAGCTAGGTGTTATCTGTGGGGGAGACGGGCTCTTAAGACGTCTGGTTCTAGCTGTATTACCTACCTAAGCTAGGTGTTATCTGTGGAGTGAGACGGGCTCTTAAGACGTCTGGTTCTAGCTGTATTACCTACCTAAGCTAGGTGTTATCTGTGGGGGGAGACGGGCTCTTAAGACGTCTGGTTCTAGCTGTATTACCTACCTAAGTTAGGTGTTATCTGTGGGGTGAGACGGGCTCTTAAGACGTCTGGTTCTAGCTGTATTACCTACCTAAGTTAGGTGTTATCTGAGGGTGAGACGGGCTCTTAAGACGTCTGGTTCTAGTTGTATTACCTACCTAAGCTAGGTGTTATCTGTGGGGTGATACGGGCTCTTTAGACGTCTGGTTCTAGCTGTATTACCTACCTAAGCTAGGTGTTATCTGTGGGGTGAGACGGGCTCTTAAGACGTCTGGTTCTAGCTGTATTACCTACCTAAGTTAGGTGTTATCTGTAGGGTGATACAGGCTCTTAAGACGTCTGGTTCTAGTTGTATTACCTACGTAAGTTAGGTGTTATCTGTGTGTTGAGACGGGCTCTTAAGACGTCTGGTTCTAGCTGTATTACCTACCTAAGTTAGGTGTTATCTGTAGGGTGATACAGGCTCTTAAGACGTCTGGTTCTAGTTGTATTACCTACGTAAGTTAGGTGTTATCTGTGTGTTGAGACGGGCTCTTAAGACGTCTGGTTCTAGCTGTATTACCTACCTAAGCTAGGTGTTATCTGTGGGGGGAGACGGGCTCTTAAGACGTCTGGTTCTAGCTGTATTACCTACCTAAGTTAGGTGTTATCTGTGGGGTGAGACGGGCTCTTAAGACGTCTGGTTCTAGCTGTATTACCTACGTAAGTTAGGTATTATCCGGGGGATGAGACGGACTCTTAATTGTCTTGTGCCCCTGACAAGAATAAACGCAAGAAGGAAAGATCTTGAGTCGCGTGACCTTGCAAAGGTCGCATGTGTGTTGTATTGGAGTGGATGTGTGTACCTAACACACTTAATTTACCTAACCATCAGTTTTTTCTTAACAAAAGAATAGTTCTTAAACACAGGATTTTTTTTTAAATGGACACAGCCAGGTGGCCTTGTCCCCAATTAAATGTGAATCGATACACACTAGCATTCCATCAGATACATGTTCTTCCCAAAAACAAATATATCAGCACAAGACTTACAAACTAACTTTTTCTAAGACAGTGCATCTAAGACTCAACGCCCAGCCCTAGCACGTCGTGAGACATTAGATAAATGAATCAACCCGTAAATATAAGTAAATACCTTCAGGAATCGAACAAAGGATAGATACGATCGGGACTGGTCACCCCCCCCCCCCCAACTACTTCTCTACAAGTACGGGCTTGCGGGGATGAAAAGGGGGGGGGGGGATCTGGCGGATTCGTGAGCTTAAGTCAGAATTTTTATAGATTGTATGGCAATAAACTCTTTGATCATTCTTCACTGATATTTTAAGACAGATTTTGTGATGGATGTGTTATTCTTCAATGTTAATAATATGATATTTATATGTGGCTAACAAATATAACAGTTTGGCTATTTAATCCTTAAGTAAAGTTTAGTTTAACTTCATACACTTGGTGATAGCAACAGTTCTTGAATATAAGCTGTGATGGGTAGAATAGTCGACTTAGGACACGTTTTTTTCTCTTAATTTTTTTTAAAAAAAATTGTTGGAAGTCCACCACGCTCATGACGGATATTCAATAACTGTTGATAAGGGCGCCAATCGATTCATCGCAGGTAGCCTGGCAGTCTAGGGGTAAGGTGTCAGACTTCTGTACTGGAGGTCCGGAGTTCAATCCTCGGTCCCGGCACAGATTTATCTGATTGCCAAACCACTTCCTTCACCTCTGACAAGACGTGTATTAATCACAACTTGTGAATGTGAGGAATGCCAGGCCTCCACCGTGGTTCGGATCCCACGTTAAACTGTAGGTTCTCCATTTCATCTCACAATCACCCTACATCACACATTAGCGTAAGTGCGTACAACCCGAACGGGTAGTAAGACGCGGTGCTAATAATAATAATTCATCGCACCTAACACTTGTATCGATTCATCGCACCCAACCACAGGTAGAACAGATGTTTTGAGTAATAAATTAATTTTTTCAATAATTAGTTTGGTAACTTCAATTTATACGTTCACATCAAATGCTTACAGATACACACTAATCTTTATTTAATTGAAAAACTTAACCTAACCTAACCTAACCTAATATAACCAACAGACAAAGAGACAGGTGCGATTAATCGATGTAGTTTGACCTCATGATGTGCGATGAGTCGATTTGAAATACCCCCCCCCCCTCTTCCTAAACAAAAGGATGCGATGAACCGATCTACGCCGGTTGATAATACCATGTGTATACAATCAAATTAAACGGATCCACTGAAATAATATTCTGTTTATTCTTTGTTAAATATATGTAATTTTTTTTTATTTTCATTTATTTGAGGTATTTAACGTGCACTTTCTGAACCGACTGATTATATCATCACACGACTTACAAACAAACTTAAATACAGAGAAAACACAAACACCCAGCCCCCCGGCCTGTGATAGGGGAACCCACAGTCCACCAATGATAAATTTGTTGGCCATGCCGGGAATCGAACACGGGACACTTAACTCAGTAGACCGACACGCTACCATCTGAGCTAAGGTGTCTGACTAAGTGTGTGTTAAATCCTTTTAAAGCTGGTAACTATTCCCTGGTAAGTAAAGAAGTCACCGGAGAGACTGGTAACAAAGAATGAAGCTACAGACAGGTGCAGACTCTAAAGTCAAGTCCACACTTGTATCCTCGGATCATGTCCCCGCCGCGGATAGAGCGGATAACGGACGATACAAGATACATACCGACACGGCCGAGACTGGATTCATGCAGATCCAATCCTCGCTCTGTCCCAATCATTGATGCGACTCATAATAATAGATTCCCGCTACAAGTGTTTGGTTCGAAGCCCGTTCACATATGTATTCTCACAAGTAGCCTTCTTTGATGCGACGCGTCTTACTACCCGTTCGGGTTATACGCCTATCTACTAATTACTCTAATGTATTAGAGATTAGGAAGGTTTAATTTAGAGGAAGTGTACCCGCATTTGCGTGGAGGGAGAGTGGATAAACTACCCTCAATACACCCGACCGGGATCGAACCCGATCTCCCGTCTTTGGCAGTCTAGTATAATACGATAGTGACGCCTTAGATCATGCAGCCACCGGAGCGGGTGACAGGTAAATGGACGGAGCTATCTTATATCGTGTATCGCTCTCGTGATAGACTAGACTGCAAAATGACGGGTGAGATCGGGGATCTAACCCAGTTGGGTGTACTGAGGGTTGTTTTCCACTCTTCCTCCACGCGAATGCGGGTGAACTTCCTCTAAATTCAACCTTACTAATCCTTAATACTTTAAAGTTTCGTTCATAGGGGAATAATCCGAACGGTTAGTAAGACGCGGTGATAAAAAAAACCTCGTGGGGAGTTATTTTGTTTTGCTTCTAATTATTGGATTTTAAAAGTTTTCTGACAATAAACCTCGTAAATTCGGATACTTTTTTTTTTTTTACATTTTAATCCATAAAATATGAATTTATGAACAAGAGTGACTGTAACAGTGGCGGATGGAAGATTAGAAGAGTAAAGTTATATATTCCGGCATTAATTTTAATTTAATTTATATGATAGATTAAAATATATCCAAGATATTATAGTCGTTAATTAAGGTTAAAGCCGCATCTAGATATCATATTATTTGAATTGAAAAATTACACCCGGACACGGGAATCGAACCCAGTACTTAGCTTGGCGTTTTAATCCATCATTATATGCGCATTCGTTCAGTTGTAAATTGTACTACTGGCAGCATAAAGCTGCGTTATCTGCTGACGATTTCCGTCGTCCATCACAGACTTGGCTTTAAAATATGTGAGTGACCCTAGGTACGGGACGGTTCCTGGATAACTCAGTGGTTAGAGCATTGGCGTGCTAAACCAAAGTTCCTAGGTTCGATTCCCGTGTCCCGCTTTCCTGGCGTTTATGTGTGAGCATTTTACCTCAAAAATAAAATTGGTTATCTTCGATATAATTACAAAGGTTGCGGATATTTTCACTTAACCAGGCTTTTATTTTGTGATTAAAAGTGAGATTCTTCACTTCAATTACCTGGTTGAACAGTCTAAGGTGTCACTCTCTCGCAATAGGCTGAATTATAAGTGACGGAAAGATTGGGGTTCAAATCTCGATTGGATGAACTAAAGGTGTTTTTTTTTTTACTTAAACTGTTTTTCACACTTCCTCAAAACTAATGTGGGTACATCTAATCTAAATATTAAACTTAATAATCCCTACTCTCTTAGTGTTGTGGTTAGCCTAAAAAGTGAAGTAGAAGGGGTAAAAAAAATGAAGTTGTTTAATATTTTCACTCTCCTATACCTACACACTAGACCTCTTCTGTAATCTCGTGGTCAGAGTTCCTGGCTACAAATCCAGAGGTTCCGGGTTCGATCCCTGGCGCTTACAGATTTGTCTGTGAATGGTTTACGCCAAAATAAAGTCGAAAGATTCCAACAGAGCTCTTTTTATTCTTAATAACCCAATAGTTTGAGTTCAATTAATTTTTTTAAATTGTGTGAAAATGAGAAATTAGTCATTTTTTTACGACTTTTTAATCATATTATTTTGTGGAGCTATAAGACAAGGTTCAATGAAAAAGGGTTTCTAGATGTATTCTTCCGCTAACAAATACATTAATTATTTGATGGGCTCACAAGAGAAAGCTATAAGATATTTGAGAAATAGCGAGATTTCCTCTTTACTTTGAGATGACAAGTTTTGTTGGCTTCTTTCCCCTGTTTATTATTATTATTATTATTATTATTATTTATTAGCACCGCTTCTTACTACCCGTTCGGGTTATACGCACTTACGCTAATGTGTAATGGGTAGGGTGATTGTGAGATGAAATGGAGGACCTACAGTTTAACGTGGGATCCGAACCACGGTGGAGGCCTGGCATTCCACACATTCACAAGTTGTGATTAATACACGTCTTGTCAGAGGTGAAGGAAGGGTTTGGCAATCAGATAGATCTGTGCCGGGACCGAGGATTGAACCCCGGACCCCCAGAACAGAAGTCTTGACACCTTACCCCTAGACCACCAGGTCACCTGTTTATTATTGACAGGACAAAGCGTGGTCGTAGGTGAAGGGCGAAGAGGGTGCATAAGTTTATACATAATATAGAAGTAGTCCCAGAAAACGACACATACCATCGTATTTTAAGTCTTGTAGCCTGCCAGCCATTGATATTTTCTCGACCCCGAGGCGGGCGCCTTAAGGTGACGTAGTTCTTTATTATCTTATTATCTCTTGTGACGGTTTTTAATTAGATAAATTATGTAATTTAAGCTCCACGACTTACTATACACCCGATATATTCGCATATTAATTGTGTTAATGGGGCAGGGGATGAGGAAGATGGAATTTAGAGGAAATATACCCGCATTTGTGTAGAGGAAAGAGCGTGAAACCATTTAGGGGGGAAAAAAATAACACCCTCAGTAGGTCCAACCGGGAATCGAGCACCAAACTGACCATCACTGGCAGTCCAGTCTAACACGTGAATGACGTTCTAGACCATGCGAACACCAATGCGGGTAATTTCCATAGTTAAAATTTAATTTTAATTGCATCTCAAAATATATATAAAGACGATATTATTCATATTTTATTAATAAATATCAAAATAATGTGTACATAAATATAAAAATAGTGTGTACATAAATAACAAAAATACTGTACAGTTACACAAATAAATACATTATCCTCGCGAATGTTGCTCCTAGTAAAGAAAATACAGTTCTCTCAAATCCAGGAGAGTTCTTCTCATCAGTAAAGAATTGGAGCCTAGTCATAAAAAATAGCACATTTTTTGTGTATTTTTTTATCACCGCGCTTATTATAGCATCGGGTCATACGTCAAGTCATTGTTACCATGCACCATTATCAGGGACCCTGAAAGTGTCAGTAGTAGCACGGATATGTGAACGGATATAAAGGAGGTTGGTAGGAGTATCCGAGACTAGTTGTCCCAGCGCCGGTTGCAGCTGCAGCTGCAGAGGCGGCAGTGTTTGCCCCCCAGTAAGCCGGAGGAGACGCCGCGGCTCCAAGGCAAGGCGCAGAGGAGGTGAATGACTCGTAGAATTCAGGCTCGGAATCGGCCGAGGAAGATGTGACAGCGTTGATCTCTAAACCTCCATATCCGTTTCTCGCACCCGTGGCAACAGCTGCAGATGTGGCCCCAGCTGCAAATGATGCACCGGCTGTAGACGTGGCGGTGGCGGCAGCTGAGTCTGCTTCGTCGTAAGCAGGGTAGGAAAGCGCTGTTCCTAAATAAGGCGGTGTGTAGGCGGGTGTCGACACTGAGTTGTAACAAGGGGGAGGAGGTAACAGAGGTCTGTAACAAGGTGGAGGGGGTAACAGAGGTGGTCCGTAACAAGGGGCTGGAGGTAACAGAGGTATGTAACAAGGAGGAGGGGGTAACGGAGGCATGTAACAAGGTGGAGGGGGTAACAGAGGAGGTCCGTAACATGGGGCTGGAGGTAACAGAGCCTCGTAGCAGGGTGAAGGCTGTGACACAGTCTCATAGTAGGCCTCGTGTTGATTCAGGAGCTGAGCGGGTACGTCCGTGGCGACAATGGTACTGGAGGAGGTTCCAGTAGGCGCGTAGTAACCTTGCATCTGCAGCTGCGTGGCAGCTGACGAGTCGGTGGCGGCACCCCCGGCGCTCGCGGCAGCTGAAGAGGAAGAGGAAGCAGCCTGGTCAGCTTCGTAATAACCGGGGGAGGACGAGCAGATAGTCTGGCCACCAGAAGACGCCACGGCTTCAGAAGCGGCCGAACTGGACGACGCTCCGCCCCCGGACTCGGCCCCCGCGAAGGAGGAGGCTACCGATTTCGAGCCGCCGGAAACCGCGACCGGGGTCTTGTAGGCGGGGTAGGAGGCGAAGTAGTCCAGCAGCTGTTCGGAGACAGCGGACCCAGCGGAGGAGGCGGCGCCCAATCTGGCCGTGCCACCCCCGCAGTCCCCTGACGACGATGAGCTGGACGACGCTGAGGAGGCAGACGCTGAGTCCACCACCCCCGACGAGTCCGCCCCGAAGTAAGGCGGGTGGGGGGCGGCGAAGGGGTGGAGCAGGTGGGTGGAGCCGGTGACGAACGAGGTGGTGGTTCTGGAACCTCCGCCCGCCGCCACGGTGGTCGTGGAGGTGCCGGAGTCCGTCCCACTGTAGATAATCGGGGGAATGAAGGTTTTGTGTCGCGCGAAGGGAGGGACGAAGTACCCCTGCAGAACTGTCCGGAGGAGCAGGTAACCATGAGGAGGAGCAAGAGGAGCGAGCTCTACAACAACAGATACCCAAACACACTGGTTAGCAAGTTGGGAGAAATTACAGCTCGGATAGACTCACTACTGACACTTTTACTTTTTATCTTTAGATTATGTTTTATGTAGCCCGTAGCCCCAAACAAACAAAAAATAGTTTTTACAAATGTGTGTATCCATCCCTCTGTCTGTCTGTCCCTCTGTCTGTCTGTGCCTCTGTTTGTCTGTCCCTCTGTCTGTTGTCTCTGGGGCCACAGCCTAAAGGGTTTGATGTATGTCTTTAATTTGATATTTAGATATATTATATGGTCATACTCCGGGGCGTAACTTTAATTTGATCCCTAAATTTAAGAATTCATAGCTGACTTATTAAATGTGATTTTTTTAGAAATTGGCTTTAACATTTTTTCATAACGAATACCATGGGGGGGGGGGGGATGTTTTACATAATTAATAACACTGTATGACTGTTTTGGTCAATATGTGTAATATTCACAAAACTAAGTTAGGGGCTGAAAGAGGCAGAGGACAGGGTGCATTGGCGGTCCATGTCCACTGATTATTATTACTATTATCATCATCATTCACCGCGTCTTACTACCCTCACGGGCTGTACGCACTTACGGTGTAATGGTAGGGTGATTGTGAGATGAAATGGAGGACCTACAGTTTAACGTGGGATCCGAACCACGGTGGAGGCCTGACATTCCACACATTCACAAGTTGTGTTTAATACACATCTTGTCAGAGGTGAAGGAAGGGTTTGGCAATCAGATAAATCTGTGCTGGGACCGAGGATTGAACCCCGGACCCTCAACACAGAAGTCCTACACCTTACCCCTAGACCGCCAGGTCACCTATGTTCACTGATATAATTAATAATAATAATAATAATAATAATAATAATAAACTTAACATGTAAAAAAGGTTTTTTTAAGCCACTCATTTTTATGTTCACGTTTCAAGTGTTTACAAGTAGTACTGTCGAGTATTTACAATGGTATTAGTTAAGTATGTATTGATAAACGATTTAACATATTAATGGTTTCCATAGGGGGAATGCCATCGCGTTGCCTGCTGGGAGGATATCCCCCCTTCCTCCCCCATATTTGTGCTTTAGGATAAGTCCCATTCAATAATGAATTTAATTTACTGGGATATTTTAAATTGTTTACTTGCAATATTTAGCTATATCACACATGCATGAATATAAATATATGGGTCATGAAAATTAATGAGAGATTTATAAAATTGAATAGTAATTATAAATAATAAATTAAAACATTAGTATGGATAGTTGTGAATGGTTATTAAATTGTCAAATTTAAAGTTTGTGTAAGAAATTAATATATAGTTTGTTCATAAAATGTCGATAAAATTTGAAAAATAAAACAATATATTGATCATATGCATTACAAAAATTACGTTATTTAGCAAGTCATATTCATGTTAACTTGATATATTTATATAGCTAAACCAAAATTAAAATATCATATAAAGGTTGTACAAGACTTGTAGAACAATAACATGTATGCCACTAATTACAATCTGTTCTTTTCATGTCTAACACTCGCACATTAGTAGAATAGGCCCTTTTTATTTATTAGTTAAAACAGTTTGAATAATATTCTTTTAAGGTGGTTTAAGGACAAATCTTTTCAAATATTGAGAAAACGTATTAAGATTATTTGAATCTTGGGTTCAGTTAAAATATTGGATTACTATTAATGTTCAGCTGAAATAAAATATTTTGAGTATGAAGCTAAGTATTTTATGGGTGTTTGTTTTATAAATAGTAATTATTAGTGAATTAAAATTAAATATAATGTGTGTGTGTGTTTCAAAGTTGTAAAGTTAGGCACTTCCAAAGGAATGCAAGACTAGATATGTTGTCTTTTTGAGTTGGGGTGGAAAGTAATCCAGTATTTTTGCATTTAATTTTATTAAAACCATTTTTTTTGTATTTTTTTTAAAGCTTGGCTATTTAATCCATCATAATATACGCATTCGTACAATTGTAATTGTACAATTGTCAGCACAAAGCCCTCCCGAGTCTAAGATGGCTGCGTTATCTGATAGCTCATACTCTTAATTGATCACTTATATGCTGCTGACAATTTTCACACGTCCATCACAGACTCTGCCTTTAAATAACATGAGTGAAGAATCACCCTGGCCATGGGATGACACCTGGATAGCTCAGTGGTTAGAACATTGGCGTACTAGTCAATAAGTCTAAAAATAGACTAATAGCTAATTACCATATAAAAAGTCCGACACCCTAGGTCAGTCGGTATCGTGTTTGTCTATTGAGTTAAAGGCCACGTGTTCGATTCCCGGCGTGTTCAAAAAAATATATCATTGGTGAAATATGGATTTCCACTTACACGGTGACGAACTAACGTTCAGGGGGACTGGCTGTTGTGTCTGTACTAGTTTAAAGTTAGTTGCTAAGTCGTGTGCTGATATCATCAGTCAGTTCAGAAAGTAACACGTTAAATACCTCAAATAAATGGAAAAATAAATAAATAAAATCCTATATAAGAAACATAAAGTTTGAAAAAAAAATTTTCAGAGAGGCTCACTTAAATTTTGTTTGTAATCCGTACGGCCCGCCGACCCCCCCCCCCCCCCCCCCACCCCCGCCTAATAGACCGTGCGGTCACAGTTGAAATGTGTGAAACTGTCAGCTTACCTTGATCATGGCCAGAATGGTTGGCATCGCGTGCTGACTTAAGTCCCCAGGTGTACTATTGTCAGTACGTTGTGTAGGTCAGTGCTGATATTCAGCTCGGGCGACAAGAGACGACCTTATTCACTGATCCAGGCTTATATATATACTCTGTGGAAGGATATAAGGAAATAAAGGATGTTTGATGTTTTCAACCTGAGACCAGAGTCGCGGGTGTTTGGTAAACACCAGTTTTATAACACGGTTCGGATTATTTAAACTTAACATACTTCCCTGGCGGAGGGGGGGAGAACCAGTACAAGGCGATCTAACACACACACACACACTCACACATGTTTTAGAATTGGGCCGTTCAATCAAATGTTAGCTACCGTAAAAAAAAAAAAGGTACGGCGCACCATATAGACTTTCTCTCGCTTTTATCTTAAAATAGAGACATTTACCAAAAAGATTTTTGAAACTAAATAATATACATGGTTAGAGGAACAATTCACCAAAGAGCATAATATTAAATAATACATCTCTGTCCACCAAAGATCATAACAATCAATATTAATTTTCAAAGAACTATATATACATGCTAGTAGCTCAGAAACTATTTGTTTTATGAAAATATATTTCAAATAAAATATATTTATTTTTAATAGTACTAGAACTTAATAATGATAAGTTATCTCGTATATCTAATAGTTTCGGAGATATGATAACAAAAATTGAAAAATTCCACTTTTGTAAACTACACTCAAATTCATTTTCATGGGAAAATGGGAGCTGTAATTTTGTTTCTAATGTCAAACAATGTGTAGGTACGAAATTTAATCAAAATCGTTAGAGCGAATTTTTATCAAATTGATGTTTATCTCTTTTTGCCCATCTGTAAACTACCCTTAATTTTAAGGTTGGATATCTAATTCCGAAAACCCCTTGAGGGGACCCTATTAAAACCATATATACCAAGTTTTACCCCGATCGGTAAAATAGTTTCGGCTCTAGCCCGAGGTACAGACAGACAGACAGACAGATGGCATTGGCAGGGGGTCATGAAACGTCGACATAAAAATCTTGGATTCAATTTTTTGACGATCAACAAAATGCTCTCTCCAAGGGGTCGAGTGACAATAAGAATAGGTGTACCCTAATGTACCCTCAATTAAATTTTCAGTTTGTATTTGTGTTGATAGGGCCAGTGACCACTTTTTTTGTATTTCGACTCGTCTTTAAATTCAAACTATTATGATTTTCAACGGGCTGGTAACACAATTATACTCTAAACACATACACTAAACTACATTTTGGAGTAATAACAAACAGCCCTATTTTAATAGGAATAAATTTATCTGACAGCTTGGATCTATTTTCACGTGTTCATACGTCAAGTCATGTGATCTGCAGCTGTCACTTTTGATAGATATCATCAATACCTATAAAATAACATTAATAATATATTAATATGTTATTAATGACGACCACCAAAAAAAGTTTGTATTTTATAAAAATGTTTCTAATTTATTAGATCTATAGTTTTTTTACTATCTCAATTAGCTCGGTATAAATAAACCTTAATTAAGTCAAATTGGGTCAGCGCTAATAAATATGTTGAATATTGAAAAATATATATCACAAGTACGGCTGTAATTGTACTGAGTTTGTTATCCAGAGATAAATCATCAGTGAAGTTTGGTTGTATTTGCTCAAAGTTGAATGTTGACTGTGAGAGAGAGAGAGAGAGAGAGAGTACGTCATATCTGTCTCTTTCCACAAGTCTCGTGTAGTGGACGCTGAGTAACGGATCAGCCTGTATGTTGGATACTGCTAAGTGTCGTGTAATGGACGCTGAATAACGGATCACCCTGTATGTTGGATACTGCTAAGTGTCGTGTAATGGACGCTGAGTAACGGATCACCCTGTATGTTGGAGACTGCTAAGTGTCGTGTAATGGACGCTGAATAACAGATCACTCTGTATGTTGGATACTGCTAAGTATCGTGTAATGTATGCTGAATAACAGATCACTCTGTATGTTGGATACTGCTAAGTCTCGTGTAATGGACGCTGAATAACAGATCACTCTGTATGTTGGATACTGCTAAGTGTCGTGTAATGGACGCTGAGTAATGGATCACCCTGTATGTTGGAGACTGCTAAGTGTCGTGTAATGGACGCTGAATAACGGATCACTCTGTATGTTGGATACTGCTAAGTCTCGTGTAATGTATGCTGAATAACGGATCACTCTGTATGTTGGATACTGCTAAGTCTCGTGTAATGGACGCTGAATAACGGATCACTCTGTATGTTGGATACTGCTAAGTATCGTGTAATGTATGCTGAATAACGGATCACTCTGTATGTTGGAGTCTGCTCCACTTTATGTAGTGACGAAGACAAACCAGTGGACCGCTTTCACCGAGTTTCAAGGTGGATATATTTCTTAGACGTAGATACCTCTCAATTCACATGGCTCGTTGGTCTAGGGGTATGATTCTCGCTTAGGGTGCGAGAGGTCCCGGGTTCAAATCCCGGACGAGCCCAATTTTTTTTATTTTCATTTCCATAATTGCCCTCAATTCGTTATCACCAAACACCTTTAACAAAAGTATCAATTTTTTTTAAATTTATTTAAATTAATGTTTGTTTTCGGCAGTAGGTTGTTTTGTTCCTTATAGCTCAAATGGCCGGGAAATCCCCCAGTTGATCCGGTTAAACCGTCCTATAGTTATAACAGTGAGTCCACAACCCGAGGCTGTTCCTGCTGTGTCTCTCAAATATCTGAAGCACATCACACGCACTCAGACCTTCAGCTTGTTAGTGTCACCCACTTACTCAATCTGGGGGAAATTCACACACGTACTACTGAAAATGCTGTAGTTTCCCGTTGTGCTATCCGCGCTGAATTTCTATGAGCGAGTGAGAAAGCGCCTACACAATTTTACCGGTAAAGGTATTTTTTCCAACCGACATGGGATCGACGGCTTTACTTCCCTATTTCGAAGGAGTCTCTGCTACGGATTTTTTTTATCACTCAAGAAAAATCTGTATACTTCGGCTGGGCTCGAACACGTGAACATCGTGTCCCAAAGCGAGACGAATGCTGGCACATTTAATGTAAACTCACCCTTCTTCAATTTATTAACGTGTATATATATATTCATGCGTATAGCTCGAACGGGTCTAGCTCAAGGTTTTTATAAATGTCGATGTTTCATGATTCCCTGAAACCTAAAAAGTAGTTTTCATGAAGTCATCTGTCTGCCTGTCTGTCTGTCTGCTTGTCTGTCCATCTGTCTGTACCAAGGATTAGAGCCGAAACTATTTTACCGATCAAGCTAAAACTTGGTATCTGGTGTTTTCATAAGGTCCTCCCCCCCCCTCCCCTCCAAGATGTTTTTGTAATTAGATATTCAACCCTAAATCTAAGATTAGATTACTGAGGGCAAAATAAAGAGAGAAAAAAAGATTATCGAAATTTGTTCTAACGATTTTGATCAAATTTTATGCAATAAACATCGTTTTTTATTATTATAAATAAGATGGTGACTTTCATTTTTTCATACAAATGACTTTGAGAGTAATTTACACAGGAGAAATTTTTACAATTTTCTTCATTTATCCGTAACTACTTGAGATACAAAATAACTAATCATTATAAAGTTGTAGTACTATTAAAGATAAAAAGCTTTTATTTGAAATGTATTTTTATAAAACCAACAATTTCTGAGCTATAAGCACATATATAAGTTATATATTTATATCGGTCTTTGATATATGAGATTGATTGTTATACCATTTGTCAAACAGAGATGCTCCTGTTTCTGTAACAATGTATATAATTTCATTCAAGCTCTTAAGTTGAATGTTCCTGCAGCAATGTATATTATTTCGTTACACAAATATAACGAGTTTTTTTTTTAGTTTTTAAAATTTGTATGCTGCAGCGTAATTTTTTTTTTTACTAATCCTAAATAAAATAAATAGTACCTACGCGGTTGTACTTGAAAATAAAGAGAAAAATTATTTCCGCGAAACTTCCTCTCGGTCTGACCGGCCGTTAAGTTAGAACATGGTGGGCGCTAGTTTGTTACGACTCGTCCAAACCTTCCGGCGAATACAAAGTGAACACAAGTACACAACATCCGGTATTGTGTGACACAACAACTTGGTATTAATACACCGGTAAAACACTGTTATAGTTCCAAGAGGTGGAGCCGATATGTTTTCTATTAAAATACGCACGAAAACATACAGTTAACAAGTTGAAGAAAAAAAATCTAATCTTCGTTCAAAGCGGACAAAACACTATTAAATACCAGGGAGTCATCAGTTTTTATAACCGTAAAAAAATAAATAAAAAATAAATGTATAATGTTATCAGAAACACTGAGACAAATACGATAGAGTTTCTTGAGGTATAATATAAGTGATACCATCTTAACAAAAATAATGTGCCCGATCTATTTAAATAACAACGGCGCGTGATTACACTCGAGAGACTCGTAAACATTGTGTTAAGTTCACGAAATACCTTAGGTACGAGGACTAAGGTCAGCGTTTGGAGGTCTAACTATAAAAGGATGACCCGGGAGTCAGCGAAGATATCATTCTTCCCGTGTTCTTAAACGGGCGAACAAAACAGTCAGCGATTAATCATGGCTGTCAAGGTATTTTGTAAACTGATCTTTTCATAGTCAGCGGTTTGGTCGGATTTCTTTACTACACGAGCTTATAAGTCCGATTTATAAGTCAAGGGGTGCTTCTTTTTTTTTTTACGGTTATAAAAGTTACTAAAACTACTTTCACGTATTCATACGCCAAGTCATGCTACCTGCTGCTGACACATCTGATAGATATTATCAATACCTATAAAATAACAATAATAATAATAATAATATAGTAAAATGTTATCAATGTTAGCCGTAAAAAAGTTTGTATCTTATTAAAGTTTATTCCGACCAGAATTCTACTAGTTTTGTTATTATTATTATTATTATTATTATTATTATTATTATTATTATTATTATTATTATTAATCACCGCGTCTTACTACCCGTTCGGGCTATACGCACATGTAATAAATACGCTAATGTTTTTAGGGATTAGGAAAGTTATATTTAGAAGAAGTGTGCCCCCATTTGCGTGTAGGGAGAGTGGAAAACAATTCAGGGGGAACCACCCTGGTTTCGAACCATGATAACTCCGTCTTCGGCGGTCCAGTCTGTTGCGAGAGTGGCGCCTTAGACCATTCGGCCACCGAAGCGGGTGAATCCTGCTGCTGTAGTTGACTTGTGTGAGATATTTCGATGATAGTTAAACATTTAATTAGTTGTAAATATTTATGTGAGGTTTACAACATTTGGTTTCCAAAAATACATCATTCTGTGAAGGTTTAGTATAATTTCATGTATGGTTTATTTCACCCGCAAATGCGGGTACATTTCCTCTTAACGTGATCTTCCATTTGTGTAAATATGTGGAAGACGGGTAGTAGGATAAGGCGAACGTAAAATAATAGGTAGATTTATTTTTTAAATTGTTCAATGGGTCCGTTGCTAATTTGTTATTTTTTTTCAGATCGCGTACCTTGTGATCCTGGTGGTGACTTGCTGCTCCGCCCTGTACCCCGCGCCCCCCTACGTCCCTAAGCCCTACATA
Organism: Timema podura; assembly: GCA_033556935.1. NCBI lineage: Eukaryota > Metazoa > Arthropoda > Insecta > Phasmatodea > Timematidae > Timema > Timema podura. The sequence goes on along the minus strand of JAVRXN010000014.1, from coordinate 6,055,164 downwards.
GCAGAATCCAGCTCGACTCGGACAGTAAGCGGCAGCTCAAGCTCGGATGTTCCCTCAGACACCGCCACAGGAAGTGCAGCCTCTAGCGATGCTACAGCCACAAGCTCCACGCAGCTGATCAACTACTACACGTCCCCTGCCTACTACGGGGGATATGCACCCTACTACGGTGTCAACTCGGCCTCTGCTGCAGCTGCAGCTGCCGCCACGGGAGCTGGATATGGTCCGTGGGGTGCAGATGCGACGGCCACTGCAGCTACGTCTGCCAGCGGGGGAGCTCTAAGCTATGGTTATCCTTATTACCCCTATGCGTATCCATCAGCTTATTATGGAGCCGACTCGACCTCTGCTACAGCTGCAGCTGCTGCCACTACGGGAGCTGGATATGGTTCATTGGGTGCAGAATCTAGCTCATATTCCACTGCCAATTCAGCTGCAGCTTCTGCCACAGAGGCAGGAGGTGCGACATCCAGTGTATCTGCCACGGCATCTGCAGCTGCTGCCGATATAGGTGTTGCAAACTACGGATACCCATATTATCCTTATATGTATCAATCAGCTTACTATGGAGCTGATTTGGCCTCTGCTGCAGCTGCAGCTACAGGAGCAGGATATAGTCCATGTGGTACAGGATCTAGTGCAGCTGCCACAGCTGCTGCCAGTGGCGGAACTACAAACTACGGATATCCATACTATCCCTATGTATATCCACCAGCTTACTATGGAGCTGATTTGGCCTCTGCTTCAGCTGCAGCTGCTGCTACAGGAGCAGGATATAGCCCATGTGGTGTAGGATCTAGTGCAGCTGCCACAGCTGCTGCTGCCAGTGGTGGAGATACAAACTACAGATATCCATACTATCCCTATGTGTATCCATCAGCTTACTATGGAGCTGATTTGGCCTCTGCTGCTGAAGCTTCAGCTGCTGCTACGGGAGCAGGATATAGTCAATGTGATACAGGATCTAGTGCAGCTGCCACAGCTGCTGCTGCTGCCAGTGGCGGAGCTACAAACTACGGATATCCATACTATCCCTATGTGTATCCATCAGCTTACTATGGAGCCGATTTGGCCTCTGCTGCAGCTGCAGCTACAGGAGCAGTATATAGTCCATGTGGTGCAGGATCTAGTGCAGCTGCTACAGCTGCTGCTGCCAGTGGCGGAACTACAAACTACGGATATCCATACTATCCCTATGTGTATCCATCAGCCTACTATGGAGCCAATTTGGCCTCTGCTGCAGCTGCAGCTGCTGCTACAGGAGCAGTTATATAGTCCATGTGGTACAGGATCTAGTGCAGCTGCCACAGCTGCCAGTGGCGGAGCTACAAACTACGGATATCCAGGATATCCATACTATCCCTATGTGTATCCATCAGCCTACTATGGAGCCGATTTGGCCTCTGCTGCAGCTGCAGCTGCTGCTACAGGAGCAGGATATAGTCCATGTGGTACAGGATCTAGTGCAGCTGCCACAGCTGCTGCTGCTGCCAGTGGCGGAGCTACAAACTACGGATATCCAGGATATCCATACTATCCCTATGTGTATCCATCAGCTTACTATGGAGCTGATTTAGCCTCTGCTGCAGCTGCAGCTGCAGCTACAGGAGCAGGTTATAGTCCATGTGGTGCAGGATCTAGTGCAGCTGCCACAGCTGCTGCTGCCAGTGGTGGAGCTACAAACTACGGATATTCAGGATATCCATACTATCCCTATGTATACCCACCAGCTTACTATGGAGCTGATTTGGCCTCGGCTGCAGCTGCAGCTGCTGCTACGGGAGTAGGATATAGTCCATGTGGTGCAGGATCTAGTGCAGCTGCCACAGCTGCTGCTGCCAGTGGCGGAGCTACAAACTACGGATATCCATACTATCCAAACTAACCTTGTGATTGGACGAATTCATCCTGGTTGTAAAAATGTTTACCTACTCGCGTTATGACGTAACATCGAACTTGATATTTGTTTTTTCACGGTACTGTGTATACTATATAGCTTCGGCCTTATTTATTTATTTATGTTTTTTATTTATTTATGTGTTTAATAAAGTTATATATATAGTTTTTTATATTTTTGTATTTTTTTAATTAAATCTACTTTTTTTTGTCACCCATTCCGGTTATTGAACTGTTTGTGCTAAGGAAGGTATAATTGAGAGGTAGTGTACCCGCATTTGCGTGGGGAGAAAGAGCGTATAAAACCAATTAATAAAAATAACCACACTAAGTACACCCAACCGGGATTCGGACCCCGATCTGCCCGTCATCACCAGTTCAGCCTCTAGTAAGAGTGACCCCCTTAAAATATACCAGTTGTATTTTATTTCAAAATTCGCACTGACTCGTTATTTACACCAAACTCCAGATACTAGATAGGCCTGTATTTTGCAATAACTCGCATCGGTGGCCGCATGGTCTAAGGCGCTACTTTCGTGTTAGACTAGACTACCAATGACAGTGAGATTGAGGTTCGAATCTCGGTTAAGTGTACTGCGGGTGATTTTTTTCAAAATGATTTTCCACTCTCCCTCCACGCAAATGCTAGTACACTTCCTCTAAATATAACCTTCTTGATTCTTAAGAAATTCACTAGCGTTTTTAGTATTATTATTATTATTAGCACCGCGTCTTACTACCCATTCGGGTTATACGCACTTACGCTAATGTGTAATGGTAGGGTGATTGTGAGATGAAATGGAGGACCTACAGTTTAACGTGGGATCCGAACCACGGTGGTAGGCCTGGCATTCCACACATTCACAAGTTGTGATTAATACACGTCTTGTCAGAGGTGAAGGAAGTGGTTGGGCAATCAGATAAATCTGTGCCGGGACCGAGGATTGAACCCTAGCACAGAAGTCTGACACTTTACCCCTAGACCACCAGGTCACCTATCGTTATTAGTAAATAAGCGTCTAGCCCGAACGGGTAGTAATATGTGGTGCTAAAATAAAATATAACATTTTGCAATACATATAATTTTAAACGTGGTAAAAAGCCTATTACTCGTAAAAAATTCAATAAAACTGCAATGCAATGAGAAGAGCAATAATTAATGCAATCCACTAATATTCACAAACTCACTAGAGACAAATTAAATGATTGGATCAAATTAATTGAGATAGATCTTTGCTGAACGATTAAAAAATATATGACAACTTTAAATAATTTTTCTTGTTATGATTTGAAATGAAATTTTTTCAAAAAAATGTGTTGTCAGTAAACTGGGCTTATATGAAAATTTCTCAGAAAATCAAGTACACACTGATGTAATTTTTTAAACAAACTCATTATGGTCACTCTCGAAAGATCTTGAATAAAAAATTAGTATAATTCCTTTAAATTTAGAGGTCAGGTTAAAACCACAGCTTCTCCTCAAGCTATAACCATGTAACATGTAAATAAAGTTTGTACTAAATACCTTAAACGATTTCATCTGTAACGCAGGTACGGACAGAAAGAATTGTAAAAACTATTTCTTTGAGTTATAGGAAGACATTTAACATAAAGCAACATCATAATTTTTAATTTAATTTTAGCACTGCATCTTACTACCCGTTCGGTTTATACGCTACCATCATATCTGTAATATAGAAAATCATGAGCACAATACAGTACTGTATTTGTATGAGCACAACTACTACAGAACTACTAGTAAGACTGTAGTAACGATAATAACATGGAGAGAGGTCTACTGTCACAGAACTACTAGTAAGACTGTAGTAACGATAATAACATGGAGGGAGGTCTACTGTTCACAGAACTACTAGTAAGACTGTAGTAACGATAATAACATGGAGGGAGGTCTACTATTCATAGAACTACTAGTAAAACTGTAGTAACGATAATAACATGGAGGTCTACTGTTCACAGAACTACTAGTAAAACTGTAGTAACGATAATAACATGGAGGTCTACTGTTCACAGAACTACTAGTAAGACTGTAGTAACGATAATAACATGGAGGGAGGTCTACTGTTCACAGAACTACTAGTAAAACTGTAGTAACGATAATAACATGGAGGTCTACTGTTCACAGAACTACTAGTAAAACTGTAGTAACGATAATAACATGGAGGTCTACTGTTCACAGAACTACTAGTAAGACTGTAGTAACGATAATAACATGGAGGGAGGTCTACTGTTCACAGAACTACTAGTAAGACTGTAGTAATGATAATAACATGGAGGTCTACTGTTCACAGAACTACTAGTAAGACTGTAGTAACGATAATAACATGGAGGTCTACTGTTCACAGAACTACTAGTAAGATAGTAACGATAGTAACATGGAGGGAGGTCTACTGTTCACAGAACTACTAGTAAGACTGTAGTAACGATAATAACATGGAGGGAGGTCTACTGTTCACAGAACTACTAGTAAAACTGTAGTAACGATAATAACATGGAGGTCTACTGTTCACAGAACTACTAGTAAAACTGTAGTAACGATAATAACATGGAGGTCTACTGTTCACAGAACTACTAGTAAGACTGTAGTAACGATAATAACATGGAGGGAGGTCTACTGTTCACAGAACTACTAGTAAAACTGTAGTAACGATAATAACATGGAGGTCTACTGTTCACAGAACTACTAGTAAGACTGTAGTAACGATAATAACATGGAGGGAGGTCTACTGTTCACAGAACTACTAGTAAAACTGTAGTAACGATAATAACATGGAGGTCTACTGTCCACAGAACTACTAGTAAGATAGTAACGATAGTAACATGGAGGGAGGTCTACTGTTCACAGAACTACTAGTAAGACTGTAGTAACGATAATAACATGGAGGGAGGTCTACTGTTCACAGAACTACTAGTAAAACTGTAGTAACGATAATAACATGGAGGTCTACTGTTCACAGAACTACTAGTAAGACTGTAGTAACGATAATAACATGGAGGTCTACTGTTCACAGACTAGAAGATACTGAGAGCTAGTAAGAACTGTCAGTATACGATAATAACATGAGGGAGGTCTACTGTTCACAGAACTACTAGTAAAACTGTAGTAACGATAATAACATGGAGGGGTCTACTGTTCACAGAATAACTATAGTAAGACTGTAGTAACGATAATAACATGGAGGAGGTCTACTGTTCACAGAACTACTAGTAAAACTGTAGTAACGATAATAACATGGAGGGAGGTCTACTGTTCACAGAACTACTAGTAAGACTGTAGTAACGATAATAACATGGAGGGAGGTCTACTGTTCACAGAACTACTAGTAAGAACTGTAGTAACGATAATAACATGGAGGGAGGTCTACTGTTCACAGAACTACTAGTAAAACTGTAGTAACGATAATAACAATGGAGGTCTACTGTTCACAGAACTACTAGTAAGACTGTAGTAACGATAATAACATGGAGGGAGGTCTACTGTTCACAGAACTACTAGTAAACTGTAGTAACGATAATAACATGGAGGGGTCTACTGTTCACAGAACTACTAGTAAACTGTAGTAACGATAATAACATGGAGGGAGGTCTACTGTTCACAGAACTACTAGTAAGACTGTAGTAACGATAATAACATGGAGGGAGGTCTACTGTTCACAGAACTACTAGTAAGACTGTAGTAAGATAATAACACATGGAGTGGAGGTCTACTTGTTCACCAGAACTACTAGTAAACTGTAGTAACGATAATAACATGGAGGGAGGTCTACTGTTCACAGAACTACTAGTAAGACTGTAGTAACGATAATAACATGGAGGGAGGTCTACTGTTCACAGAACTACTAGTAAACTGTAGTAACGATAATAACATGGAGGGAGGTCTACTGTTCACAGAACTACTAGTAAGACTGTAGTAACGATAATAACATGGAGGGAGGTCTACTGTTCACAGAACTACTAGTAAGACTGTAGTAACGATAGATAACATGGAGGTCTACTGTTCACAGAACTACTAGTAAGACTGTAATAACGATAATAACATGGAGGGAGGTCTACTGTCCACAGAACTACTAGTAAGATAGTAACGATAGTAACATGGAGGGAGGTCTACTGTTCACAGAACTACTAGTAAGACTGTAGTAACGATAATAACATGGAGGGAGGTCTACTGTTCACAGAACTACTAGTAAGACTGTAGTAACGATAATAACATGGAGGTCTACTGTTCACAGAACTACTAGTAAGACTGTAGTAACGATAGTAACATAGAGGGAGGTCTACTGTTCACAGAACTACTAGTAAGACTGTAGTAACGATAATAACATGGAGGGAGGTCTACTGTTCACAGAACTACTAGTAAGACTGTAGTAACGATAATAACATGGAGGGAGGTCTACTGTTCACAGAACTACTAGTAAGACTGTAGTAACGATAGTAACATGGAGGGAGGTCTACTGTTCACATAACTACTAGTAAGACTGTAATAACGATAATAACATGGAGGGAGGTCTACTGTCCACAGAACTACTAGTAAGATAGTAACGATAGTAACATGGAGGGAGGTCTACTGTTCACAGAACTACTAGTAAGACTGTAGTAACGATAATAACATGGAGGGAGGTCTACTGTTCACAGAACTACTAGTAAGACTGTAGTAACGATAATAACATGGAGGGAGGTCTACTGTTCACATAACTACTAGTAAGACTGTAGTAACGATAATAACATGGAGGGAGGTCTACTGTTCACAGAACTACTAGTAAGACTGTAGTAACGATAATAACATGGAGGTCTACTGTTAACAGAACTACTAGTCAGACTGTAGTAACGATAATAACATGGAGGGAGGTCTACTGTTCACAGAACTACTAGTCAGACTGTAGTAACGATAATAACATGGAGGGAGGTCTACTGTTCACAGAACTACTAGTAAGACTGTAGTAACGATAATAACATGGAGGGAGGTCTACTATTCATAGAACTAGGCTTGTAGGGTATGTCTATGATAGGACTGTAGGTAAGAACCATCCAGCGGAATGTTCTTGACTGCAAACATTGGCTGGAAATAGTTGCTATTAGTCCCATTTGCTAACACTTTTTTTTATAATAGAGTATTACTAAGAAAATAATAATTTCCGAATAGGTTGATATTAGTGACTTCCTGCCAATGTTCACAAATAATAACCTTCTGCTATGTACTTACCTACAGTACCACCGTAAATAGACTCTAGTTTAAGTCTTAAACAACACATAGTTCTGTTGTAAATATAGACAATAGCGTATGATTTGAATCGAATAATAATTTTAATTTAATTTATATAAATATATCCTCTGTACAAGATCACGGTGGTCGAACTAGAACTGTGATGTAAGAACAAACAAAAGTATTGAGTTACCTCGAGCTATGAGCATTGGAACATTCTGACAAAAGCCCTAGGCTCGATTCCCGTGTCCAGATCTTAGATATCATTATGTTTTAGAATAATCAGGGTGACCTTGCGGTCTAGAGGTAAGGTGTCAGACCTCTGTGATGAGGGTCCGGGGTTCAATCCTCGGTCCCGGCACAGATTTATCTGATTGCCAAACCCTTCCTTCACCCCTGACAAGACATATATTAATCACAACTTGTGAATGTGTGGAATGCCAGGCCTCCACCGTGGTTCGGATCCCACGTTAAACTGTAGGTCCTCCATTTCATCTCACAATCACCCTACCATTTCACATTAGCGTTAGTGTGTATAACCCGAACGGGTAGTAAGACGCGGTGCTAATAATAATAATAATAATAGAATATTCAGAAGCTGTACCATACGTTATTTTATATAAGACTAGCAATCCCACACGGCGTTGCCCGTGACCCACTGTGGTACAAGAATTATAGCGCCCCCCCCCCCCCCCTCGCCCCACGCCCACAAAAATGGTTTAGAATTACGGTGAATTTCATACACTTTTTTTTTCCGAGCAGTATGCGGCATATTTTTTATCACAGTTATCTCTAAAACGTAATTCTAAGCCAGGTTAACAATATTTTCTTCAAAAATTGGTTAAAAATAACCTAATTAAAAATTTAAAAATCCTACTTCGAGGTGCATTCGGACCCCCTTCCGTCCACCTATGTTAAAAATTTCAGATCTCTGTATGCCGTAGATTTGGCTGGACATCGCACACAAACACACATACCAACACTTCCTTTTATTATTATATATGTAAGTCTGATGGAATGATTTAAAAATAATCAAGTCCTTCCCCCTCTACTTTCACTAAAACAAAAGCCGATATTTCATTTCACACCTTCGGCATTGAAACAGAGGGTCAAGGTCAACATTACGAGCGTAGGTGTTGATTATACGACTCCCGTTACTAAATAGTTTCCAAGAATAAAGTGTACACATTTATGACAATGGCACACGAGAATAATCTGATCCTCCCCCAAAATAATCTTGTTAACGTGAAACTTGTGTCTACTTGACCTTGTATGTTGTTTACTGTTATGTAACCTTCAGGATCTGCTTGGACACGGAGAAATATTTCGGGTGACGGAGGAGAAATAAACCCGAATATAATGTTTTCATAGCAATTCAGTGTTGCCAACTCTATAGTTTCTAGAGATACTACATGGACCTGAAATAGATTGTATTTTTACCGGTAGGATACTACTTTCTGACATTATATTGATAAGCCCACCGATTTTCATGAAAAAATAAGAATGGGTGTAAAATTTATTACTTTATAACAGGGTCACAGGATATTACTTTTAGAAAATATCCTAAAATTGGATCGTACAGTTGGCAACACTGTAAGCAATTAAGTCTTCTAGTATTACAACAAAACTTGGTTGGCGCAGGCCCGTATTGAGGCTTGCACAAGGGCCCCCGAGGTTAGGGGGCCCCCTACCAACCCCGTAAATAAATAATTTTGACTTGTCATATTTATTTTTTTAATAATATTATATTTCGGGTATTCATTTTTTTTTTTTGCAAAATTTATCCCAAGCTAAACTGGAAACTCCCTAATCGGATTCCCGTCTGTTCATTTATCGTATTCGATATTTGCCGCTAGGGGCGCTGGAAGCCTGGTGTCACGAGGAGCTCGACAGTCTATGGCAGTGGTTCCTCAAACTTGGTTTGATCACGGCACACTATTATCTTTCGTGTGTCCTCGCGGCACACTAAACGTGCAAGTTACGCGACACAATGGGAGCCTCGGACAAACTCATGAGTGGAGTAATATTACTCAACTCGTTGATTGTAAGCCATTTCATTCTCTGGAGGAAAAAAAAAAATTAAAGCTTTCGAAAAAAAAATTATTATTTATTTTTAAAAATGAAATATATATATTTCTTTAAAATACCTATTTATATTTAGCACAGTCTTACTACCCGTTTGGTTGATACGCCTATGTGCTAATTATACTAATGTGTTAGGGATTAAGAAGGTTTGATTTAGAGGAAGTGCAACCGCATTTGTATGGAGGGAAAGTGGAAAACCATTTAGGAAAAATCACCTTCAGTGCACCCTACCGGGATCGAACCCGGGACCTCCGGATCTGTACTAGGGAACTTTGAGCGAACAACTTAAAGTTACCGGTATTGTACTGTATTGTATTTTTCACATATTATTTTAGTTTGTCCATACTTATAGGGCAGATAGAATTATCAAATTTGGTACGCTTATGGAAATTGGATGTGTCGATATGCCTGCCAAATTTTATAATTCTAGCTTTCCCATAAGTGTGCCAGAAAATTAAAAAAATATGTGCAAAATTTACCTAAAATCAAAAAATCTAGCTCTATCTAAGGTATAACCGATGTATATACGACAAAAAGTAATAGGACCAAACTTGTGGATCTCGACAAATCCGTAGCTGCTGGTGCAATCCGTTTTTTGATAGGTCTTACCGTTTAACCACAAAAGACCTCCAAAGAAAGGTCCGCACCAACTTTAAAGTTGCTCCGACATTTTGAATATTTTTCGGGGGTTAAAAATTAAAAATTTTAAATTTTTGGAATTTTCCCGTCGGTTACAGGCTAGAAGTTATAAGTTTGCCAAATTTCAAGTTTCTAGTTCATCTGTGGGTAAACATTTATGTCAGTGAGTGAGTGAGTCACCCATGTAGCTTTATAGTAGTTTAATATATAATCTTTAATCATCGTGTCTTGCTCATGTTCGGGTCATACGGGTCATACTAATTACACTAATTATTATTATTATTACTAGCACCGCGTCTTACTACCCGTTCGGGTTATACGCACTTACGCTGATGTGTAACGGTAGGGTGATTGTGAGATGAAATGCAGGAACTACAGTTTAACGTGGAATCCGAACCACGGTGGAGGCCTGGTATTCCTCACATTCACAAGTTGTGATTAATACACATCTTGTCAACTACACTAATGAGCTATGGATGAGGAAGGTTGAATTTAGACAAAGTACACCCACATTTGCGTGGAGGGAGTGCTTGAAAAATCATTCAGGGGAAAAACCCACCCTCAGTGCACCCGACCAGGATAGAACCCCAATCGTCCTGTATTCAGCAGTCCAGTCCAACACGAGAGTAGCGCGTTAGACCATACGGCCACCGAAGTAGGCTTTCTTTAAATTACTTTTCAGTGGTTTTGTGGAAAAGGGGGGGGGGATTTCAGTATTTTCTTACGTTTTCTTACGAAAAGGGAAGAGGAGGAATCAGAATCCATTTTACGTAAGGTTTTTTTAATCAATGTTTATGGTAAGACAAACTCTAAGATAAAAAAAAGTTGTCAGAAAATTCTGAAAAATTTTTCATTTTTTTTTCATTGACTAACACCACTATATTCACTAATTTTTTAACTGTTTTATATGGGAAAATAATAATTATCACACGCTTTATTACCAATACTTATGTCTGAAGATAATTAAAAGGTTGAATTATTATAATTTACCAAAATGTAAAAAAAAAAAATAGAGGGGAAGGAGGGACGGAAAATTTTACGATCTCTTGCGTGGAGGAAAGGCGGGGGTTGAAAATAATGAAAAAAAAACCTTTTGTAATTTAAGAATGGCCCCCTGACACTGAAACTGTGTGGATTGTAGGTTTCACTGGTTTCAGTAAAAATCGCAGCGCTGAATACGCGGACTGAAAGTCAGGCTCTTCTAGTTTGGTTCGCCGGTGACATGGAGATCTAATCTCGGCCAGGCGTACTGAGGTTTTTGTTTGTTCCTAAATGGCTTTTTAACTTTACTTCCACGCAAATTCGCGTGCATTTCCTCTAAATTCTACTCTTGTTATCTCTACCCCCTCCTCCCATTAACTTAGTTGAACCCTTATACAAACCCGCTTCGGTGGCCACGTTGTATAAGGCGTCATTTTCACAATAGACTAGACTTCCGGTGATGGGGAAATCGTGGCTCGATCCAGACAGGATGTACTGAAGGTGATTCTTTTCCTAAATGGTTTCCCACTCTCTGTTCACGCAAATATGGATACACTTCTTTTGAATCCAACCTTCCTCATCCTTAACCCAATAGCGTAATTAGTACACAGTCGTATGAACCGAACGGGGGACAGTTAAATAGAAACGGAAGATTAAAGGAGTGCAAACTTTGATGAAAAAACTTTCGTTCTTGATATTATGAAGGTGATAGTGAGTATGAGGGTGTGGAATCAGTGGAAACAAATTAAACCTAAATTTAAGCCTAGCTAACGAAACCCCGGTGACCCTAAACTACCCATGGTAGCAGCCGGGAATCGAACCCGGGACCCCTAGACTCGTAGTGCTCCACAAGTTCGGGTATTTATTGAGGTTACTTAAAGCTTAACTAATAAATAATCAGAACGCCAATAAATCCGGTTGTATTTTATATAAAACAATATATATATTTTTTATTCTAACAAGTTTGTTACTCAATAGAATACTAATGGTTTTCTCAATAAAAAATAACTAAATAGTTAAAAACTCGTTCGTAGGCCCTTGTGACTAGTTAGGGTGCAGCCGAAAAGTTGGTACTGCGCACCGCATAGACTTTCTCTCATTTTTATCTTAAAATAGACATTTTTTAAGAACTAGTAAGATTTGTGAAACGAAATAATATACATTGTCGAAGAAACACTCCATCAAAGATAATAAATGAAATAATATACACTGTTACGTAAACATTTTAAAAAAAAGAGGAAAATCTCTGTTCACCAAAAATCCTAACAATCAATTAAAATCGTCAAAGATCTCTATTAAAAAAGATTTTTATATATTTTCTTAAAGCTCAAAAACTACTAGTTTTATGAAAAATATATTTCAAATGAAAGATTTAAATTTTGACTAGTACTACAACTTTACAATCATAGTTACTGTATTTCGTATGTCAAATGGTTTCAGATATATATGATCGAAATTGGAAATGTCTGCTTGTGTAAAGTACCTTTAAATTAATTTTTGTAGGAAAAAGGAAAAATTGCCATTTTCTTTGTAATAATAAACAGTGCTTATGTACAACATTGAATAGAACTCGTTTACGAAAATTTTGAAAAAAAACTATTTTATTTCCTTTTGCCCTTCAGTAAACTATACTTAATTTTAAGGTTAGATATCTAATTCCAAAAACTTCTCGGGTAACCCTTTGAAAACCCTTTATACCAGGTTTCAGACCTCCGTTTCAGGGGGTCATGAAACATTGACATTTATCAAATTCTCGAGTTCGATTTTTTGATGATCACAATACTTCTTCCTCCGATGCGTCGAGAGAAAATAAAATGACGTATTTGTTTCTGTAACTCTAAGTGTGTGTGTGTGTTTAAATTAATCCAACCCGAGATAAGGCCAAATATCAGTGAAATGAAGTGAATTCTATCGAACCCAATGTATCAAAACTAAAACAGCTCTATTTTCACTTGCGTTGCAAAAATTAGTTTATTCTATGAGTGAAACTAATGCCTATGTTTTCATATATTGTCTTGTATTGTTCCTAAACACGACCTTGACGCCAGAATGACGTAGTGTGCAAGCTGCTGTATAAAAGGCAGATCTAAATAACGTATAATTATAGTTCTTCTATCTCCCAGTGAACAAACACTCTCAGCAACAACAATGGCTCTCAAAGTAAGTGTTTTATCGTAATAGCTAGTTCGTGTTACTTAAGTTCAATTGTCATACAAGTGATAGTTAATATTAAATTGAAACAAAATAGTATATATTACCATGCGCTCTTACAAATAAATCACTTCTTATTTAAAGATATTAAATATATCACCCTTAAACTTACCAAAAAACTATTTAAATATATCCTTAGTTAAAATATTGTAAATGAGCGTTTAGCTTTCATTGTAAACACCGGACTAATAAACAAAACAATATTGTTAGGGTTTAAAAATGGAACTCTTGGAAATGTAGACAAACGCGCTACTGGCGGAGTTATATTGAAACTACATTTTAAGTCAAGGAATAGGCTTTAAGAGTGAAAAATAGATGTCGTTGTGAAACGAAATGTTAAATATTTCGTTTTTGGATATAAATACGTAAATTGAAGGTAGAATATTTATCAACTTGTTTCTGTTTCCATATTGCTATACAATGTAAATATGTAAATAGAAGATAAAATGTTTTTCGTCAAATTTTCGTTTCCATATTGTATACAATATGAGTATTTAAATTGAAATTAAAAAAAATTATTCCTCAAATTTTTATTCCAAATTGCTGTTTGGTTCATAATAATGTGTTTGTCATCGCTATATTCATGTATTATTGTTGTTAATTCCTTTCAAACAAACAAAATAATATGAATATTTAAGCTCCTAAATTGAAGATAAAATGTTTTCGTTGTGCTTTTTTTCCAGATTGTTATCCTCGCTGCCCTGGCGACTGTCGCTTGTTCTTCCATCCTCTTTCCCCCCCGCCCGCCTTGCTATAGACCACTTCCTGCTTATTACGGAGGACAAGGCTCATCTGCTGCCGCTGCAGCTGCGGCTGCTGCCGCCACGGGGTCAGGTTACGGTCCTTGGGGGACGGGGGGATCGAGCGCAGCTGCAGCGGCCGCAGCGGCCGCCGCCAGCGGGGGAGCTCCCAACTACGGATACCCTGGATATCCGCCCGTGTATCCGTGGTAGAATTAACTGCGATGCCGTTAACTAAATTATTTATTAACGTATTAAAGCATTATTATCTTAATTAACTTATATTTGCAACTGATTGTTTTTAATACAATTGAATTTGTTTTGTTTTTTGTGCTTCAATAAATATTGTTTTCATAAAAAAACTGTTGTGTGCATTTTTAATTTCTGATACATGTTGAAAATTTACTGCATACAGTCCAATTTTCTTAGAAAGAACCTTATCTGACAGGAAAGTTACTAAATCTACTTTTACGTACTCAATATTAATACGTCAAGTTATGGTATGATAGCAATATCTATATAACTAACAATAATAATATAGTAAAATGCTATCAAGTTTGACAGTAAAAAAGTTTTTTTTCTATAAGGCTTTTCCTAGCAAAATCCTACTATAGATTTTACATTAATTTACAAATAATACCATTTTAAACGTTTGTAGGTACTTGATGGGACTTTATATTAAAATTAATTACTCAAAAAATTAGGTTTTTTATTTATTTATTTCATAAATACGTACTTCTCTTGAATATTCCTAACGAGGGCAAATATTTAATCGGAGAAAAAAAACTGTATAATTATGAGTTAATTTAAAAAATAAGCCATTTCTCAAATAAATACAAACTACTAGCACCATCTGAAAAAAAAATCTACCCTTTGATGCGAGATAAGCCACTCTAGGGTTGGGGATTTAATTAAAATATATATTTTACTGTCTCATATAGTGAAAGTATTGCAATCGTAAAAATATTCTCCGACAATTTTATGATTGATATTGACGTCTTATGTGCCTCCTCACTCTTAGCCCCCAAATAAAAAAGCAGGGTTTTGGCTGGCCATCCACCTGCCCATCCGTTCTGCTGTCTGCCTGTCTGTCTGTACCCAGGGCTACAGCCGTAATAGTTTGACAGATTTCGTTCAAATTTGATATTTAGATGGTATATGGTCATATTCAAGGCCAATTCATGATTTTTGACTCTAGCCATAAAATTAATTGTAGTTCACTGATAACTGATTTTTGAAAATCCGAATTTTCTGAAAATAGCTTTAGCAATTTTGTTAAAAATAATCATTTAAGGTTTTCTCTGCAAGATAATTAACCATATGTTTTTGTTTAGTAAAAAAAAAAGTTAGGCAAATTTATTAATGAATGATTTTTGAAAATTTTGATGATTTTTAAAAAAAATTACTGTTGGCAATTTTACTCAAAATGTATTTATGAAGAGTTTAATTTGACTCTCAAAATAATGTGTGTTTTATGAAGAAAATTTATTTAAAGCTAGTTTACGAATAACTGATTTTTTTTAAACTCTTTTTTCCTATTACAATGTGAGAAAGTTTGTGGAGTGTGTCGTATCATTTATTTGTTGGCTAAACTGATTATGATAAGAAGAACAGTATCTGGTGGGTACCTAGAGCTACTAAAACATTTTAATATATTCATACATCAAGTCATGTTATCTGCAACTGTCACTTTTGATTGATATCATCATACATATAATAATTTAGAAAATGTTATCAGTGTTTGGACTACAATAAAATATGTATGAATTTTCTAAACTGTTTTTCCAACTAAAATCATGGTATATTTATTCATATCTTCATTAAAAAACCAAGCACAACATCCAGACCCCACACCGTCACTTTACGCACACGCCGTATCTGCATATATGTAAAGTTATATAAATAAAAGATTTTTATTTTCTGTCGATAAAATGAATAAAATTATTCCGTGAAATTTCTTAAAGGGGAAAAATTAAATTAATATTATAAATTCTATAGAATTTTTTATTCAAAGTTCAAAATATATATAAAAAAGTCTAAATATCCTGGAATTCGAACTAACCATTTTCATAGTTATCTAAGCAGCTGGTACAAAATAAATCAATAATCTCAAAATATGTTAATTATATAATCATACACATTTTATATTTGTTATATAAAACACATATAAACAAAAATACATAAATAAAAAAATTCAAACACAAAATATAAAAACTTGGATAAATTAACAAACAAAAAAAAAATTGTAGATTGAAATGAGAATTGATGAAAGTCAAGCCAACACATCCCCTATATTAGGCAACCCGCTCGGCCCCGGTGCATAATTCCCCGCCTTCTCATTTACTGCGTGTAATAGTTAACTACAACATTATTTGGTCGTTAATAGGTTTAAAATAAGTATAGACTTCTAAAATATTAACAATGTATATAGGCTTAGAAGTATCCAAATATTTCCTTCTAAAATTCGAGTTAAATGTTATTTCTTACCATTAATTAATGTGGCAATTTCATGGGACACAAAGGTGGGCTCGAATTATCAATTTTTAGAGCTGACTAATGTTGAATAGCCAGATTACAATACATTTGTTTGATGCTTTGATGTTTCTATGTTTTAAGTTATTCCAACGGTGTGGCCAGGTTTGTTACCGAGTGGAGCATAAAATAATTTAATATTTGTTTTTGTGTTCCATCCCATTGAGATGCGGCTGAGATTTGTTCTAGGTTAAGTTGGTTTTCAAGTCCCGTTAAGTGTCTAACAAATGCTTGGGGAAAGTATTATGGTTATCAGATCAAAGTGTACTGTTCCTTTACAATAAACGGTAGCAAGCTTACCTTGTTGTGTTACACTATGGTGTAGCTTGTAAGATAGGGTCATAGTGTAATCAGTCAAGGTAAGACTGCTACCTTGATTGGTTCACCATGGTGTAGCTTGTAAGATAGGGTCATAGTGTAATCAGTCAAGGTAAGACTGCTACCTGGCTTGGTTCTACTATGGTGTAAGCTTATAAGATAGGGTCATAGTGTAATCAGTCAAGGTAAGACTGCTACCTGCTTGGTCACTTGTGTACTATAGATAGTCATGGTATCAGTCAGGTAGTGCTACTTGCTTGGGTCACTAGGTGTACTTATAAGATAGGGTCATAGTGTAATCAGTCAAGGTAAGACTGCTACCTGGCTTGGTTCACTATGGTGTAGCTTATAAGATAGGGTCATAGTGTAATCAGTCAAGGTAAGACTGCTACCTTGCTTGGTTCCACTATGGTGTAGCTTATAAGATGGGTCATAGTGTAATCAGTCAAGGTAAACTGCTACCTTGCTGGTTCCACTATGGTGTAGCTCATAAGATAAAGTCATAGTGTAATTAGTCACGGTAAGAGTGTATCTTTCATGATAAACGGGGTTTTCATTCCATTTACCTGGAAAGCTGATTACACTATGACCCTATTTAAGTTGTTTTTTCTCACATCTTACAACCCGTTTGGGTTACACGCATATAACTACCCTACGCTAATGTATTTGGAACGAGGAAGGTTTAATTTAGAGCAAATTACCAAATTAGCGTGGAGATAGAATGAAAAACCATTAAGCAAAAGTCACTCTCGGTAAAACAAACCGTGATTCAAATCACGACCTCCCCCACTTAGGCATTGGTTTGCGTAATTTTTGTGTAATTTTTAAGCAATTTTTAGGGATTTTTGAGTCATGTCTAGGTTATTTGGCCCATTTAAGGCATTCATGTTGAATAAGTATTTTTTAAATACTATCGATATTTTATAAACGCATAAATACACAAACATGAATGTTTTCAACCCACATTGTCGTATGAAATATGTACAGAACTGTATACATTCGAATGAGAGATAGTAGGCCATGAACTGTATCACAGTTGTCGAATGAAAATATGTAGCTGAACTGTAACATGTCGGAAGAGAAGATAATGTAGGCCTGAACGATCACAGTTGTGAATGAAACAAATGTACATGAACTGTATCACAGTTGTCGAATGAGGAATGACTAATTGTAATGAGAACATGACTGATCACATTTCGGATAAATATGTACATGACTGTAACAATGCGAATAGAATATGTGCTGAACTGTATCACATTGGAATTGAGAGAAGATATTAATGAATAGTGCCATGAACTGTATCACAGTTGTCTGAATGAAAGATAATGTAGGCCATGAACTGTATCAAAAGTTGTCTGAATGATAAGATAATGTAGGCCATGAACTGTATCACAGTTGTCGAATGAGAAGATATGTAGGCCATGAACTGTATCATCATTGTCGGATTTGAGAAGCAATTGTAGGCCATGACTGTAACATATGTCTGGATGAGTAGATATATGTAGCTTCTGAAACTGTATCACAATTCTGGTGAGAATGTAACTAGGCATGAGAGGTATCATATTTGAATGAGGTATTACACATTCCTGGTGAATGATAATGTAGGTAGCTATGAAAGTATTACACATTCTGGATGAGACATAAGTAGGCCATGAACTTTATCACGTTCTGAAGGAAGGTATTACCATTGAACTGTAACAGATGTTGAATGAGGTTGTAGCTATTATTCTGAAGTGGTTTATAAATTCTGGTGAACTGTACACGTCAAAAAGCCCCGAACGTATACAATCGAGAAAGATAAGTGGCGTGATGACACGTGTTGAATAGAATATGCGCAGACTGAACATGTGGAGAAATAATGTACTGACTCCATTTGAAAGAAATGTGCATACGTACCGTGTTAATAATGTAGATACTATCCATGTGAGAAATGTGCTGAACTTGATCAAGTTGTTGATGAGGAAGGTAGGCATGAACTTTTCAAGGAGTTGCTAATCGGTGATGAGCATAGGCTTGATGCTCTTTACTTGTCTGGTTTGAAGAAGACATTCCGAACCTGTGAGCTGTAACTAGACTGGAGAGGGTAGCTATTACTTCTGAAGGAGGTATTACACATTCCTGGTGGACTGTAACTAAATCTGGAGAGGGTTGTGTTGGGAGGGGTAGATATTATTTTTCAAGCAGTAATTGTAATTTATCAGTGCTATATCCAGCATAATATAAAAGTTTAGTTGTTAAAGTCTTTTCACTGTATTTTACATTTGTAAAGTGCGTTTTTGATTTAGTCGTGTGCATTTATTTTGAGTTTTTGTTAATATGTAGCTATTATTTTTTTAAATTTGAAGTCATTTTCTAGAATTTTTAGTCATTTTATAGATATAATTTTTTATCATTTTAGTCTTCAAAATCTGGGCCCTGATTATTAATATTTTTTATAGATATTGTTAATACCTATCGAAAGAGGAGCTGCATATAACATAACTAATATTTGGGATATGTTAAAATAGATTTAAGTAACTTTTTCTGTCAGATAAGGTTTTATTATTCTATGGAAATTTGTCTGTATTCACCAAGTTGGTACAAAGTAAAAATTGTACGTCTCTTTGAGTGGAAGGTTTTTTTAATTCAGTAAATCAACTTTATACTTGAACGATACCACAACCATATCAAACCGATGCTTTTAATCTATGTTTTGAACAGCAATCAATTATTACGTGTCGATTGTTGTAAAGCCGTACGTTCAAAGAGAGCATGTCGTTTTGGTGAGTTCGTGCTTCTCAATTCAGTCCCTTGTATAATAGATCAGTGATAAGGGGCATGATAACATTTTACAAAACTATTTTGGCAAGTACAGCAAAAAAAACCTCAAGAAAGTCATACATATTACTATAATTAAACAGACATACTATGATTCGGAATTAAAACATATTGCTTATACAGAAATGTTGTGATTTGGAATTAAAATATATTCTATTTTAATTCCAAATCACATGTCTGCATAAACAATTGCTTCACATGAATGATATCGTAATTCCAGTGTTTTTAGTTAGCTGTTGGCCTATCTGGAAATTTGACTGTGCAGTTCAAAGGGTGAAGGTCACCTTCGTTAGTCGACCGCAGTATAAATAACTGTCCAGAGTTCGAGGAAATCATATTCTGGGCCTGCCTTTCGTTTGGTTAACATACATCGACCGACCCTCTCAGCAAATAATGATGGCGCTAAAGGTACAGTAACTGAATTTAATGCATTGTAAATAATTACTCTAGACTACCGTTTTTCAACCGGTTTACGGCGGCACACTGGTGTGCCGTGAAGGGTCAACAGATGTGCCGTGGGAGTTTGTAGGAAGAGTAAAAAAATTGACAGGAAAAAATTGAGGATAACATCGCTTCTTATTATCCCTTCGGGCTATACGCTTAATATAATAATTATACCAATGTGTTAGGGATTAGGAAGGTTGAATTTAGAGAATTGTACTCGCATTTGTGTGGAGGGAGAGTGGAAAACCATTTTGGAAAAACATTCCCTCAGTACACCAGACTGAGATTGAACTTAATTTCCAGGTTATCGGCAGTCTAGTCTACTACCAGAGTGACGCCTTAGACAATGCTGCCATTGAATCGGGCTTAGAATGAATTGGATTTGGACAAATAATATTTGAAATTTGTACTAATTGGCTTTATATTTAATTTAAAAAGTTAATTTCTTATGACCCGCTTCAGTGGTCGAACGGTCTAAGGCGTCACTCTCGCAATAGACTGGACTGCCGACGAGAGGGGGAACCAGGGTTCGTATCCCGGTCGGGTTTACTGACGTGGATTTGTCTAAATTGTTTTCCAAGCAAATGAGAGTACATTTTCTCTAAATTCAGCCATCCTCGATCCTACCCTATCAGTTATGCGGATAATCCGAACGGGTGGTAATATGCTATGCAAAAAAAAAAAAAAGATTCCTGCTCGTAGCAGTTAAAAAAAAGGAGAGGGGGTAGGGGAAATTGGGGTAGTTCCTGTCAGGGTTGTGGACACTGTACTTTGGACAGATTTCTTCATAAATGTCTAAAGTACATTAATTAGTAATAACAAATTGACTGCAGTTAAATGCTCCGTTACAGATGACTTTATGGGAAGCTTCTTTGAAATTGTGAATTTATATTTGAATAAATTTGTGAAAGAGAATTACAAATTTCGGTCCTAAATAATAAAAAAGTATAAAATATTGTTATAGTAATATTATAATTTTTTATTTTAAAGCCGTAGTCGGTACATTTTGACCAACTGCGACTCCGAAGCCCCAGTTCCTGCCCAGAACGAAAATATACTGTAATAAAAACTTAAAACATAAATGACGTACCAATATAATTTAGAATACTTAAGATATGACGTTAAAATTCTCAAATGTGAAAAAAAAAATGATAACGTTGATATTATCTCAGTCGGTAATACGTCTGTCTACTGAGCTAAGGGGTCCCAGCTTTGATTCCTGGCATGTCCGAAAAAAATTATATCATTGGTGAAAAGTGAGTTTCCCTTTTCATAGTGATGAATTAACGGCCGGGGGACTGGGTGTTGTGTCTATTCTAGAGTTAAGTTTAGTTTGTTCAGGTATGTGCCGATATAATCCGTCGGTTTAGTAAGTAGTGCACTATTAAATATCGGAAATAAAATTCTGAAAAATATCGACGATTCACTATATGAAGGGTACGGGGGAAATAAGGGGAAATTCCACAATCCAAACAAATTGGGTTAGTGCTGCCATCTGTTAAACAATCATCAACCATGAGACCATTCTAACTTTAGATTATGGTTAAAATGTGTGTAAAGGGACTTCCCCCTTTTCCCCCCTGTATTCCTCGTATGTAGTATACCCGCTTCTCCCCCAAAGTAAAGGTTTGTTTACGCCACTGAGATGTGGTCATATTAAATATGTAGGTCTACAACATTTCAAATATGTTTTTTTTCTTTTTCCAGTTTGTTGTTCTCTCCACCCTGATGGCTGTTGTTTTTTCATCATACTGTCCCTTGCCTTATTATAACGGACTAGACTCAGCCTCTGCTGCGGCTGCAGCTGCGGCAGCTGCCACTGGGACAGGATACGGTCCGTGGGGAACAGGATCTAGCGCCGCTGCAGCTGCAGCTGCGGCAGCTGCCACTGGGACAGGTACGGTCCGTGGGGAACAGGATCTAGCGCCGCTGCAGCTGCGGCAGCTGCCACTGGAGCAGGGTATGGTCCGTGGGGTCTAGGATCTAGCGCTGCTGCCGCTGCAGCTGCGGCAGCTGCCACTGGAGCAGGAAACGGTCCGTGGGGAACGGGATCTAGCGCCGCTGCGGCTGCGGCAGCTGCTCAGGAGCAGGTTACGGTCCATGGGGACGGATCTACGCGCTGCGGCTGCAGCTGCGGCAGCTGCCTCAGGAGCAGGATATGGTCCGTGGGGTCTGGATCTAGCGCCGCTGCGGCTGCAGCTGCGGCAGCTGCCTCAGGAGCAGGATATGGTCCGTGGGGAACGGGATCTAGCGCCGCTGCGGCTGCAGCTGCGGCAGCTGCCTCAGGAGCAGGACAGAGTCCGTGGGGAACGGGATCTAGCGCCGCCGCCGCTGCCGCTGCAGCTGCCGCCAGCGGAGGAGTTACTAGATATCCCTATCCATATTTATATTAAATTCCTAAATGTACCCTCTCTGTCTTTTCAAGATGGCCGATGGCAGCCCTTTTAACAAATAGCATTCGTAAAGCAACCACTTAATTTATGTTTACTTAATTTATTGTAATGTATTTTTTATTTTTAAACTTTCTAGCATTAATAATGCTGTTTGTATTTCATTTTATTACTCTGTTAAATCCACACATAAATAAACTAATGTACTTTACGTTACACGTATGCAATAATGTAAATATTTACACACAGGTTTTATGAATTTAATGTATGTAATTTTAATGTAATAACTAATTAATATGAATTTGTAAATTTAAACCACTTTTTGATGTTTTAAAATATAAACTGAGGTTTGATACATTTGTTTGTACTTATTTCAACTTCTGTTTTTCAACGTCATTAATGCAAACGTGGGGGAACGTTCTATAATCCACCCTCCTCAACCCTAACAAGTCGTCAACATACTTTTCGCTAAGCGAACAAATAAAATAAACGTCACTAGTATTGATTTTTTATTTATAATTAATGCAAATCTTATTTTAATGATTGCACGATTCAGAAAAGCGAGTTTTTTTTAATTAGTATTTTTTTATATTTTGTCCAACGCGTTTACAATGTTTATAACTAATTCTTTAATTTCTAATTTATTAAATTTCTAATCAATCTAATCAACTCAACATAAATGTAGGCTTTGTGCGAACAATCTGGTATCAGGGATGCTTAAACTTGACCTAAATGATAATTCTAGTCATTTTTGGATTGTACGTACAAAAGTAAAAAGGGGGACGTTGTTTTTGGGGTTTACCCCTCCCCCTTTTGAAAATAGTATTAGTAATGCATTGTTATATTCCTCCCGAGTAAATAGCTGAGCGAGCAGCCAATTGGAGTCTTACGAGTGCTGTGGTAAATATATGTTTTAAATTGGAGTTGAATAAATTATCATTAGTGAAAATAAAACAAAAATCTCAAATGGAGTATTTTTATACATCAAGTTAATTTAAGTAGTGAAGGTTAAATTTATTCATGAAGTATGTATCCCCCCTACCCCCCTAAAGTTGGAAAGTCTGGCACGTCAATAGATCTTTACACACCAATTTTATATATTTTGTGCACCGTCTGATATCGAACTAAGATCCCTTGACACTGAAGCCAGTCATATACGTTCGAGTCCTATCTCGTGGAGCCATCAAATATGGATTGCACGAACTACACTCCAACGATATTCGATTGTTCGTGGGCAGGGCTCGAACCTATGGACAAGTTGGGAGACCGGACTCGCCATCTAGCCTACAGTCTGTTCACCACAGCTTTCTACCTGGATGACAGTTGAAAAACCATAAGTTTAGGTTTTGGGTCGCCAACACTTGTACAATATCACTGTTTTGTTATAAATGATAAGTTTTTTTAATTACATGCTATATTCTACATTTAAAACAACGTAAACTTAAGTTTTCTCACACTGTTTAATTACTTTTAATAAAAATTTTGTACCCAATCCGCAACAATATTTTAAACATAATTAAAAGTACTTAGTCTTTATTTTGGAATGTTATCTATGATGTGTAATATAGTACATACATTAATATCTTTTAATACAAGCATCGTATTTACTTGGAAAAGAGAAAATACTTGTCATTTTTTTAATATATAATAAATTATGGTATATGATTATTTTATCGTATATCTAAATAGTTAACTGAATAAAACTATTTTTATCCCCTGCGTGGGTACATCATTGTAAAAAAAACTTGTTTCCGTCACGTTCAATCACGTGGTTTAAATTCGTCGGTCGCCATTTTAAAGCAATATTTGTTAAACCTTTTGTGAAAGTGCTGTCAACACATAATTTTTTTTAAGTGTAATAAAACGATAAAATAAGCTTTGTGCCGAACCTCAAATAAATATAAATAATATTGGTCTAAATTACTGTGTCTAACTATCACATTCATACATTACCATATATTTTCATTACACCTATCCAAAGTGAGGGATGTCAGCTGTTGGCGTAGGGATATATTGGAGACTATTTTCATTAACATTTTGAGCTCTCATCCAAATAAACTCGGGTGGTGAATGTAATATAGTAATGTCAACTACATATCGATATGAAAATATATCGCTGTATGTACTATTTACTAAAACCAGCTATCGAAATAAAAATGTTTAAGTTACTATAACCTCAATATATTTATATAGATTTTTATATTTGATGTATAAATATAAACTGTTTAGATATTTTTTCTAAAACAACAATATATTTATATCGATATTTTAATATCAAACATATAAACATAAAAAATATAGATTTTTTCCAAAACATGATACTTATGACGATGTTTTAGTAGCCCATATATCGACCTAAAAATACATATATTTTTCCAAAAAATCGATATATTTATATTGATATTTTAATATCCAATTTTTCGACATTAAAATCTTAATATATATAATTCTTCTGTACGTGTGTATGTCACTGAACTCCTCCTAAACGGCTGGACCGATTTTGATGAAATTTTTTGTGTGTGTTTGAGTGGGTCCTTGGATGGTTTAGATTCACAATTGGACCTGGTAGGTTGCGCTGCAATAGAGTTCTAGGATTTTTTTTATTTTTTAGGTAATTTTTTTTTGGGGGGATTTTTTTTTTTTAGATTTTTTGCATATCAGAACATGTAACCTCAAAATTTCACCCCCCACCACCACCCAATATTTATAACAATGAATATAATATTAATAATTGACCGTTAAAAAAATTATAAGTTCATCAATAATTGACCGTTAAAACCTTCTGAAGACAAACACTGAATTTGTAATATTTGTGTAACTCACTAATTGGGAGTTCATTGTGAATTTGTAATTGTGATGATTACATAGTATTTGTTTTATTATCGAAATCAATTATGCCACCCAAACGAAAAGCCAACGTTCGGGCAGGACAACGTCTGTCGGGTCCGCTAGTATATATATATTTTTTTTCCAAATCATCGATATACTTATATCAATATTTTAATATCCAATGTATAGATGTAAAAAATACTTTGATTTTTTCCCAAACCATTGCTTTATTCATCAATGTAGGCCTACCCGATACATAGATAAAAAATTGGTTTTATTTTATATCGATTTTTTAGTATACTTCATACATAGGACTAAGCTTTAACCCGTTATGTCCTACTTTACTTAGAAGGCTACTCCGGATGCCCAGGCAGCCATATTTAAATTGGAAACTCGTTCCACAATCTATAGTGCTTACTTCAAAATTTTGTATTTTATGAATTAATTGTAGATGGTTGAAATTGTTTGTAGGGTAGCACTATGTATTCAGTTGCCTGTATATTGAAATTAAGAGACATGAATTTAAATTTTTTTAATCCTGACAAAGCTATTTATATACAGCACAGACTGTTAGTGCTTTATAATATAATAAGGAGAGGAGTTGAGGGAGGTCATTCAAATCAATATCTGAATTTTCTATATCACCATATCTACCTTCCAAATAAAATAAATTTTATTTCATAGTCTTAGTTATTTTATTACGTAGATACAACCAAATAATTAAATAAATAGGAAATTAAGTTCAGACAAGTAAGTTTTTTTTTTAATATGTAGGTCCTTCATACGTATGTTTAGATTTCTTCTTTCATATCTTAAAACCGAGCACATTATTATTTCCTATTAGCTCTTTTCACCTGTATATATTTTTTTCAAAAGTAAACAAAACACCGCCGCCATTCTAGTTCTCCCAGACCAGTGCAACTCGATATATCGGATACAACCGATATATCGATATATCGTTATAGATGAGAGAGTTTGCAACTCAAAACCCAAGCACCGCGTCCTACTACCCGTTCGGGTTATACGCCCATTTACTAATTACGCTAATGTGTTAGGTATGAGGAAGGTTGTATTTAGAGGAATTGTTACCCGCATTTCGCGTGGAGGGATAGTGGAAAACCATCTAGGAAAAACCCCTCTCAATACACCCGACCGGGATCAAACCCTGATTTCCCCGTCATTAGAAGTCTATTCTATTTCGAAAGCAGAACCTTAGACCATGCGACCACCGAAGCAGGTAAAACACTTTTTTTTTTATTCAATCCATATAAATTTCAAATTGCATTTATTAATTCAGCGATTCGGAGACATATTCGGTCCGGGGCTTAAGTCTTATTTAGGCGACAAACTCTCCCCTTAATTTTTTTTATTTTTCAAGAATAAAAAAAGTAAAACTTCCTTCAAATTCGAGATTATAGGTGATGTTTTATATTGGTGCCTGATCACGGAGCTCGAGAGTAAAAGGTACGCAGAAATGTAACTGCTCATACTTGTTTCTAAATAAAATTTTACGTTTTGTATTTTTCTTTTAAGAGGCATTTAACACATATACAGGATGTCTACCGATTTATATAAACCATATTTCATGACCCTTTAATGACCTATACATAAATATTCATCAACATAAATTGCTAAAATAAATATTCATCAACATAAATTGCTAAAATCAAGTTATTAACTATCCCCTCAGACTGAGATTTTCATTCACAATTTCATGAATTCTGATTTCTAAGATTTGCTCATTTCTGAGGTACGTCATCACTGGGGAATAATTGTAAATTTAAGATACTTTTGAGCAAAGTATCTATAAAAAAATTACTAATCTTACCTACACAATAGACTTGGCTCACAAAAAATCCATCATCTGAAAGTTAATTTAATGACCTTTTAGTAACTATCATGAAAACATTTAATTCCATTACTTTTTCATTATTTTAATGACTGGTAGATATCCTAATATTAATAATATTGATGGACACTATCGAATAAATGTTATAAAAAGGACAGTGAGCATGTATCAGTAAAATTAAATAAAATTTAAAAATTAAAATCAAATCTTCTACGTCTGTATTCTCAAAATCATAAGACCTAATGGCATTGGCCTTTACTTCACTGGTCCAACTATAACAGACTTATCTCCATTATTTCTCAATTTCACTTTCAGAATAATAAGGCCTATACTTCACAAATCATCCTCAAAATAACTATCTAGACTCAAAAAACCTAGCCCAACAGGACCTAAACTTCACCATAAGATATAACTCGCAAGATCTGACTTCGTAAATTCCAACATTATAAAACATAACTTGATTGTTGGGCTACATCTTTACAAATAAATATTTTTTTAAAAACGACACCTTTTTATTGCTTATATGCAAATCAATGTTCCGGGAACTGAATAAAATTAATATTTCAGGGCAACTTCATACAACAAATGGTAGAATCATCATTATTAAGTATTAGTTTAACATTTTAGCTACTTCACGCCTATCTCTGTCCTTGCTTTAAAGATTTCAGAAACAAATTATTATTTCTACGCTGTATTATTGCTTTTATAGTTGCTCAAAACAATCTATGAGTTCTAATCTCAAATTAAATTATTATTGTTATATATTATTTTAATTAAATCTGGACACCCGTTTTCACGAAGTGATGACCTGAAGGAATATAAAAAAAACAAAGCTCAGCAAATTTGGTTGATATCGGTTGATTAGTTAAAAAGTTGATATGAGGGACACACGTACATAAACTTTGATTACATTGTTATGTTAAAAGTAAATTGAAAGAGAGATTAAAATAAACAGCTCTATTTACATTTGAGTTGCAAAATTAGTTTCTGCAATGAACGAAACTAAAGTCTATGTTTTCATGTCTTGTCTTGTGTTGTTTATAAACACGACCTTGACACCAGCTAGACGTAGTGGATCAACTTATGTATAAAAGGCAGATCTAAATAACGTAAAATTATAGTCTTTCTATCTCCCAGTGAAACAAACACACTCAGCAACAACAATGGCACTCAAAGTAAGTGTTTTATCGTAATAACCAGTTCGTATAGCTAGACTTCAAATTGTCATACAAGTTTAATATTGAAATAAAATAGTATTTTATGTAACGAAATCTCGAATTAAAGTCTTTTTTCGTATAAATGCAATTAATTATATTTCAACTTACCAAGAAACCATTAAAAAGTGCTCAAAAATAAATTGGTATAAATCAAGTTCTGCTTTCATTGTAGACACTAGAGTAATAAATAGAACAACCTTGAGAGGATTTGAAAATGGAACACTCGGCACCACTGTAGACAAACGCGCTACTCGAGAGTTATATTGAAATTACATTTTAAAAGAAAAAAATAGTCTTTGAACAAAAAATATATATGAATCCTTGTAAAACGAAAGTGTGAAATATTTTGTATATAATTAAATTTTTAAAATGTGAAAATTGAAGGGGAAAACTTTTTTCACATTTTTTTTTTTTTCAGAATGTTATATTTATATTGAAGATAAAATGTTTTCGTTGTGATTTTGTTTCCAGATTGTTATCCTCGCTGCCCTGGCGACTGTCGCTTGTTCTTCCATCCTCTTTCCCCCCCGCCCGCCTTGCTATAGACCACTTCCTGCTTATTACGGAGGACAAGGCTCATCTGCTGCCGCTGCAGCTGCGGCTGCTCCCGCCACGGGGTCAGGGTCCGGTCCTTGGGGGACGGGGGGATCGAGCGCAGCTGCAGCTGCCGCAGCGGCCGCCGCCAGCGGGGGAGCTGCCAACTACGGATACCCTGGATATCCACCCGTGTATCCGTGGTAGAATTAACTACGATGCCATTAACTAAATTATTTATTAACGTATTAAAGCATTATTATCTTAATTAACTTATATTTGCAACTGATTGTTTTAAATACAATTGAATTTGTTTAGTTTTGTGTGCTTCAATAAATATTGTTTTCATAAAAAAAACTGTTGTGTGCATTTTTTAATTTCTGATACACGTTGAATAGTTTAGTAGGTACTTAGCTTCTACATAACCCACTCAAGTTAATATGAATACTATAATATTTGGTATTTAATGGGACTTAATAATTTACTAAACCAATTAAATATTTTAATTAGTTTTACAAATACGTACTTCTCTCACATATAACTAACGAATGTAGACATGTTTCTGTGGGGGAAACTTTCATAGCGAATATTGGCTATCAGTACGTTAAAAAGTAAGAATTTTGCTTGAAATAATTTAACTTATAAAACTAAAATGGCATTCAAAGCTCTATCTAACGTTAGGAAGAAAAAACGTATTCACCTATAACTCCCTTCTCTTTTTTTTTTTATAAATAACAATAAATAATATATTTACGGTAAAACAATTGCTATACTTAACTCTTATCATATTATAGTCGATTATTTGTATATGTGTGAGAAGAATGGAAGGAACAGATGACCAGGAAGATGTTGGATATGGGGGGAAGGGGGGGTAAGGAGGTAGAGAGGAGGACCAAGGGACAGATGGCTGAAGAGAGTAGAGGAGGAGAGAGGAGAGGACCGGACTAAGATGGTGGGAGGAAAGGAGGCGGTGTAGAAGCTTTTGTTCCAAACAGACCCAGCCAATGGCTGAAAGCTGTTCATGATGATTTATTTATTTAGCACCGCGTCTTACTAACTACTCGGGTTATACGCTTATGTACTAATTACGCTAATGTATCAGGAATTGGGAAGGTTGAAATTAGATGGAGTGAACCCGTATTTGCGTGGAGGGAGAATAGAAAAACCATTTAGGGGAAACCCCCTCCCCCATCAGTTCACCCGATAGAGATTCAAACCTCGAACTCCCCGTCCTCGGCAGTATAGCTTAACACGAAACTAGCACGTTAGCCAACTACGCCACCGAGGTGGGATTAATGATGATGATGATTCCTATACATTGAATAATTATTAATTTTTCACATTTTGAAATATAACTCCTTGTTGTGTACAGCCCGATGGTTGCTGCTACAAGCTTTGTCTTTAAGCTATGTTTATTAAAAATCAATGGTAGTCAACGCTTGTATCTTGCATGTTTATTTAATCTCTTCAACAAATGAATGTTTACAAATTCAAACAAACAAATAACTATCGTATAACCCGAACGATAGTAAGATTCGGTGCTAACAACAACAACAAAAAAATCAAATAATTATGTATGATACTCAGACAAATCCTTTCTATGTATGAATGATGATTAAAAACATATATTGTACCACTAAGCATAATGTGATGGTTAAATATTGATATTTTATAATTTAGTGTTTTGTTATTTTTATATGCTGGCCTTGAACACAAAATAAACTCTTTTACTAATGAATTATGGGAGTATAAAGGTAGATAGATACACGTACGTCCAGTCTAGAATCAGTCGCACACGCCTGTCGGACTTGCACTCGTAATATTGTCTGTCTACAATAGTACACGCAAACGCAGTCGCAAACCGGAACCGCTTGGCGAGAGGACATGAACATTGCCCATTTCGCGTTTACGTAGTTCCGTTGGCTTGCCTTCAACCAATCAGAAACTAAAGTAATTAGTAATTTAGTCAAGGATAAAAGTTTGTGAAAATATAATACTAGTTAAAAAGTATTTAGGGTTATCAACGTACTCTTTTTTGAAGTGGTAAAACAGAGTACTCTTACTTTTTACTTACCAACGCCAAAATATGTAGGTACTCTTTTTGAAACTTTTTAAAAAATAATAATTCAGTGTTCTCCCCAGAAAGTGTTGTCGGCCGGATGACATTATTGTGTATCTGGGTTGATGATTTTTGCAACGATATTGATTTTTTTTTTTGCACTCACACTAATAAAAATGTGGGGGGGGGGGGGGGGGAAATTATATTCCCCTTCTCTCCCCCTAGCTGTCATCATTTTTAGAATGTACTATTTTCGCAGTATCTGAATATGGTAACTCTAAAGTTTTGGCTTTCTAAATTATTTACTAAGAGTAAACATTCAATAACCTTCTTCTTTTTTTATTATTAATTTGATCCTATTTAAACTCGTGTATTTAAACTTTAAAATGACTTTGATGATGGAATCATTATGGTTTAAATTACATTTACAGACATTATTTTATTGTTTTACAGTTTTAGTTTAGTCAGAATACAAACACAGCTCGACAAG
Organism: Timema podura; assembly: GCA_033556935.1. Taxonomy (NCBI): domain Eukaryota; kingdom Metazoa; phylum Arthropoda; class Insecta; order Phasmatodea; family Timematidae; genus Timema; species Timema podura. The sequence continues at coordinate 6,023,915 of JAVRXN010000014.1, read as the reverse complement.
CGTGTAGTTGTAAGACTAGGCGCTAGTAGGATCTCTTGATTGTTATGGACTGGTGGCGAGATCTTGTGACGAACAGCGGAACTCTCTTGACCATGGTAGCCGACGCGCCATGTTCTTGTCGCATGTATCAGCAGTACGTCCCTCGCTTGTCTTTTAAACTGGACCGCCGATGATGGAGGGATTGGAGTTCGAAAATTGATCAGGTGTGCTGAGGGTGGTTTTTTCCACGGTCATCGTTACTGGAGGGGGGAGCAGGAAGTTACACTCTAATAAATGTCATCAATAAAATTAAAAATACACTTTTAGAGCAATGCATGGATGATGTCACTTTTTTTTTTACATGAATTATAGAATTAATTCAGCTAAAAGATATTTTGTGACATTCATTTTGTAAGGAATTATTTCTATTTTATAATCTAAACTGAAAATAGGTTAAATCGACTGCCACCCCCTCGCCCCTTCCATCCATCCACCTATGTTTAAGAGCGAGAGACATATAAATTTTTTTCCCTAAATGGTTTTCCAGTCTGTTCCTTCGTGCAAATGTGACTACACTTCCTCTAAATTTAACCTCGTCATCCTATAATTATTAGCCTAATTAGTTAATATGCGTACAACCCTAATAAAATAGTTGAACGCGATTACCAAAAATAAAAACATTAACCCATTAACTTAAAGACATATTTAAATTCCAAAATTTAAATTGTAAAAAAAAAGTGTAGAAATAGTAATAATAAAAACCTCCATAGCGTGAGTTATACCGACCGAACGACCGCCACCTTTAGCGATGATAGTGCCAACATTTGCGGGATAAATCGTGTCATATGGTCAGCACAATAACGGGTGCTAGTCTCAGTTTTCTAACCCAGAGCAGCTACCTTCTTTATTCAAGTAGCTCCTCACTGGTCCTTACGAGGCTGAGTTTGACCCTGTTACAGACACACTGTTTCACAGGCATATTCTGTAAGCTCCAGGGATCGAACCCGGGACCTCTGGTTCTTGTAACCAGGAGCTCTGACCACGAGCCTACTGAGGCACAGTATCATATTACACACCAACCATCTCTTGGTCCAAAGTAGGCCTACATTTATGAGTGCAGCCACTGGTTGAGGGTAAATTGTAATAAAAGGTATCGACATTTGCCCTCGGAAAGAATCGAGAATTGTTTTGTGATGTGGTATTTTAGACATTAGTTGTGTTTGAGTTCTCGAATCAAAATAACGTCGAGTAACAACCGTTCGGCCATTTTGTAATGTTTTTGTTTGTTTCTCACTCGCCTCTGACCGGTGTCAGTTTCAATTATTTCCCCTTAAATGTATTGTAACCGTATATTCGAGGGTTACTTTCCGATAAACTAGAATTCAAGTTAAATAAACAAAACACAGCCGCAAGTAAAGTTCAGGACGATATAAATAAACACGTCAACGATAATTTTAACACAATTTGATCTGGCAACAGAGTTCATATTATTTTAATTGATTTGTGGAAGATTTTTTTTTCCCCACTCTCTTTTTATTTGTATTTTCTTTTAAGGTCTGTTTCGTTAATTCCAGCTGTGTCCAAAGTTTTCCTCAGTGGGCCTCGCCAAACATAGCTTCCCGAATAGGTTTACACTTATGACGTGTGTGTGTGTTAGTATGTGTGTGGGAGCAAGAGCGTAGGAAATTAATTTATCTAGGATCCACCTACGGTGGGGTAGTTGGCTAACGCGCTAGTTTCGTGTTGAGCTAGACTGCCGAGGATTGGGAGAACGAGGTTCGAATCTCGGTCGGGTGAACTGGAGGTGGCTTCCTAATGTTTTTCACTCACCCTCCACACAAATGCGGGTTCACCTACTCTAAATTCAACCTTCCCAATTTCTAATCCATCAGCGTAATTAGTACTTAAGGCTATATGAGGTGCTAAATAAAAAAATTGTCTAAGGGCTACGCTAGAAAATGTTTCTACACCTTGAGGGTGTCTACACAATTCCAGCCCCTCCCTAAACTCACCCCAGTTCTTCCCTTTTAGAGCCCTTGTGTGGAGTGGGTCTGAATAATCTTAGGCCACAGTATAAAAGAGAGTGAATTTGAAATAAATAAATTAATATTCGCCCGGAGAGAGTATGGAAACCCATCAGTAGAAAATACTGCGTCAAATGATCAAAAGTCACACCAGTCAGTTTATAACAGTCATAGTCACACCAGTCAGTTTATAACAGTCATAACAGATTTTTTTTTAAATTGGGATGCCTTTAAAAGCTATTTAAATTTATTCTCGCCTGGAAATCTTAGAAAAATTAGGTGCCCTTAGAAGCTATTTGGAGTGGCCTTCTGAGAAAAAAAAAATTAGAAAATTAAATACATTTAGAGAATATTTGAAAAGTGGATGCCTCTAGAAGTTATTTGAAGGTTAAAACAAGGCAAGGCCATCTTTCAGAGTCCCCTCAACAACTTCGTCCGCCGCCACTGGTCACTATTTACAGGGAAGGAAACAATTATTTGTCTAAACACACACTAGACACGTCCCTCTAGATCTAGGCTCTAGCTAGGGATGTTCACTAAATAAAGCCGAGTGCAAAGTAATCTGAATTTATGTTCAATTTACTTTGGTTTTAAATGATTTTAAAGATTGTACGACATAGCGTACAGAAAGAGAGTCAAGTTTTAGAATACGGTAGTCAAAGCAAACCAATTTGCGTTTGGCCACCCCCTCTTCTTGTCTTTGCTAGTTAACTCCTCCCCTTTCGCCCTTAATTTCAAATCTCGACACAGAGCTAGTCATTTCCGGGTAGCACCAGGCACGTGACAGACGCTATCACTATTTCACACCAGACAAAACGGTGCCAATTCATTTGTTATTATTCATCTTTACCAACTTCTCAGAAATTGTCGGTGAGTGATTCAAAAGTTTAATTAAAATATTCGATCAGCTTTTTGTCAGTAATTAGACAGCGAGCGCTATGTTTGATCTCATCTGATTGTTTTAGCGAGTACCGATCCACACTTATATTTAAACCATTGATGTTGTGTGAGATGGCGTTAATATAATCTTAGTTTTTTTTTAAACAAAAATATAAGTTTAATACATGTATTTATTGAAAGGTGTGTTTTGTTCATTTGTTTAAAAAACTTTTTTGATAGTTTCAATGTTATTAATTTATTGAGAAAAATCTTAACGTCATTAATATTATTTAAATTTTTTCTAGAAATCTATACAATTTTGTCAATTAATTTGCACATAACATGTGAAACTAAGTTTAGTTTATATATTTAACTGATTGAGATAAATGAAATTACTGTCGTAATACTTAAAATGGAGTAAAATATTCGCTTCAAAATGTCTGGTCAAATTATAACATCGAAGCCTACTTGATACAACGGTAACATTAATCTTGTAATGAGAAAATTAACCGATTTGCATGTCAACGAAACCAACTTGATTTGTTTGAAAAATAATATTTGGTGTATTAATATCTTAGATTCAAAATAATACATTGCAGCTAAACTCACTCAAAACCTCATTCACTTTTTGTCGAGTGTTTAATAATAATTGCTTTTTCGCGCGTTTAGTAACTTTTTTTTTCGTTTTCCAAAGATTGTAAAACGCATTCTACATTGAAAACAACCAATCAAATCAAAGTTATGGTCTTCTTTAATAACCTTTCAAATGATATATTTTAAATTAATGTAATCTCGTATTAAAATGTTGAGGCCCCGATTTTAATAATTCTAAATGAGTAATCATCAATTTTAAACACGGTTGCCAGATTAGCCTCTTTTCTTAACAGCTATATTAAACTTGGCTCTTCCTATGAAAATTGGACTGCCCTTGAGGAACAAATGATAACTTAGCAGGTTTAGCGAAGTTAGTCTCTTGATTTATTTAAATTTTACTTTTTAATGAAGAGAACAAATATTGTAATTGTGCGAAATTTCGACTTCGGAATTATGAGAAATCTTTACTTTTTATGTGCTCCATTAACCAAAAACAATAATTATTCTGTCTGTCCTCGGGGTGTTGTTTTAATTTTGGTTGAAGCCCTCAAATAGATTAATCATATTTTTGGGTGATTTTAGAAAATTGACATAATGATTTTATTTTAATTCGCCCCAGTGTAAGTTGCGAATAATCTGAACAGGCTTTGGGAGACGAATAAACTAACGTTTAGTATAGTAACTAAAACGCTAAGCTGATAGCCCTGTTGGTGAACTCTTTTCTCGATTAGTTTTGGCAGGTCCGGTGTTGCCATTATGTATAGGAATGCAGAAGTATAATAATAATAATATAAGACGCTTTTATATCTTTTCTCGGAGAAAACGGTTTTTTTGTATGCCCTGAACAAAAAAGGTGGAAAAAAAAAATTAATTATTTTAAATATTATGTAACTAAATCGTTTGTATAATTGGAAAACAAAAAATTGTAGAGTAAAAACACAGATTAAAAAAAAATTGTTTCTCAAGTGTGGGTAAGTTGTGGGGTTTTTTTTTTTTTTTTGCGCCGCGTCTTATCCGTCTGAGTTATTTGCACACTTACACTGATGGAATGAAAAAAATAGAATTTAGAGGGAATGTACCCGAATTTGCGTGGAAAACCATCTAGGAAAAACCCACTCTCAGTACACCCGACCGGGTTCGAACCCCGATCTCCCTGTCATCGGCATTCTAGTATATTGCGAGAGTGACACCTTGGACCATGCAGCCACCGAAGCAGATGTCTCCGGTGTTTACCCGCTTACGAAATCAATAAATTATGACGCCTATTACCGAAAGCTTCCAGAAAATAATACGTTATTTATATTTCATTATAAACTTGACAACACTGTAACTTCTCTGTTTCTCAGCCTTGCAGACTAACAGCTGAGTTAACAACAAGTATCGGAGATAAGTCTTGGCGGGTCTTGACCATAGAGATAGGTAAATGCCAAGGAGGTTTCAAACAAGGGTTGGACAACCTACATTCCGATTTTAATATAATGAGCCTTTTTAAAAAATATATAAACAATATTATTTATTTGCAGTCAACAATGATAACATTTTACTGTATTGTTATTGTTTTATAGTTGTTTATATTATCTATCAAAAATAACAGCTGCAGAACACATGACTTGACGTATGGATACGTGAAGTAAATGAGTAATTTTAGTCATTGGATCAGGCTTTTTCATAGATCTACGTTCACATATTCATATTTCAAGTCATGTTATCTGTTTCTTTCACTTTTGATAGATATTATCAATAACTACCCATGTGGAAAAATTCCAGATCTGTATCTATCTGAAAGGTGACCTGGTGGTCTAGGGGTAAGGTGTCGGACCTCTGTGCTGGAGGTCCAGGGTTCAATACTCAGTCCCGACACAGATTTATTTGATTGCCCAAACCCTTCCTTCACCTCTGACAAGACGTGTATTAATCACAACTTGTGAATGTGAGGAATGCCAGGCCTCCACCGTGGTTCGGATTCCGCGTTAAACTGTAGGTTCTCCATTTCATCTCACAATATCAACCTACCATTACACATTAGCGTAAGTGCGTATAACCCGAACGGATAGTAAGACGTGGTGCTAATAATAATAATAATAATGTATTATCTGGACCAGTTCTGGCCAGATATAATTTTTCCACGTGGGTATAGAATAAGACAAATAATAAAGTAAAATGTTATCTATGTTGACCGCAAAGAAATATGTTTGTATTTTCTCTACTTTTCTTCCAATCAAAATCAGGGTATACCTCACTGTTAATTGTGTTTGATGAACTAATACCAGTTTCCCAAGGTATGGCTTGAAGCCACTAAGAAGTAGTACCATCCCCCCCCCCCCCAAGTAATCCCATCACCCCTAAAAGCTCACTACTGATTCAAAATTTTGTTTGTAGGAACAAAATGTCAGACAACCCGAGGTTTTTATGGAATTTTGAACCATGGGATCAGGTGACAGACATCAACACCTTGGAGTCGGATCAACTCCTGCACCTGCAAGACGACGACTTGTACCCTGGTTTCAGCCATGATCAGTTTTGGAACTTCCACCATGGGCAAGGCCCAAACTTATGTGGCATTCCCGGTTCATACCCTCCAAGTGTACAGTCCCAAGACAGCGACTTACCGTTGTTACTAGAGGAAATCAACCCTACCGCACCGGTAGACGGTATACCGATGTTAGGGAGAGAAATCTGTAACTATCTGGACGTATTGACGGTGAAAGTTGACTGCCCAGACAGCACTACCACAGATTCTGGAGTCTCGGGTTCATCGAACTCACAGGAAACTATATGCAGTGAGTTTGAGGCGAAAAATTTTGCCAAGTACTTACAAGACTCTTCAAGGAAAAATTCAAATGATATACAAGAGATAGAAGACTATTTGTATGACGAAGATATGAAGCTCGACGAAAGGTTGGAGCCTACCACAAGTTGGAAGATTAACAATCAAAATGAGAGCTCGTGCCAGTTGACATTTGATACGAGACTACTGTCGCATACTCCCAAGACAGAAGAAAATGTGTGCGTAGAAGTGTTCCCAAGAGAACGTTGTGTACCTAGTATCATTAAGCGGAAGCACGAGCAAGCACCGGAATATTGCGATATAGCTGAGCCCAACTTAAACCTCGGGAACGAACCATCACTAAGCAACTTAGCGATCAAAAGGGAGTACGCCTGCGCGGCAATGTCCTGCCGATTAACGCAGGCTCTGTGACCAAGACTTCCCTCGAAGCGAAGAAGAAAAAACGAAACAGCTCGACAAAGACATCGCCACACAACCACCAGATCTTGCGTCCATTAGACAACTCATTTGAACAAGACACGCGTACACAAGGGGTTTCAAGCACCGACATTTCATCGCAGCTGGGCGCGATGAAGGTGGAACCCTATGACCGCAGCAAGGAAATCCTCCACTCGAGTTGTTCCCCGCCCCACGGCGATGTGGTGAATACAGAGTTTGACGTCGCCATCGTCGAAGTCGTGAGCTGCGAAAACAGCGAGTCGCTGCCAACCAAACTGGAAGCCGACGACGATACGGATGTGATGATAGTTTGTGAACCGTCTTCTCCGGCACAGCTGGGCGACATGTACGAGATGAGTGACTCGACAGATAGACCACATCTTGGACAAGGTGAATCCAGGTAAGTTCATCTCTACACTCGGTATTAGAGACAGTTTCATAGTCACACTTAACACGCCTCGAGTGCGGCTCAATACTAGATACAAGACAAAACTTACCTAGACCAGAATGTAATGGACCGGTTTCAAAAGCTAAATTGGCCCATTCCATTTTGGTATAGGTAAGTTCCGTCATGTATCTAGTATCCGGGCCATACTTCAAGTGTAATAAATCTTGACAATAAAACTGGCTCTTTGAGACATATGTCCTTTATTTCACCCCATAAAGTTTATTTTTAAATAAGGCTAAAAAAAAAAATCACAAATATGGATTAATGAAACTGTTTAGAATGTAACAAAAAATCTGTGCCTTTTTGGATTGCATTTTTATAAATATCTTGATATAAAGTTTGATTTAGATATATGAATAAACATTTTTGACACTTGTAAAAGATACTAAAACAATTTTCATATATTCATGCGTCAAGTCATGAACCGTCACTTTTCTAAGGTGATATGAGTACCTGCCATTCGTTTGTGCCCAAAGTTCAGCTTTTGTACCATTACATATTTAGCCCGTGGCACCGATTTTATTACGACATAATAATAATAAAAGTTAAATGTTAATAAGGTTGACCACAAAAATAAAAAGTATGTATTTTATCAAAGTTCCTTCATACCAGAATCTTACTAGCAGTCCACCAGCGGGCAAACTATAAGAAGCAACAAACTTGCGCACCATATACGATAGGCGTGTATGTAACCGCCTCGGTGGCGTAGTTAGCTAACGCGCCAGTCGTGCTGAGCTAGACCACCGAGGTCGGGGAGATTGAGGTTCTAATCTCGGTCGGGTGAACTGGGGGTGGTTTCCCCTAAATGGTTTTCCACTCTCCTTCCACACAAATGCGAGTTCACTTCATCTAGATTAAACCTTCCCAATCCATTAGTGTAATTAGTACTTAAGTGTATAACCCGAACGGGTAGTAAGACGCGGTGCTAATAATAATAATAATAATAATAATAATACAAAAGTTACAAGATCTATGTTGAGCTGTCACTTTTAGTGGTGAAAACTTTAACAGCAAACAATTTGTTTTTAGTTATTTCTTTCGACAGTTTTTTTTTTAACTATCAAAACCCAAACGAAAATAACCCTTTGGATGTTTCTTGTTTTGTGAAAGTCTGTGCTTCACTTAAAAAATGCTTTACAAACGAGAGCTTCTAAAGGGCTGAGTTCTCTTCACAAATAAAGATGGCGAACCAGCCAATGCAATGTTTGATGACAAACCGTGTTCACTTGTGTTCATGCGCATGTATATATAAAATATATTATTATTATTATTAGCACCGCGTCTTACTACCCGTTCGGGTTATACGCACTTACGCTAATGTGCAATGGTAGGTTGATTGTGAGATGAAATGGAGGACCTACAGTTTAACGTGGAATCCGAACCACGGTAGAGGCCTGGCATTCCTCACATTCACATATAAAATATAAACAATATGTTATTGAAGTTATTAAAAAAAAAAGTTTATTTATTTTGGTGGTAAGTAATGAGAAGATACTTAAATATCTCTTGTTGCCACAACTGCGAAACATAAAACATAGTGACTCTATTAAAAAAAAATTGTTCTTTCATTTAGTTACGAAAAGCCAACATTAGGCTACCATACAATAATTGTTCTTATCATTATTTAATTACCTACTAGAAGAGTTTGTTGAGACACTTTTGATTGATAGTATAGTATTACTTAATAAAATAATAATAATTTCTACATTAGTGACTTCCATTCCATGTTTGCGATATAAATCTTCTGTTAGCTGCCAGTATCTTACAAGTCTTACAAACATGTTGGACACAACAACTTGTACACTGAGGAACATTATTGTTAACTGGCACATTGACACTTTCAGTTTTAAAATTACATTTGGTTTTTTTTTGCAGTAGACTGTAATTTTTGTAATATTTTTAGTTTTCTTCCACGTTCTTTTATTAAGGTGGACGAGTGTGGGTCAATGTTTTAGAATTTTTTATGACAAAAAAAAACCTATTTTGATGAAAATAAATAAATATTGTTCCAGCAGATACGTTTAGTTGTCATTTTCTACACTTGATGCTAATATCACAACAGTTCTTCAATATCTGTCATGAGCGAACAGCGCTTTCGAAAATCACAACTAAACATATCTGCTAGAACAATAGTTATTTATTTTCACCAAAATAGGGTTTTTTTTTTGTGATAAAAACTATAAAAAAATATGACCCCTAACTCGCGTTCCTTTTCCACCATCCCTTAATTCCATCACTCAAGATATGTGTGGCATTCCATCCAAGGAATAAACGTAATCATTCATTTCTCTTTTTGCAAAAGAATGTACTGTAATGCTCCAGCGAAGAAGGGCTTGTTTAATTTCAGGCCTCAGTCGCGCGTCCATAAACCCCGTTCAAGGAAGCAATCGCTCGAATTCAACATTCTGGACTACCCTCCCATAAGGAACGAGAGCACATCTCGGAACATCTCTCGGGGACCCAAGGGACCGCCGAGCAGGGATATATTGGCCACACCTGTTCAAGACGACGCCTCTACTTCGACTGGCCGCGTGCAGTCCACTAAACCCGACAGACAGAAGACCCTAGGACCACACAGCGGCATTTTCTCAGCACTCAACCCCGACATGATAGTAAAAGAGCTTGCAGGCAGTCCCGATAAAGACATCGAGGTTGAAAGTGTGTCCGATGATGAGCAAGTGGGATCTGCACCAGTCTTGACGTCTGCCCTAACCGACGAGGATGTGGCGGTAACCGAGGAGTCTTCCATCTATCCTCGCAAGAAACGCTCAAGGTCGGCGGTCGTCAGACCCCGTCACAAGTATGGCTTGAGAAACCTGCCTGGTAGCGGACATCTCGATCAGCAGTATTCCTACAACACTTCCGACTCTGAGGTAAATTTATTTTTACTAAAAAATATAGCCTACTTTAGCAATTTATGAAGGGGTCGGACAGTAGAAAAATAGAGGAGTCAAAGACTTGGCGTACCAACTCTACAGCCCTGACGTCAAGTCATGCGATCTCCGACCTGGTGGCTGCCCCTCAAACTAATGGCGCCAAACTCAAAATGTGCTGGACCACAGAATGGTGGACTGAAGCGTTTAAACCTGTATAACAGAATTATACATAAAAGTCAATCATAATGGAAGAAAGCAAACACTTTTACAGTTAATTATTAGCTGAGCTTAGAAGACTGAAAATATCTTCATTTACAGACATATCCAAGCTTTGCTAGTCATATACAATTAATTGTTCAAGCGGTTGCTTACCTGCATGGAAAAAAAATGTATTTTTTAAAAGTTTTCTGCTACCAAAGTCCTAATATAATTTTCCCTTTGTCGGTTCCAGGCGGGTTCGGAGATTGAAGTGCCTGTGAAGCCCAGATTCACCGTAGACAAGAAGGGCAGAATTATATGTGAGGACATGTATACTTTCAGTTGTCCCAGGTGCAATAGCGTCTTCAAATATAAGTGCCTGGTGTCATGGCACTTATATTTGATCCACGGCATCCCGCAAAAACCTCAGCAAGACGCCGGACCTCCCAGCGGCAGTCCTCACAGGATGTGATGTAACTATGCTATACTTAGATATCGAGAGCTGTAATCGTAGAGTGATATTCTCCTTCATTCATGTCCCTTCCTCCATATTTTTTTAGCGTAGAACCAGTAATATTATTTCTGAATACATATCAACTGTTTACACCCTATGACTGGGTCAGTTTAATAAAATGCCTCCATCCTTCTCTTTCCTTCCACCATTCTTCTATCTCTCACACACTTGCTGTTATCTGCTCCTCCCATCATAAAATGTATCCATCCTTCTCTTTCCTTCCACCATTCTTCTCCTCTCTCTCACACACTGCTGTTATCTGCTCCTCCATCATAAAATGCCTCCATCCTCTTTCCTTCCAACATTCACCTCCATTCACACTCATACTTGTTATCTGCTCCTCCCATCTCTTTCTTGATATCCTGTTCTTTTCTATTCTCATTCTGAATACAATAATTGTTATCCATCAATTAAATTAATTGAAGCAAACTTTCAGCTAAGCTATATATGATATGTAGTGTTTTACTATCAGATAAATACACAAAAGTCCATAATTAAAAATGTAGATATTATTGATTGAGTTTCTGTAAAATGAGAGGATGGAATGATTCCTGCACACAATACTTTTACTTAGCAATTATCCGAGTTATAATGACGAAAATGTTTGGCATTCCTTATAAGATAACCTCTCGGATGTAAAGAATATGTTTAGATTGAAATTAAATACTTAAAACATATATGGTAGAAGGTACAATAAAGAGGAATAGAAGTACATAAAAGGAAACAAAATATGGCTTTTACAAGGAGAGGAAGGAACATTTCACTGCTGCCACTGGACAAAGAGGTAATAGCGTAATACCACCCAATCCCTCTACCTAGGTTTCATTCTAGCGGAACAACAGGGAGGAGTGTGAAACGCGCAACGCAACTTCCTAAAAGAGGCGAAAAGAAAATAATTAATATATAAAGAAAGGAGAGAAACTAAATGTTTATTAAATAGGTAAGAACATACAAAATAGATAACAAATAAATTTGTCCTTTTATATTGTTCCTACCCAATTGTCCGATCAATTTTTTTCTTCTTCTCTTTTTTTTTTGTTCAACTCCTTTAGGAAGTTGTGTTACACGTTTCATACTCTGACTCTGTTCTGATAGGTAGAGGTTAGTGGCGGTATTAAGCTATCACCTCTTTGTCCAGTGGCAGCAGTGAAACCATGTCCCTCTTCGCCTTGTAAAAGCCATATTCTTTTGTTCCCTCCGAGACGAGACGTTGGAATAACCAACTGATACCCCTGTAAGAAAGCGAACTGGAGATTGTAAAACTTACCAGGCCAGTGAGGATACTCACTTTATTTAAAATATTATGTATGAAAAAAGTGCATTTAGCAAAAACATTTAGTGATAAATAAAATGATAGAATATTAGGAAAATGGTAGAGTACAAATAAAAGTCAAAACACTGACACATATTTACACACACTTCAATATTTCGATGCTATAATAGAATCGAAATATTGAAGTGTGTGTAAATATGTGTTAGTGTTTTTACTTTTATTTGTGCTCTACCATTTTCCTAATATTCTATCATTTTATTTAAAGAATAGTGAAAACAGGTCCTTGTAATTATTTAGAAACATGTTTTTGTTAAGTTATTGATATGAAAACTACTTATGTCACAAAAAAAAGGTTAAGTTAACTCCTCAAATATATTTTAAACTTTAAAAGAAATTAGCAAACATGTATAATGTTAGTATTGTTTAAGTAAATGATGTAATTTCTCTCTTCTGAAGAATTAATTCATTTTACATGTTTTGTGTGAGATGTGAATTAATCTGGGTTTTTTTTTAGTTGCTGTACTTGCATGTAAATATAAAATATTTAACTCTTACAGCCATAAATGTGTGTTCTCAAGAGTCTTGAAAAAAAAAAGTTTAGAATAAGGTTTTTACAAAGAAGAAAAAGTATTAAAATTTGCTCAAGGTTTTATTATTAATTTTTATTAAGGCAGAAGCCTTACTGTTTTGTTTTTGCTAGTATTATAACTTATTTACCAACTTGTTTTATTTTTAAACAAGGGGAAAAAAAACCCACCTAAACGTTTGCGTGTTAATAGAGTCGTACGAAATATATCTAGGAGGAAACTGTTTTGTTAACTGTTGGTAGTATCTGCGCAGAAATAAGCTAACACTGGAGTAGAATTATCTCGAGAGCTCGTCTCACTATGGATTAACCAGGATATCACACACATAGTTTCTTGTAGGGGTAGGTCATGTAAGACGTGGCTAAATGTGGTAGACGAATGTGTGAAAAAGATAAACATTAAGAGTTTTAAGAATAAAAGAGCATGTATGACTCGGTGTATGGATATTGAAGAGAAGGGAGTATCCAAGGATAGGGAAGTGTGGAGAAAGTTAGTGAGAATGGATTCAGTACGGAGTTGTTGTTTTTTGAACTGTATATGAACAGTTTCTTGCCTAACCTGTAAGGGAACGGTATGTATTACACACACAATTGTGTCTGAACTAGAAAGAGCATCAAAGCGCTAATTGCTATCTGAACTATTCACTCAACCGCAGTTTAATAATTCATTTTAAAATAATTTTTCAATTTTGTTATATTTTTAATTTCTCGTTATCTCTCATAGAAAGGAAGTATTGTGATCATCAACAAAATCAAATTCGAGATTTTAGATGAATGTCGACAAAACTATTTTATTGAAATCGGCTCTAAACCATGTTTAATTAAAATGTTTAGCTAAGCATTATTTAACTATAAAAAAAATGGTGCCTCTCATTTTCCCATGAAAATGTCTGAGGGTACTTAACATAAGCGAAAATTTTCAATTTAGATATCTCTGCAACTCTGAGAAACAAAATAACTTATAAATTCAATGTTGTGGGACTTTAAAAAATAAAAATATTTACCCAAAATATATATTTTTACAAAACCAATATTTTCCGAGCTATAAGCAAATATATTTTTTAAATGGAATTGATTGCTAAGCTCTTTGGTGAAACGTGTGCTCTTTTTCCCTTTAAGTTTCTGCAACTATGTGTATTATTTTGTTTCACACATCTTAATAGTTTTAAGTTGATAACTACATTTTTTAGATAGAGGAGCTCGAGAAAGTCTGTGCGGTGCACCGTAGCATTATTTTAGAGACGTGCGAGACTCGAAAATTAAAAAAAAAAAATCTTGATCTCGGCTGGGTCGAAAGTTAAAAAATGAATCTCTAAAATTCGAGAAATTAAAAAAAAATCAAATAATGGCCCTAATAAATTATAAAACTAAGCCGGGAATTTATCATTTCCATTAATACCGCGGTAACCCAAAAATATGCCGCATTTCCCCCCAAAAACAGCCTTTATTAAAAAATATTTTGGTTATAAATATTGTTTTTCAATATCAAACTTTAAAATATATTAAAATTATATTAACTTTGAATTAAATTATAAATGATATTTATTGTAAATATGTATCACTATTTTATTAATTGCATTTAAAATGTGTATTAGGTATCTCAAGTGTTTGAATTAACTATATACAAGACAATTTAACACAAGCGCCAGCTCAAATGTCAAAAAGAAACTCGATTAACTATATATTTACTTTAATAAACATAATTTAATTATTTTTACTTTCAAAAGACATTTTCTCAAATATCGATACTTTTTTATATTCACTCTCCAATTGAAAAAAAATTGTTCTCCAACATCCCTAATTTATTTTTAAAATATGGTGAAACCATTTCACTTGTCTCAATGTCACTGTTTACTAACGGAAACTTAGACAAAACCTCGCCACGATCTGATGATTGGTTTCCAGAAGTGTCACCTACCTGAGTTACATTATCCATAGATTGAGACGGGCTCTTAAGGCTCTAAGGACCACTTAATCAGGAGTTCCAAGGAGTTGATAACCCTGCCATGAATGCAAATGTCTTTAGGCTTACTCAAGTCGACAAAACTTGAATAAACTTGTTATTCTAACATGGTATTTGTCTGTTACTTAGAGTTTCCAAAATTTCTTAAAATGTGATTTATTTATTATTTTAGTCTTACTATATTGTTTGTATATAGTTTTCCCCTAAATAATTCTTTAAAATGTGATTTATTATTTTAGTCTTTAGCTTATTTTGTCTGTAGTAACTATAGAGTTTCCCCATAAATAATTCTTTAAATGTGATTTATTTATTTTAGTCTTTAGCTTATTTTGTCTGTATAACATTAGAGTTTTCCATAAATAATTCTTTGAAATGTGATTTATTTATTTTAGTCTTTAGCTTATTTTGTCTGTATAACATTAGAGTTTCCCCATAAATAATTCTTTAAAATGTGATTTATTTATTTTAGTCTTTAGCTTATTTTGTCTGTATAACATTAGAGTTTTCCCATAAATAATTCTTTGAAATGGATTTATTTATTTAGTCTTAGCTTATTTGTCTGTATAACATAGAGTTTCCCCATAAATAATTCTTTGAAATGTGATTTATTTATTTTAGTCTTTAGCTTATTTTGTCTGTATAACATTTGAGTTTTCCCATAAATAATTCTTTGAAAATGTGATTTATTTATTTTAGTCTTTAGCTTATTTTGTCTGTGTAACTATAAAGTTTTCCCATAAATAATTCTTTAAGATGTGATTTATTTATTTAGTCGTTATTATTTTGTCTGTGACTTAAAGTTTCCCTAAATATCTTTAATGTGATTATTTGTCTACTTTTGTCTGTGTAACTATAGAGTTTTCCCATAAATAATTCTTTAAGATGTGATTTATTTATTTTAGTCTTTAGCTTATTTTGTCTGTGTAACTATAGAGTTTTCACCATAAATAATTCTTTAAATGTGATTTATTTATTTTTTAGTCTTAACTTATTTTATCTATGGTGTAATGTGATCTTTTCAGATAAATAATTTTAGCTAATGTTAGTTTTTTATGTCAAATACTTATTGGCCATGCTGCTATTCAGTATTAACTCAATATGCAACAAAACTGTCCTGTATTAAATAAATGGCTCACTTGAAATCTAGCTAAATGAACATTAAAAAATCTAAATTTATTTTTTGTTAAAACACTAACATCCAATAAAATGTGTTATTCATTTAATAATAATTCTTAGGATTTGTACTTGGTTCAACTCACTTTATTGTTTAGTGTTGTGTGTAGTTTTTTTAAAAAAATTGTGATTGTATATTTATGAAAATGGTGTAACATGTACTGTACATTAATTTAAGTTTACACCCACTTCGGTGGCCGTATGGTCTAAGGCGTTAGACTGCTGCTTACAGGAAGATTGAGATTCGAATCTTGGTCAGGTGTGCTGAGGGTGATTTTTTCCAAATATTTTTCCACTCTCCTTCTACAAAAATGAGGGTCCACTTAACTCTAAATATAAACGGCCTAATCCCTAAAACTAGCAGCGTAATTAGTAAATAAGCGTATAACTCGAACAGATAGTAAGACGGGTGCTAAAAAAAAAGTTTTGATAAAGTTTTTTAAAAAAAAATGACACTTGGGCACAGGAATTGGAGCCAGGAACTTTTGACCGCCAATGTTTTACCACTGGGCTATCCTGTATATTACTGCAGTGCCTTTACCTTAGGAGGGGAAGTAAAGCCGTCTGTCCCACGTCAATTGTTACATGTAAAATAGCTCTGGAAGGTGCGGGAAAGGACCTTTCCGCAAAATTGGTAGGTTCTCTCTCGCACATAGAAATTCAGTGTGGAAAGTAACAGGCAATCACCACACTTTCTGAAATATCCTAGTACATGTGTTTACTACCAGATTGTGCGGGCAGTACTAACCAGCTGAAGGGCTTAGCGCTCGCCCAGCTCCAGGTGGATGGGAATCGCATCAAACAAACCTTCGGGTTGATAACTAATAAAAAAGAAAAAGGCCAAAAATTCAAAATTATATGTATGTATAACGATTTGAATAAGAATAGCAAAGAAAATATACAAATGAAGGAAAATAGTTAACTTGTTTTTAGGGTTGACAACGTCGAATCCTTATGGATTCAAGATTAAAAGAATTTTTTTTCTCTTTTAGTTTGGTATCAGAAATTGTTTTAAACCTCTTATGTTGGTGGTGTAACCAAACCAACTTAAATTAATGGTCTTGGGTCTGGTTATAAACACTTATACAAATGTAATAATAAATTAAAAACAAAAAAAATGCATTCACATTTTTAAAAATGTCTATTCTTTACAGCAACTTAAGATATATTTTTTAAAAGCGCGTCTTACTACCCATTTGGGTTATATGCCTGTTACGTATACTAATTACACTAATAGGTTAGGGATGAGGAAGGTTGAATTTAGACGAAGTGTAACCACGTTTTTGTGTTGAGAGTGGGAAACCACGTATGGAAAAACTACCCTCGGTATCGAACCATGCTCTCCCCATCATTTGCAGTCTAGTCTAATGAGAGAGTGACGCCTTAGACCACGCGGCCACCGAGGCAGGTTTAAGATTTGTAAAATGGTGGCTCAGACCTATCTCTACTTATTTCTATAAACGCCAATCACATCAATATTCCTCTAGTGTGTGACATTATTTTATGTTTTTTTACATAATTTTCATATATTTCTTAGTCGATAAGTATTTATATCTGTAATGTATTTGTGATACCTAATGTGACAATTAAGTTGTCACAAAGTTCATTTTTTTATGTTATATTTAATTTTAGTTGTGTTTTTTTTTCTCTCTCAAAAGTACAAACTTGTTAGATTTAAAATAATGTTTGTCCTAATTATTTATAATAAATTATTTTAACTTTAGTTTTATGCAAGTAGTAGTTAAGCTGTGATAGATTGACACCATTCAAGTATTATGTAAGCACATTTTTGACTATTTTGAACTAAAAAAACACCCCCTCCCCCTCTTTTCACAGGAATAAACCATTATTTTTTATTCAATTTATAAATTGCTGGTAATTATTAACGCAGAGATGTAAATTATTGGTGCGGAATAATTTACAAGATTTTTTAAAAAAAGCTAACACTCTTAAGTGAAATTATAAAAAAAATTCTACGCTATTTTTAAACTGATAAGCAAAGTCCTTAAACCCCCGTCTCGACACTTTTAATTATTGTGTGTCCATTTTGGAATGGTTGGGTCACTGCGACAACGTAAACGTTGGTTTGACACCCCCCTCCCCCTTTCACCTTGTCAGCAAAAAAATAAGCGAAGCTTCGACTCCCCTCTGCCCCCTAAGATACTTACATAATACTTGAACACCTTCTTAAAATTAAAAACATAATTTTAGAATTAATTTAAATTAGTTTTAAAAAAATATTGAGATCTTAACACGAGGAATCAAATTTTAAATTAATTGAATTGTGGTCTCATCTTTATGAACACACTCCCAATGATTTGCAACTTTTTAGTAGATTAGTTTTAAAATTTACCAAACTGACAACCTGGGCTTAAAATAATAGAATACTTATAAATTCCCGTCACTATGAACCAGACAAAGATGAGAATGACCACTTTTATCCGTGTACCCACAGGTGCAAGTACAAACCAAAAATTAAAAAGAATTTTAGGGAATTTTTTGTACTAATAAAACATAGATAGCCTTGGTTATATCTTGAATGGCATGTCTATCGAGTTTCCCGAAATAAATAAAATTGGTAGATGTGGTGAATTTCTTTAAAAAAAACAAGACATTGTCTCTTAACCACCCTCGTCTTAAGTTAGGTATTAATAATAACAATAATAATATAAAGTTCCTGATTTGGCATCTAGTCCAAAATTAGTTGTAAGTTTTTTTTAGTAACAAAAAATGGTACAGTAAAATCTTGTAAAATGTGATTCTTTAGGGGTAGTGCCTCCCAAACTATGGTATTCT
This sequence comes from Timema podura, assembly GCA_033556935.1. NCBI lineage: Eukaryota > Metazoa > Arthropoda > Insecta > Phasmatodea > Timematidae > Timema > Timema podura. The sequence continues at coordinate 6,005,386 of JAVRXN010000014.1, read as the reverse complement.
TTAATCTACATGACCGACCTCTGTATTTTATTAATTATAATTTAGTTTTTGGATAATAAGTCTTATATAAATAAACTAAAATAGATTATGTGATGTTATCATTCTTTACCAATTTAATTTTTTCTCTGCCTTTATATGAATAAAAAACAAGTGTATCAAGAAATATATTATATGTGTAATTAAATAAATATGTATTGTATAAAAAATTAAGCACAAATAAAAGTAAAAACTAAGTATGGGTCCTCGTATCTTTAAGGAGATTCGATAGAATTTCATACTCAAAACTAAAAAAAAAAAAAGTTTTAGAGCTCTAACACTAATTGGTTCTGAACCATCAATAAGCATAGGATGAGCTCAACAACCAGGCCCCAGACCAGTAATTTATCACTTAATGTATTAATGTTATAATGAATGGATTATAAGAAAGAATGTTAACATTTAGTTTCCATTTGTTTTTTATATTATTCTGTTATATTTCCTGTGAGGTTCATTAGTTTTTTCCAATATTCGGATTCGAAGGTAAATTGAAGATTTGGTTTCATAAATTAGTGGATTCGACCAAACACACACAAACTTCAATATTTTGATGTTCAAAGTATCTTCATCAGGAAATGTAGTTGTTTCAATTTCTAAAATGTTAACCATTTTTTATTTCTCTCCCTTTTGTGTTACCCTGCCCCTTTACCCTCTTTTGGGAAGTTGTGTTGTGTTTTCAAACCCCTCCTGGAGTTTCAATAGAATGAAACCTAGGTAGAGGGATTGGATGGGAGCAATTGATTTTCTTTGAGAAGTAGCCAGTATCTCTTTGTCCAGCGGCAGCAGTGTTTACTTTCAGTGCCTTATATCAAATATAATATAGTAAAAAGTTAAGGACTGGGTGTCATATTGATAAAGCACCCAATTTTCAACATATATATATATATTTTGGGGTTTCAATTAAGCCCGGTGTGTTCATTCTAAGATTTTACTGTACCATGTGTTAAAAAAAGTTTGTGAATAGATTTAGATTCTATTCTCATATAAAATGTTAAATTTTTGAAAAATAAATAATTTTAAAAAAACAATTTTATATTTGTTTGTTTCCCATTGAATCCTTAAAAAAATATTCGAAATAAAAAACACTATTTGAAATGTAATTTGTTTGAGAGCTTGTTAAGGAGTAACCCAAATTATAGAAAATTAATTAACAACCAGACAAGTTATTTCTCTTCTTCCCCCCACATTACTTAGTTTCTGTTCGGGTTATATGTATACATTATGTTAATTGAATAGGTATGAGAAAGGGATATTAGAGGGGAAAATGTTCCCACAATTGTGTGGAGGGAGAGAGAAAAAACAGCTCGGAAATCAGGCAGGATTTTCAACCCTCGATCTCATAGTCGATGGAAATCCAGTCTAACACAACATGTGACCGTTGGACTATGTGATCAACGATATGAGTTATAAATATCACCAATACTCGTAAAGTAACACAACCGAACGGGTAGTAAGACGCAGTGCTAGTAATAATAAATAACACATTTATAAATTAACATAAAATACTCGTATTATAAAGGTCATGTAAGATGAAGAAATCCTAATAGCTGGAATTATCACACTTAGTATAAAACTTATACTAAACAAATTAACAAGTTTTATTGAACAATAGGTTTTTTTTAATAAAATTACAACCATACAGTAGCTTACATATAGGCTATACACTTTTTATTTTAAAAATATGATCTTTTTAAATTACACATGCTGTTGAGAATGTGATAATTTCTTTATATGTTTTGTCTTTCTTCAAGTCATCCGACTGGCCTGGGAAATATACCGTGCTGGTTGTATAAAGTGATTGGCCTTTCAGTCAATTTGAAATTCTTGTGACCACCACTTTACAACAAAAAACACACTCTTCAGGTCATTTCACCTAAGAATCACGTCACTTGCACAAAATAAGAAAAATTTGGGAGATATATTTTTTTTTTATTTAAAACATTACGAATATTTAATATATCTTTTTAAGGAAAACCTTTTTTCACCTTTCGAGGTATTTTGTCATACATATTTGTAAGAAGGTAAATAGAAACAAAAAAAGGGAACAAATACAATATTACAACGAAAAGAAGAACACACTTTACACTGTTGCCATTCTTTTCATTGTAAGAGCCATCTTGTGTTTGTCCCTTTAATATGTTTCTATCTACCTTTCCTGTACCTTCTTACAAATATGAATAACCTTAAGGATGTATTAAGGTATGGTTTTAGTCATGTAACTCATAAATTAAATTAATTTAAATAAAATTACCGTATTTTACTGCATAATCGTCACATATCTTATGTCCAATTTTTGTGGGAAAATGTTGGGGGTGTCCATTATGTGAAGCTTTAAAAAAATATGTTTTTATTACTAAACTGTCTTTGGTTTGTCTTCTTGTTTCCGCCAGTCTTGCACCAACTTTTCACTCGCTGAAAACTCTCTTTCCGCAGCTCTGTTACAGCGCTATTCAGCAAACAAAGCCCCTTCAGATTGAAGCCCACAGAATGGTTTTTATATTTAACCATAGTCGGGGGGAATGCTTTGCACGTTAATGTATCGCTAGCAGACAATCACTAGTTTGGCTTGCGCGGGAAAATGCGAGTCCTACCATATCATGTGACTTACTCTTGGTAGGTTCGCCTGCCTGCCCACTCCTTTGCTACAAGCCACACAACTCTGCTTTCGGAAATAAACCCGATGAGAATGGGCACACGATGAGAATTCTAGGCACTTGGTGCGCGAGAAGACAACTGTGCGTCCAATGTCATCAATTAAAGCTCTTTAGTGATGCGTGGAAATGAGGAGGGAGGGAGGAGGAATTATCCTCCATCTGTTACCTTTCATGTTGCCGTCAGGAACAGGACAATACCATGCGACAATTATGCAAACACATTTTATAAACCAATTTTTGAACTGAAAAACTAGGATGTGATGATTTGCGGTGAAATACGGTAACACTTTAGAAGGTTACATATGAAAATATAATCTTTACAATTAAAAAAACAAAATTAATTTTCAGGAACGTGAATCGGAGCGCAATTTAAGAGAAGTGGGAACTCACTTTCAGAAAGTATATCCACATATTCATATCAGTCACAAATTTTGCCATCAAAAATATAAATAATATGAGAATATATATTTTTTAATATATTTTATGACAATGATTCACTTTCGGGTATCAATTTCAAATTGTTTATCCATAACTAAGTCACCCGAAAAGAGCATCTTAAACCAAGGGTGGGGAACCTTTTGGAATTGAAAGGCTGCATGTCTCTTCAAGGATTCCTCATAAGGTCACACACTTCACGTACAGTAAATTTTTCCAAAATATGATAGTGAGCCAATCATAGAAGGATAGACCAATAAGAGCGTTTTTTTTAAACATTATGATTTAAAAATAACAATCTAAGAATTTAATGAATTAAAATACAAGACATTGGAAATGTATAGTTTTTTAAACAATAAAGACACACAATTAATGTTTAAAAATATGCAAAAAGTCCGCACTGATCACCTCAAAAGACCGTAGGTTCCCCATCCATGTCTTAAACTGTTTATTTTTTTGTTGTCAAGTTGTGCACACTTTGAAGGCTGTACACGTGTCATACACACAATCTTCGCCGCATTTTCCAATCTTAAATAAATAAAGGGCGCATATAAAGGGATGAATAACCCTTGGACCAACATCCTTAAGCGAAGAGACTGAAATAAATACCCGAACTGAGAGTTATTTTGTGTGCGACACTAGGAAGTCAGACCCCTCTTATTGTCACTTCACTTGACGCCAATGTGGCTGAAGGCGGTTATGTCCTGGATGGGAGTCCCAACCTTTTGTTGTATTATCTTTCCGTAGCCCCCACGACCGCCGTCGTAGTCTGTGCGATATTCGTCTCGAACCTGCAGCAGACATTCACAAATTAACATGTTTACCTGAATTTAATACATATGTTCGTAGGAAAAAAGCACATATTAAACTTAACGATCCACATAAACTTCATTCATTTAGGAATTAAGTTATTCTAGTATACGAATGTATTCTAAAATTCCTCGAATTTTCTCCAGGTTTTCCAGAGTCAATTTCCAACTTTTCCAGTCACTATAACTTTATTTTACTAAGATCAGAACTAAGTCTAATATTATTTCAGACCACAACTTATGAACTAAATTAAATCTAGAACAAACACAGCAACCAGCCCCCGGCCGTTAATTCATCACCGATTAATTTTTCCAGTCATGCCGGGAATTGAACTTGGGATCCTTAGCTCGGTAGACAGACACGCTACCGACTGAGCTAAGGTGTCCAACCCTTATCAACTGACTTGCGTTCCAGCTCGTGTTACACTCAACGCGACGCTACCCACCTGTCCTCCGGTCTTCCCGCGGCCATACTGTCGCCCCTCCACGAACCCAGCATCCCAGTCCGTACGGATGATACGGTCGTCCAGTCTGGTGCCGTTGATGTATCGCATGCAGCTCTCCGCATCCACGCGCGTGTAGTATCTGGCTCAGTCAAGGACAATCATAGTCATGTTTCTTATTGGTCAGCCAGTCAACTCCAGGAAAGGTGTGCTTTGCACCAATATGGCCAGCACAAGATAAATTATTATTATTATTTTATTAGCACTGCGTCTTACTACCCATTCTGGTTATATGCGTGTGTACTAATTATACTAACATGTTAGGAATGAGGAAGGTTGAATTAGGAGGAAGAGTACATGGATTTGCGTGGATGGAGAGTGGAAAACCAGCCTCATTACACCTGATGAAAATTCTAACTCGGATATCCCTGTCATCAGAAATCTAGTCTAGGGTGAGCTTAACGGCTTAGATAGTTTGATCCCTGAAGCGGGCAAAAAAATTTTAATTAATCATCTTGAGATATGAGGACGGAAGATTACGAGAAAAATATGAGGCCAAGTAAGAGAAGAACAGCGGTACAAAAGAAGGAGAAATAGATAAATATACGAGATGATGAAACAGCCAGATGTAGTGCAGAAGATGTGAGCGAATAGAATTAGGTGGCCAGGATAAGACCGGTGAGAAACTCTAGGAAAGTGCTCGGAGGCATTCCCGAAAGCCTCAGACCTCTTGGGCGTCCCAGAACCAGGTGGAAAGATGTGGACCAGGATAGAACAAGATGGAGGAGGCTTGTGAGGTCAGCGCAAGGTCTACGGTGGCTTAAGATAGAACAAGATGGAGGAGACTTGTGAGGTCAGCGCAAGGTCTACGGTGGCTTAAGATAGAACAAGATGGAGGAGGCTTGTGAGGTCGGCGCAAGGTCTACGGTGGCTTAAGATAGAACAAGATGGAGGAGGCTTGTGAGGTTGGCGCAAGGTCTACGGTGGCTTAAGATAGAACAAGATGGAGGAGGCTTGTGAGGTCAGCGCAAGGTCTACGGTGGCTTAAGATAGAACAAGATGGAGGAGGCTTGTGAGGTCGGCGCATGGTCTACGATGGCTCAAGATAGAACAAGATGGAGGAGGCTTGTGAGGTCGGCGCATGGTCTACGGTGGCTTAAGATAAAACAAGATGGAGGAGGCTTGTGAGGTCGGCGCAAGGTCTACGGTGGCTTAAGATAGAACAAGATGGAGGAGGCTTGTGAGGTCGGCGCAAGGTCTACTGTGGCTTAAGATAGAACAAGATGGAGGAGGCTGTGGTTGGCGCATGCTCTATGAGGCCTGTGATCACTGATAAGAAGTGAGAGAGACTCAACTTTTCTGAGGATTTTGCAACATTTTTAAGATTCTCTTATCAATTATTAAAAAACCAAATGGATTACCAGAAAATTTCTGAAAAATTATAAAATGTCAAGTGAGTGATTTATTTTTATAGCAAAAAAATTTGTGTGAAGGGTAAAAAATATGTTAGTCGATGAAGAAATAAACCAAAAAACATATCAATCATTCCTTTAAAAGTAGAGAAAGGATACTCCACGAAGCAAAAGCCACAAGGGGTCTTTTTGTACTTGTCGAGCCCCATGACGATCTTTTTGACATCTCCGCACTTGGAGAAGAGCTCGTAGATTTGCTCCTCGGTGGTGAAGAACGAGAGGTTACCCACATATAGCGTGGCGGTGAGACGCAGCAGACGTTCTTGCTCCCCTCGTGAGCCCTTGAAACATATCAGGTGGTGGTAGTATTATTACGAATCATGCACATAAGATTAACAAACGTTATCCAGTCTTTGCGCTTCACTGCGCCATTTCAAAATAATATCTAGGGCCTATATTCAAAATTTGACTTGTTTATAAAGTGTTAGCGCTCCTTTTTTTAACAGTGACTTACTACTTGTTCAGGTTATACCTATATGTGCCAACTAAGTTGTGTGTTATGGATGAGGAAGGTTGCATTTTTGAGGAAGTGTACCTGAATTTACATGGAAGTATAATGTAAAACCATTCATGAGAAACCATCCTCAGTAGGTTATATTCAAACCAGGATTTAAACCCCAATCTTCCCCTCATCAGCGGTCCAGTCTATTGCGAGTGTGACACCTTAGACCATTCGACCACTGAGGCGGGTGGAACTTTTCTTAAAACATTACTTTCTATTCTCACTCTTTTTAAGACTAAAACGATACTAAATATTAGAGTGGATATTCGTAAATAGCTTTCAAAATAATTTTTAGTTTCATGTGACACGGGTGCTATTTTTTTTCTTTAAAAAAGTTCTCCATGTGAACTATCACTAAATGTACACAAGTAAGGTAGGTATAATTAAGATAGATGCACCCGCAATTGCGTGTGGGGTTCTCGCATACAAGTGAGACCACAATCTGCCCCTCAAGATTCAGTGATACTGTACCTTAAAATGCTGATCTCGATAAGAACTTAGGTCAACAGAGGGTGTAATAACATTCATGCTGTGCTTAAAGCTCGTTGAAAACAACGGTTAAGCCTTCGCTTCCCTTAAAAGCTTGGGTAAAATAATTTTACTAACTAAAAAATAAGAGTAATCAACACGATTTTAAAAAAGAACTACACACATACAAAATTATACTAAATAGCAATACACATAAATACACTTTCAACTTGTCTGACCAAGTTTGTTTTTAAAATTTTCTGGAAATTTCTACTTAAATGTTCTCACTTTATAAAAAGTAGGATTTTCCTAAGACTACATAAGAGAGCTTGCCAGATATAATTTTGTTTAAAATCCAGTTTAGATTCAATTTTTAAATAAAATATCTCTAAAATACATTGTGCTTTATCTTGTAGTTCAATAGTATCCGCTGTAGCGCTAGAAATTAAATAAATAGCTCAAGGTAAAACTATTTTATAAAGGTTAGGTCAAGGTTCTTTTCACGAAATTAATTATATTTAATTTTTTTTCATTAGCTATCAATTTTTAATAATAATTAAATCTACATATGCTAAGACTCTTGTTTTAAAATTACAATTGATCGTTTACGCTTTATATTTAATAACCAGGCGATTTCTGGTAAGCTTCCTTTTAGCCACTCTCATTCATAATTATTTAGACAAAAGCTATCAATAACACTGTGATTAGCATTTCGATTATTTAAATAAAATAAGAATGGGAAAGAGTATAGTTATTCTATGGCATTAGGAACTCAAAAGTTTAATTGATACACCTAGAAAAATACGACACTTATCCTATCCCAATCTTGAGCTAGTTCTATCCAGTCCACTTCGTTACAGCTTATCTCTTTCAGGTTCATTTTAATTTTATCTTCTCATCTGCGCCTAGGTCTTCCCAATGGGTTAGACAGTCAATTCCTTAAACAAGGTTCTAGATTCTTCCATTCGAGCTACATTATTATTAGCACAGCGTCTTACTACCCGTTCGGGTCATACGCACTTAGGCTAATGTTCAATGGTAGGGTGATTGTGAGATGAAATGGAGGACCTACAGTTTAACGTGGAATCCGAACCACGGTGGAGGCCTGGCATTCCTCACATTCACAAGTTGTGATTAATACACGTCTTGTCAGAGGTGAAGGAAGGGTTTGGCAATCGGATAAATCTGTGCCGGGACCGAGGATTGAACCCCGGACCCCCAGCACAGAGGTCTGACACCTTACCCCTAGACCACCAGGTCACCTTCATTCCCGCTACATGTCCTGCTAACGTAATCTGCGAGATTTGACTATCCTAACAATTTAATGTGATGAGTACAGCGTATGTAACTCATTATGTAAGCTTCTCCATCCCCAAATATCTTTATCCCTATTAGGACCAAATATCTTCCCAAGCAACTTGTTTTCGAACACCTTAAATTTCTTCTCGCTTGTAAGTTAAGAGACCATGATTCACAACCATAGAGAACCGATAAAACTAATGTTTTGTATATGTTGTGTTACACATTCCTTGACAGCCAGCGAAATGTTAGCAATTTACTGACAGAGTAAAAGGTATAACTTTGGTACAATGCAGTTTTTAAGTTTGAAAAAAGATATTTAAAAAGTGACATATTGGAGGATATTTATTTTCCATCTTTGTTGACTTTAAAACAAATTATGACTTAAGTTACATTATTATCATATACATTGTCACGCAGTTACCTTACGGGGTAGGCAAGAAACTGTGCATATGGCCCAAAAAACAACTCCGTTCTTAAACCATCCTCACCAACTTTATTCACACCTCCCTAGCTTTGCATACTCCCTTCCCCTCAACAACATCCATACACCGAGTCATACATGCTCTTTTATATTTAGAACTCTCAATGTTACTCTTTTTCCCACATTCATCTATACCATTTAGACACGTCTTACATGGCTTACCCCTTCCTTTTGATACATACACTCTACCTTCATATATTTGCTTCATCACCAAATCCACACTCATCCTTTCAACATGCCCAAAGCCACGTAAGACGTTTCTTTCACATTGACCTATTGGATTCCTTTTCAAACCGCACTCCTTCGGCATTCATTCATTACTGACTCTGTCCATACGAGTTTTTCCACGAGCATTCAGCTTACTATTATGTTTATCCAGATAACCCCACGTTTCACATCCATAATATAATTCTGGCATCAACACACATATATATATTGCCATCTTTGCCTATTTCGATAGTACTTCATTCTTTGCAATAGTCCACTACATCCAAATAATCTCCGAGATGGATTCACTCGTCTGTCGATTTCACCATCCATTCTTCCATTTTTACAAAACATTCTGCCCAGATACACAAAATCATTCACTTATTCTAACAGTTTTCCATTTATACTAAGCTGTCAATCATTTCCTGATCCGTCTTTTAAAAAAAATATCACCTTAGTTGTGGAAACATTTGTGCGAAGATCCATTCTGCCTGTCGCCACATTCAAAAGATTTAATGCATTCTACAAGTCACTTTTATTCTCAGCCATTAATATGGCAACATCTGCATATAACATCACTCTCACATTCACATTGTCTATCTGTACACCAACCGCGTCCTCACAAGCATCCCTCATACACATACACATCCATGAATACACGCTTTCTCCAGATTAACAAATGCATAATACACTTTCTTCCTTCGTGCCATACATTTTTCAATCAGTTGTTGCAAATATCCGCTCCATGCAACCTCTATCTGGTATGAAACTATGAGTGGTACCAATCTTAATAACTATAATATACATAATTATACTTATTAAAAACACTTTACTTTCAAAATACTTTAAAATTATGTCAGTATTATAACGCAGAAATAATGGCAGTTAGAATAGTTCTCAAATTTAAAATGTACGTCGGTCGTGGTCCATTTGTTTGTAATTATGATCAATTGCACTGGGATTAGGGTAACTTCGATTGTTTGGTGTTGCAGGGAATACATGCTAATTTTTCCTCGATCCTGTCGTCATTAAACTTCTCCTTAAACTTTTCAACAGTGTCCATGACAAGTTTTCACACCCAACGTGAAATTATGCTAATATCGACTTTACTTCATTCTAACATACAGCACAACTTCATCAATACTGTGTGACCTCCATAGTGTAACAGGTTTTAGTGTCCAAGATGAGGCAACACTTCGTTAACTATTAGAAAGAACAGACGTCCTCCAGAACTCATACAGAGGACCCGAAGCCTCTCACCCCTTTCAAGAGTGAAAATATCGTGTGGTACCCCTCACACTTATTATCCCGGAATCAATAGGCCGTATGCAAGAACGATAAGAGTAAGAAGTGGGCGAAATAAATTACGTCATCTGATGAGTGAGCCATGTGGGCAGTCCCGAGCAAACTTCCGCCTGACTCCTTCCTCACTCTTTAAAGATGTCGCATCAGGACTATCGATGTGTTTTTTTGTTTTGTAAACATGGTGCCTTGCACTCACCTCTCACTCTTTTCGTTCTTGCAGCTTCGATTTAGTGACTCCCCCTTGCCCCTTAAGAGGTGCAGTCCCCAGGGACGGCATGACGTCAAGCGGAAGGAAATACCAAAAATACCTTTCAGCTTCATAGAAAGGAAGGGGAAACCACGAGACAGGAGCGACTTTGAGGATTGAGACCCCACAGGCGATCAAACGTCGACAGAAAAATCTGCGGCCCCAACGGAAATAATTCCTGCTTCACTCTTACCGCAATCTACATATACCTTAGCCCTGAGTTCCAGGGAAAGGAACACGATACCCATATCTTTATAGTCGCGCTCAAGAGACCTTTTTCGGGTCACCCACCACCTGAAATTCATCTTGGTTCCCTTGATCGGACGACGGATCCACGAAGAAGCAGCGAGCTAGTGATATTTATGAAATATGTATTCACCGCGAGGAAGAATTCAAGAAACGCCCGCTTACCCAACTCGGTGGTACCAACACTCTAGTCAACCTGCGTGTTTATCTCTACGAGCAGAGTCGATAAACCACCGACTACCGGGTACAACAAACGGAATCATTGCTCGTCGAGCCCTTACGAGACACGTCCCGGCCTTTCCTTTTCTCGCCTTGTGGTCACGAGACATTGACAAGCTCATTCAGCAGGTCACCGGACATCAACTAAAACAGTTTTCCAACAACGACAAGCAAAACAAAAATCTACGAGGGGGGGAAGAACCCCCCCACAGTGCAAGTGCGACCCGAGCAATAAGGTTGGAACCGACCAGAGCTAAGTCGGAAGATAACGGGAAATACACATCCACTTGGCAGATCCACCTAAACCAGAGCAAGCATACGATCACCCACGTCGTTATCATAGCTGGCCTTTATTAACCATATACAGTTCTTAAAGTCTGTTCAGCGTAGGAATTGTTTTCTGAAAGGTCTTTTTTCCTACCAATATCCTACTATATATTTGATTTCTGGTAGGAAAAAGACCTTTCAGAGAGTAATTCCTACCGTGAATGGACTCTAAGCAGACTCGACCCATTTCCACGAATCACGATAATACCAGTTCGAACATAAGTTGATTGTCTGCTCCCAAAGGACCTCTTGGTAAATCCACGGCTACGTTGGCAGAAGGCCATCCTCAACTACAGATACGGAAATCTCCTCTTCGGCAGCGAAGCAACGACACATTACCAGCGTTTTCTCCACCTGAAACTTCCTCAACTCGACAAGGAAGTGGTACTAACTTTTCTCTCACCTTGGAGACCTCCTGAAAACTCTTCAAAGACTCCCCCGTGAAGTATTAACTAACCAAGAGCCCTTTAAGTTAAACCAGAGATGATCTCCGTCACCTCAAGGTTTTAAACTCATACAATCCGCAAGCCAGAGCACCCACATGACGCAACGACTTAGCTGGAAGTTAGGACACCATTCTCCACCCAAACGGGAACAAGCAGCAGGTCCAAGACTCCCTAAGGCAAGAGCAGGAGCAGCAAAGGTGCCCCAAAAACCACCAAATAGGTGCGGATTCGTTTACCTCATAAAGTCAGATTTCAAGGAGCAGTCTCGAAAGAACTCTATAGTGTGCACCCAACGATGAGAAGCTTTTAGGGTCAACCACTCTAGGAGGTACTGAAACACACCAGACAGCCGTCAGACTGCTCTGGAAACCCGCACCAGGGATCTTCGTCACTACACATCACCCGAGATCTTCACATGTGACACACTTGGATCTCTTAATGTGTGTCCAATAATCGGTAAGGTAATGGCAATAAAACATTGAATGACCTTTCCCGAAGGAATAATCTCACTGTACTGAGGTACATAGCCTTCCCTAGACTAAGCTAACTGTACCTAGTACATTTAAACTGTTTAACTTGTCAAGAGTGTAACAAAGAGGTCAGTGGAATATATTTCAATTTTAAACAAAGAGAAACATGTTGTAGCCCTAAGGAAACATCCTATTTCTGAATCACCACATTTTTAAAGAAGAATGATCTGTCTAAAACAATCAACTAGCTCGTTCTCTGGTTATGTCACCTACTGGTCTACCCCTACTCTGAGGCGTTAGTTGGTGTGCACTTCTGAGGGAGGGGTGACGATAGATGGACATAGATGTCACTTGTTGAGTGTTACACGTTTTAACAGGCGTAAACAAGCTAGATTCTACCCTGCGGTTGTTTTTCTGTCATCACGTCCCACTACTTGTTTGGATTATAATGATTTCAATAGTGTGTTACGGTTGAGAATGGTTGAATTTAGAAGAAGTGTACCCACATTAGCGTGGAGAGTGGGAAAAATTGGGGAAAAAGCTACCTTAGTACACCCAACCTGGTTTCGAACACTGATCCTCCCCCTCCCCCCAGCTTAGGCCATTTGACCATCAGAGCGTGTTTGGGACAGTTGAATCCAATGTAAATTTATGACTAATTTATGTTTTCAACATTTTACTGAAATTATATTGTTGACTTAGCCAGATCTTATACCAAACCAACATGCCAACCACAACGCAATGACCATCACAGCATAATTTTGTGAATATATATGTTAGCAACAAATTTAGTCTATTTTAACGTAACTTATAAAATAATACTATAATAATATTATTATATAGTAGTAAACACAATTAAGTAGGTCTAACCTTAAAGTTAGGTTATGAAAGAAAGAATTCAAATGAGGTTATTTAAGGTAAGTCTCAGGGTCACAATTAGAAATATGGCACCCCTAGGCACATGAGCTGTAAGAGCCACTCCCCCTCCTCCCCCCACAACCCACTCCCACCAAAACATATTGTTATTTGTTAATGAACACAAATAATAGTGTTGTTGGCCTATTTATTGTTACTATTTACAGTATATCCCCTATAACTATATGACCACCGTTGTGCTCCTCTAGATCTGGCACAGCTTAGCAATTCACATATGAGTGACTCAATTATAAGCAGCAGACATATGAGTGACTCAATTATAAGCAGCAGACATATGAGTGACTCAATTATAAGCAGCAGACATATGAGTGACTCAATTATAAGCAGACATATGACCATAGTAGACACAATAGATCTCTAACAATACACTAGCAGTTTATAAAAAAGCAAGCTTCAGCTACAGCTAAATCCGTGTGTGGTGTTTTAGTGAAAATTATGTTCATTCACATTGAAGACAAAGGTTTCGGTTTCACATCCCGTGACGTCGTACCTCGTAAAGGCGCTGCTGTAAAAAAATTTTTTTTAAATGTTGCGCCCCTAAAAATCTCACACCCTAGGCACGTACCTAGGCTACCTAGGCAGCACTGGTAAGCCTACTTATAAGGAGTCAAAGTGGCTATTTTATACTTTTTGCATACCATTGTTAAGTTAAAGTAATTACTGTATGAAGCTAAAATTTAATATTAACTATTATTCATACGAGGTGTATGCCTAAACAATGAAATATTTATAATATTAATATTACTACAGGAGAATCTTGGAAACTCGACAACTCGACATTCTGTGTAACTCGACACTCGCACGTGCACACAGTTGTTGGCGCCAGTCGTCACAATCCAAGGTCATTCAACTGTATAACCTCTCAGTTTGTTTGTGTAACTCAAGAGTTTGAACTGTAATGGTTTGAAATCATTGAATCACAATTTATAACTTATTAATTATGCACTTGTTATAATTGTGCAACCAAATTTTTATGGTCGAATGATCTTAGTGAATAATTGCATGCATTAAACACATTGGAACTAAAAACCAGTACTCGCATTGGTCTGCTAGGCCAACACAATCTTCTATCATTTTATTATTTATTGAGAGCACTGCTTCCATGGGTTTAGAGTCATCAAATTATTTTCAATTATAATACAAAAATTGTGTCAGGCGCATAGATAAATATTCATTTCGATCGAATAACAAATATGATTTTAAAAAAATTGTTAAGAAAATCTTTAAGTAAGGTTAAATTAACCCATAGCCGATTCAGGCTATTTTTAAACCATAAATTGTATTGTCTAAATTGTATTGTCATCAAGTAGGCCTATGGAAGACCACATTTTAAAATGTCCAATTATTTTTTATTAGCACCACATCTTACTACCTGTTCAGGTTATACGGATGTACTAATTATGTTAATGGTTAGGGATGACGATAGTACTGTAGCGTATTAGTGGAAGTGTAATAGAATTTTCAGGGAGATAGTGGGAAACCATTTTGTAAAAAACCACCCTTAGAACACCCGACCGGGATTCTAACCTTGATCTCCCTGTCATCAATAGTCTAGTCTAATACAAGAGTGACACCTTAGACCATGCGGCCACCGAAGCAGATGAGAGAGGTTTATTTTTTTATTTTTTTATTTAGCACCGCGTCTTACTACCCGTTTGGGTTATACGCTTAAGTACTAATTACGCTAATGGATTAGGAATTGGGAAGGTTGAATATAGAGGAAGTGAACCCGCATTTGCGTGGAGGGAGAGTGGAAAACCATTTAGGAAAAAGCCCCCTCAGTTCACCCGACCGAGATTCGAACCTTGATCTCCCCGTCCTCGGCAGTCGAGCTCAACACGACTAGCGGGTTAGCTAACTACGCCACCGAGACGGGTAAGAGAGGTTTATTGAGCTCAAAAATGAGATTATCGTGTTTCTTAGATCGTCAACTCTTAAAGGAGCTGCAGAATTCAAAAAACTTGCTGCCGGATGAATATTGTAAACTGTAAAGTTGGGTTAGTAGGGCCTAATTACTGTGTGATATAGTTTGTCACATTAATGTGTTAAATAACCAACTTTAAGGAAAATCCAAATCTATAATTGATCTGCTTGAAAAGTTAAATGCATTTCAAGAATAGCCTGCGATATTTTATTCGACATCAGGGAAATTAGCCTACTACTTCGATTTTGAAAATTACAGGTAACTCTTGATTGCTTCATAAAAAGAGTTTTTGCTAGCCCTGTTATGATTAATTTTCTGAGTAATCTGAAGAAAATCTTTAGAGGATCGATTTATTAAAGACCTCAACACTGATAAAGAAATGTGTTAGAAATTCATTCAACTTCGAGGGACAAAAATTTTCCGGGAGATGTTCACAATTTCTACCTCAAATTGACGAAGGACCTTTTCAACTAGAATTAATAGATTCGAGATAATATTTAACATTGAGTGATCACTTTACAAGATGTTCAAGGATGTTGCAGTTTTTATCGACATTGATTCAAACATCATTGCTTGTGTGTGCTTGTGAATAATTCACTTTGCACATGCACGCTATAAAGTACAGAACCCAGACTTCGTTGGGAATTAAGCGGCCAGAAGACTATCTCCAAATCACTCCGACCAAATTTTTCCAAGTGAGGGACCAGAAGTATCAATTCTCCTATAATAATGATTTATTTGAAATATGTTGATTTACTTTCATATCTGCCAGTATTATTCAAACTTCTATATCCAATACCTTATACCTTATCATGTAATATTATTATTATTAGCACCACATATTACTACCCGTTCGGGTTGTACACACTTACGCTAATGTGTAATGTTAGGGTGATTGTGAGATGAAATGGAGGACCTACAGTTTAATGTGGGATCCGAACCACGGTGGAGGCCTGGCATTCCACACATTCACAAGTTGTGATTAATACACATCTTGTCAGAGGTGAAGGAAGGGTTAGGTAATCAGATAAATATGTGCCAGGAGCGAGGAGTGAACCCCGGACCTCCAGCACAAAAGTCCGACACCTTACCCCTAGACCACCAGGTCATCCTCCAAATAAATAAATAAAAAATAGTAAAAAATAATATGACTAAAATGGATTAACAAAATGTGTAGGCCTAGCCATTTGCAAATGATGTTCAAAACTACGGCCAGACTGGATTAAATGTCTGACTAGTTAAATATTATGATTTTTTGGAGCGGCCGCTTGGATAGTTGAATAGCCCTGATTTAAACATTAGAGCCCCCCCCCCCCCCACCTACCTTCAACAGCGTTAAATAACCCGTCTAAGAAGGTGTCACCCTCTTGTCAGAATGGCCTGCTGAAGACGGGGAGATTGGGGTTTGAATCCCAGTCAGGTCTACTTATGGTGTTTTTTTCCTAAATGGTTTCCCAGCTTTTCTTCCACGCAAATGCGGGTATATAACCTCTTAAAATGCTTCCTTCCCCATCTCTACCCCATTAGAGTAATTATCATATATCATAGTTATAACCTGAACACTTAAGATGCCACAATCTAACGAACCCCTAACCTTTTAGAGTTGTAGGACTAGTTTTTCTGCAAAGTTGTCACGGATGTATAATGTGGAAGAAAGTTATCCCAAGTATGGTGTAAATGAGAAAAGGTTATTTTATTTGGCTCGCTTGTCAAGTAATCAATGTATAATCCAAACAAGATATCGTTTAGTATGATTAATAGCACTGTTTGGTCGTGTATTTTTGTCAAACTCTTTTACCAAAAGAAGATATTTGTGATCTTCGCCGGACACTAGAAAAGTTTTCATTTCCAAAACGTCCTATCACAAAATGTATATATCAAACATTATAATATAATCTGAAGAGTTTGATTTTATGTCTCATACAGGAATAGGTATACAAAGATAAGTACAATGACTTGATTATACTCTAGCAGACCTTACCAAAGCTGTCGACACCAAACTGCCTTAATTCTACTAAATAAATAAATGGTTGACTATACCTTAAAGTGCTGGTCATAATATGAGCTTAGCTTCACTGATGGTGTCACAACAGTTGTCATATTTATATCTTGAAGTAAATCACTTTATTAAGATCTAATATTTATCTAAACTGAATTAAAAGTTAAGTTTATTTAATAACTAAACCCATGTAAATCCAAAACCTTTATTAACAGTTTCTAACGTTAACGGGGAATTAACATTTCATGATACAGAACGAATAAATGTTTACTTTTATTATTTATATTCATATAAGAATTTTTTGATAATTTTGATTTTCATGTCCATAACAGCAGCAAAAGTTAGTTTAAAAAAAATTAAACACGTCAAAGCTCATAGACCAATTTAACACAAACTATTCCACATAGTTCCATGCCATTGGCCAGTATAACAAAAACAAATAACTAAAATTATTTAGTTCTAAACTTGATCATAGAGAGCGTCAAATAAACATATTAAAACAAAATAACTACGATTCGAACGTGTTCATTTTTAATTATTATCTATGCGGAGTGCGGACCTGGTTTCATCATGGCGGCGGCCTTATAATAAATAATTATGTGAATTTATATAATTTGAAAATAATCACTAAATTGTTTTTCATTCAAATATACATTATCAAGTACTTGAAAATATATAATTGAATATAATGGCAGACAAAGGAAATTCTAAGAGAATATTTTTCTCCAATGAAGAACTGGACAATCTTGCGGTGTATTTGGTTGGAAATTCTCAGAGATATAGAGAGAATATAATTATTCCGAGGGTCGCCGGCCCAGTAAAAATTAAAACTACTGAAGAAAAGATGGTGGAATCGGCGTTTGAGAGCTGCGTATTCAAGTCCCTGATGAGCTGTGTTGTAGGTTATGGTCTCGGAGCGGCCATAGGTCTCTTTTCTGCCAGCGTCAATCCTTCTGTGACCGGACCGACCGAGAAAGTACAGTCAGCGAGAGAAGTGTTCAAGGAGATGAAGACCACCACCTTAAGTTACGCAAAGAACTTTGCTCTTATCGGAGCGGTGTTTGCTGGTGTCGAGTGCGCGATAGAGTCCCACAGGGGAAAGACTGACTGGCGTAACGGTACCTATGCTGGGGCTGTCACCGGTGGGGTGATAGGCCTCAGAGCAGGGATTAAAGCGGGGGTCATAGGCGCAGCGGGGTTTGCTGCGTTTTCTACCATTATTGACTATTACATGCATAGGTAATCAAACGTAAACTAGCCTACCATAATTGTGGTGACAATATATAGACTATAATAATACCGTACAAACTACTTACTCAAACTCATTAAAAGTCTTGATAACTTTTAAAAATCTAACTTACCTACTCAGCCCATCTATAAAAGAATGAGGTACACTCGGGTAAAAAAAGTTGACTAGCCTAGATGTTAACTCTTCAGTGATCAAATCGTCTATCCAGAAGTTCTTAACCAGGGGTAATACCTCTTTGGGTATGAGACTAAACAATTAAAAAAAAGGGTGACCTGGCGGTCTGGGAGTAATGTGTCAGACTTCTGTGCTAGAGGTCCGGGGTTCAATCCTCGGTCCCGGCACAGATCTATCTGATTGCCAAACCCTTCCTTCACCTCTGACAAGACGTGTATTAATCACAACTTGTGAATGTGAGGAATGCCAGGCCTCCACCGTGGTTCGGATCCCACGTTAAACTGTAGGTCCTTCATTTCATCTTACAATCACCCTACCATTACACATTAGCGTAAGTGTGTACAACCCGAACGGGTAGTAAGACCCGGTGCTAATAATAATAATAATTAAAAAAAAAAGGCTGTTAAATTAGATTGGCCTAGAATAATATTTCACTATCGACTGAGGCGGCATGACCTTTCAGTAAAACCAAGTTATTAGAACATCTCTTTTGTGATACTGGTACTACCTAATAAAATCGATGATGATGATTATTTTGGCGGATGAGGTTCAGGGATAAATCAGGCACAAACCATTAGGGGTATGTAATGTTAAATAAGTTGAGAACCTCTGATCTAAGGCGTGAGACTCACATTAGATTGTACAGCCGATGATGGTTTTAATAACAGATGCACCGAGGGTGGGTTATCACTAACTGGTTTTTCACTAACCCTCCATGAAAATGTAAGTGTACTAACTTACACTTCCTCTAAATTCACCCTTCCTCCTTCCTAACACATTAACGTAATTAGTACATCCTGAACTGGTATTAAGATGTGATGCAGATAAAATAAAAGAGCTGCATCCAGGCCGACCTCGTCAGGTCTAGTTTGCCAGTGAGATGGAATTTGAGGTTCAATATTAACCCTACCCATGATCTATAAGCTAATTATGGCTGTACACATCATCAACGCCACTCGCTACTGCTTCAGTGGCCGTGTGGTCTAACGAGCCACTTTCGCAGTAGACTAGACTGCAGATGACTGAGATAGAGGTTCGAATCTCTGTCGGGTGCCCTGGGGGTGTTTTTTTCCAAAATAGTTTTCCTCCACACAAATACGGGTAGACTTCCTCTAAATTCAACCTTCCTAATCCCTAAAACAATTAGCATAATTAGTACATAAGTGTATAATCCGAACAGGTTTTAAGACGCAGTGCTAAAAAAACCTTCACTCGCACCAAGTGCTTGTAAAATTGTTTCTTCACTGATGTTATGTTTAGCAGATTTAAAGTATAAAAATATAAATATTTTTATTTGTTTCAGATGAGCTTCAAATATGAGTTTGGAGAAGCTATGAGAGTTGTGGGTATGTTGTGTTGGTAACTATGAAGAATAGTGAACATCGTGTTTGTACTCGGCACTTAAGTACAGTTGGATACCGACAGTTCGGCTTAATTAACTTATTAGTGGATGTAATGTAAATACTCTGTAACAAAGATAAATTAACATTATTGTACATACAAGGATAATTGATGGTAATAAATTTCCTAAAACCGTTATGTTGATATTTAAAAGTGAAATAGCTGTACCCGCATTTGTGGTTGTGGGGTCTGGGGCGTTACTTTCGCAATGGACTGGATCGTCTGTGACGAGAAGTCAGGGTTCGAATCCCAGCCAGGTGTGATGAGTATGTTTTATCCTAATAAGTCATCATAGTTTCTACCCCAATAGTGTTTATTATGTGGACAGCCTGAATACAGTGTGTATAAAAAAAAAATAGAGACCTGTATACTCTGAGCCTTTTCGTCGGACCTCGTTGGGTGCAGATACCTACGTAATGAAACTGTAATAAAAGTCGGAATAATCGGCTTAGTCCTAACTTGGTAACATTTAATTTCTCACAGGAAGGACCTTATATTTCAGCTAGGAAAAGCTACTAGATCTACTTTCATGTATTCATATGTCAAGTCATGCTATATTATCATTACATATAAAATAATAATATAGTAAAATGGTGTTGATTGTAAAAAATAGGTTTGTATTTTATAAAAGTTTCTTTCTACCAAAATGTTACTAACTATACCTACTGCTTTTTTAACTTGGGTGCCAAGGGTTCAAATCCAGGTGAATGCCGTCTCATTTACTATCTCGTCTCTTGTTATTCCCGTACAGATTGTTTTTTGTTAAGTCACTAATAACTCTTCAGCACTAATGTGCTCTTATAAAAACTATTGTAACTTGCATTGGTTGGCTGCCACCAACGAAGTTAGTAGATCGTCTTCTATGGCGTTTCCAGTAACGGAAACATCAGGTGTTTGATCCACACCCGGGGTGGACCGAGGTGGTTTTTTTTTCTAAATGTTTTTTCCACAATTTCGTTAAAAATGCAGATATATTTCCTATAAATTCTACCTTTTTATTCCGTACTGTATCAGCGTGAATAATGTAGCCCAGAAAGGACAGGTAAGGTAAAAAAAAAACCATGTAATAAAAGTTGTCAAAAATAAAATGTCTGAAGGGTAATGCACCCTTGATACCTTCAGACACAAGTAGTTTCTAAATAGTAACAATAGGTGGAGTAGCTCTACGGTGACCTAAAGCTCCTGATCTGGGACATGTGCATGTCATCACATCACTAATTACACTTAGTTCCGTTTGCAGTGGAAACTGGACAGTGAATGTAAGAGAGACTAGGAAAGTAGGGACCATAGGAATGAAGTTTGTGAGGAGCAAGTTAGCTGTCACCAGGAGGAACAAGAGTACATGAGATAGTAGAGGAAACAAGACTGAGATGGTATGGACATGTAATGAGGATGTTGGAGTACATGAGATAGTAGAGGAAGAAATGATGATGTGGTATGGACATGTAATGAGGATGTTGGAGTACATGAGATAGTAGAGGAAGCAAGACTGAGATGGTATGGACATGTAATGAGGATGTTGGAGTACATGAGATAGTAGAGGAAGAAATGATGATGTGGTATGGACATGTAATGAGGATGTTGGAGTACATGAGATAGTAGAGGAAGCGAGACTGAGATGGTATGGACATGTAATGAGGATGTTGTAGTACATGAGATAGTAGAGGAAGCAAGACTGATATGGTATGGACATGTAATGAGGATGTTGGAGTATATGAGATAGTAGAGGAAGCAAGACTGAGATGGTATGGACATGTAATGAGGATGTTGGAGTACATGAGATAGTAGAGGAAGCAAGACTGAGATGGTATGGACATGTAATGAGGATGTTGGAGTACATGAGATAGTAGAGGAAGCAAGACTGAGATGGTATGGACATGTAATGAGGATGTTGGAGTACATGAGATAGTAGAGGAAGAAATGATGATGTGGTATGGACATGTAATGAGGATGTTGGAGTACATGAGATAGTAGAGGAAGCAAGACTGAGATGGTATGGACATGTAATGAGGATGTTGGAGTACATGAGATAGTAGAGGAAGAAATGATGATGTGGTATGGACATGTAATGAGGATGTTGGAGTACATGAGATAGTAGAGGAAGCGAGACTGAGATGGTATGGACATGTAATGAGGATGTTGGAGTACATGAGATAGTAGAGGAAGAAATGATGATGTGGTATGGACATGTAATGAGGATGTTGGAGTACATGAGATAGTAGAGGAAGCAAGACTGAGATGGTATGGACATGTAATGAGGATGTTGGAGTACATGAGATAGTAGAGGAAGAAATGATGATGTAGTATGGACATGTAATGAGGATGTTGGAGTACATGAGATAGTAGAGGAAGCAAGACTGAGATGGTATGGACATGTAATGAGGATGTTGGAGTACATGAGATAGTAGAGGAAGCAAGACTGAGATGGTATGGACATGTAATGAGGATGGCATCACTGGTAATTCACTCTAGATAAGTCTTAGTACCTTTGTCTACTAGCTCACCAAAACGGTTTGCTGCGACATTGTCAACCGCACATTATTTGAAAAATAGAGAATATCAAACCTGGCAATATTCGAACATGCTTAAAACCAAACGATTCCACCTTTGGCAATTATTAAGACTAAGTATCTTTTTCCTTTTTAAAAAAAATATATTTATTTTATTCAAGAACTAAAATAAGAGAAACAAATTTTTCATTGTAAATAAATATAAATAATTTTCATATATATTTCACTTTTGATACAAAATTCACTTTTAAATGTAATAAAAGTTTATTTATTTTTGATATCTATTGCATTATTATTTATATATTTGCCTTTATTATTGCTCATAATTAGAACGTTCACAGCATGAAACACTTTCCATGCAATTCTTTCACTTCTCGACTTGCACCTTGTTCTACAGCTCTGCCCTAGCCTCTTTAGGGCTGAGACCTCCAGTGGCCTGAGAGCGGTGAACATTTTGAACCCGAGCAGCTGTTCATACAGAGTGTAGATATCTTGAACATCCACACCATGGTCTAGAAGAGATTTCTTCAAATGAACAAAATCAGGATCCTGGTCCAGCTCTGTTAAAAGTGACTGAAAAAAAATAGCAAGATTATAATTATTTGCTCTTAATTGAATAATTACCCTTGGACTTGGGAATCGAAACCGTATCAAGCCAAAGGTCCTGTGTTCGGTTCCCGTGTCCATTTGATGCCGCTATCATATCAGCCCACGACTTACAAACTAACTTAAATCTAGAACAAAAGGGACACCCAGCTTTCTGGCCATTAATGAAGAAACCCACTTTTCATTGACGATAAATTTTTCGGCCATGCCGGGAATCGAACTCGTGACCCATAGCCCAATAGACAGACACGCTACCTACTTAGCTAAGGTATTGTTAAAAAAAAAGGTGTATTCTTAAGGAGCATATACAACTCACTAAGAGTGTGTGAAGTCAATTTTTTATCAATTTGAAGAGAACCTATATCAAATACATGAAACATTCTCGTAGTTGAATATTTTTTATTAACTTTTTATGCTGTAAATTTTTTTTTATATTGTTTAAAAAAAAGTTATTACACTAAAATATTTCATTGAACAGTTGTTTGTATAACTTCATTAAAAGGTGATAAATCAAGTTACTATCACTACTTTACAACTCAATTATTCAGATTATTTCATTTTAATATTAATTTGTAATGTGTATAACGACTCAGAATGGCAACAAATGAACATAAATTGAGTATTTTAGCTGTCACTATTTGTATTGACGAAGTTTTGTAACTATGAAACAGAATTTTTTTTTTATGAGCCAACTCTTACATTTTTGAAGCTTCATACATCCCAATTACTTAATGTAGGTCTATCAGGCTTTTAAAAAATTATATTTATGCGATACTAGTGACAAATTATCTAACCATGAGCGGGATTAGTAGAATGAATACTGCCATTGTTGGCAATCAACAAAATTAAATATGACGAGGAGGATCTTAAGTTTTTTAAATATTATTTTAAGAAAGAAGCATCTCCAGAAAGCGGTGAGGTTTTTACACACGTCTGTAATGCTCTCGTGGGAATGTGTATTCTATTATGTTAGCTTAGTCCCCGGACGTGATGATTTTTGGCAACGAGTTCACTAAACTATTTGAAAAACCACCACAGTCTTGTAGTTACCATTTTTACCGCCAGGCTACGGGAGCAGGCACGAAGCCTCTGTCCGTTGCAATTCACTCGTAAGGAAATAAAATGGCCGATACCTGAAACTCTTCACTTTGAACGCTCCTGACAAAGTGCTGGAACGCCGAGCTGTCGTTCATCTTTTTGTCAAAGAGCTCTTTGATCTTGTCGTGCGGCAGAAGCTTGATGAAGTCGTCGTGCATGGCACGGGTGCCGTTGCCGCTGCGGGGGTGGGTGGATTTCTTGGGTTGGGGCGGACCGTACCTCATCATCTCTACGACCCCGTTGTGCCCCGCCTTCTTCAGGAATTTCTCGACCTGAATAAAACAAATAAAACGGAGGGGGAAGGAGGGTTACTGGCCATTACATGAGACTTTACCTTTTGTTTAGTTTATAATCAAAATTTGTTTGTCGAAGAAATTATTTTAGTAATGAGGTTGGTGGTAGGACATTCTCTTTTCCTTGAATGGAGGCGGAATTAATCCGTCCCGCACCTTCACACGACATCGGATACAGGGATCCATGTTGTATGAACATTTGTTCATTTATATTTTAAAAAAACATGAATTATTAATGGTAGCTAAACCAAGGTTCACATTAAATTAAATTAAAATAAAACTATTCTGAAAATTGAAAAATGACACCTGGACATGGGAATCGAACCCGTGTCCAGGTGTCATTTTTCAATTTTCAGAATATGATAGCTAACTGAAGTAATTACCATTAATATAGCTCTGGCTATTTACTCTTAAAATAAAACTGTTGATTCTACGGTATGAGAGGTTTATTTTATTATCAAGTAATGTAGTTAGTTAGTTTCCCAACACAAACATCTAGTTAATTTTGAGAATAATTTATAAAAGAGAAGCAGCAGCCTTAAGCAAACGATACACATTTGTATCCAAAGGATCATGGGTCAACATCCAAACTAGGCAATATTTACATTTATCTTATAATTTGACTCAATTTTGTGGGGTTTTTTTTGCGTTTAAATTGTATAACTATTATAACACTTTATAAATTATGATATTATTCGATTAGCCATCTTCATGGGTATGTAATATCAACAATTGAATATTAAATAAAGTGATATAACAGGGATAAGCTTGCTTCGGTGGCTGCACAATAAACTAGACTGCCGATTAAGAGGAGAAAGTGGTTCGATCCCAGTCGGGTGTACTGAGGGTGGTTTTTTCCTAAATGGTTTCTCATTATCTCCACGCAAATGCGGGTGCATTTCCTGTAGATTCAACTTACCTCATCCCTAACACCTTAGCGTAATTAGTACATAATCGTGCAACCTGAATGTGTAGTAAGACTCGGTGCTAAAAACCAAATAACCAAGGATAGGAAAAGGTGTCTTTAATTGTGCTATAGTTTGTGTCGTATTACCGTCCATTCTTCAAATTGATGTACAGAACATTTTTCAAATTTATCTAAATTGCTCCTGGCACTACTTTTGTATATGTTTGGTGCTCTGTTCAATAATTAAATCTCAAGTAAATAATTATCAGTCTTTACTCAGAATCGGTGGCGTAGTTAGCTAACGCGCTAATCGTGTTGAGCTCGACTGCCAAGGACGAGGAGATCAAGGTTCGAATCTCGGTCTGGTGAACTGGGGAAGGTTTTGCCTAAGTAGTTTTCCACTCTCCCTCCACGCAAATGCTGGCTCACTTCCTCTATATTCAACCTTCCCCATTCCTAACCCATTAGCTTAATTAGTACTTAAGCGTATAACCCGAACGGGTAGTAAGACGTGGTGCTAAATAAAAAAATTTACTCAGAAGAATCAAGAGGCTCGAACCAAAAACGATCCACTATCGTCTCGGAGTATCTTTTAGACACAATACATCAACTCACTGCTTTGTATCTGGGGGATTCCGAGGCTCGATCGAAAATTTCTGCAAACTCCAAGGATGCGATGTATTCCTGTGACCTTTTGAACTCAGCGTCATTCTTTAGATAGTCTTTCACTATCGCCGTGTAATCGTCTGTCGGGAACAGAGCTATGAAATCTTGGATATCTTCGTCCAGGGAGCATATCTTGTCCTCTGCTGTGAACAGCAAAGTAGGGTGTGCGATAGTTGCTAGGTTAGGGTGTCAACTGTCGAGGTATACCACAGAAACATGAGACGGCGAGTTTTCAAATATATAGACACAAGTTTCCATTAATATTTTTCTTTTGGTACTTTACTACAGTAAGAATATATTCTCGGCTGGGCCACATCACTCATAACCCAGTTAGTGGAAAGCTAAGCCGGTACTAATGTACTGTTGTCCAGGGGACGTCCTAAGGTACTAATAGTAGTACATCCTTTCCGTGGAGGATCTTTCCATGTCCCGATGAGATGAGGTGAGGGTGATAGTGACTATGTTGGTGTGGAACCAGTGAAAACTTTTAAACCTAACCTAACCAAACCCTGGTGACCTTGGGATAGTTCCTCTTTAGAGAAAAATACCAACGGTACCAGCCAAGAATCAAACCCGGGACCCTTAGATTCGAATCCAGGTGCACCGACCACTTTGCTATGTGACTGGTATACTTGTGTTAATAACACCACGAATGCTTGCAGGAATGTCTCGAGTGGTCTAAGGCATCAGACTCACATTTCAGTTGGTCGTCATTGACAAGGTCACAATTCGAATCCCTGCCGGGGTACACAGTTTTTTTTTTTCACATCTGTTATTGCATCCTAATCCTGCTTCATTAAAACCTATCCTGAGATGACCTCTATTCCAATCCCCTACCATACCCTGTAAAAAATAGACCTCGTTGCGAATGAATTGTTCCCGCCTGCAAATATATTTTCACTCAACTGTTTCCTTCGCTGCTCCGGTGTCCAACGAAGACAAACGCGAACAAAACCATCTTTATCTGTAATCAATCATCAGAGGAGAGGAATATTAGTAACAAAGATCGACAAGTATTTTTTTTGGTATTTTGGAAAGAAGAGTGAATTAGGTAATTAATGGGTTCTGAACATGTTTAATGGTACTTTTTTAAAACACGATTATTATAATCAAGGCCGCAGCCAGCCAATAATTTCAGGGGGGTTTGGTGGGCACATCCCCCAATTGCCAGAGGCTGGAAAAATTTATAAATGATAAACACTTCTAGAAGCTATCTGAAGTGTTTTTTATGGCAACATAACCCACTAACTGCCGAAGGCTCGAAAAAAATTATGAATAATAAACACCTCTGGAAGCTCTCTTAAGTGCGTTTTATGGTAACACAGCCCACTGATTTGTACTAGTATCTTAATTTTGATATTGTTTGAACCATAAATAAAGTCATATATATTTTGTTCATAAAATTTCAGGGGGGGTATGAACCCCTCCAAAAAAAACCTTGACTATGGCCTTGATTATAATTGTTTACCAGCAATATCGACATACCCAACGGAAACCTGGGCAATGAAGGAGCATGATAGAAGCGGAATTTAAAGTCTGTCGACTTAAAGAGGACGAGAGGAATACAGGCTGTTTATCGGGTCACGAAAAAGTCACAAAAGTTCCAGAGAAGTCACCAATTTTCAATATTTTGTTCTTAAAACTAAGCAAAAATATTTTTGTTTGAATTTCCCACACATAGTAACAACGCGAACACGTCGAAAGTCACGCCACCCACCACCCATGATGCCATGCGCTAGCCGCAAGTTGCCCGATTGTTTTCACCGTGATACCAAGGATACAGTTAACGTTCGCCATCTAGTTAAAAGTTGCGTATGAGTGCAGTATGCCTATATACGCACTATTATAATGTTTGGCCATTTACCAAAGGAATTTTGTGGTCGAAAAAAGGTCCACCAAAAAGTCACTAATTTTTATTTCTCCAACTCGGTAGACACCCTGGAATAGTTGAGGAGGAGCCAGGATAGAGAAGGCACGACTAGGGTGGTCCGGCCATGTTAGGAGAATGGAGGAGGAGATGAACAAGAGGAAGAACAAGATACAGGTGATGTGGAAGAGGGAGGAGAGGATATGTTGGAGAAGCTTAACACCCGGCCAATGGCTGGAAACTGTTCATAATGTGGACGAATTACCAGCTGTATTTTTAACCGTTTTATAGTAAAGAAGAAAAGGGTGACCTGGCGGTCTAGGTTGTAAGGTGTCAGACTTCTGTGCTGAGGGTCCGGGGTTCAATCCTCGGTCCCGGTACAGATTTATCTGATTGCCAAACCCTTCCTTCACCTCTGACAAGACGTGTATTAATCACAACTTGTGAATGTGTGGAATGCCAGGCCTCCACCGTGGTTCGGATTCTACGTTAAACTGTAGGTCCTCCATTTCATATCACAATCACCCTACCATTACACATTAGCGTAAGTGCGTATAACCCAAACGGGTAGTAAGACGCGGTGCTAATAATAATAATAATATAATAAAGAAGCTGTAAGCTGTATTGAGTTACATAGAACAGCCGGAGACAACGTACACTGACACGTGATATTGTTGATGAGAAACAAATGCCAGCTTTGGTGATCGAATAGTCCAAGCAGTGACCTTCGCAAAAGTCAGGACTGCCGATGACAGGAGAGATCGGGGTTTGAATTCCGGTCGGGTGTGACAAGGATGGGTTTTTTTTCCCCTGAATGGTTTTTCACTCTCCTTCCACGCAAATGCGAGTATACTTCCTCTAAATTGAACCTTTCTCATCCCCCAACACGTTATTGTAACTGATACACATGTGTACAACCCGAAACGTTAGTGAGACGAGGTGACAAAAGATGTTTGAGTATTTGTTCAAAGTAAATAACGTTCTTAATTTATAGAAGGTTGCATCTGAATGATTGAAGTATTCATAAATCCAAGCACCGTTTTGCGCTTAAAACATTTTATACACCACCCCCCCCCTTTTTATTTTTCTATTTTTCCTGTGATACAGGTAAGAGCTTTGAGCAGATCGCTCCAGTACCATCCAGCTGGCTCCCACATGTTGGCAAAGATCGCGCCAACATTTATGAATAGAGGGTGTCATGCAATCAGCATAACGAGCGCTTCACCCGTTAATCTCAGTTTTATAGACAGGAGCTGCTACTTCTTTATTCAAATAGCTCTTCATTTGTCCTCACGAGCCCAAGTCGACCCCATTCCAGACAACAACTGCTTCACGGGGATCGAACCCCGGACCTCTGTATCTGTAGTCAGAGACTCTGTGACCATTTGACAAAACTAACGGCCTATTGAAATGAGACTGTACCTCACCTTCTCCATGGCGGTGTTTTCCCCGGTGGACGTGCGTTGTCCCAGGAGTATTGTGGAGTACTAAGAGCTCGACAGTCCTACCTAGCGTGTTATCAACTGTATCAACACTTGACAGATAGCGAGCTGGCTGATGGACAGTTCAATACTGTTTTGTCGCATCACACTTATTGATAATATAATATCAAAAGTGACAGCTGAAGATCACATGACTTGACTATGAATACATATAAGTAGGTCTATATCATATTTGGAAGAAGGTACAGGAAAGGTGGATTGAAACATATAAAAGGAACGGACACAATATCCCTTTTACAATGAAAAGAACACACTTTACACTGCTGCCACTGGACAAAGAGGTAATAACTGCCTCTTGAAGAAACTCGACCGTTACCGTTTAATTCCCTGGCCTATGTTTCATGCTTTCAGATCTCATCAGGATTCTAGGTCAGGGGATTGGAAGTTCCCGAGTGATTTTCTTCAAAGGGTAGTGATTACCTCCTTGTCCAGTGGCAGCAGTGTAAAGGGTAAACTGTGTTCTTCTTTTCATTGTAAAAGCCATATTCTATTCGTTCCCTTTTAAATGATTCCATCCACCTTTCCTGTTCCTTCTTACAAATATGATACACTCAATTCTTTAAGCGAAAAGAGGTTTTCCTTAAAGAGATATAATTAGGTCTAGTACCTATTCTAGCTGTAAGGTTCTTTCTATGAGAATTTGACTGTATGTATGTGAACCTAGCTGAGTTTTATTTCTAGCACCGCGTCTTACTATCTGTGCAGACTATACGCGAATATACTAATTTATGTTTAGTGTTTTAGGGATTAGGAAGGTTGCATTTTAAAGGGGGTGTACATGCATTTGTGTGGAGGGGCGGCAGAAAACCATTTAGGAAAAGCAACCCCTTAATACACCCGACCGAGATTCAAACCCAAATCTCCCCGCCAACTGCGAGTGTGACGCCTTAGACCATGTGGCCACCAAAGCGGGTACTAGCCAATTTTAATTATGATTTTATGCAAATTGTCAAAAGTTCTGAGATTGGGGATTTTAAGGGCACACCTCTTAGATTCAAAACAGTCTGCTTCGCAATTGGGGACGGGATTCTCGAATCCTTAAGAATATTTGAGATTTGAAAAAATTTCAGATTCAAGAATTAAATCCTTAAAAAAAAATTTCCAGTGAAATTTGCTATAGAGCTCTAATACTGCTTATTGTTGGTTCAGAACCAATTATAATAATTATAGGATTAACTTAACAACCAGACCCCCGACCAGTAACTTAACACTTAACTGAATGTATGAATGTTATAATGAATGGATCGTAATAAAGAATGTTAACATTTAGTTAGTATTTGTATTTTCTATTAAATTTAGATTTCCTCTTACATTCATAATTTTTTACAAGATTGAGATTCAATTTCAAGATTTGGATGAAAAGGTAAATTGGATATTCGGATTCATACATCAGTGTATTCAATCCAATTCTATTCTCTATAAGTTGAAATAATTAATGCTAGACATTTTTTATTGTAAATTCCTTTACTGTTGCTCACAGACAATATATACAATAATACCATTAAACTACACTTTATAATGTTATGTTAATAGTCCCTCATAGTTTCATATATATGAGTGGAAATGGCACAGGTGTAAACTCCTATATGCCCGCAGAGTCTTCAAATGACGCTTTGGCACTCGGGACAATATTTTTACAACTAAAGCAATAATTTTTTTTTAATAGACAGAGGAATTCGACAGCAGTTACATCAATTCTACACTAGTTCAATTTCTTACAATTTTCACTACAAGAACAAATTACAAAATATATTTCATCAAGACCAATTATTATTGTAAATATGATACACTTTCATAAATCTTATGACATAAATGTTCGGTTACACCAGTGTTGCCAAGTCTATAGTCTCTAGCGATAGTACATGGACCTGAAATGGATTGTATTTTGACCGGTAGGATACTACTTTCTGACATTATATTGATAAACCCTGCGATTTTCATAAAAAAAAAAAAATGTAAAATTTGTTACTAGATAGCGGGCGGCCACAGGATATTACTTTTAGAAAATATCCTAAAATTGGATTGTACACGTGGTGAAATTATATCAAAAGTAGTATCCAGGTTATACAGTTGGCAACACTGGGTTACACAATGGATGTATCTGAATAGTTTCAAGGATCCTTGCGTTAATGCTTTGACAAAATGTACACTTATCACAAACACTTTTAATGGAAGACTGCGTCAGATTACTCGAACGATTTGTGATTCTTGAATATCTGCAGTGCTACCACTACCAGCTTTCTTAGAAAATATCTTTAAAGTGATTTATTATCTCTCATACTCACTTCAGTGATTGGATGCTCTTAAGGCGTCAATATCGCCCAAAAAATGGACTGCCAATGACAGGGAGATCGGGGTTCGGATCCAATCGGGTGTACTGAGGGTGATTTTCCCCAAATGATTTTCCATTCTTCACGAAAATACGGGTACATTTCCTTATCCCTAACACATTGGCGTAGTTAAATAAATGTGTGTACAGCCCAAACCGAAAGTAAAATGCAGTTAAAAAATAAATTTAAAAAAAATATTTCTCATGAATGTGAATAATTGTTATCAAACTAAAATACATTTTATTTAATTAATTTTACTAATCAAACATTACATCTTGTTTTCACAGTTATTACAATATCATGAATTGTAGCCACGGGGGTTGTTTTTTTTTTGGTGCAATGTAAGATGGTGGAAAAGTATTAAGCTGTGTGCTCCAGAGGAAGAAAAAAAAAAATTTACCTGTTCCCAGTCAAAAACAGCACCAAGGCTTATGACGTATTGATTCAGCCCTTGGATCTAAGGATGTGAGAAGGGTGTATTACCATCCTTGGTGATAATTTGGGCAGATCTACACTTCTCTGCGTCCTTGCCGACGCAAATGACTAGGGTATATGGCAAGGTGATGGCTCATGGGTAGGAAATTCTGATACAGTCAATTAGCGAAGAGTTTTGGGGGGGGGGGGGTAAGTTGTCAACCCAGCGTAAACAGATTTATTTACATGTAAGCGTTCTACCACACACACAAACTTTACGATAAGTCTTGTTAAATATGGAAGAAGGTGCAATATACAACGATGTAAGGAGAAACACATAAATGGGACAAACACAATATGACTTTTACAACGAAAAGGAAAACACAGTTCACACTTTACACTGTTGCCACTGGACAAGGAGAGGTAACGGCTGCCTCTTGAAGAAAATTGACAGTCACCATACAATCCCTCAACATAAGGTTTTATTCTATCGGAACTCAAATGTAAAGTGTGTTAAACGCGAAACTTCATAAAAGAGGAAACTATCTTTCTTGTACCTTCTTCCTTATACATAAAAAAATTTAGGCCTAATAAAAGTGAAAGGTTTTTTTTTCTTAAAGAGATATTCTATTATAAGTCTTTAATCTTGAACAATTGGTAACTCTTAGTCTTAGGATCAAATTTGAACTTTTACATTTTACAAAAAACAAAAAAAAACCTTCCTTGTGACATTATTAATGTTGTTTTTACCTGCTGGTTTCTGTCAAAACTAAGATAATGTAGGGATATATGTGACACGAGAAAGAATCAATATTTTTGCAATTTTTATCTTAAAACTTTTTTTTTTTGTTGAAAGAAATCAAACAAAGAGTTTAATTTTCTTCACGCGGTGATATCAACAGTTGTTGAATATCTGTCATGAGCATGGCGGCATTAGATGAGAAACTTTTTAAATGAAGATAAAAAGTTGTCATTAAATTCCAGGACACTCTCGACAGGTATTCAACAAATGTTGATATCATCACATGAATAAAATTAAACTAGGTTATACTGGAGCAATATTGTTTTTATTTTGGAAAAAAAAAAGTTTGTCTCTATAAACTGCAAAAAAACGCTAAACCTTTTCTCGCTTCCCCTACATCCCCCCCCCCCCCCCTTAAAAATGTATTTTGGCACACATAAAAAAATAAAAATAATTTGAAGAAATACATAATACACCGTAGAACTACATTGAATTGTTTGTCTACTTTGTAAAACATAAACATTGAAGGGAAAATTGTTTGTCTTTAAACATTTCTTAAGATATTTCATTGGAACCACCAAATTGTTTTATAAAACACAATTACTATTGTTTTGTTCAATTAAGTATTATAACTCACACAAAATCGATCGTGCTTCGACAACACACAAAAAATGTCTGCTATCGTCAGTAGGAATAATGTTTATCTCTCAACTTCTGGGTTTCTCCGATTTTGAACCTTGACTGTATCCGTCAAATACTGACAGGTTTACTACGACTATCTTGGAATCCACTATAATCAGGAGGTCCCATGGACATATGACCCAGTTGTTTCCACATAAATTCACTATTTTTCACGAGGACAATAATAAATTGAACTGTCCACCATTTATATTTATTTAAGTATTTTTTTTATTTAATAATACATATTGTCAATTTTTCCACTTAACAAAACAATGATTAATCAAAAATTAGACAAACTGATGTAATTTTATCATGTTTTATGTTTGGTTGGTATTTTGTGGATTTGTTCGGAATGTTCATACATGTGTGACGTGTACCTAACATCGCGTTTTATGCACACATATGTATGAACCATCTCTAAGTATGTGTTTGAAAAACACCTCGTAAATATATTTACACGATTTTATTTACTCATGTATAAATCATATAAGATATTATTTATGTTGATAAGTTTTTATTGAACAGCTCTATACACATGTTTACCTATATCTGGGTTTCTGTTATTTTGTCATAATCAAAACTGATATTAAGTTGTTTTTTAACATATATTTTACAAATATTTCATTTCAAAGCAATATGATAGCAAAATAAATACACAATATTTGTTTTAATAATATATTGTGGGATTATTATGTCCTAGATTCATTTTTTTGTGTGATTTATTTTAAGGCCCTGTCGGGTGTAAGTCTAAAACCTATTTTGTGGGATGGTGGGCGGGAGGGTGAAAGGCGTGGCGTGAATTCACAACCGACCAAAGTATCCTTCCGCGCCAACAAGAACAGATGGATCACGGAAACCGTAGATGGCACTAGATATCGGACAGGTCTTGCGGATAAATCATACGTTTGGAAATGTAAGTTTTCTTGAGAACAAGTGAAATTTTTTTAGTAATATTTTCAACACCCCTTCTAAGATAATGTATCAATGTTTATTAATTGTTACTTTTCTTATTTTATGTTATACAGCCGGCAGTTATCTTTTGAAAAATGTCAAAATTATTGATATTTGATCACTGTTAAAATTATAGAGGAGGTGTGTATATGAAAAGTACAACATAATCAACATGCTTCTATTCTTGAACAAACCGTTTATGAAAAGAAAATTACAAAACAATAAAAATTCTTGAAGATAATCGTTTGTTCCCATGGCCTGCATTTCTACGTCAAATGAAAAAGGGGCCAACCGCCTTAAATACAAAGACGAGAAAAATTGAGGCCATGGGAATAAAATTTGTGAAGAGCATGTGAGCAGTCATGAGGAACAGGATGAGGAATGAAGTTATACAGAAAAGAGTCGGGGTAGAGGGAGTACTTGAGATGGTATGGGCGTGTAATGAGGATGGAAAAAGAGAGGATGCTGAAGAAAATGTTGGAAATGAAGAGATGGGAGGAGCAGAAAACAGCAAGTGTGCAAGTGAGAGGAGAAGAATGGTGGAGGGAGAGAGGAAGATGGAGGCATTTTACTAAACTATCTAGGCCACAAGCTGTAAAAAGTTGTTGATGATGTGTGTCTGGACTACATCACTCGTAACTTGGTTTTGTGGAAATACTAGCCAGTACTAATGTACCCAGGATACGCCTGAATGTACTAATAGTACATCCTTTCCATGAAGGCTCTTAACATGTCCCGGTGAGATGAGGGGACGATAGTGAATATGACGTCGAGCCGATGAAGATCCTAACCTAAGCCTAACTAACCAAACCCTGATGACTGTTGGGACGATTCCCCTTCGGGGAAAAT
The DNA here is from genome assembly GCA_033556935.1 of Timema podura. Taxonomy (NCBI): domain Eukaryota; kingdom Metazoa; phylum Arthropoda; class Insecta; order Phasmatodea; family Timematidae; genus Timema; species Timema podura. The sequence continues at coordinate 5,970,218 of JAVRXN010000014.1, read as the reverse complement.
ATCCATGTTACAAGCCGGGAATCAAACCCAAGACACTTAGGTTTGTAACCAGGTGCAGTGACCACTATATCACGAGGCTGGATGATGATGATGATGGTGACCAAATTCACAAATATTCCAGAGTTGTTAGTTTTTTTTTTGGTGAAATTCTTTGTTCTCTAAGTGTGAGGCAGCCTTGCATTAGGAGGGTTGCACAGTTAATTTACAACAAATTTTTAGGAGTTATAAAAAAAAACTCGAGATTGTTGGTAAACGAGTGTACCCCCCTTTTTCAGTCTTGGCAAACCTCCGATATTCTTCTCTACCGCTGTGCTGTATAGTTTAGTTATAATCACACTTATTTTTTCTATGAATCTATATTTTGTATATAAAAATAACGCCTTTGAGCGCAAGCGCCCCAGAAAACCTTTGTCCGTTTGTTGCTGTACATATACGGTCGTATTATCTCGTGTTCCCGCGCTGTGGTGTTCACAGCAGAGTGCACACCCTCTTGGGGGCCAGAGGCTTCTTCATGACCGAGCGTATCGCTTCCACAAACACCTCCTGGAGCCCCTCCCCGTTGATGGCCGAGCACTCGGCGTACCTAGCCGCTCGGATCTTCTGCTTCATCTTGCGGCCCTCGGCGGTGCTCACGCAGTCTGGGTCGTCCTCGCGCAGGTCTGTCTTGGTGGCTAGAAGAGAGAGGGGGAAGGGTATATGAGGTGGTAGTGGCTATTAAGCTGTGGTGCATGTACCCCCCAGGGGGTTCAAGACATACCATAGAGTTCTATTAGTTATCAAGAATGTCCAACTCAATTTCTCAATACCATCAATTCTTACTGGTATCAAAATAATCAAGAATCGTTCTTAGCGTTACGATTTTTTGACACCTCAAGTCTTTGCTCTCAAATGAATGTTATTTTATCCAAACAAAACGGTAATATTACGAATTGGGTTGTTTTTAATGGTTATCATTATTAGTTTTTTTCAATCAATTAGGGCCACATTAAGTTTTTACTCTTAAAACGTTTTATTTGTATTTTTCAAACACACACAAATCTATATATAGACCCAAAAAATCTGTGCATGCAGCTCAAAAAACAACAGCTCCCTACTTAATTATGCGAGATATACTTAGCAGGAAGTTTCATATTTGAATCCAAGTCGCTCAAGAGCTGGTTTCAGAAACCAAACCATCGAGACCATGGCCAATCGTGAAGTAGCTCGTAGGTGATGCGACTCACCCACAAGCACGATGGGTACATTGGGGCAATGGTGCCTGATCTCTGGGCACCACTTGGACAGGATGTTCTCGAAGGAGCTGCGGCCAGACACAGAGTAGCAAAGCAAGAAGCAGTCGGTCTGTGAACACAACACTTGGTAATCTGATATCTTAAGTTAGATCGCAATCATTAACAGATACCAACAAGAGAAGTTTCAAGCGCCAACTTATAGTCTAGTCTTCGCAGTCGACCAATCTCCCTGTACATGAATAGCAAGCAGTTCAGGTCAAATATATCAACTATACAGGGTGGCAATAAAGTTTGTTACTATTACAGAGCGAGATTATTTTTATTTATTTTTTTCCGTCAGGTTGTCATAGAAGCATTCAAGTTTAGATATAGACCCACAACACATCTAAACAGCACAGAGCTTGACAGTTTTAAAATTATTTTTGAACTTGTTGGTAAATGTGTTTTTAATTTTGATCTTTAGTTTTTATAATAAAATAAAATCAGTAACAAAACTTTATTTTCGACCTGTTTATGTGTCCATAAATGTTTTGGGGATAGTACCCATCATATAGATCAAGAGTTTTTTCCAACTTGAAAGTGCGCAAGGGGCACCATTGCATCCACTAACCCAAGGAATGGAAGGAAATAGGACTGACGTGGATACACAAGTTATTATTAAAATAGAGCACAATTAAGTTTATTACTCAATCAACATCAGTGGATTTTTCCCATGGAAGTCCAAACTTTCAGTTTCTTGGCTAAAAATACCGATTTTACTACAGTAAATTACTTTTCCAAGAAAATTTGCCTTCCCCCCTTCCCCTCACCTAAAAAAAGGCATTGCGGGCCATATGTGGCCCACCAGTTGGGAACCCCTGATATATAGCATATAAGACTGTTGTTTATTTATTCTAACCCAAAATATCAATTTTTTGTGACTAAACATAGTACCTTAACAAATAAATAAAATTTATATAATCAAGCGTGGATAAAAATTATTTTCTTTATATATTTTGACAACAAAATTGCTTAAATAACGAAATGTCGGTCAGTCATGTTGTTTATAAAACTGCCAATTTGTGTTCGAGAACATGAGCCACATCTAAAACTATACATCTCAAAGAATAGTAATTTTTACAAAGACGCAACAATCGTCTACAACAAACACATTTCATCTTTTTTTTTTCCCTTGAAAACCTAACTCTTGCAAATGAGACACAAACTACCTTTTTATTTTGTTTGAAAAATTATCTTAAATATATTCTAATGAAATTATATGATGTAAGCTCAGACACGGATCCATCTGAACTACGCTGAGTTACAACTGTTAGCCCTAATTATTGTTTAAGATAGCTATTATATTATTATTATTATTATTATTATTATTATTATTATTATTATATTATTATTATTATTATTATTATTATTATTATTATATTATTATTATTATTATTATTATTATTATTATTATTATTATTATTATTATTATTATTATTATTATTATTATTATTATTATTATTATTATTATTATTATTATTATATTATTATTATTATTATTATTATTATTATTATTATTTATTATTATTATTATTATTATTATTATTATTATTATTTATTATTATTATTATTATTATTATTATTATTATTATTATTATTATTACCATCACCGCGTCTTAATACCCGTTCAGGTTATACGCACTTACGCTAATGTGCAATGGTAGGGTGATTGTGAGATGAAATGGAGGACCTACAGTTTAACGTGGGATCCGAACCACGGTGGAGGCCTGGCATTCCACACATTCACAAGTTGTGATTAATACACATCTTGTCAGAGGTGAAGGAAGGGTTTGGCAATCAGATAAATCTGTGTCGGGACCGAGGATTGAACCCTGGACCCCCAGCACAGAAGTCTGACACCTTACCACTAGACCACCAGGTCACCCATAAGTTAGCTATTAGGATACAAACATAACTTTAAAACCTTTCATAATTTATTATACACTATTAAAGTTCTTACATAACCTAATTTATCTGTTGTTCAACATCTTAGCTCGGTGAGTAACTTGTCTGCCTATTGAATTAAGGGTCTTGTGTTTGATTACCGACATGGCTGAAAAAAGTTATCATTGGCGGGTTTACCCTTTTACAGTGATGAATTAACGGCTGGGGGGCTGGGTGTTGTGTCTGCTCTAGAATTCAGTTAATTTATATGTTGTGCTGATTTATATATATGCTGATATAATCAATTGGTTCATAAAGTGCACGTTAAATACCTCAGATATATATTTTTAAACTTAGCCCTAACCTTTTATGTGTTGATAAATTAAAATTTTTGAATAAGATTGATCAAATAAACAATTTAATGTTTATAGGAAAATATGCCGCAAAGGATCAACACACAGGTTTGTTAATATTTATGTCTCTCTTCTGATTTTAGTGAGTTTTGTTTGGATTGGTATAGTTATTTAATTATTTAAATTTTATAAATATTGGTATTATTCCAATCTCCATCTTATTGTGTGTGTGATGATAAAGATATAACAGTCGACCACGGTGGTCGTGGGGCAAAGTGCTCGCCTTGGGGTCTCGATGTTTGTGGGTTCAAACCCAGCCGGGGTCGACAGATTTTTCTTGAGCGATAAAAATCCGTAGCACAACTTCCTTCGTAGGGGAAGTAAAGTCGTCGGTCCCTTGTCGATGGTGGCGTACAAGAGAACCCTGGAAGGTATGGGAAAATACCTTTCTCGGAAAAATTGGTAGGCTCTTTCGCTCTCGCTCATAGAAATCCTCGTATGCTGCTACTATCAGGTAGTTCAGAAAGTACGCGTTAGGTACCGTATCAAAGAGATATGAACAACCCAATGAAACATTTTCAAGTTCTCAAAGAGCTCTCCTTGAGGAGGACGTGAAAGTATTTTTTTTAAAGTAATCACAATTAACTGTTGTAAATAATATAGTAGACATATAATGTAACAAAACAAGTAAAATGTATGTTTTATGCTCTGTATATAAAAGGTACTATTCCCGCAGCCAGTGAGTTTGTCCTTACGTTGGGGTAGGAAAGGGGCCTGAGCCTCTCGTAGTCCTCCTGACCGGCCGTGTCCCACAGGGTCATGTTGAAGTCCTGACCGTCCACCGTGATGTTGTCAGCGTAGTTGTCGAAACTGAAACAACACACACACCGGGCGTGTTAGTCGAGACAAGCGCTCCCTTTACAACACCTCCAGCATTTAACCAAACATTCGCGTGGAGGGAGAGTGGGGGAAACATACCAGGCCATGATTCGAAACCATGACCTACCCGTCACTGACCAGACAAGACGAGCCTGATGCCTTTGTCCCCATGAATGTTCCAGACAAATTTGTGTCTATTATTTTCATTAATTGTTTATTTATGTTTCCCCCATTGCGTATTACTACCCCTTTGGTAATAGGGTAAAGATGAGGGTGTTATACTGACCTGCTGATGATGGGAAGATTGGGGTTCTAATCTCAGTCATGGTCTATTTAGGATGTTTTTTCCTAAATGGTTTCCTGCTCTCATTCCGCGCAAATGCGGGTATATTATCTCTAAAATGATTTCTTTCTCGTTAAAGTAATTATCATACATGCATGTAACCTGAACAGGTAGTAAGACGCGGTGATAAAAAAATTAATAATGAGAGTGGGGAGGATTTAGAGGAAATTTACCCACATTTGCGTGGAAGGAGAGTGGAAATCCATTATGGTAAAACAACCCTCAGTAGACCCGACTAAGATTCTAACCATGGTCTCCCCGTCATGGCCATTCTAACACGAGAGTGACGCCTCAGACAGTTCGGCCACTGAGTCCAGGGTGTCGTACTATTATCGGTGACTCACACTGTGGGGACGTAGTCCTTGGGGAACTGCTTGGTGGTGTAGGTGATGAGGAGACATGTCTTGCCCACCATCCCGTCACCCACAGCGGTTATCTTGATGGGTCGGATCCTGTTGGACTGAAGAGACTCCGTCTGGACCCCGTTCCCCGCTGAGGCCTTGCCCGTGTTCATGGTGCACCCCTGGAACACAACGGGTCACACATTTCTTCAAATAGTCTGTTAAAGAGTTTGGTAAGAAATGTACAAAAACAGGTTACCAGTAAACCATTCTTGAATAAATTTATCTCAAAAAAAAAAAAAAAAATAGACATCCATTTTGAAAGAAAAAAAAATTACAACTATTTTTGAAATTTTTCATATTTTTAAATCAGTCCTTATTTTTTTTTAGCACAGCGTCTTACTACCTGTTCGGGCTGTACTAACTTCACTGATGGTTTTTAGCGGGTAAGAAGGTTTTACTTAAAGGAAGTCTACCCGCATTTGCATGGAGGGCGAGTGGAAAACCATTTAGGAAAAAAACTCGGTGTAACTGACCGAGATTCGAACCTCGATCTCCCATTCATTGACCGTTTGGTCTACTGCGAGAGTAGCGGCCATTGTTGTACTTTTAATTTTAGTGCTCAAACTAAAATACATATAACATCTAATATATAAAGTTTTAACGGAATCCTTCAAAATTGTTTTGGCTGTAACTCAGGTAAAGACAGACAGACAGAATTAATGGTAAGACCCGCTTTTTTTTTGAGTTAGTGAACACATAAAATGTTATCCATTTTAATCTTGATGTTGAGCATTTTCATGATAACAATACTCTCTCTATATGAAGAAATTTGACTAGCCACCTACGTGTCTGACAACTCTTTTACATATTTAGCGATTACACTCATGTGTTACGGATGAGGAAGGTTGAATTTAGAGGAAGTGTACCAGCGTTGTCAACTTCAGTGATCTCGAGGTAAAGTGCTCGCCTCAAGACCAGACGCTCGTGGGTTCAAGCCCGGCCGGGGGGTCAACAGATTTTTGTCGAGTGGCGTAGCACAACTTCCTTCGGAGGAAAAGTAAAACCGCCGATCCCATGTCGATTGTGTCATGTGAAAATAACCCTGAAAGGTATGTGGAAAATATCTTTCCGAGCAAAATTGGTATGACCTTTCACTCTCGCTAATAGAAATTCTTGTGGATTGATGTAATCAGTATGTTCAGAAAGTGAACAGTTAAATACCTCAGACCAAATAAATGTTCTCACGTTTGCGTTTGCGCGAGTGTAAAACTATCTAGGGGAAAACTATCATCAGTACACCGTACAGGGATTCGAACCTCGATCTCCGCGAGTCTAGTGTATTACGAGAATGTGAATGAGAAAGTAAAATGAAAACTCGACATGTTATTCAGTGATGAAAGTAGGAAACTATTCCAGCCAACAAGTCTCTGCTCGGCTGCTATTGACGATGTCAAGAATTCCAATTGACCTTGTCTTGATTTGCAGACATGTCGTATCTCTTTATTTCGCACGGTGGCGCTCCTGCGGCTGTGCACAAAACTAAGACTCGGTATTGGCCTACAACCAGTGGTTGTCAAACTGTGGTGCGCGAGCGGAAAATAAACAGGACGAGAACCAAAATTGCCGGGGAATTCTCGGTGTGACTGAGGGGAAATTTTCCTCCTTTTATTATCGGAAATTTTGTCATTTGGGTGTAAATTTTATCGTAGGGTGTACACTATACCTTTTAGTCACGACCAAGGGGTGCAATCTAATGACAGTTTTAAGAACCAGGTGACCTGGTGGTCTAGCACCGCGTCTTACCACCCGTTTGGGTTGTACACCTATTTACTAATTACACTAATATGTTAGGGATGAGGAAGGTTGAATTTAGATTAAGTGTACCCCCATTTACATGGAGGAAGAGTGAAAAACAATTGGGAGGGGACACTTTCAGTATAACCGACCGGGATTCGAACCCCGATCTAACCGTCTTCGGCAGTCTATTATCTTGCAAGAGTACTTAGATTAGTGGTTCCCAACCTGGGGGGCGTGGACCACTTCCAAAGGGGTGCCCGGGACAGTTCGGCAATCACGTTAAAAATCACGTAAAAGTTGAAGATATGTTTTATTTAAATCATATTTCTAAAGTAATTAAGATAATTATTTCTTTCGGAATTGGCAACACTGTAATAAACTCGATGAACAACCAAAGGTGTGCATGCTCGTGTTTATTTAGAAGCTCTCAAGCCTAGGATTTTCCCCGTGAGAATGGGTTTCACAGCTGTTGCTCGTGAGAGTGGGTTTCAGAGCTGTTGCCCGTGAGAATGGGTTTCAGAGCTGTTGCTCGTGAGAATGGGTTTCAGAGCTGTTGCCCGTGAGAATGGGTTTCACAGCTGTTGCCCGTGAGAATGGGTTTCACAGCTGTTGCCCGTGAGAATGGGTTTCAGAGCTGTTGCCCGTGAGAATGGGTTTCACAGCTGTTGCCCGTGAGAATGGGTTTCAGAGCTGTTGCCCGTGAGAATGGGTTTCACAGCTGTTGCCCGTGAGAATGGGTTTCAGAGCTGTTGCCCGTGAGAATGGGTTTCAGAGCTGTTGCCCGTGAGTATGGGTTTCAGAGCTGTTGCCCGTGAGAATGGGTTTCACAGCTGTTGCCCGTGAGAATGGGTTTCAGAGCTGTTGCCCGTGAGAGTGGGTTTCAGAGCTGTTGCCCGTGAGAGTGGGTTTCAGAGCTGTTGCCCGTGAGAGTGGGTTTCAGAGCTGTTGCCCGTGAGAGTGGGTTTCACAGCTGTTGCCCGTGAGAGTGGGTTTCAGAGCTGTTGCTCGTGAGAATGGGTTTCAGAGCTGTGCGGGTGACTTTTTAGTCATATTCGCGGAGCTATGAGACCAGGCTCGATGAAAAATGGCTCTAGATTTATCCTTCCTCTAAACAAATACAGTAATGTGTTGAAAGGCTCGCAACAGAACATTTTAAGATGTTTGAGAACTAGCAGCGAGCTTTCCTCTTTACCTTGAGATAAGAAGTTTGGGTAATTTATTTCCCCTCAATCTTATCGACATGACAAAGGGTGGTTGTAGGTGATGGTCGAAAGGGAGTGTAACAAAGACAAGTAGTTGGAGAAAACGACCCAGACCATTGTGTAGGCCGACAAAGTTCCGGAGAATTATACAAACAGCGCTGATAACGAGCTGGATGGGAACTGACTGCTGATAGCGCAGACAGGAAGCAGTGGGCAACAAACTGACATGCTCTGAACCTCCGTCGCCGCGCCGCCATGTTTGGAGCAAGCGCGCACCTCGCGGTGGTTTCTATAACTAGAGTTTCTTACGAATGGACATTTGGCAGCACCTTCTTAAGAAAATGGGAATAATTTTTTTTAATGTCTACATTGATAACATTTTACTATATTTTTATCGGTATCTATTAGAAGTGACAGCTGCAGATAAAATTTACTTGACGTATGAACAAGTGAAATTAAATATAGTTGTAAAATGTCCATTCGTAATTTTTTTTAAATGGGGCATACAGTAGTTCATTAACGTTTCCATCAAACTTAATGAAAACGGGACACCTGATCTGACAGTTAAAAAGTTACTAGATCTAATTTAACGTATTCATACGTCAAGTCATATGATCTGCAGCTGTCACTTTTGACATAATTAACAAGTAAGATGCTATCAAATTTGAACGCAAAAAATAAGTTAGTATTTTCTAAAAGACTCTTTCTAACAAAATATTTTTTTTAACGTTTAATTATAATCTAAACAATACAATTTAATTATTGAACAAATAAATACAGAGGGCCTACAGCTATAAACACAGATTATCTAAGTTAAATGTTGTATGAGCGTGTATAACTAACTTAGCTTACCTTGTTGAAAGTGATAATTGAGTGACCCACACTAATTACACTAAGTGGAAACTGGAGCTAGATAGTGCCAGGGATAGAGTGTCTGGAATGTTCTTTAGATACAACAATGCTCGTAATGAAGCACTTGAAAGGTCATTCGATGTTCTTTAGCCGAGCTTAGAGACAACAATGCTGGCAATGAAGCACTTGAGAAGTTATTCAAGGTTCTTTAATCGAGCTTAGAGACAACAATGCTGGCAATGAAGCACTTGAGAAGTTGTTCAAGGTTCTTTAGTCAAGTTTAAAGACAACAATGCTGGCAATGAAGCACTTGAGAAGTTATTCAAGGTTCTTTAGTCGAGTTTAGAGACAACAATGCTGGCAATGAAGCACTTGAGAAGTTATTCAATGTTCTTTAGTCGAGCTTAAAGACAACAATGCTGGCAATGAAGCACTTGAGAAGTTATTCAATGTTCTTTAGTCGAGCTTAAAGACAACAATGCTGGCAATGAAGCACTTGAGAGGTTATTCAATGGTCTTTAGCCGAGTTTAGAGACAACAATGCTGGCAATGAAGCACTTGAGAGGTTATTCAATGTTCTTTAGCCGAGCTTAAAGACAACAATGCTGGCAATGAAGCACTTGGAATGTTATTCAATGTTCTTTAGCCGAGCTTAAATACAACAATGCTTGAGTGTATGATCCACACTAGTAATATAATAACAATATTATCTATCAGTGGCCGAGGACAATTGGAGAGAACTGAACTATCAGTTACGAGAACAATATTAGTTGCAAGTGTATAATAATGACACCATTTCCTACATTAACTTTACAGAGAAATGTACAATCTACGATAAGTTGGAGAGTTTATCACCAGATATCGTCAATGGCAGATAAATCTAGCGAGCTTCACCCAATGTTGGTTGCCTTGCAACGGTCGACAAGGCCCTACTGCGGCGACCCGAGTTATCCTGGGGACTCCTATCTGGACACAGATATTGCCAGTGAGCTGGAAGTAGGACTGGGTCACAAGGATCAGGGACTTACCAGGACACCAACAGCAGGTTGGTTCCAAGAACGGTCCTAGCAATTGGCCTGTCATTGTTTTAAGGTTGCGTTTATACACGAGGTTGTTAACAGTGACGTATTTTATACACGAGGTTGTTAACAGTGACGTATTTTATACACGAGGTTGTTAACAATGACGTATTTTATACACGAGGTTGTTAACAGTGACGTATTTTATACACGAGGTTGTTAACAATGACGTATTTTATACACGAGGTTGTTAACAGTGACTATTTTATACACGAGGTTGTTGACAGTGACGTATTTTATACACGAGGTTGTTAACAGTGACGTAGAATGCTTTTTTGCCGTTCTCATCGGTAAAGGCCAGTTCTCACGTGTCATTTTCAATGATTCGTTTTTCATGAAAATGAAAGGAATTCGTTCACATGTTTCATTGATCAAGATGTCACTGACCAACTAGCCTTTGTTCGAAGCGCCACTTAAACACCATATTTTAAACTCTTACAATAATACATGTCTCTAAATAAGCTCTACAAATTTCGTTAAAGGCTGTCTGATTTGTCATCGCGAGTCGAAACTTGAAAACAATTGAGGATTAAATCCAATAAAAGGTTGCAAGTGTTCACAGTGTAGCGTTTAATTAAAATAAATCTTTACATTCAAAGAATAATGAATTCATTAATTCTTGTACTTGTTCTTACTGTTCATTTTGTTTAAATTTTTCAATAATGATCATTAAAAATGAAAAAAAGTAGAACTCCTTTTCATTTTTAATTAAAGCTTTAAATAATGATTCAATCTAATGAAATGAATGTTCTGACGTTCATTTTGTTTTAATTTGCAATGATTCATTTAAAATGACACGCGAGAACTGGCCTTTAGGTGCTAGAAGTGATTCCATTTTCTTCTTTACCTCATCAACTCGATATTCCATAATGTTTCTAATGCATTCCAAGCATCTTCTTTTATTGAACTAGTTTTATATTTTTGACAAGTAGGGCCCCAAAGACAACTTATACCTACTCTTTACAATGTTCTCTAAGTTTTTAGGTACAAACCATTATTCCAATCAGTGTTTGACATCCATCAATTCGAACCAGAAAGAATGCTCCACGCAAATGTTCACGTGCTCTTTCGTCGTTTGGACCAATCCGAGCGAGTATTAATTCCACATTTGGGCGAACATAATCGATCACCAAGATAATTGATTATTATTATTATTAGCACCGCGTCTTACTACCCGTTCGGGTTACACGCACTTACGCTAATGTGTAATGGTAGGGTGATTGTGAGATGAAATGGAGGACCTACAGTTTAACGTGGGATCCGAACCACGGTGACATTCCACACATTCACAAGTTGTGTTTAATACTCGTCTTGTCAGAGGTGAAGGAAGTGGTTTGGCAATCAGATAAATCTGTGCCGGGACAGAGGATTGAACCCCGGATCCCCAGCACAGAAGTCTTGACACCTTACCCCTAGACCACTAGGTCACACCAAGATAATTCTCGCTACACGTTTACATCAAGAGAATTTAGACGAAGGGGCAGAAGAGTGGAGCATTCTCTCGCTTGGTCTGAACGCACCTTAATGAAGAATGCAGAAACCCTCGCTTGGATATGTTTTCGGTTTTGAGTGTAGCCTAATGTATTTATTCCCCGGTCTATTGGCTGTGAGAAGGGCTCTTAAGGAAAACCTGTCTTGTGCCTCCGATTGAGTGCCCGAGTAACAAAATGATATAAACCAAATCAACGGGCTTTGATATTCAGAGCTATAATCAAACTTACAAAATAAAAGGTAAAAATATTAAATCGTTGGCACAAGCGAAATTAAAGATAAAACTGAGTTAAGTTGATAAGTTGAAGAGATATATATATATGTAGAGAGACACGCCCACTTCTTGATATCGACACATCCAAGATTACAGCACATTGAAGTTCATTGTAGAGTCAATGCCGGGCCTAAAAGATAACGATTGTGTCCCTTTTCAAGGGATGTATCTGCACATGCACATGGATATCTTCTGGTGTCCCAGTCCACCCCTGTCTCCCAGTCCACCCCTGTCTCCTAGTGTCCCAGTCCACCCCTGTCTCCCAGTCTACCCCTGTCTCCCAGTGTTCCAGTCTACCCCTGTCTCCCAGTGTCCCAGTCCCACCCCTGTCTCCCTGTGTCCCAGTTCACCCCTGTCTCCCAGTCTACCCCTGTCTCCCAGTGACCCAGTCCACCCCTGTCTCCCAGTCTACCCCTGTCTCCCAGTGTCCCAGCCCACCCCTGTCTCCCAGTCCACCCCTGTCTCCCAGTGTCCCAGCCCACCCCTGTCCCCCAGTGACCCAGTTCCATCCCACTGTCTCCCAGTCTACCCCCTGTCTCCCAGTGTCCCAGCCCACCCCTGTCTCCCAGTCTCCAGTCCCTGTCTCCTAGTGTCCCAGTCCACCCCTGTCTCCCAGTGTCCCAGTCCACCCCTGTCTCCCAGTGACCCAGTCCACCCCTGTCTCCCAGTGACCCAGTCCACCCCTGTCTCCCAGTCTACCCCTGTCTCCCAGTGTCCCAGCCCACCCCTGTCTCCCAGTCTACCCCTGTCTCCTAGTGTCCCAGTCCACCCCTGTCTCCCAGTGTCCCAGTATACCCCTGTCTCCCAGTGTCCCAGCCCACCCCTGTCTCCCAGTCTACCCCTGTTTCCCAGTGACCCAGTCCACCCCTGTCTCCCAGTCCACCCCTGTCTCCTAGTGTCCCAGTCCACCCCTGTCTCCCAGTCCACCCCTGTCTCCCAGTGTCCCAGTCCACCCCTGTCTCCCAGTGTCCCAGTCCATCCCTGTCTCCCAGTGACCCAGTCCACCCCTGTCTCCCAGTCTACCCCTGTCTCCCAGTGTCCCAGCCCACCCCTGTCTCCCAGTCTACCCCTGTCTCCTAGTGTCCCAGTCCACCCCTGTCTCCCAGTCTACCCCTGTCTCCTAGTGTCCCAGTTCACCCCAGTCTACCCCTGTCTCCCAGCCCACCCCTGTCTCCCAGTGTCCCAGTCCACCCCTGTCTCCCAGTGTCCCAGTCCACCCCTGTCCCCCAGTGTCCCAGTCTACCCCTCATCCTACCTGTTCCTCCATATCGCCTCTTGCCCCGACTAATCACCAGCCGTCAGATGACCCATGGCCGAGGCACTATCTCACAGACTGACGGTACAATGCAGGAAGTTGCCACTGAATGAATGAATGAGTGAGTGGGTTGGGGAGGGGAGACAGCTGGTCACTCACTCGCCAGGGGTCAATTAGTGACCTCATACCACTGCCGAGGGTGCTGACTGAACTAGCAGCCTTTACTCACAGTAAGATTGTAGAATGTAGCCGCTTCTTCAGTACCATTTAGATATGGAGGGACTATTTCGACAGTTATAAAGCACACCAAAAAAACCACAGCGAAACAAAATAAAAGCGTGTTTGCCTTAAGGGTGTTACCTGGGGGAGCACTGAAAGCGTTGCAGCTGTTTCGAAATTCTGTATTATTTACGAAGTGGTTTGATATATTTCTTAAAATGGTTTTCAACAACATTTAGACCCAAGTTTTGACCAGATAAAGAGTTTACACTTTAAATTTAAAGTAAAAAAAAAGTTTGGTAGCTTATATATAAAACCTTAAAAAACAATCCTGCATTTTCTTCAAATTTTTTGTTGTGACCCTTTCAAAAAATGACTGTTTTTGATAGAGGACGGCTAGTTCTAAATCTATATCGTTTTGCTTTTATGGTGATATTGCTTTTTGAATGATACCGAAATAATTTGCTTCAAATTAAATCACTTTAAAGCGCTTTTGATTTTTTGACTAATTGGTGTGCGTCAGTTCCGTTTGAATACATTGAAATAATGGTTTCGAGGCATAATAAAGCATAAACGCTTTTGATTTGTTTTTTTTTTGGTGTGCGCCCAGTCATAGACATACGGCAAATCAATAGTTTCAACTGCTGTCGTTATTTATAGATAAATTATCGATACCTAGCATAACAATAATTACAGGGCCTATAGTTTTTCTATCACCTCGTCTTACTACCCGTTTTGGTTATACGCTTACGTACTAATTACGCTAATGGTTTTTAGGGATTAGTAAGGCTATAATTATAGGAAGTGTTCCCGCATTTGTGTAGAGGAAGAGTGGGAAAACCATTTATGGAAAATCAACCTCGGTGCATCCGACCGAGATTCGAACCTCGATCTCCCCGTCATCGGCGCAGTCTTGTCTACTGGTGAGAGTTACGCCTTAGACCATGCGGCCACCGAAGCGGGTAATATTATAGATGAATGTTATCAACGTTGGCCGCGAAAAAAAAAAGTTTGTATTTTCTACCGTACATTTTATGGATTCAAGATAACATACTGGTCCAATATAGAAATATAGAGCTTTTTGGCCGGTTGTGGGGACCCAGAGAGAGGGAAGGGCCCCTTGTTGGGGCGCACCGTCTCCATTTCCTCCCTCTGGCCGGCCCTCCAAGCCCTTGTGTTCTGTCCCTCTAATCACTCGGCCATGTGTGGGATGACGTCACGGCTATTATAAATGTCGCGTCTGTACCGCGGGTAGCCGTAGGGCAAGGGGCAGGAGACCAGAAGGTAACTAAACACGTTGAGGTCAACAAACTTACGCAGCGCCGACTAGAATGTGGGTCATGACCCTCCGGACATGTCTGGAAGGAGAGTTCGACACGCACCTTAAGTTGAAATGGACCGGAGTTTTGATATTTTTCGAGAAATACGATCTTCTGTTGTGATTTATTGTTTTAAAAATTCCTAAGGGTCGTTAACGAATTAATCTAAGGAGAGAGGTACAAGGAGGATATAATACAGGAAATGCACCCACATTATGTGGGAAAGTGGAAAAAAGTAACAGTCAGATAGGAAGAAACTATTTTGACAGTTACAAAAGTCACTAAAACAATTTTAATATATTCGTACGTCAAGTCATGTGAACTTCAGCTGTCATTATTGATAGGTATTTTCGTCTGACATCTTAGCTCAGTAGGAAGCGTGTATGTCTACTGCGTTATGGGTCCCGGATTCGATTCCCGGCATGGCCGAAAAAATGTATCATTGGTTAAATATGGGTTTACCCCTTTCATGGTTAATGGCCGGGGCACTGGGTGTTGTGTCTGTTTTAGATTTAAGTTAGTTTGTAAGTCGTGTGCTGATATAATCAGTCGGTTCAGAAAGTGCAAGTAAATTACCTCAAATAATTGAAAAAATATATATTACTATATTTATAAATATCAACAGCAGTAAGTTATAATAAAATTTTATCATGATTTATCGCAACAAATTATATTTTTGTTTTTTTCTAGAAGTTTATTTCTACCAGAATCCTAGTATAAACTACTAATTTACCCAATCGGGTCTCGAACCCCCGACCTCTCGTGTCAACAGCTACCAAATGCAAGTGTGTTTAACGTATTAAATTAATTGGCCACCGATGCTAGTCAATATTGTACTATTATTATTACTAAACTTAACTACCATGACTTGACGTATGAATACATAAAAATTGTTTTAGTAACTTTACCAGACGTTAAACAAAACTTTCTTCCTATCTAAATGTGACGTACAGTAAGGCTGGTTGCCTACTTTCAGGAGAAACAGAGTGTACTTATCAAACCCAGCCGGGGTCGACGGGTTTTCCTTGAGAGATAAAAAATCCGTAGCACAACTTCCTTCGGAGTGTAAATAAAGCCGTCGGTCCCATGTCTATTGTGGCATGTGAAATAACCCTGGAAGGTATGTGAATTATACCTTTCCCGGGGAAAAATTGGCAGGCATTTTCGCTCTCGCTCAGAGAATTTCTCGTGTGCTGATATAATCAATCAGTTCAGAAAGCGCGCGTTAAATACCTCAAATTGATCAATTAATTAGTTAATGGGCAGTTCCACGAAAAAGCAGACATGGAACTCAAAAAAACTAAAAAATCAATTCATATAAAGTTAATCATATCAATGGATAGATAAAATACTGTGTTTTACGAACAATTTTACATGGAAAAGATGTGCGAAGATGTGTTTTTAAGAAAATGTACCAGCATATACCTGGATAGAAGACCGGAAATCACACAGAGGTAAGGGAGGTCATAATCCATCTTAAATGAGGTTTTTCATTAATGTTTATGGTAAGACAAAATAAAAAACAAAAATTGTTCAAAAAATAAATATATTTAAGTATAAAATTTCACTTAAATTTCATTTACTTTGATGCTTAGGCTACGTTTAATTTTACTGCAGTTAAAATATTCTAAAATGTCATATCACTCGCTTTATTACCCTATCCCTATGTCTAAAATAAATCAAACGATTAAATATATATAGTTTACTAAATCGTAAAACATTACGTAATATAGAGAGGGTGACCTGGGGTCAGGGGTAAGGTGTCAGACTTCTGTGTGGGGTCCGGGGTTCAATCCTCGGTCCCGCAGAGATTTATCTGATTGCCAAACCCTTCCTTCACCTCTGACAAGACGTGTATTAATCACAACTTGTGAATGTGTGGAATGCCATGCCTCCACCGTGGTTCGGATCCACGTTAAACTGTAGGTCCTCCATTTCATCTCACAATCACCTTCCATTGCACATTAGCGTAAGATTGACGTAGAAACCCCCGGTGATAAAAATAAGATAGAGAGCGGTGGGGTGTTAAGTGAAGGAAAATCTTACGATGCTTTACGTGAGGTGGGGACCGAGGGGGATTGTGGGTCGAAAATGACTAGAGAAAAAAACATTACGTAATTTAAGGACGACTCCTAAATCACCATTTTAATTTTAATTAAATTAATTGCAGACAAAATCTAGAGCTGAAATATCACACACTATTTGCCAAACCTGGCTAAGGAAGGGAAGATAGTTTTGCCCGCTAGCGTACTGAGGCTTGTTACTATCTTTAGCATGTGTGGTAATTGGTGACTGATGTATGACACACCCTCAATCAACATTATACATCAGTGAAGCGGTTTCTCAAACCGTGGTCCGCGGAACCCTTCCATAGGTATTTCCTTTTAACACGGCGTCTTACTACCCGTTCGGATTATACACTTACGTACCAATTACAGTAATTTTTTTTAGAGATTATGAAGGTTATATTTAGAAGAAGTGTAGCAACATTTGCGTGGAAAACGTATTTAGGGAAAAAACACACCCTCAGTACACCCGACGGAGATTCGAACCTCGATCTCCCCGTCATCGGCATTATAATCTACTGATAAAGTAACGACTTAGACCGTGCGGCCACCGAAGCGTGTCCGTCATACTTATCTCAGGCTCCAAGAGGCCATTTTAGAATATATTTTATTTGTTTTTCACAATATAAAACCGCGACAGTAATTAGGATTGGCCCTAAATTTTTTTTTTTTTAATTTGAATAAAGTATATTTTTCCAAAGGCACAGCCAGAACATTTCATGTATGTTTTATAATTAGGCCTACTTGTAAAATTTAACTGTCTATTGAATTTTTATAACATTAGTGTAAACCATCTTATTTGGCTCCATCATAAATTGTTTCTGGTGCACGGGCTCCTTCGATCTATAAAGTTTTCTTCAATACCTCAAGTTCCCTGAATTAGTGCACTCGGCGGGGTTTGAAGTCCAGACCGTTCGACCATCGCTGCTAGTAACAATCTTATTGCCATTAAAGGTGGAACGCGAGGAAACACGAGTCTTGTTTAAACAAACTTTTTTTTTTGGCCAAAAAATAAATCAAATCTTGTGGTTAAGTTTAATTTTCTAACCATATCAAAGTTTTCAAAGAACGACGACACCTTAACTCGTTCGGTAGCGCACCTGTCTATTGAGATAATGGTCCCGGGTTCGATTCCAGGCGTGATAGAAAAAAATGTATTATTGGTGAAATGTGTGTTTCCCCTTTTACAGTGATGAATTAACGGCCGGAGGGCGGGATGTCGTGTCTGTTCAAGAGTTAAGTGGTTGTAAGTGTGTGCTAAATAATCAGTCGGTCAGAAATTCCATTAAATATCCCTAGTAAATAAACGAGAGTCAAACCCACGTTTCTTTTAAAAGAAATTAATTGGTTGTACTGTACATTGTTGCTAGAATGAAGCTACTATTTCGACCATGAATATCGATAGTAAAATAATAACCAACAATACATTAGCCAGCATAATATCTATTTATAGGTGATGTTTTAATGGTTTACCTCAAGGTCAAGGGATTTCAACTAGAAGCTGATGGATTACGCCTACTTACCATTTTGTCGGTCAAGGCGCACAAATTCTGCTTACGTCACTTCAGTCCACACGAAAAAAAAAAACTAACTAGAACCTGTCAATAATAATTCACCGATTATATAGTTGTGAATACGACCGTGCCAGCAAAATACCAACCACACGCAACATAACACCACTTCAGCACGAGAACTACTGCACACTGTTCGAAATTCAAACACTTTCAAATTGACAACAAATGTTTTTACATTCATTTAATACGCCTCCTATGTCCTAAATTCTAAAACATCCCTCAACACGAGTTATTAATCGTCTACATTATAATACAGATCCAAAATAACAATGTTAGAACTAAATGTTTTATTTTAAATACAAAGCACTGTTTTTTTTTAAAACCAAAACCTTTGCACTTGATAAGAACTTAAACTTAATTTTTCTTCGTTTTATTTCAATTTGATTCAACTAAATGTTGAACATTTATTTTGCGATCATTCACACTATCTTTATATTTTCGAAATAAGTCTCGTTTATTAATCACACTTTTCCTTTCCAAAGCTCTCTTATTTTAAAACGTTTCCTTTACACTGACAGTTTGTTTCATAACAATAAGACACAACAATAATGACTCTTGTGGCTCAACGCTGACAAGTTGGACTGCGACTGCGCGGTGAGGAGAGAAGAACGCGCTCGTACACACATTCATCTTCTAGTGCGCATGCGTCTATGGTCAGTTGCGTAGTTATATTTCGTAACACCGAATTAATATTGTTAATACTTTTATCATTTTAATGCACGAGTGTTTTGCTTTTTGCAGACACATAATCTATTAAAAATGTTGCGACCCTTGTCGTAAAATTAAGTGTAGATATAAGTGATATCATTTTATACAAAAAGTATTTTACCGAATGTGTTCACATTAATACGTTTTGTAAACGACTGTACTTGTCCATCTCCGTCTTTATCCAAAACAAGTTGCCATGAATACTAAACGAAGTGGACCTATGGGCGAGAGAACAATTATTAATATTCTGGAAGTGTTGACTTGATGTGAACAGGAAATAACTTAATGCAAGTAAGTGACAATGGACCAAATCGCTTAATAAAGCTACAAGAACATTCACAACAATTACACCGACGTATTGAAGTAAGGAAGTTCAATAATCGACCCACCGTCAAGACTGGATGCACGGGTAATGTGCCTGACTAATTACGCTACAATATTTCCCATCCACACTATTAAAAAAAACCACTGTTGTGATGCTTTCACCTTAGATGTGGTAGTTTTTTAAATGTCACAGATACGTTATTACTATAAACATCTTTTAAATATAAAAAATGACATCAAAACATTTCTAACTTCAAACAATCAATGTTCTTTAAGTTGTATAATTCCGTATACCTGATTGAAGTCTATCTAGTGATTATTTTGTCTATATTTCGGAAATAAAAGTTGTTTTAACCTGAGTGTTTTTACAAACTACGTCACAGACCATGTCAATAAACCGCTCCCGCTTTGATGGAATCAAGAGCCTCACATCAAAGTTGGCCGGCCGGCCTCTTTAGCTCAGCCGATATATATTACGCCAATTCTCTGATAAGTGAATCGGTATTGACAAGAGACGGAAATATTATATTACTTTAAATGTATTATATTTTTCTCTTTCAATCAGCAGGGAAATTAACTGGCTGTTGTAGATAGGATTTTAATTTTTTTATATTTTAAAACTATGTATTTTTTTATTATTATTTGTAATCTCTTGTACAGTCCAAGAATCATAGTAAGAATCCTATCTGACAGCTAGAAAAGTAACTAGATCTTAGATCTACTTTCACAGTATTCATAGTCAAGTCATGTGCTTGCGGCTGTCACTTCTGATAGATACTATTAAAAAACGTAAATAAAAAATGTATTTTCCTAAATTTACTTTCTTACAAAATCCTTCCGTAGTTATGACCACCAGTTACAGCAAATTGTCTACCTCGTTGGTCTTGGGGTAAAGTGCTTCGCCTCAGACCTCGATGTGTCCATGGGTTCAAACCCGGTCGGGGTTGACGGATTTCTCTTGAGCAATAAAAAAAACTCCGCAACACAACTTCCTTCTGCTGGGAAGTAAATCCGTCGGTCCCCATTTCAATTGTGGATTGTAAAAGAGCCCTGGAAGGTATGTGAAAAATACTTTTCCCAGGCAAAATTGGTAGGGCCTTTCGATCTCGCTCATAGAAATTCTCGTGTGCTGGTGGCGGTTCATAATAAAATAAATACAATTATATTGGGTTAATTCATTACTGTTGAATTATATTAAATATATTTTAGTAGAGAGAGAGAGAGAAGTAAAACTATAAATTATAGTTGTGGACATTTTGTGGATCCTGTCAGGATATTATTCACGTTAGAGCCAAGAAAGAATCTATCAGCCAATAATTTCAGGGGGGGGGGGGGCGCCACATCCCCCAATTGCTGGAAGCTAGAAAAAAAATTATAAATGATAAACAGTTCTAGAAGCTATCTGAAGTGGGTTTTTTTTCATGCTAAAATAACCCCCAAAATGCCGAAGGATAGGAAAATTTCTAAATATTTAACACCTCTAGAAGCTCTCTGAAGTGCTTTTTATGGTAACACAGCCCCTTAATTTGTATTTTTATCTTAATTTTAATATTGTTTGAACCATAAATAAATCCATATATATATTTTGTTCATAAATTTCGCGGGGGGGGGGGGGGGGTTTGAACCCCCCAAAACCCCTCCCTGGCTACGGCCTTGTTGGAAACCCTTCGTTCGTTGATAATCTCGTAAGTCTCGCCGATGAATGTGACCAACTCCGGCTGGTGAGTCAGGCACTGTAGTGACACTGCACAGTGTCTTCCTGTGAGTCAGGCAGTGTCGTGTTCTGTCTGACTCCCCTCTGAGTCCTTACGGTGGTGATAAGGGCTCAGTCGACACGACATTCACACGGCTGGGCTACTCAGCGGCGTTCAAAACAGCGCTCCTTCCTTCAGTTTAAACCAAACAATCGTGGATACTTTCCAATATAGTCACCCGTTTCGGTGGCCGCGTGGTTAAGGCGCTAATCTCGCGGTAGAATAGACTGCCGATGACGGGGAGATCGAGGTTCGAATCTAGGCCGGGTGTACTGAGGGTGGTTTTTACTAAACTGTTTTCCACTCTCCTTCCATGCAAATGCGGGTACACTTTCTATATATAAAAGCTCCTTAACCCCTAGAACCTTTAGCGTAATTAGTATATAAGCGTATAACCGAACGGTTGATAATAATTATATATATAGGCTATACATATATATATAGGCTATACATATATATAGGCTATATATATATGTAGTCTGTTATAATTTGGGACAAAATGTTCAAAACATTAGTTAAAAGTTTACTAGTCCTCAATAATTTTCACTCCAGAAAAACCGACATTATTTTTATAATCATACGAAACACTCATCAGGTATATATTTTGAACAAAATTGTTTAAGATATTTTTTATCGTTTACAAAAAATGCTCATTAGTCAACTCACCTTAAGGTGGGTGTTTAGGGGACGTGAGATAAGAGAAGTGTTTCTACACTTTTTATATTATCAAATCTTTTTTTTGGTCGAGATAAATAAAATATTTCTCCAGTAGAGACAAAAAGTATAATTTTCTCCACACAGTGATATCAACAGTTGTTTGAATATCTGTCGAGGCTTTCCTGGAATTTAATGACAACTTTTTCTCTTCATTTGAAAATTTTCTACTGGAGCGATATTTGATTTATCTTGACCAAAGAAAATGTTTTTATATAAAAACTGCAAAAAAACATTGACCTTATCTCGCGTTGCCTACATCCCAACCTTAAAACAAATCCCCCCTCCCTCCCTAAAAAACAAATGTACAGTGCGATTTTTCATGTTAAACTCCCCCTAGATGTCCATTTTTTTTAAAAAACAGAATCGGTAGAGCCATTACTAAAATAAAAAAAATCGAAAGTCAATTGTTAGTAAATTATTCACCCTTAATTTGAAGGCTGGAATAAAAATTTTAAAAAACACCCCAAGGTATGTCTATATAACACCTAAATATCGATTTTGAACAAAATCTATCAAAATGTTTTGATTGTATCCCCAAGTACGGACAGACACAGACAGACAGACAGACACAGGGACAGAGAGAGAGAGAGAATATATACCAATAAAACGTTAAGATTCATCAAAATACTGGGGTAGTCCAACACCTTAGCTCAGTCGGTAGCGTGGCTTTCTACTGAAGTAAGGGCCACGGGTTCGATTCCTAACATGGCCGAGAAATGTATCATTGATGAAACGTGGGTTTCGTCTATCACAGTGATGAATTAACGGCCGGGGAGCTGGATGTTGTGTCTGTTCTAGATTTAAGTTGGTTTATAGGTCGTGTGCTGATTTAATCAGTCAGTTCAGGAAGAGCAAGTTAAATAACTAAATAAATAAAAATGAAATATCCAGAGGGGGAAAAATATTCACGATTAAAACACTTTATCTTCAGTATATTAGATAATCAATATTGAGTCAATGGTTATAGCGTGGTGTATATTCTGATATGGTACTGTTTTGGAACCCTCTCATATATTCAAAAAGTCATGGATGAAGTGTATTTTTCTTTAAAAAGTTTCCTTTTAATAATTCATCCATGGAGAATCACGCGTTTTTCAGAAGTAATTTCAATACACTACGTTTTAAAACTTTCTTTCTTTAAAAGACAAACTCCGTTGTATTTTGAGAATCATGTGACACGTTGGCTCCCTCCACCCAATAGGAAGCCAGCCTTTGACACTGGATGACAAAGGGTCCAAGAAGCAGAGGGTAGGTCATATATAAAGCATCTTGTGCTCATAATATCCGACAGTAACAAAAACAGTACACAGTATACAGTACTCGGAATACAGAACATTGTAATAAGACAAAGAAACATATCACTTTAATATCAAATCTACAGTACCGAAAGTGTAATCATCTAAATAAATCGCGTGCAACATTAAAAGTCTTACTCATTTCATAAGAATAAAGGCCGATTTCATAGTGAGACTTAGTACGCCTCAAGTGCGGCGCTATACTAAATACAAGACGTCACCTTCCTGAAATTGAATGGAATATTTAGTATCGACTCGCACTTAAGGCGTACTAAATCTGACTATGAAACTGGCCCTAAGAATTACATATGATCAGATCACATAACCGTGCGATAAGTGCGCAGCAAGGCATGTACACGTCATCATCATAAAACTCGGTAACGTTATACTTACTGCTCACCGTAAGGTATATACGATTCCACATTATTAACATCCGTATAATCATCAGTAAATAAAATCCGGTATCACTATAAATGGTGCTCAACCACAGGGCAATATCACGATAAAAACCCATATCATTATAATTCATACGTCAAGAAATGTAATCTGTAGTTATCAATTTTGATATATATTATAAATACCTATAAAATAGCACTAATAGAGTAAAATATTATCAATGTTGATAGCAAAAGTGTATGTTTGTTTTTTCTAAAATGTTGTTCCTTCCAAAAATACTTGTATAGCCTTTGCGCGCACACATATCCAAAAATAACTGTTTCATACTGTTCTATTCTCTCATAGAGCGAGTCTCATTGATTCGTGACAGCACATATTGTGCGTATTCATAACAAGGAACCAACTTTTAATTAAAGTCTATTGTGTTGAGAGGCCTGCATGGTGAAGTGTTATGAACAAACATGGCCTACTATTAAAATATTTTAAAAAAACACTTTTAATTTTCTCTCTTCCATGAGAGTCCAAAACTACCGAGTTGAATGATTCGTGCAAGACTTTGAATATCTCGTTCGCTTTACAACAAGGAATAAGTTTACCTCTAACCTTTACTTTGACGATGAAAATTACGGTGTCGTTAACGATTTATTTAAGGTGAGAGTGTAAGGAAAGCGAGTTAAAGCCAGTATTTTTTTGCAGTTTTTATAACAAAACATTTTATTGGCCAAACTCAAGGCCGTAGTCGGGGGAGGTTGGGGGTTCAAACCCCACCGAAATTTTATGAACATAATATGGCTTTATTTATGGTTCAAACAATAATAAAATTAAGGTACAAATACAAATTAGGGGGCTGTGTTACCATAAAAAAACACTTTAGAAAGCCTTTAGAGCTGTTTAAATATATAGATTTTTTTTCTAATCTCCAGCAGTTAGGGGGTTATGTTGCCATAAAAAAAAACACGTCAGATAGCTTCTAGAACTGTTTATCATTTAGATTTTTTTTTCTAGCCTCCGGCAATTGGGGGATGTGCCCACTTAACCCCCCTCCCCCTGAAATTACTAGTGTATTTTTTTTATTTATCACCGCGTCTTACCACCCGTTCGCATCCGTACTCATCTCATCTACTATTTACGATACTGTGTTAGGGATGTGGAAAGTTGAATTTAGAGCAAGTGTACCCATATTTGCGTGGAAGTGGAGTGGAAAACTGTTTAGAAAAAACTCCCTCAATACACCTGACCGGGATTTAAAGTTCGAACCCCGATCTCCCCGTCATCTGGCAGGCCAGTCTAATGCGAGAGTGACGCCTTAGATCATTCGACCACCGAAGCTGGTTAAACCAGTGTTCCTACGGCAAGTTTCGGCCTGTTACTACTGCAAGTTCGAAGCTTAGAAATGTTTAAATCCAAACTTTGAAATCTCAAACCCGAATAGATCACAGATTCGGATTCGATGGAATTTAGTTCGAAATTCGAATCTAAAAATCAAACTTTCGAAAAATTTAACTTTTTTTTTTACATAAGTTAGCATGTATTTATTATTTGACTCGACCAACGAATTTTGTAATACATTTATTATTTAAACGCGGTTTATAGAACTTAAATTTCTATTGGCCTCAATTTAAATACAGTAGTGTATATAATTCCCTCTCAACTTAGTGAGGTCGTAGTTTGTACAGCTCAAGCAGACATACCCTCTCAACTCAGCGTGGATTACAATCTAACAGTGACGTGTCAATCAGAGAAAAATAGGGGACACGATGGAATTGTTTATCGAAAAGGGATGAATGGTGTCAGAAATTTGGGTCAGCCCGCAAATTATAAAAACCCGCGGTTTATTCGGGGCAGTGTAAGGATCCAAGGTATACAACGATGTGTGTTCGGACGTGAGACTCGATTTAAAAACAAAACAACACTGCTTTGTCCGAAAATAGATTTGAATGAGTTTTTTAAAAATTTATCTTATTATTATCATCGCCGCGTCTTACTACCCGTTCGGGTTATACGCACTTACGCTAATGTATAATGGTAGGGTGATTGTGAGATGAAATGGAGGACCTACAGATTAACGTGGGATCCGAACCACGGTGGAAGACTGGCATTCCACACATTCACAAGTTGTGATTAATACACGTCTTGTCAGAGGTGAAGGAAGGGTTTGGCAATCAGATAAATCTGTGCCGGGACCGAGGATTGAACCCCGGACCCTCAGGACAGAAATCTGACACCTTACCCCTAGACCACCAGGTCACCCTTTACTGTGTTGTGGGTCCCAGGGTTCGATTCATGGTATGGCCGATAAATTTATCATTTTTTTGAAATTTGGGTTTACAGTGATGAATTAACGGCCCGGGGGGCTGGATGTTGTGCTTATTATAGATTTAAGTTAGTTTATAAGTCGTGTGCTGGTATAATCAGTCGGTTCAAAAAGTTCATATTAAATATCTTAAATAAATGAAAAAAAAAATACAGGTTTGAAGGGGGAAATAGTCAAGCTAAAATGTCTACTTGTGTGTCGAAGGGAGGAGAATAAAAAAATAGGGTAAGAAAAAAGCGCTACGTGGCTTATGAATGATTTCTAATAACACCTCCAATGGTAATAATAATTGACCAATAGGAACGAGCTTCTGTTTTAGGGGACGGCCAGACTGGAGCGAGCGAGCGAGCGACTGAGCGCGCGCGCTTGAAAGATAGAACTGGTTATATTTTTCAAGCGCGCGCGCTCGAGCCGGTACAGTCTAGTTTACAGGCGCTCGGCAATATTATTGTATGTTGGTTCATTGAGTGCTAGGAAAACTTCTCATTTCGACATTTTTATTATTATCGATAGGTTTAGCACACTTGCTACTAACGGCCTAATTTAATTGGTAAGATCATAAACCGTACCTATATGTATGTATATATATGTAAAACTGATATGTTAAAATACTTCAATATTATCAAAGTAGACCTTTACAAAAAAGAATCGCCATTAGCGTGGAGAGAGGATGAGAAAATCACCACAATAAATCACTAGTCAAAAACCACCTTCAGATCACTGAGCCAAGATTCGAACCTTGGCCTCCTCGTCAACAGCTATCGAGAGCTATCTGCTAATAACGCGCTCGCTCGCTTGTCAGTCTGGCCGAACCCTCTAACGAAATTTGAACACAGTCCGAACGATGTAAGTTTTTTTAAATAAATGATTATATATAGGCCTATATAACGAGACTGATGTCTTAAACCATGCGAACAACGGTTATTCTCTGTAAATATAATGTACTACTGAACGTAAGTTTCATTTGTTTTCTGTATAACTTGATCACCAAGGAGAAAAATCTACTTCAAATCCAAGGAGAAATTATAGAAGATATTTCAGATTGAACTCCAATGAGAAATGTTAAGACTGTAGTAGCGATAATAACATGGAGGTATCAAGTCCATTGTTCACGAAACAACTAATAATTTCAATTTAATGTTTTACTTTAAGTAAACTTAAATATAAATAGTAATACAATTATTTATTATAATTCTTTCATCCATATATTAATAAATAACGTTGTTTAATTTGCTAAAAAAAAGCTACCATAAAAATACTTTTTGTTACTGGTGTTAAGCCCTGTATTACTTTAGTTAGAAAATAGTTGGTAGCTTTAACTAGAAAGTTGTGTGTTTCTGTCTGATTGAAACAATGGCTCGTAAAAAATGTCGCTAGGAAGCAAGAGCTGTGACAACAGTGGGTTTGTTTGTAATGTTGGTAATAGCGTGCACAGAACACGTGTCGCAATAAGCTAATCTCGTGTCGCGGCCGGATTCTAAATAACTGTGTAGAGTCTGTTCATGATAGGATTTTACCTGAATGACAGTTCAAAAATCTATGTTTAGGGTTTTGGGTTGCCAACACTTGTAAAAGATTACTGTTTTGTTATAGATGTTAAGTTTTTAAATTACCTGTTATATTTAAAATTTAAAATAACGTAAACTTAAGCTTTCTCATACTATTTCATTACTTTTAATAATTTCTTTTTTATCCAACTCTAAACAATCTTTTAAACATAATTAAAAGTACTTATTCTTAGTTTTGGAACGTTATTGACTATGTGTAATATAGTGCATACATCAATACCTTTTAATGCAGACATAGTCTTTACTTGGAAAAGAGAAAATACTTGTCATTTTTTTAAATATATAATAAATTATTTTATAGTTATTTTATCGTATTTTGAAATATTTAGCTGAATAAAATATTTTTATCCACTGCATGGGTGCATCATTGTAAAGAACTCGTTACCGTCATGTTCAACACATGGTTTAAATTCGTCGGTCGCCATTTTGAAGCTATTTTCGTTAGAACTTTTGTGGAAGTGCTGTGAATATTAATTTTTTTAAATGGAATAAAACGATAAATAAGCTTTTGTGTCCGACCTCAAATAAATATATAAGTAATATATTGGCCTAAGTTAATGTGGTTAACTATCACATTCATATTTTACCATCTGTTTTCATTGCAGTTATACAAAGTGATAGATGTCAGCTGTTGGCTTAGGGATATATTAGGGACTATTTCCAGTAACTTGTACACTCTCATTTCCTTAAGACAGCTAGAAAAAGTTACCAGATCTTTAAGTAGCCATTCTTCATTCAAATATAACCTTCCTAATACCTAAAACCATTCAGTAGCTTACGCAGGATTGAGAATTTTTTTTTGGGGGGGGGGGTCTCAAGGGGGGCTGGGAGGGATGTCCCCACAACTACCGGAGGCAAGTTTTGTGTGCCACTATATACACCTGGAAGTTTTTTGGGAAAGTTTTGGTATTTATTAACTTTATCATTTATATTTTTACTATTATAAACGTGATAATCTAACAAAATAATAAATAAATAGGCCTAAATTAAAGTTGGCTTAACCGTCACATAAACCTACTGTCACAAAAATCACCGATTATTTATAGTAGGTAAATGTCTAGTCACTGAGCAACTCCTCGATGGAGCCAAGTGTGTGAAACTGGAAGATTAGGATCCTACCCTAATCTTCAGGACTTGGGTCACTCCTCGATGGAGCCAAGTGTGTGAAACTGGAAGATTTGGATCCTGCCGTAATCTTCAGGACTTGGGTCACTCCTCGATGGAGCCAAGGGTGAAACTGGAAGATTTGGATCCTGCCGTAATCTTCAGGACTTGGGTCACTCCTCAATGGAGCCAAGGGTGAAACTGGAAGATTAGGATCCTGCCGCAATCTTCAGGACTTGGGTCACTCCTCGATGGAGCCAAGGGTGAAACTGGAAGATTAGGATCCTGCCGCAATCTTCATGACTTGGATCACTCCTCGATGGAGCCAAGTGTGAAACTGGGAGATTTGGATCCTACCGTAATCTTCAGGACTTGGGTCACTCCTCGATGGAGCCAAGGGTGAAACTGGAAGATTAGGATCCTGCCGCAATCTTCAGGACTTGGGTCACTCCTCGATGGAGCCAAGGGTGAAACTGGAAGATTAGGATCCTGCCGTAATCTTCAGGACTTGGGTCACTCCTCGATGGAGCCAAGGGTGAAACTGGAAGATTAGGATCCTGCCGTAATCTTCAGGACTTGGGTCACTCCTCGATGAAGCCAAGGGTGAAACTAGAAGATTAGGATCCTGCCGTAATCTTCAGGACTTGGGTCACTCCTCGATGGAGCCAAGGGTGAAACTGGAAGATTAGGATCCTGCCGTAATCTTCAGGACTTGGGTCACTCCTCGATGGAGCCAAGGGTGAAACTGGAAGATTAGGATCCTGCCGCAATCTTCAGGACTTGGGTCACTCCTCGATGGAGCCAAGGTGAAACTGGAAGATTTGGATCCTGCCGTAATCTTCAGGACTTGGGTCACTCCTCGATGGAGCCAAGGTGAAACTGGAAGATTAGGATCCTGCCGTAATCTTCAGGACTTGGGTCACTCCTCGATGGAGCCAAGGGTGAAACTGGAAGATTAGGATCCTGCCGTAATCTTCAGGACTTGGGTCACTCCTCGATGGAGCCAAGGTGAAACTGGAAGATTAGGATCCTGCCGTAATCTTCAGGACTTGGGTCACTCCTCGATGGAGCCAAGGGTGAAACTAGAAGATTAGGATCCTGCCGTAATCTTCAGGACTTGGGTCACTCCTCGATGGAGCCAAGGGTGAAACTGGAAGATTAGGATCCTGCCGTAATCTTCAGGACTTGGGTCACTCCTCGATGGAGCCAAGGGTGAAACTGGAAGATTAGGATCCTGCCGTAATCTTCAGGACTTGGGTCACTCCTCGATGGAGCCAAGGGTGAAACTGGAAGATTAGGATCCTGCCGTAATCTTCAGGACTTGGGTCACTCCTCGATGGAGCCAAGGGTGAAACTGGAAGATTAGGATCCTGCCGTAATCTTCAGGACTTGGGTCACTCCTCGATGGAGCCAAGGGTGTGAAACTGGGAGATTAGGATCCTGCCGTAATCTTCAGGATGTGTGCCACTTCCTAGACTACTAGAACATCAATAAGGACTACTAAGGAGGCTCAACACCAGGATGTGTGCCACTTGATATTTTCTTTGCTCACAACGTTTAACTCATCGTGGCCCCCCCCTCATTTATTTTCTCTTCGGATCTACGTAGATCTCGGGGCATTCCCAAACTATGGTAGGGAGCTCGAGCCCCTTAAGCCCCCCCCATAGGTACGCTACTGATTAACCATTAGTGTAATTAGTGCCTACATAAGCGTATAACCAGGGTTTTAGTGGAGCGGGAACGCCGTTCCGGCACTGCTTTTTTGTGGGAAAATATTAACTCTCACTTTGCCGAGCCGAGTATTAAAATGTTCTTGTGTTAAATATATTCAAAGTAATATTATTTTGGTAAAGTTTTATACTATGCAATTCTAAGTTAACTAATTGATTTTATATCAATTTTATGTTAAAACTTTTTTTTTCATACTATGAATTAATAAATTTTGATGAAATTTACTTTGCTCTATGCGAATTTTGAAATTTTAGCGGAAGTGCACTAAGTAAGTTTCTGCCTCAGTAACCATAAAAAAAATGTTCCAAATATCTTCTAGTGGCATTTATGTTTGTGAAATTATTTCACTTTCGGTGGTTGGGGGACTGTGCCCCCCCCAAACCTCCCCCTTCGACTTGCGTTCCGGCACTGCTAAATTTACGACTACACCCCTGCGTAACCCGAACCGTCGAATGGGCAGTAAGTCGCGGTGTTTAAAAAAAAACACTATTTAGTCTTATGAAGCAAATAAAACAGAGAGTTGACATTAGCGACTTTGTATCGATGCTAGCAACGCTTTCGAGTATAGATAGGTACATGTCGAGTTATTTTAATTACCGCCAGAGTGAATGTCCCAGTGTTCTCCAACTCAAGGTCACCCTCAGACCAACAGATGACGTCACCGGTACACCTGATAACACAGCCAGCCCAGCATCGCGCTCGCTACTTTACTTGCTCAGATAAAATATACACCACGGACTCGTCGTCTGGTTTAGATTGGTGTCAGCGTGACGGGCGCTCTACTAGCTCGGATCTAGGACAGACAAAACTACTCGACCCCAGCCCTTTAATCTACAACATGACTTTACCTCAGCCCTTTAATCTACAACACAACTTAACTCCAGCTCTTTAATTTACAACACGATCAAAGCCAATGCCAAATAATCAAACCCGGTACCCTATGATTCGTGGACAAGAACTATCAACTCAGTTAAAGTTGTCCGATATCCGCTTCGGTGGTCGGGTAGTTTAAGGCGTCACTTAAGACTGGCTTTTGTCAGGGAGATCGGGTTTAGAACCCCGGTTGGATGAACTCAGGGTGCTTTTGGCTAAATGGTTTTCCACTCTCTCTCCACGCAAATGTGGGTATATTTCCTCTTAATTTAACTTTCCTCATCCCTGACACAGCGTAGTTAGTACATAAATAAGTACATAGTACCCGACCGGATGGAATTAAAAAACTATTTTCTATTACCTCATACTTTTTAATGTTAATATAATACACTAGAGTCACGATTATCCAGCCTAAAGTGGCGACATTCCGGGACGGAAAACAGAAAAGTCGGATAATATGGAATCCGTGTGTAAATAATTTTCAGTATGTGTTTGCCTCATTTAGCTACATCTCCCTTGACACAGCTTCTCTTTCCAGCCATATCAAAGCAGTGCTGCTATCTATACCTCCCTTGACACAGCTTCTGTTTCCAGCCATATCAAAACAGTGCTACTATCTACACCTCCCTTGACACAGCTTCTGTTTCCAGCCATATCAAAACAGTGCTGCAATCTACACCTCCCTTGACACAGCTTCTGTTTCCAGCCATATCAAAACAGTGCTACTATCTACACCTCCCTTGACACAGCTTCTGTTTCCAGCCATATCAAAACAGTGCTGCTATCTACACCTCCCTTGACACAGCTTCTGTTTCCAGCCATATCAAAGCAGTTCTGCCATCTCCACCCTCCCATGACACAGCTTCTGTTTCCAGCCATATCAAAACAGTGCTGCTATCTACATCTCCCTTGACACAGCTTCTGTTTCCAGCCATATCAAAGCAGTGCTGCTATCTACACCAACCAAAGTACTGTACTATACGCCAACCGCATTCATAGCAGTTATACTTTGTTGTCTTCAATGTAACCAGTTGTAAGGCGTTTTCAACAGATTTTTTTTATTAATTACTTTGGATATGCAGAGGCTTACGCAGGGTTTCATTTTCGAGGGGTGATAGAACTTACAAACCAAGAAATCCAACAAAATTTAAAATATTAATCAGGAAAAGCTATATCTGCACACACACACACACACACACACACACACACACACACACACACACACACACACACACACACACACACACAACACCTTTCAAGCAACGACTTTTTAAAACTAACCCAATAAAATTGACAATAATAACCAGAAAAACAAACATGAGACAAATAAAACACTTATTGTTCGTGCTCCTGTCCACTAGTCACGAATGGGCACGGAACTGCTTCAATCAATCGATATAACTATCGATCAAGCACCATCTATCGATACAAAATAATCTGCCCATATTTATAATCACTTTTCAATATCGATATTATATTACAGGACACATTGTGTGAAACTTTTGTGTTTTCTCTTTCTACTTTTGTTGCTAGATAATGCTTTGGATTATTTTATATTTCGGCAGGAGGGGGGGAAGATAATTCACCCTCATCCCCCTCCCTGCGTACGCCCCTTGTGGATATGTACCGGTTTGTTTAGTTCAAAACTCACGACATAATATCACGTCAATTTTTTGGCGGACCTCCCTCTAGGTCCTTGCTTCTTGGCCGCCTGCGAAGAAAGGGTGAATTTTAATCAAGTGAACCAAATCAACTCATAGCAGCTATTGCCTGGAAAGAGGGCGTGAAAACATACTGCGGAGAAAGAGCGCGACACGTTTCATCATCCAGCATTCTGTAAACTAATTGAGTAAGGATGACTGAGAGGAGGTGTACACACATTTGCATGGAGGCGGAGTGGCACACCGGTACACCCGAACGGAATTCGAACCTCTTCCCTCCTATCAAAGACCGTGACGAATGAAGTTGAGTGGTGCAATGAGGGTGGAGGGTTATAGGCCTACATTTCAAGTCCCAGACAGCCAGAGTGCGTGCCGGAACCGGAAGTGAGAGGAAAGTGTTGACGAGTAAGGATATGGTGACGATACGTGATGACTGATTGTTGAAGAGGGAAGGGGTGAATCAGCGGCTGCTGACAACTGAGGCGGGATAGGGGGGGGAATTAGTGGCTGCTGACTGCTTGGAGATAAGATGGGATTAACGGCTGCTGACTGCTTGGAGATAAGGGGGGATTAACGGCTGCTGACTGCTTGGAGATAAGGGGGGATTAACGGCTGCTGACTGCTTGGAGATAAGGGGGATTAACGGCTGCTGACTGCTTGGAGATAAGGGGGATTAACGGCTGCTGACTGCTTGGAGATAAGGGGGATTAACGGCTGCTGACTGCTTGGAGATAAGGGGGGATTAAAGGCTGCTGACTGCTTGGAGATAAGGGGGGATTAACGGCTGCTGACTACTTGGTGATAAGGGGGATAACGGCTGCTGACTGCTTGGAGATAAGGGGGATTAACGGCTGCTGACTGCTTGGAGATAAGGGGGATTAACGGCTGCTGACTGCTTGGAGATAAGGGGGATTAACGGCTGCCGACTGCTTGGAGATAAGGGAGATTAACGGCTGCTGACTGCTTGGAGATAGGGGGATTAACGGCTGCTGATTGCTTGGAGATAAGGGGGGATTAACGGCTGCTGACTGCTTGGAGATAAGGGGGGATTAACGGCTGCTGACTGCTTAGAGATAAGGGGGATTAACGGCTGCTGACTGCTTGGAGATAAGGGGGATTAACGGCTGCTGACTGCTTGGAGATAAGGGGGATTAACGGCTGCTGACTGCTTGGAGATAAGGGGGATTAACGGCTGCTGACTGCTTGGAGATAAGGGGATTAACGGCTGCTGACTGTTTCGAGATAAGGGGGGATTAATGGCTGCTGATTGCTTGGGATAAGGGGATAACGGCTGCTGACTGCTTGGAGATAAGGGGGATTAACGGCTGCTGACTGCTTGGAGATAAGGGGGATTAACGGCTGCTGACTGCTTGTAGATAAGGGGGATTAACGGCTGCTGACTACTTGGTGATAAGGGGGATAACGGCTGCTGACTGCTTGGAGATAAGGGGGATTAACGGCTGCTGACTGCTTGGAGATAAGGGGGATTAACGGCTGCTGACTGCTTGGAGATAAGGGGGATTAACGGCTGCTGACTGCTTGGAGATAAGGGGGATTAACGGCTGCTGACTGCTTGGAGATAAGGGGGATTAACGGCTGCTGACTGCTTGGAGATAAGGGGGATTAACGGCTGCTGACTGCTTGAGGTGGGGGGAGAGGGGACTTACCAGCCGATTTTGTATCAACGCTCTTTCAACTCTAATAATAATAATAATAATAATAATAATAATAAAAGGGTAGGCCTACCTAAATTGTCGACACAAATAATCATCAATCAATCAAAGAACTTGCTCGTATGATATTTAATAACTGCTCCCTCCCTACAGCGACGAGTAAAGGTTTGCCCTCCACTGTACACCAGACCTCACAGTAATAAGAGCGTTGCATACCTGCATAGTACAAGGTACTGTAGTTATCCGCAGGCTGGGGCACTACACACATGGTTGGAACCTTCTAGATGGCGTACTCGACTCCGACCATTGAGATAAGGTTCAAATACCGGCCTTTGGGTATATGATTCCCTTTCCTGATACTCTTACGTACTGTGTCCGGGAGAATGTTAGCGCATTTCATCAAAAAATAACCTACAAGTCCCTTTTCCTTGGATTGCATGGTCCAAGCCGGCAGTCAACCCAAGAGTGAGAGAGTTTTGACTATCTATCTATTTAATAAGAAAATGAAGAGTTTGTTTGGCTGTCATGAGCATTGTGTGATATAAGGAAACTTAGACTTGGCTTCGAAACAAACATTAGCTTCGTTCTACTTCGAAACTTCGCCACTAAAATACTTGACAGCTAAAATACTCAATTTTCGTTCATTTAATGCCATTCTGAGCTGTTTTGTACGTTACAAATTGATATTAATATGGAAAATAAAATAATCAATTAAGTAATTGAATTGCATGTTGTGACAATAACGTGATTTATCAGATTGGAACGAGATATTATAAACAATAAGTGCAATAAAACATTTTCCAAGTGATTTTAATGCCTAAAGTAATATAAATAACCACAATATAATATTTTTTCAATCATTATACACCTAAAAAAATATTCAAACTTCTATTCGGTATCAAGAATATTTCATGTATTCGATTCGAATTGAAAAAATGGACTTGGCACACCCTTAGTGTGATATCTACCATACACAGGGGTATGACATTTTAAAAAAACGAGCACTTCCTGTAACCCGCCTCGGTGGCGTAGTTGGCTAACGCGCTATTCGTGTTGAGCTCTACCGCCGAGGACGGGGAGATCGAGTTTCGAATCTCGGTCGGGTGAACTGGGGGTGGTTTTTCCTAAATGGCTTTCCACTCTCCCTCCACGCAAATGCGGGTTCACTTCCTCTAAATTCAACCCTCCCAATTCCTAATCCATTAGTGTAATCAGTACTTAAGCGTATAACCCGAACGGGTAGTAAGACGCGGTGCTAAATAGTAGTACCTCCTGTGAACAAACATGTGCACCTAGAAGATGGAATTTCAAATTTCTGACTCTAATAGATTTTTTTAAATTTATTAAAAATTGGGTTTGAAGAAATAAAATGAAGATTTTTTTTTTCTGTCCATTTGAAGCAAAGAAAAGTCGTTGATAGTTTTAAATAAAATTCACACTACGGTATGTTTAATGATATGAGAAAAGGTTTCTATAAAGATTTTCCTCCAAGAAAAACTTTTCATCCAAAGAGGAAGGATTTTGGTAGGAAACACAAACTTTTTTGTTGTTGCTGCCAACATTGATAGCATTTTACTATATTGTTATTGTTATTTTGTAGGTATTGATAATTATTCTGCAAATCACATTGCTTGACGTATGAATAAGTGAACGTAGATCGAGTAGCTTTTCTATCTATCAGATAAGGTTATTTTTAGTGAAAATTGCACTGTAATTTTCAAAGCAGTCCAAAGCTTATACCCCGATTTTCTTACGATTGGACTTATCCGACAACCATAAAAAGTTACTAGATCTACTTTCAAGTATTCATACGCCAATTCATGTGATTTGCAGCTGTCACTCTTGATAAATATCATCAGTACCTATAAAATATCAATATTAACCACAAAAAAATAGATTTGTATTTTCTAAAATGTGCCTAAGTTGTCCATTCTTAAGAAATTCAAGATTTAGAACCCGATTTGGGAAAAGCGCTCGGAAAACGGGGATTGGCACTCTCTAAGAAAACGTGGCGATTTCTGTCATAATTTATGTACGAACTGTACTACGCCATTTTAAATTTGGCTTGCATTTCTTACGTAACACGAATTAAAGGTTTAAGTTGGTTTCATGTCTTATCTCCAAGATAAGGCAAGTAAATTTAATCAACCATCCATTGTTATGCAAAAAATGGTTCTAAGAAAGAAAAAAAAACTATTGCCTCTCTTGCAACTTTGGTTGAAAAAGTTAGTCATTTATTATTATTATTATTATTATTATTATTATTATTATTATTATTTTGCGGGGAAAACCTTTGATGAAATTGAATTTGTAGCGGTGACATATATATATTTTGCAAGCTAGGACTGTTTTAAACCTGACATGTTTTTTGTGTCAGAATAAAAAAAGAACCTGTCAATTATTTAAGGAAAAGTGTACTATCTTCGCTATCGAACACAAAGTATATCGGTACTTTCTGAGAAAGTCAATTATCTACCCACTTGATAAATAGCTATTTGATTAATATTGATAATGGTTTTTTTTATTATGTCTGTGAACTTCTAGAATATATTTTTATTTAACAAATTACAGTTTCTCAAAGCCAACAAAAATTATTAAGATAATCTTTTACTCTCGATAAATAAAAACAAATTTCATTTGTACCATTTTTAAATATAGACAGCTTGACTTAATAGGAAACTATCTTAATTTATTAATACATAGGAAGATTTGTAGTTTGGTATTTATTAATTGAAACATTTTAAATTTAATTTATATGAATTGTTAAATATACGTTTTATAAAAAAAAACGGGACTGAAAAAAACCCAACATAGGTGTGGTCATTTATGCTCGAGAAAAGTGATTTAAGTCAAACTACAATACGTGCATTGTTCGAATAATAATAAAAAAAATTGTAATTTAAGGGGAATGTTTTGGAGAGAATAATGATAAAGGTTTAATTGTTTCTCTTTTCCCCTGAATTTTGACTTATGTTACTTTTCTTTGAGTCTAACTTTATAAATATAATTAAATAATTATTAATAGACAGTTACATTAAAATATTTTTTTTAATTATGTAAGTCTAATTATTGACATTGCGTTATTTAATTTAGTGGACTGGACCTAATTGCACTTTTAATCGAAATATCGCTGCCGACAACATATTTTATCATCTACTGAAATGTCATTAATAACTTTTCTTTAAAGTATACAGTCATATTTTTATTATTAAATTCCCTCTTTATTTATAGGTTTAATATAACAAAACAGAGTATATACTGTATATTAAATACAACATATAAGATCAAGACAAGTTATTATAAGATATAAAGTCACATTCTAACAAAACATTACCTTAATAATTTATTCCTCGGAATATTCAATTCTCCAAGAATGTTCTTCGCTTCACAATCTTGAATTACGTCACATTAATAGCATTGTAGCGGACGCACCCGAAACCATCTACCACAAAACGGAATCACCAGTTTATTACAACTACAAATGGAAAAGTTTTATTCACTCATAATTACTTTTATCGAGTATATTAAAAGAATGTTATAGCAAGATTACAATTATTTTAAAATATTTTGACGTTGGACGCGCGACATTCCGTGTGCATTAGAACAGTCGAACCAACATAACTCCGGGATTAACTGATTGTTAATGTTTAACAATCGTACAAGGGGAAATGAGGCGGACTTGGAGGGGAGGAACAAGGGGATATTGATAAGACAAGTCAAAAAGAATGCGAGAGAAGGAACGTAAACTAACGGATGTAAAAGTTTTATATTATCTGGTATTTGATTAGAACGAACTCGAAGAAGGGGTAAAAGGGTTTAAATGCATTGTTTGATTCTACCATTACTAACATTTTAGAAAACATTATGAAATTATGTAGTAAGGTGTAGAAGAATGTACAAAGACGTAAAAAAAACGTGGATCGGCAAAAGTGGAGAGTTACAGCAAGCTAATCGCAAGATTGATGCCCCAATGATGAAGGGAACTATATTTTTTTAGCACTGCGTCTTACTACCCGTTCGGGTTATACGATTATAAATTATTAACAAAGGAAATTATTTCAAGTAGTTTGTTACACATTGAGTTGTAACAAACAGTAAGTGAGCGTGTATTAATCACAACTTGTGAATGTGAGGAATGCCAGGCCTCCACCGTGGTTCGGATTCCACGTTAAACTGTAGGTCCTCCATTTCACCTCACAATCACCCTACCATTACACATTAGCGTAAGTGCGTATAACCCGAACGGGTAGTAAGACGCGGTGCTAATAATAATAGTAAGTGAGCATTTTATAATATGTTTGCATAGCACAAATAAATAGGTCAACGATACAAATAATAATATATTGACTGCCGACGACGGGGAGATAGTGGTTCGATCCCTTTCGAGTGTACTGAAGGATGGATTTTCCTAAATGGTTTCCCAGTTTCTATGCGGGTACGGTTCCTCTAGATTCAATCTTAACCAGCTCTAATCCAAGAGCGTAATTTAAGCGTTTAACACGAATGGGTAGTAAGACGCAGCGCTAAAAAAAAAGAAAGAAGCTATAATATTGTAATTGAAACAATGTTACAATGGTATGTGACACACTAATAAGAAAATTATTAAAATTAAATTATTCGCAGAAAAGGATTCAAGTTAAATTTGAAAATTAACTTATTGGATCAAATACAAGTAATGTAAAATTACAATCTAAATAATGTAAATTGTTTTGCT
Source organism: Timema podura (assembly GCA_033556935.1). NCBI lineage: Eukaryota > Metazoa > Arthropoda > Insecta > Phasmatodea > Timematidae > Timema > Timema podura. The sequence goes on along the minus strand of JAVRXN010000014.1, from coordinate 5,931,184 downwards.
TCTATACATATTGAACAAATATTTATTCCTTTCAGAGAGTTTATAGGAAATGTACCCGCATTTGCGTGACGGTAGAGTGGTCAGTAATTTAGAAAAAAATCACTTTCAATACACCCGGCCGGGATTAGATCCCCGATCTCCCCGTCATCAGCAGTCCGGTATATTGCGAGAATGACGCCTTAGACCATTCAATCACCGAATCGGGTTTCACTCAAAAGGTCAGAAATGAGGAAGGCCATTTTTAGAGAAATTGTACCCTCATTATAGTGGAGAGGGGATGGGAAAACAAAAGAGATGAATCAAATTTGTAAAACTTACCTCAATGCACCCGACCTTTTAAATGGTTTACAGTTGACCCGAAATGCTGGTCACGTGGTCTAAACGTCACTGGCTTTCCGGTCACAATAATGATCAATTAATACAATATTAGAATAAGTTGAAATGACAAAAGGGTGCTGCTTAGAACCCTGGTAAGAGCATTGTTGAGCTTAGAAACCTTATAAGAGCATTGTTGAGCTTAGAATCCTTATAAGGGCATTGTTGAGCTTAGAATTCTTATAAGGGCATTGTTGAGCTTAGAATCATGGTAAGGGCATTGTTGAGCTTAGAATCCTTATAAGGGCATTGTTGAGCTTAGAATCCTGGTAAGGACATTGTTGAGCTGTTAAAATTTTCGGAATCCCTTTACGTGTCTTTAAAATAGGTACCAATGGCGCAGACTTCGCCCGTGTGGAAAAATAATATCTGGCCAGAACTGGTCCAGATCTGGGCATGGGGGGGGGGGGGAGGGAGGGGGGATTTTTGCTCACCCAAAAATTGCCTAGAAGGGGCATGGTATCATATCCTCCCCTCCCATCCCACCTCCCCAAATTTTCCACGTCTGCATTTTATTCATGTGTGCAACAATTTGTTTACATATTATGTGTTTCAAGATACAAGTGTTTCTTGGTTTTTAATAAGAATTTGCATTTTGAACAGTTTATGGAATCTTCTTCATAAGTAGCCTATCGTTGTATCGCGATTAATAGAATAAATAAATTATCAGTACGTTTATTTATAATTCGTTTGTTATAATTCGCAAATTCCCGAAACAATGGACAAATTTGTGATCAAAAATAAGCTCAAGGAGGTGGAAGAGAGTCCACATTTCGAAAACGGCGCCAGTTACCAGTTAATCATGCCTCTGCCCCCCACTTTTTTCAAAAGTTAACGCCGCTGATAGGTACATCAAATATAAATAAAAAAATATTTATTTTAGTACGAGATTCGTGACCCACTTTAAGTAAATATAAGCCTTTTATTAAATGGCTGATAACAATCATAACTAGGATTAATTCTATGGTAACCAAATCTAAGTATTATTTTTTTCTACATTTGACATGTTTCTTTATATTCTGAAAATTGAAAAATGACACCTGGACACGGGAATCGAACCCGGGACGCCGGGATCCCGTGTCCAGGTGTCATTTTTCAATTTTCAGAATATGATATCTAGTGGAGTAATTCCCTACTAATAAGCATAAATAATAGCTCTGGCTATTAATTCTTAATGTTTCTTTATGTTTACTACTTACTCCATGGCATCAGCCCAAAGCTGAGTCATACCGACCAAGCGAGTCTGTTGGTAAAAAATAGTTCCAGCTTCTGCGGATAGAGGGCTTAGGGATCGCACCAGCAATCTCTAAACACGACGCCTTTAGCCGTTTAAACATTCCAATCAAATTAATTTAGGAAAAATGTATTTTCCAAAATTTTATATAAATACACGCTGTAAGTTTTTTCAATTTATAATTACGTAAAAAAAATTGTTGAATATAAAAATCTTCTAAAGAGTTACGATCTTAGTTAAAATAATTATCATTAATTTCTCAGCCATAGTTATTAAATACATAATATTAATCAAAACCGTTAGATATCGTAACTTAATGTAAAAACAATAATATAGTTTTTTAATCATTAATTTATTAATGTGTTTGTTTTCATACATCTATCTGTTTATCTAGAATAAATTTAAAATAAGACGCAACCTTTTCAAACTAATCTTTAGCTGTCATATATAAATAATTTTCATTTAGCATTAAGAATAATTTAGATTTGTGTCTGAATTTATAAAGTAGTAAACCGTAACAGAAAATTTTGGAATGCACGTTTTTCTAAATATGCAATTTAAAAGTTGCAAATTTGAAACTAATTTGATCAAAGATGAAAATATTTTTTACTGTCGGACTGTTGGTCATTGTATAGATAAAATAAAACAGTTGATCTCAAGCGAATTTCGCGTGGCAATTTAAAAACAAATAATTCGAAAAGTATCAACGCTCATTTAGAACTTGGGGTACTATTGTCGTTTCAGTATGCTGACAGTGTTAGTTTTGTTACTCTTGAAATATTTTGCATTTAAATAGCTTAGTTGTTTATTCTGTACATTATTGTATGAATACTTGACAATTTAACATTTTAACTGCATATATACTAATAAGTGTGGAAATAGAAACCAGAGTCAAAATACCAGTCATGACTCCATCACAGCACCTAAATTTGGGCAATCGTACACCTGATTCTTCGGGACACAGCTTAATGTTAGATTCCTTAAATGAAGGAATTAATGAGATTCAAAATTCCACAGTGAGCCAGGTATGAACAAGCATATTTGCTTTAGAAATTCATAATTTAATTTTGAAATGAGTTTTTTTTAAACAAATAATATACTTTTTATTGATCATGGATAGAAATAGGTTTGTAATTTTTTGTTTACATATGTTAAAGCACTTGTTAAATACCATAGTTTGCAAAATATGGGGTAATGTTGCACACCATGTCTATAATTTTTCCAACAATACTAGACCAACAATTGAATTCAACCCGTGGCCCGCCAAAATCAAAGTGAAATACCTACAAACTGAAATTGCAGAACCAAACAACAAACTAGGTTGACAAATTGTAGCCGACATAAATGCTTGCTGACTTCCACATAGTTTCCAGAAGCATAAGTTTAATATTAGGCCTACTTGTGTTATCAGTAATTTAGGTATGGGTATGGATGTCTGTGTGTATGTGTGTGTGTGTGTGTGTGTGTGTGTGTGTTGTGTGTGTGTGTGTGTGTACTATATTCGTGCATTAGGTATTATACATATTATGTATAGCCCTGGCCAATCCCTCAAGAACTAATGGGGACCAAATACAGATGCCTTTGTCAACCCTATATTTAGTAAGACATTCGCTCAGGACCCGATATTTGTGGGTTCAAATTCAGGCGGGCTCAACGGATTTTTCTTTAGTGATAAAAATCTGTTGCACGACTTCCTCTGTAGGGAAGTAAAGTCCTTGGGGTCCCATGTTGATTGTGGCGTGTTAAAATCTATTTTTCCGGCAAAATTGGTTGGCCCTTTCGCTCTCGCTCATAGAGATTCTTGTGTGCTGGTGTAGGCAAGAAAATGTACACATAGCTCAAAAAACAACAACTCCGTTCTTAATCCATCCTCGCTAACTTTCTCCACACTTCCCTATCCTTTCATACATCCCTTCGCTTCAACAACATCCACACACCGAGTCTTTTATACATAAAACTCTTAATGTTTCTCTTTTTCACACATTTGTCTACAACATTTAACCACGTCTTACATGGTCTACCCTTCCTTTTGATCCACACACTCTACCTTCATATATTTGTTTAAAAAATAAATTTCGGTAAGGGCCTAGTAATACAGAGGAGAAATCATTTTTTTTATTTCATAAAACAATAAAACAGGTCAAATAAAGAATTAGCACAGATACAGGCATCATTAGATCTTAATTATTGATTGGGTTGTGAATGGACGGACGAAGACACAAAGCAAACAGAATTATTTCTACAAGTCATACTAAAAGAGTTACCAAAAACATTTATGATGTGTTCCAAAAGTGGATTTTTAATTCTCTAAATAAAACACAGATTATTGGGGGGAAAGGGGGTTGCGTGTGTGTCCCCCCCCCCCCCAGTCTCCACCCTAACAACACCCGTGGCACAGCTGTGTGAGCTTTAACTCAACTAAGTTACCGTGGCAATTTAACAGTTCTTCTTTAAATTCAAAATAAGAGTAATCCAGTGTTTGTGTTATCTGTATTCTCTTCTCTCTTCTTTGTGTTTGATAAAAGCAACAATGCCGAAATATTACTCTATTTGTGTGTGACTATTTCTACTATAGAAGACAGAAGAAAGGAAGATGTCACCTTTGTGCATTGGATTCTTCACACATTTTTCCTCTTTCCCTAAGTGGACTTTCTTCATCAGATTTACTCTTAGCAGTTTATTTTTCCTTTTTCTTTAGTTCTATCAATTTACTTTACTATAAAATGTAGCAATTTAGGGATATAGTAAATCAATTCAGCAAGTTAACGAAGATAACTTGGAATTTCACCAAAAGCTTCAAATTTTGTGTGTTTTTCCCCCCTTGTAGTGTACATTTCGAAGAGGTGTATATATAATAAGAGAAGCAATAACTATTTGTGAGTTATTGTGTTTTAGTATAAACTGTTGTCCACTTGGAAGAACAAGAAACAGCAGCTTGACGCAGAAGTTCGGGCAAAGACGGAAGTTCTCAATCAGCTCAAGATAGAGAAACAGACTCTGGAAGGTATGTATGCCACTCATACACTAAAAAAAATTATATTTAAATATTATTTTGGGACTTAATTTCCCATACTGTCAAATAAAATAAAATACTAGGTGTCATTTTGACATGGACTACAAAATACTAGGAAAGTGGAGGCCATTAATACTGCCCTGCTCTAGACTTGTAGTCAGCCACCCTCGACCACTCAGCTATAATTGATACTGCCCTAGACCTCTGACCACTCGGCTATAATCCATACTGCCCTAGACCTCCGACCACTCGGCTATAATCCATACTGCCCTAGACCTCCGACCACTCGGCTATAATCCATACTGCCTTAGACCTCCGACCACTCTGCTATAATGATACTGCCCTAGACCTCGACCACTCGGCTATAATGATACTGCCCTGGACCCTCGACCACTTGGCTATAATTGATACTGCCCTAGACCTCCGACCACTCGGCTATAATTCATACTGCCCTAGACCTCCGACCACTCGGCTATAATCCATACTGCCCTCCACAGGTGAGGTGCAGGGGTCTCAGTTCAGGGTGGCAGACTGGGAGAAAAAGGTCGCAAATAATCAGAAGAACATCGCCCAGATGAAACAGGATGTTACCAACATCACCAAGCAGACAGAGGCCAAGAAGAGAGAGTTCAAGAGCGACCTCAAGAGCTACGAGACGGCCATGTGCGAGTATGCCGCCAACATGACGAGCGCCCCCACGAGATACGACCGCAAGAAGCTGTCTGAGGAGGTGCAGGCGTTGAAACAGCAATCCAAGCAGGTCCAGTCCGAGTTGCAGACCGTTAAGGAGGAGCTAGGAGGGGTCAAGTCGCAGTTCCTGGCCATGATGGGCTCTCCCGGTCAGAATGACACTCCGTCTGCGCTGCGAAGTGTCATGTAAGTTATAATGTGTCTAACCATTGCAAATATTTTGCTGTGTTTGTCAAAATAAACTTTACCATAACCCGCTTAGATGGCCGCACGGTCTAAGGCGCTACTCTCGCAGTAGACTAGACTGCCGATGATGGGGAGATCGAGGTTCGAATCTCAGTTGGATATACTATTATTATTAGCACTGCGTCTTACTACCCTCACGGGCTGTACGCACTTACGCTAATGTGTAATGGTAGGGTGATTGTGAGATGAAATGGAGGACCTACAGTTTAACGTGGGATCCGAACCACGGTGGAGACCTGGCATTCCACACATTCACAAGTTGTGATTAATACACGTCTTGTCAGAGGTGAAGGAAGGGTTTGGCAATCAGATAAATCTGTGCCGGGACCGAGGATTGAACCCTGGACCCCCAACACAGAAGTCTGACACCTTACCCCTAGACCATCAGGATGTACTGAGGGTGATGTTTTCTAAAATGGTTTTCCACTCTACCTCCACGCAAATACGGGTACACTTCATACCTTTATAATACCTAATACCAATAGCATAATTAGTATGTAATCGTATAACCCGGACAGGTAGTAAGGCGCGGTGCTATAAAACTTTACCATAACAGTGAGTGTCGAGATTCAAATCGTTGGCGAGTTAAAACTTTTTTTTTTGTCACCGCACCTTTCTACCATTTTGAGTTATAGCCTATGCATATGTACTAATTACGCTAATATGTTAGGAATAAGAAAGTTTGAATTTAGTGGAAGTGGAGTGAAAGTAGAAAACCATTCAGGTAAAACTAAGTTCCCTCTCAGTACACCAGACCAGGATTCAAACCCCGACCTCTCTGTCATCGGCAGCTCAGTCTATTGCAAGAGTGACGCCTTAGACCATTCGACCACCAAAGTGGGTGAATAAATACTTAGGCCTTAAAATGGTGCTAAAGTAAAGTGCGAATGTGATATCAAATACTAATAATCTACATAAGTATTGAAATGTCTCGACTCGGCATAGTTTACTGTCACTATTTGACAGATGAAAATGCTTACATTCAAATTCTGAGGTCGATCTGATTAATGGTTTTATTAGCACATGATTTTCCCTCCTCTCACCATGCAAATATTTAGCATAATTCATTTAGATACTTTTCTCCTATTTCCACTGAGAGCCTTATGATATTGTGATTTTAGTCTTCAATTGTTCAGTATTGTATGAGGGCGGTGTGGACTGAAATACTTCCTTTATATAACATTTACATTAAAGAACATGCGCTTGAGTTTTATTAAAAAGAATGGTGAAATCTTAAACATCAACTATTTCCAGCCGGTGGTCTGATCAGTTTAGTAAAATGCCTCCATATTCTTCCTCCTTTAATTTATTCCATTTATCTCCTCTCACTTGCATACTTTCTGTTATTCGCTTTTCCCATCTCTTTCCTACATTTTCCATCCTCTAGTCTCTCTTCAATTCATTGTCCATGTTTCTGCTGCATGTGTGACAATGGGTACAAAGTACGCCCTGTACAACACTTCCTTACACTTCAAATAAATGCTTTAAAATAAATATGACATTGTAATATAACATTGGCATCAATATAATGATAGATTGTATTATTTACACATTGAACATGGGCTAAACATGTTCCGGAAAGAAACAATAGATAACTCTTCCTGTGCAATCTTTTGTCCGTGTCTCCAGAAAACAAATGGACGCAGATGAAAGTGGGCTCAGTGAGGAAAACTTGAAGCTACGCGAAGAGCTTGAGAACTTAGAGCAAGTCTCTAATTCTCTCAAGGACGAACTAAACACCCTCAAACAAAAAGGTCAAGAAGGTGTCTAGTTGGCACGTGGACAAATCTCTCCAAGGAATAGAAGCGTACGGCGGATTCGTTTTTCAAAGAGGGGAAAAAAACCCTTCTACATCAAACTATTTTTACAGTAGTTTTGTTTATTTATTTTGAAATCAAATTAAATTTAAATATAACTGGAAATTTAAAATAAATCTAATATAAACCTGTAATTTATGTAAAAATAAAATAAAAATTATATAATAATGCAGATCTTGTTTGATTAAACTTTATAGCATCTCAAAGTATATTTATCTCTTTAAGTAAAACTTCTTTCCACTTTATGAGGAATGTTTTATTACATGTGGAAGGATTTACAAGAAAGGTGGAGAAAAGGAATAAACGCAATATGGCTTTTACACTTTACACTGCTATCACTGGACAAAGAGGTAATGACTGCCTCTTGGAGAAAATCAATCGTTACTGCCCAATCCCCCTGCCTAGGTTTCATTCTATCGGAACTAATCAGGAGAGAAAGTGTAAAACATGCAACGCAACTTCCTAAGAGAGGAAACCAAAAATACACAAAAGGGAGGAAAAGAAAATTGGTTATGAATAATAGGAAACATAAATAGGAACATGTAAAGTTAATGACTTTAAATATTAGTGGCATCTATTTGGGGAAATAGATCATTAAATGAAGACAAGAGAATAGAGAGAAATAATTTTATTTCAAATATATAAACATTTTTATAAAATTGTAAACTTTTTCGAAAAAACATATGTGTAAAAAAACATACAAATTTGTGCACACAATTTAATATAGCGGGTGAAAACGGCATGCACGTAACAGACTTAAATAATGAAATGAATGACTGGATTAATGATATCATTACTTGTAAAAAGTATCTTGAGGTTGGTAACTACCCACTTTGTTCTGTGATGGTTGAATCCAAGTCTAGATCTTTGAGAAGTCTTGTAAAGTCGACCCAAGTGACACGGTTGTCCGTAGTTTCGGCCATGAGTGAAAACTCGTACTAAAAAATATACAATATTTAAAAATACATTGGAAATAAAAACACTAAATCTATGGCATAATGATATGAGATAATTTGTAAAATATATTTGTAAGAAGGTAGAGGAAAGGTCGATAGAAACATATAAAAATAACGATCAAAATATGGCTGTTACAATGAAAAGAATAACACAGTTCGCACTTTACACCGCTGCCACTGTACAATCCGCCAATTGAAACCTAGGTCGGGAGATTGGGCGGTAACGGTTGATTTTCTTCAAGAGGCAGCCATTACCTCTTTGTCCAGCGGCAGCAGTGTAAAGTGTGAATTGTGTTCATCTTTTCATTATAAAAATCATATTGTGTTCGTCCCTTTTATATGTTTCTATCAACCTTTCCTCCCCTTAACTTCTTTCTAACATGTATTAAATTTAGGGGTGTACCGATGTGAATATCGATGATCATAATCGGACGATTATTAGTGCATTGGCAATTAATCGTAATCAGTAATTAGTATGCCGATTAATCTGTTTTTTTAAATAAAATTTTCTAGGTAGGAGTTGATGAAATCACTTTCATTGTTGACAGTTGCGTGTCTGTAGGCCGTTATGTCTCGGGTGTTTTCATGAGAACAAGTGTTCACAAACACAAGTGCTGTCAAACATTTCACGTATTTGGTGCGCAAATTCAACACTTTTGGGGATTCGAACCTTGGTGAGTAAAGTTTTATTTTTCCAAAACAGGATACATGCAAATACCGACAATAAAGTCATCAAATGTGGAACATCAGACAAATAACCACCAGAATAAAAAATTGTTGCAACTACTTCATTTGCTAAATTTGATCAAATTTTATAATTTCAAAATCGTGCATCTCTACAAAGTTTACATAAACATTTCGGCTGCATGGTACGTCAGTTAATCAACAGGTGTGCGGCCTCACATAATCACGGATCAAGCTACGAGTTTACCACACCTGCTTTACAGTGTTGCCACATTATTTTCTTGAATAACATTCTAGATTGTATTTTTACAAGACAGTTGACAGGTTCAGACGACCACGACTGAACCATAAAGATTATTTTTTACCTCGTCTTACTACCTGTTCAGGTTATACACCTATGTACTAATTATACTAATGGTTTTAAGGATGAGGAAGGTTATATTTAGAGGAAGTGTACCCACATTTGCACAGAGAGAGAGCGAAAACCATTTAGAAAAAAACCACCCTCAGTACACCCGACCAAAATTTGAACCTGGATCTCCCCGTTATCGGCAGTCTAGTCCAACACTAGAGTGGCGCGTTAGACCATGCGGCCACCGAAGTGCATCAGTTGAGATATTGTTACCTTGGTATTGATGGGCAGAGCGGCGGCGCGGGGCACACCTTACTGTCCAGAAAACTCAGTAGATCGTTGTAGTTGTACTCACAGGCTTCGTTTTTATCAATCCTACCAACCCACAGATAACAACAGTTAATATATTCGCCTCCCTTGCATCATAATACTTAGTTTTGCAATACATGTTTAAGTTGGCAATGCAGGGGACAAGAGGAAGGGTCAATGTTGTTGCAGTTTTTATATCAAATCTTTTGTTTTAGCAAAATAAATAAAATATTTCTCCATTAGAAACCTAGAGTATAATTTCCTTCACAAGGTGACATCAACACTTGTTGAATATCTGTCAAAGGTGTCCTGGAATTTAATGGCAACTTTTTCTCTTCATTTAAAAAGTGTCTCGTCTACTAAATTGTAACACGTGTGCAGTAGCAAGACTCACGTGTCGAGCACAGCGTTCAGAAGGTCCCTGTCTACCGGGAGGGAAGCGCGGCACAGGGAGTATATGGCGCCGCGGGGCAGGTACCCCTTGCGTTCTGGGTCCTTGTGTCGTAGGTTCTCTTGGAGGCGGTCCAAGTCTTTGAACAGGTAGCGGGTCAACTCTGTGTGCACTATGGACCTGCAACGACAGAATAAAATAGTACATTCGCGCGCTAAGGGGTGTCACAAGTAACAGCTATGGACACACCCTTTGGTGGTCGAACGGTCACTCTCGCAATTAGACTGGACTGCCGGTTACAGGGAGATCGGGGTTGGAATCCCAGTCGGATGTACTGAGGGTGGTTATTCCTAAACGGTTCTCCAATTTCCCGCCACCAAAACTTTGGTACACTTCCTTTAAAGTTTAAATTAAACCTTACTCTGCCCGAACGTTGGCTTTTCGTTTGGGTGGCATAATTTATTTCGATAATAAAACAAATACTATGTGATCATCACAATTACAAATTCACAATGAATATTTGTGGTGGTGGGGGGGGGGGGGGGTGAAAGTTTGAGGTTACATGTTCTGATATGCAAAAAATCTAAAAAAATAAAATCCCCCCCCCCAAAAAAAAAATCCCTAAAAAATAAAAATAAATCCTATAACCCGATTGCAGCGCCACCTACCGGGTCTAATTGTGAATCTAAACCATCCACGAACCCACTCAAACACACACAAAAAATTTCATCAAAATTGGTCCAGCAGTTTAGGAGGAGTTCAGTGACATACACACATACAGAAGAATTTTATATATATATATATATGATGGCTTAGTACTTTAACGACTATGGTACTTTAGCGTGACAGGATGTGTCTCACCTGAGCATGGCCCTGGTGTGTTTGTCGGAGGGCGCGCGTGCATTGTAGTGCCTGCCCAACGTGAGGATCTCCTGGTCAGTGATGTTGTCGCAAAGGATCCTCCCGAGCACCTCCTTCATGTTAATGTAGGATATGAGTCCTTGGTCCCAGCGGGGCTGTGTCCTCAGGTAGTCGCACACAAACTGCTTGTACATGGGGCGCAGGACCTCCCGGAGTTTCAGCAGGATCAGGCGGATGTTGCTCTTGGGGAACTGCCGCAAGGATCAGGACACTACCGGTTAACTTTCAACTAGAGTTGGCTCCAATACAAATCCTCGATGTACCGACCGACATCAATTATAGGATATGAATTAGATTCTTTGGAAAAATTATGAGCCATACGAGGTAATAGAAAATACAAATTGTCTATAAATGTCAACATTTTGTTTGTATCATGTGTTCATACATTCAGTTAAGTGTTTAATTAATGGTCTGGGGTTTGGTGGTTGAGTTCGCCCTGTAATATTGTTGGGGCTAACCCACCAATAAGTAATATCAAAGCTTTAAAACAATTGAAAATTCAAAATTTGAAAACAAATATGTGTATTTTTTAAGTCTCGAATCTGACATATTCTCTAAAACCGTGGTTCTAAAACTTTTTTGGATTGTACCTGTTGGTCATGACAAAATGTTTATTGTACATACCCCAACGATAAATTTTCCACAAATGACAAATATCAGGTAATCAATCAAAGGAGAAAATTTCCTCAGTCATGTCAAAAATTCGACAACACGTTTGGTTCTCTTGTAATGTTACCCATTTTACCTTAAGAACTGCTCATACACCCCCTGAAAGTCACTCGTGTACCCCTGGGGGTACGCATACCCAGTTTGAGAACCACTGTCCTAAAAGATTCAAGGCTTTGGGGGATCTCAATCCTTACTTTAAAACTATTTAATCTGAGGGCACAGGATAAGGAAGGAGAATTAAAAACTATAGCCAGAGTTTGTCCAGAGAAAGAGTGAGAATCCCAGACGAGTGCTGCACTTCACTCCGTCGCTACCCACCAAGGACACCCTCTGGTACCACTCCACTTGGAGTCCTTGTCTTTTGAGTCGAACATGAAACCCTCAAAAATGCTGGGTAGATTTTATGGATAAGACCTAATCCTTAGGAATATTAGAATTAAAAATTTTTTTTTTTTAAAATGTATGATTTGAATTTATTTTAGAGCTCTAACACTGCTCATTGGGGTTCACAACCAATTATAATTATACTACAAACTTAACAACCAGACCCCAGAGCAGTAATTTAACACTCAACTGAATGTATGAATGTTATAATGAATGGATTATAAGAAAGAAGGTTAACATTTAGTTACTATTTTTATTTTATATTTCCTATTGTGTACGGGACCGCCGCAAGGGGGTGGACGACCGCCCCGAACGTCTTGAGCAAGGCGTTCTTCGTACCCATTTGTACAAACTACATCTATTTTTGTTTCCATCCTGTGGTTTGTGTCGGTTTTTTTATTCGAGCCATATATTTTCCACTACCGATTGGCTAGGCCTGTTGTAGATTAATATGCCTTATAATATTACTTAAGACTAGGACAGGCACAACATCCAGCCCCCCGGCCGTTAGTTTATCAATGTGAGAGGGTCCCCACATTTTACTGACGATAAATTTCTCGGCCGTGCCGGGAATCTAACCCACTTCCGACTGAGCTAAGGTGTCGGATTCCAAAAAATAAATGTTTAAGATAATTTATATCTTGTGAGTTTTCAATTGTTTTCTCCAATGAAAATCCCCGCCAAAGACTGTCACTCTTTATCACACAATTAAAAGTGTTTGCCGAGTCATGAAACAGTTTTAGCGAGTGAAATGTTTGACCTCTTGCGAGTTCAGCTCCATGTATCTCAGAGCGTACTCGTCAGCGTCCACCAGCCGGAACCGGAACCTGTGGAGCTCCAGGGTGTTGCCGATGTAAAAGTCCTCGTGGTTGTAGCACTCGGGTGCCTCGGAACCAAACAGGTCCTGGTTCGGACGGAATATCTTACTCCTCGAGATGAACGGCCCGCAGTGGAAACCTGCCGACAGTTTTGTTATGATACCAACCTACCTGTCCAGTGGCAGCAGTGTAAAGTGTGAACTGTGTTGTTCTCTTTATGGTACAAGTCATATTGTGTTTGTTCCTTTACTTCTTTATTGAACCGTCTCAAGGGAAAAAAAGTTTTTCTTACATTTATATTTATAGTTATTACAATTAATTTTTTATCAAATTACACCAAAAATATATCAGTATTTTATTTAAAAACAAATAATTCTACTACAGGCTTCGGTGGTCGAACAGTCTAAGGTGTCGTTTACACAGTAAACTCCCGACTGCCAACGATGGGGAGATCCGGGTTTGAATTATGGTTGAGTGTAATGAGGTTTTTTTTTTTACTAAATTGTCTTTTCACCCTCTCTACCCACACAAATGTGGGTACATTTACTCTAAATTCAACCTTACTCATCCCCAACAAATTATTCTGAGTCACTGTGGTACCAACGATTGCTCATAGTAAACCAATGATTTCCCAAGTCCATCACAGACTTTGTCCTAAACTAGGAGTGAAGAATGACCCTGAGCACGAGACTAATCTTGGATAGCTCAGTGGTGCTGCATTGGCGCAGTAAGACAAGGGTACTGAGTTCGCTCCCCGTTTCCAGGTATAATTTTTCAATTTACAAATACAAAGAAAAGAAGATTCGACCTTGGTCCTGGACATTCCAAAGTTCTGCAAGTCCCTAGTGACCACCCCGACAAGAAGCGGTGTGTACCTGTGTTGGCTTGCGGCTGTTCGAACACGGCGATAGTGTCGTCGGAGAGGTAGTAGCTGATGATGAAGTGACGCGATTGGTCGGCCGGGTTCCCTCCGAGCATCTCCGCCCTGAACCGCAAGATGTGGCTGTCGAGACCTTGCCTGGGATGGTACATGGAAATTAACAGGACTTTGAATGAGACGAACGACTTGAGATTATCTTCACTTTAAAGTAGAGATGGAATGCTTGAATCCTCAAATCGTAGAATCTTATCTTATTTGAGAGAGCCATCATTCGAAAACTCTACAAAAAATATTTATAATACAAATCATAAGTTATTGACTTGAAATAACAATTTCAAGTTTTAGTAATAAATAAGTGTATAAATAATCAGTCAAATTACAAAATTCCCAAACAATGGAAATGGATGTGAATAAATTATGAAGTGACATCTTTTAATTTTTTGAGGTATTTTGTTTTATTTGGAAGAAAGTCAATTTCCTGTGTTTGTCCTTTATGTTATATGTTCCTTTTACATGTTCCTATCCATATGTCCTATCATTATTTACTTCCTCTTTATCCCTTTTGTGTTTTTGGTTTCTTCTTTTATTAAGTTGCGTTACGCGTTTCACACTCCCTCCTGATTAGTTCCGATAGAATGAAACCTAGGTCGAGAGATTTAGGCGGTGATGATCAATTTTCTTCAAGGGGCAGCCAATACCTCTTTGTCCAGTGGCAGCAGTGTAAAGTGTGAACTGTGTTCTGCGCGGAAGATAGAAAGGGTCGGGGAGAAATCGTCACGTCGCCGCCACAAATTCAACCTCTTCTTCGTGTTCTCTCTGGTTAGTATAGTATTATGTCCTAGAGTAGAAAGCAGACATGAGTACCTGTCTTTTTGAATGAACTTGGTGAAGTCCCTGTTCGGAGGGACTGGGATCATATTCCTGCAGTTAGCGGCCGAGTCCTCGTAGGTCCCAAACCCGTTGTAAGGCGGCAGCAATGGTGGTGGAGGTTTGGCGTGCTGCACTTCATCTGCCGACAGGGGGCGCTCTGCTGCTGTGAAGTCGTCTGGGAGAGGGAAAAATGGTGAGATGTCAAACACAGGTTATGTTGAATTTAGAGATTTTTTTTAGATCGGGTAGTAAGGCACGATGATGATGATAATAATAATAATAATAACAATCAGTCAAAGATGTGTCATCATACGCCATTCTAAGAGGTTGACAGGGAACATACCGAGACCGTACTTGGCCCGGAAGTACTCCTTGGTGAAGGGGTCGCAGTCGGTGATCATCACCTGGCGACCGAACACGTTTATAGCCGCCCCTAGGGTCAGGTCACAGTCCTTGTAGTACTCGGCCCTCTCCTGGCCGCAGTTGAGCGGGTCCGAGATGTACCGGCCCTTCACAAACCCTGAGCTTATGACGTTGAGAACCGTGAACCGGCTGTCCCAGCCAGGCTGAGGTAGGGAGGTGTACGTCTGTGGAAAGTCAGGTAAGACGGTAACAAGGGGGGAAACTGTGACTCACAACTTAAAGCAAGGGTCCGATCTTTTGACAATTTTTAGTTGATCGCAAACTGAAAATTTTGTCATAAAAAGTTAATCTTTGAGTCTCCTAAACTCGCAAATGTACTTTCAAATAATATTTGAGTGACCAAAATAATTAAGGATAGGACCTCAAATCCTTAAGGATATTCGAGGATTCGAGAAAATTTCAGATTAGAGATTCTAATCTTTTTTTTCTTCTTTCTTTTCAATATTTCAAGTGAAATTTGTTTTAGAGATCTAATTCTACTTATTGGGGTTCAGAACCAATTATAATAGGATAAATATACTAAGCTAACCCCAGACCAGTAATTTAACACATAACTGAATGTATAAATCGAATGGATCATTATAAAGAATGATAACATTTTGATACTATTTGTATTTTATATTTCCACTTATGTTCATAATTTTTTACAAGATTCGATGGTAGATTGTAGATTAATATTTTTAAAACAGTGGGTTTGATCCAACTCTAAAAAATAACCTTGGATCAGTCATAATCGATCATGTTATAAGAAAATGCTATAGTTTATTATGAAAATGTATGTTTTATTTTATTATTTTCTTTTCCATAAAGAAGGGGACACTAGTATTTGAGAAAGGTTGATTTTAAGGAATAAATATTTGATGTAGATGTATAGTCAAATAAAAAGCCAAAGTAGAACGTAGGAAACGAGGGCTGATCTCAGAACTTTTGGTGAGTTTATTAGTCGACCGGGGCCCAAAAAGGTTGCCGACCTCTGTTTTAAACCACTCACAACAAGAAAAAAAGAGGATTAAACATTTCTATTTTTGAACTTGAGTTTTTCATTAAAATATGAATAAAACACTTAAAAAATAAAGATCATGTTCAAATCCAAATGATCAATATATTTATATAGATGATATTAGCATGTATCTACTCTGTTCGGGTAATACACAAATATACATTATGCTAATGAGTAGGATGGAAGGTAATTTAGAGACGTGTACCACATTGCATGAGAAAGTGTAATATTATGAAAAAAACCACCCTCGGTACACTGGCCGTGATTTGAACCCTGATCTCCTCATCGTCGGTAGTCTAGTCTACTGCGAAAGTGACACCCTAGACCATGCGGCCACTGTAGCGGTGACAGATATTCAAGATTAAGAGTACAATGCGTAGGAAATAAAACTAAAAGTAGGTAGTGAAGAGTATTTTATTAAATTGTTGAGAAAAGCTGTAAAAGTATTTAAATTATCTGATGTAGCGATACATCTCAGCATAAAGTGAACGCTACCTTGCGCAGTTTGGCCCTCCTCATGAACATGTACCCGGTGTCCCGGCCCGAGTTGGGGGGGATCACCTCCTTGATCTCCATCGTGTCATCAGACAGGTAGTAATAGATCTCCAGATTGTGCAGCAGGCCGTGCGGACTCGCGCGGTCGTCCCAGTACCCGTAGAACCTCAGGACCTGGCGGTCGTGCGCCAGGAATTGCCGCAACGTGTCCACCGCGTTGTTGGGGTGTTTAGCCAACATGCGGTCCGCCAGCTGCGGCAAGCATCTAATATAGTCAACTGATTTCATCAAGTCAGCGTGTGCTTAACCTTCCAATACTGTCAACAAACTTAATATTTCCACAAATTTTTTTTTTCCCAAGCGAAAGAAGGTTCTGGAATGAGGAATGGAACAAACACAACATGGCTTTTACAACGAAAAAAAACAAACAGTTCACACTTTACATTGCTGCCACTGGACAAAGAGGTAATGGCAGCCTCTTGAAGAAAATCAATCGTTACGCCCACTTTCTAAACCTAGGTTTAATTCTATCAAAACTCATCAGGAGGTAATGTAAAAAGCACAACAAAACTTCCTAAAAGAGGAAATAAAAAAACAAAAGAGAAAATATGAAATTGATAAAGAATGATAGGAGACCTAAAAAGGAATAATTAACACAAAGGAAAAAGACAATGAATGTTTAAAAGTAAGGGAATACTATTTGTTGGATTTTATAACCTCCATTATGTCAATAAATTACCAAAAATGATCACTTTGCAGCTGTATCACTTTCTACTGGTACAACCCACTCACCCTGTCCCTCTCGACGCTGTAAGGGTCCGGCGGGCTCTCGACGGGATCGGGCACCGCGATACCCATCCTGTTGAGGAACACCCTGGTGAACCGGTCGCAGTCGGTGATCTTGAACACGCGGCCAAATAGCTCCACCTCTCGGTTGACATTGAAGTCGATCATGTCGTAGAAGTCCGAGTCCCGAGGGGCGGGGAAATGGATTCTCTGGCGACTGATCAGAGTACCTGCGGGTGAGGTCAACGTTACCGTTCGAGACCGACATGGCCGAAACTACGGTTCGGTCCCGCCATATCTAAAGGTTCTCAGAGACCACTATAATTATACCTGCTTCGGTGGTTGCATGGTCTAAAGGCATCACTCTTTGTGTTAGACTAGACTGTTGATGATGGGGTGATCTGAGTTCAATGCCTGTCAGGTGTACTAAGGGTGTTTAAACAAAAAGTTTACCACTCTCTCCATGCAAATGCGGGTACACTTTCTATGAATATAGCCTTCCCTATCCTTAAAACAATTAGCATAATTAGTACATAAGCTTATAACCTGAATGTGTTGTAATAAGCAGTGATTAAAAAACCAAGAGTTTTCATTTATAAATTTCAGAAGTATTAGTACACCATCATCATTATCATCATTATATCATCATCACTCATCATCATCAAAATGTTTCCAGCCTTTGGCCGGGTCAGTTTAGCACATTGTGTAGACCTTATATTAAAAAAAACTTGATTTTCTTTTACTTTGCATTTTACTGGCCATTACGGCTATTATTTGGAGTGTGGCAAACCTTCGAACAACTTTGATCTCGCTTAAAATATTCATCCACTTCAACTTCGATTATTCAAAAATAAAATTCTGTATTTAACAAATTAATAACAAAACTTCAAAATCAAAATATTTAAAGTTGAAATGTTAATTTTTTGTAATTTGTTGCTGTTATGTTTATCACAAATTAGTGTTCACTTAACAAAAACCTTATAATATAATTAAATCACATGGTAATTTTGATAACGTAATTTATCATTTCAAGTAAACTATATTTATCAGAAATTCAATTAATATTATGCAACATGTATATTTTTCGATTCGACTTCGCTTTGAATTTTGAAAAAGAGGATTTTATAAACGGTTTGTACTTTAATTACTCCAATGGGACAAGGAAGAGAAAGCTTAGAGGAAATGTAGCTTAATTTGTGTGGAAGGAGTGTGGGAAACCATTTATAAACAAATATCCTTAGTACATCCAGCTGGGATACAAACTCCAACCTTCCCGTCACACGCAAACTAGACTGAGACCAGTGTTCCTACCGATGCGAGTACCTGAATGCGTCTTCTACTTGTTCGGGCTAATTATGCTAATGTGTTTGGTATGAGGAAGGTTGAAATTTAGAATAAATTACCTGCATTTCATAGAGGCAGACCCCCTCAGTACATCCGACCGGTTTCTAACCTCGATCTCCCCGTCATCGGTAGTCCAGTATATTGCGAGAGTGACACGTTAAACCATGTGACCACCGAAGAGTTGCAAGTACCTTATATCAATATTAGGCTCTACGAGTGATAATTAATGTTATTCCCATAAATATTGATACGAGAAGGTGTTTTCAAAGAGCGTGTATAAGCGAATTGAGAGTCACCTTCGTTTAGTAACATTCACCTTGAGGGATGCCGCTGTTGGCGACCTTGGGCTCCACAACTTGGACAGTTCCATCCTCGAGGTAGAAGTATATCTTACACTTTCTCACCAGATGTGCGTATCTCTGTTCTTGGACAGTTTCTTGGAAGTACGCATCGAAACACAATACCTAGAGATACCCCAAGATTAAGAATAAGTTACATAGAAAGGTGTTGGAAGGTACAAAAAAAAAAGGATAAAAAATATTTTTGTTAGTAAATGTCAAAACAATAACTGTTAATCCGGTTTCGATGATGGCATAGACTGCAATAGATTCGACTTAACTGTACACTATTTGATCCCCCTGGAATGTGAGCCCTGGGGAAATTGCCCCCTTTTGCCCCCCTCCCAGACGCGTCCCTGCCACTGGGTATGTCTTTATTTAACAAGTGCTCACTGTACGTTGTCAGACTTTGAGGGAGAGTTACACTACGTAAGTTTCTAAATATCAAACATAAGTAAAGCAATTGACATATTCAATCCCTGCCCTTATTTACCATAAAAAAAAATTACCTCCAGATAAAGTCTAGAGACATTTAATATTCGTAAATTTTACTTTCCCTAAGGTCGCTCAGTGACGTGCGCGTTCTAACCCACTCTGAAATATTGTCCTGGCTGCAGCCTTGGTTTTTCTTAAATGGTTTTCCACTCTTGCCCGCCACGCAAATGAGAGTACATTTCATCTCAATTCACTCTTACTCCTCCTTGACACACTTGCATAATCAGTGCATATGAGTACAATACAAACGGGTGGTGAGATGTGGTATTAAACAAAAAAAAACTGTTCACCTGTTTATCGAAAACAATCCACGCAGGCAGTTCTGGGGCTTCTGCCCTTGCGTAGATGGATGGATATTTGCTGGGCCTGCTCCATGGAAGGGGAGCACCTCCGATACCCGGCTTTAATTTCTCTGTAAGTATGGGAACACTGTTCAAGTGTTCAAAATGCTGGGATTTGTGAAATCTGGTTTGACCAATCTGGGAGGAAATTTATTCATGTAGTGACTAAAACAAATTATTTTAGCCTATAAATCAATAAAAAAAAATTGTTAGGTTTATTAGATTAAATAAAAAAATTATTGATGATTAAAATTACCGTGAATAAGTTATTAGTTGAGTAAAATTAGAGCAAAGTAAGTTATGTGTAGTAAAAATAAGACTTACATTATTTCGAAATGAATTTCCTGGGAGCAAAGGCAACACAACACTTCGAATCATTGTTCTTCTGGCCTTACCTATAGCTTCTGCAAGCTTACCTAAATGATAACATTATTAAACCAATAAATCATTATTACTACTATTACATAAAACAACATTCATAGTGTATTCATTGTTTACGTGTTGCCATAGAAACGTTAAGCATAGTTGCCATGGAAAGGCCAAAGATCATTTAATACATTTGTATCAAAGATTGATTTTTATTGAGAGTACGGTTCTCAAGAGCTTTATGGCTCTATCTCCTTAATACTAATTTGGTAACGACAGCCATTATGGCGTTAATTTCAAACGCTATTTATATTAAAATCTCAAATATTTTCATAATATTAGCCTTTAGAGTTTTGTATACTTTATACGTAGGATATATCATTTTGGTTACAAGTACAGTAAGATAAATTATGTTTGTTTTAATATTTTATGTTTACAAAAACACATGATTGATTATCTGCTTGAAATACTATTTAATACCTATTCAAAATTGATTTGTTTGAACCAACACGGACTCACTTTTTGAATCCGAGCAACATCATTAATCTCATTAATAGTATATCAACTATTTATTTGTACAAATGAAGATTGACAAAAACCTTATAAATCATGGTGGGTCACTAAACATGTATCTGCATTTAAGTGAATCGTAATCCTATTATTGAGTTTGGGACCCATGATTGGCCTAAGTAAGAACAAACATTAAGGAAATAGCATGAAGTAATTGACATATATGATATGAAAAAAAAATCTCAATTTGCACGTTGTGTCTAATTAGTTTTTTAATAAAATAAGTTTCGTGTTACTACCTTACTAAGATATATAGCTTGATTTAATTCTTAGGTTTTGCGAACTAGCCAAATCTAAACTAATTATAAATTTAAATATTTCGAACAGCCCGCTCAGCTAATACCTCTTCTATAAATAACCAATTCTGCATCCATAATTGAGTCTATAGTACAAATAATAACACAATAATGTAGTTTGAATATTTATAATGTACTGTTTAAATAGAAAAATAAAAATGTTTAGTTCCACCTTATCATTAACCAATCTGACACAAGTAATACACACTATTTATAGAATATAAAGTTAATGAATGGATTTTTTTTATTGTAGGTCCGTACATTTTTTTCCCCCCGAGATGTTATCAAAGTTTTGAACTTTGAAATAATCGCGTTTCAGCATGAGAGCATGAAAGTTTCTTTTGAAGACACGATTTGAACTTCGACCCAGCTTCGACCATTGTTCAGCTATTTATTTCTTCTTTGACGAAAGCTAGTCAGAAAAGTACTTTGTTGTAATAAATTAAAAATAAGTAACTTAAGAAAATAAATTCAAGCTTTGAAAAAATATATTTTTAACATATGTTAGTGGTAATCTGTTCAAAATATAGAGTTTATAATATTTAAAATTTGCATAGATTTGACCTTCATTGTGTTAACTACACTGACTATGGTAGTTTTTCTGAGCAAAGATGGCAACTCTACTGTATAGAGGCAGAAATATTGCCGAAGCTTTAGTTCGTAAAAATGGACCCAAGGTAACCTTTTCTAAATTAAAACACAACTGAAGCGTATATATTATCGTGCTTTTCACTTTAATAATGTTTTTTAATACTAATTATGTCTACCATGCAATGATTGGACATAATTTTAAAGTGGTCTGCTAGGAATGGACTGGCCAATTAAATTATTTATTAGCACAATAATTTTTTTTATATAAAATGATTTTCACAATTTGACTAAACTAGTAATGTCTTATTTGACATAAATAACATCTAACCTATTTCGTAATTGGGTGTTTTATTTTAACAACACCGAGTAATAATTATTAATGTATAAGGCAATTTTATTAAAGGATAAAAATAGCTAAAATAACCTTTTGCATTAATCCCATTGTATCTCCGAATTCGAATACCTTAAAAAAAAAAAAGATTTCAAAGTTTGTTATTTCCTGGGAACATTTATATTATAAGCAAAAGACGTAGGCATATTATCATCTGTCAAAACTGTCAAAAATAGGTCGACTCTACATCATTATTAAAAGTAAAATGCATAGATATTTGGCACCTACAGAACTTACTATAATTTTTTAAATTTTAAAACAGTCTGTATTTAGCACATTGCTACACACATAATGTGCTAGATTTTTAGAATAATTTAGAGAATATTGAACTTTCAAATATATACAGTTATTTGTTCTTTAATGTATTCATATCTAAATATATATAAACTTTACATTAATCAGTGACTGTATGTACACTAAGACAGGGTCCCTGATGTCTTTGGTTGAGGTTTCTAATAAAAGGATTGAGCTGTAGATCTGCACAAACATCACAAATCATCTTAACACTGTTGTTGGCTGGGGTTTACTACAAACTCTGTGTCTAGTGCGAGAAAGAAAGTTGTCTTAAACAATCTTCTGCATGGGTATGACGAAGTCTCTTCTAAATCACTATACCAAAAACCCAAGTAACCTAAGTGGCCCCATTTTGATTGTATTATTGCCTGCCCCCATGACTCTTTGGCTAATAAAAGTTTACTACAGGTCTTGGGTCCTTGGTTCTATTTCAGTTTCAGGCACCTAAATAAATTTACTAAAAATAATTTTTCCTGGGAGTTTATCTATTTATCACACATACATGTTACACATCCACTGTGCTGGTTGGGTGTGTAGTAGGGCTAACCCTTATTTTTTGTAATGAGAAGCCCACTTTCGACAACCAACATTGATTGAAAGTCACCAAAATTTGACGTCCTAAAAATATATTAGTTATCGTATCCAAATTTTCTTTTTATCACCACATCTCACTACCTCTTCAGGTTGTACGCATATGCACTAATTACACTGATGTGTTAGAGATGAGGAAGGTTGAATTTAGAGGAATTGCCACATTTGCCTGGAGGAGAGTGGAAAATCATTTATGGAAAAAAAAAACACTCTTAGTACATCCAACCGGGACTTGAACCTCAAGCTCCCTGTCATCGGCAGTCCAGTCTAACACCTTAATCCATGTGGCCACTGAAGCATCATTGTGGCAAAATGAGTTTCAAGTTTTCAAATAACGGACCTTTTATTAAAATCGTGGGTAATTTGTCTCGGGTTAAGGGGGCTGAAATGGTTTTTCTCAGTAAAAACCTATTCTCAGAAATAAATATGGAAAAAATATATAGTGTTGTAGACAAATTTTAATACTACGTATGTTAAATAACTTATTTTAAAAAAATAGAATAAATAGTTTTATGGTGGTACTCTTGCAACTAAATAGACTGCCAAGGGATTCAATTCCCTAGTTGGGTTCAGTGAGGGTTGTTTTACCTAAATGGTTTTCCACTCTCTCTCCATGCATATGTGAGTACATTTAGTCTATATTCAACCTTCCTCATCTCTTACAAATTAGCATAATTAGTAGGCCCTACATAAGCGTTTAAACGTTAACCTGAATAGATAGTAAAGCACAGTGACAAAAAAAATTCTAATTACCCAACATTTTAACAATGTTGTACTAGGAGCGCACAGCCGGGAGCTCATTTGAAGGGTAATATCTGGGTAAATTGTTGTACTAGGAGTGCACAGCCGGGGAGCCCACTTAAAGGGTAATATCTGGGTAAACTGTGTTGTAATTAGGAGTGCACAGCCGGGGAGCCCATTTAAAGGAAAATATCTGGGTAAACTGTGTTGTATTAGGAGCGCACAGCCGGGGAGCCCATTTAAAGGAAATATCTGGGTAAACTGTGTTGTATTAGGAGTGCACAGCCGGGGAGCCCATTTAAAGGGAAATATCTGGGTAAACTGTGTTGTACTAGGAGTGCACAGCCGGGGAGCCCATTTAAAGGGAAATATCTGGGTAAACTGTGTTGTACTAGAGTGCACAGCCGGGGAGCTCATTAAGGGGAAATATCTGGGTAAACTGTGTTGTACTAGGAGTGCACAGCCGGGGAGCTCATTTAAGGGAAATATCTGGGTAAACTGTGTTGTACTAGGAGTGCACAGCCGGGGAGCTCATTTAAAGGGAATATCTGGGTAAACTGTGTTGTACTAGGAGCGCACAGCCGGGGAGCTCATTTAAAGGGAAATATCTGGTAAACTGTGTTGTACTAGGAGCGCACAGCCGGGGAGCTCATTTAAAGGGAAATATCTGGGTAAACTGTGTTGTACTAGAGTGCACGCCGGGGAGCTCATTTAAGGGAAATATCTGGGTAAACTGTGTTGTATTAGGAGTGCACAGCCGGGAGCCACTTAAAGGGTAATATCTGGGTAAACTGTGTTGTATTAGGAGTGCACAGCCGGGAGCCCATTTAAAGGAAAAAATATCTGGTAAACTGTGTTGTACTAGGAGCGCACAGCCGGGGACCCATTTAAAGGGAAATATCTGGTAAACTGTGTTGTACTAGGAGTGCACAGCCGGGGAGCTCATTTAAGGGGAAATATCTGGGTAAACTGTGTTGTACTAGGAGTGCACAGCCGGGGAGCTCATTTAAAGGGAAATATCTGGGTAAACTGTGTTGTACTAGGAGCGCACAGCCGGGGAGCTCATTTAAAGGGAAATATCTGGGTAAACTGTGTTGTACTAGGAGCGCACAGCCGGGGAGCCCATTTAAAGGGAAATATCTGGGTAAACTGTGTTGTACTAGGAGTGCACAGCCGGGGAGCCCATTTAAAGGGAAATATCTGGGTAAACTGTGTTGTACTAGGAGTGCACAGCCGGGGAGCTCATTTAAGGGGAAATATCTGGGTAAACTGTGTTGTACTAGGAGCGCACAGCCGGGGAGCTCATTTAAAGGGAAATATCTGGGTAAACTGTGTTGTATTAGGAGCGCACAGCCGGGGAGCCCATTTAAAGGGAAATATCTGGGTAAACTGTGTTGTATTAGGAGTGCACAGCCGGGGAGCTCATTTAAAGGGAAATATCTGGGTAAACTGTGTTGTATTAGGAGTGCACAGCCGGGGAGCCCATTTAAAGGGAAATATCTGGGTAAACTGTGTTGTACTAGGAGCGCACAGCCGCGGAGCTCATTTGAAGGGTAATATCTGGGTAAATTGTTGTACTAGGAGTGCACAGCCGGGGAGCCCACTTAAAGGGTAATATCTGGGTAAACTGTGTTGTATTAGGAGTGCACAGCCGGGGAGTCCATTTAAAGGGAAATATCTGGGTAAACTGTGTTGTACTAGGAGCGCACAGCCGCGGAGCTCATTTAAAGGAAAATATCTGGGTAAACTGTGTTGTACTAGGAGCGCACAGCCGGGGAGCTCATTTAAAGGGAAATATCTGGGTAAACTGTGTTGTACTAGGAGTGCACAGCCGGGGAGCCCATTTAAAGGGAAATATCTGGGTAAACTGTGTTGTATTAGGAGTGCACAGCCGGGGAGTCCATTTAAAGGGAAATATCTGGGTAAACTGTGTTGTACTAGGAGCGCACAGCCGGGGAGCTCATTTAAAGGAAATATCTGGGTAAACTGTGTTGTACTAGGAGCGCACAGCCGCGGAGCTCATTTGAAGGGTAATATCTGGGTAAATTGTTGTACTAGGAGCGCACAGCCGGGGAGCCCATTTAAAGGGAAATATCTGGGTAAACTGTGTTGTATTAGGAGTGCACAGCCGGGGAGCCCATTTAAAGGGAAATATCTGGGTAAACTGTGTTGTATTAGGAGTGCACAGCCGGGAGCCCATTTAAAGGGAAATATCTGGGTAAACTGTGTTGTATTAGGAGTGCACAGCCGGGGAGCCCATTTAAAGGGAAATATCTGGGTAAACTGTGTTGTACTAGGAGCGCACAGCCGCGGAGCTCATTTAAAGGAAAATATCTGGGTAAACTGTCATTTTAAAATTGACGGCCTTGTGTTCTAGCTTCTGGCGGCTGCTGCCCCGTCCATCACTCACCAGCAGCAACGCAACCTCAACGTCCACGAGTACGTAAGCTACACGCTACTGCAGGAGGCGGGGATCCCTGTGCCCAACTTCGGCGTTGCCAAGACTAAGGAAGAGGCCGGAGAGATCGCCCGCAAGCTCAACGTCAAGGACATAGTGCTAAAGGCGCAGGTGCTGGCAGGCGGACGAGGGAAGGGCCACTTTAAGAATGGCCTCAAGGGAGGTGTCAGGATGGTCTACACGTGAGTTGCGCTTTTAACCAGGGGTGTGGAGATCAAGTCGTGGAGGGGGGAGTGTCGACAGACTCTGACTAGAGCCTCGAAATAGTATTTACTTTCTAGAGAGGTGTGCGAAACTTCGACTTGGCCTCGAAACAAATATCAGCTTCAATTTCGCTTTGAAAAATATTCCGGCTTTGACATTTACAAAGCTTCGCCAGTAAAATTATTGAGATTGCAATCCTGAGCTGTTGTATACGCTACAAATTAATATTTATAAGGAAAAAAATTGAAGTGAGTTGTGGGCTATGATAGTAATCATTTTATTCGATTAAAACAAAATATTAACAAAAAATTGTTCAATAAAACAATTTCAAAATTTTCTTTAGGGCATAACGTTACATATAAATAACCACAACATAGTAATTTTTCAATCATAAAACGACTAACAAAAGTATTCGAACCTCCATTCGGCTTCGAGAATATTTCATATATTTGTTTTGAGTTTGTTTCAAATTGGAAAAGTGGACTTCGCACACCCCTAAAACTATCATAGGAATTTAGGAAAGTTTTCTTGTTGCGAGATTTTAATCAAATAAATATATTTTATGTTGTATCAACCTAAGCAACCTGTTGAGTCACATGGTGGGGATGAAATGGCTTGTGCTACCCTTCTACTAGTTACTACAGGGAATTTTTTTAGTACTAATTAATGTATATTTGCCATTTATAAAAGAGTCAAACAGTATAACCACTACACGGTACTAAAAAAAAACTTTCCATCGCAGTTGGCCATCGTCGAAAGGGTGTAGACATAACACGGTTCAGTTCCGGCACATATTAGTTTAATTTGAAGCTTTGCTGGGATGTAATTTAATAGTTTCACACATATGTGGAAATTAATGTTGGTATGGATATAATTGGGTGGACATATTTAAACTAAATTATAGATTAGTTGAAACATCTGGACATGGGGAATCGAACCAAGAGAGCTTTAAGTTAGTGTGCCAGCACTCTACTTCTTAGTTACCAAGAAATTGTCCTGTGTTCAGGATTATTCTTCATTCAGATTTGGTCCGACTCACTTATCTAGTCGTCAAAATCTCACTTTCAGAACCGACTGATTATATCAGCACATGACTTTTAAACTAACTTAACTCTGGAACAGACACAACATTCAGCCCCCCAGTCGCTAATTCTTCACTATGAAAGGGGAAAACCCACATTTAAACAATGATACATTTTTCTCCCATGCCAGGAATTGAACCAGTGACCCTTAACTCAGTAGACAAACACGCTACCGCCGACGAAGCTAAGGTTTCAGACAATTCTAAACTAATTTAAAACAAGTGAAGAATATATTTTAGATCTTACTTGGTGCGAAGTTCTAGACATATTCACACATCAATAGGCTTGGGAAGAGGAAGGTAAAATGTAGAGGAAATGTACCCTTATTTTTGTGAAAGGAGCGTGGGAAACCGGTTTTTAGAGAGGAAGAACCTAGTCGGCTCACACGGCCCAGATTCAAACCCTGATATTCTCATCAGGAGGAAACCAAACAATACAATAACCTTTATTCATGTGTGAGATTGTATCAAATAAACAACAATAGTCCCAATTGCTTGTACAGAACGGCGGCGCATTAACGTTAGATGACGTTAGGATTTTCAACAAACAAAAACAGGTTTTGTATCAAATATTGACTCTTTTGATAAGAATTTATTTAAACTAAGTTAAACTGCTCTGATTTTAGGGTCAAAGTCTAGAATGATTCGGTTATTAAGAGATAATTCTCAAATTTCCTCCATGGTTAGTTTCTAAAAGTATCCGAACCTTGGGTTGATAGTCCCTTGGAGGTTATCCGACCCACGCACTGGCGGAGGTGTGAATGATAATGTTATCACACATTGGGACATGAAAATTAACACTCGGAGATAAATTAGGTATCCCATTGATTGGAATTACCTGCTCATTATTTAGGAGATAGCCATGTGTCGAATGTATGTACTTTCAGTTTACTCTAAAAAGTAGCAGTCTTACCTTGACTGATTACACTATGACTATCTTATAAGCTACACCATAGCGGAACCAAGCAAGGTAAGCTAGCTACGTTTCATTGCAAACAAAAGCTAACGTTACAGTCCAGTTTTTATATGAAGGACCTTCTCTGACTGGATCTACTTTCATGTATTCATAAGTAAAGTCATGTGACCTGCAGCTGTCATTTTTTGATATTTATTATCAATATCTATGAAATAAAACCTTTATTGTAAAATAATATCAACATTGACCATAAAAAACATGCTTTTATCTTCTCGAGATGTTCCGTACCATTTGTAATAAAATCAGGGTGTATTCTAGTGTTACTATAGGGGTGTGCAAAGCCGCAAAACTTCAACTTGGCTTCGACTTCACTTTTGGAAAAAATAATTGGCTTCAACAATTGGAAAGCTTTGCCAATAAAGATATTGACTGTTAAAATACTCTAACATTACCATTCTGAGTGAGCTGTGTAGTATACATTACAAATTAATATTCTTGTGGAAATATCTGAACAAACTGAACTGTAAGTTGTGATAGTAACTTGATTAATCAGATAAGAATTAATAATTACAAACAATTGTCTAATAAAACAATATGTGATTTAAAGTGTCTAAAGTTACATTTAAACAAACCACAATATTAGATTTTTTTTCAAAAAAAAACAAACAAAAGTATTAACAAAAAATAATAAAACTTTGATTCTGCTTTGCGAATATTTCATATATTCTATTCTAATTTGCTTTGAATTTAAAAAGTGGATTTGGCACACTTTTACTGTTATAATAATCTTGCGCTTGTTGAAATTTGTGCCTGCATTTGAGTGGATGGAGAGGGGGAAACCATTTAGGAAAAAAAACAACACAACCTTGGTTCATTGAGCCGTGATTTGAATTACAGCTCATCAACGGCGAAACCGGACAAAGTAAGACTTTTGCCTTTGTTCATGTACTCACCATTGTGTGTCCCAGTGT
Organism: Timema podura; assembly: GCA_033556935.1. Taxonomy (NCBI): domain Eukaryota; kingdom Metazoa; phylum Arthropoda; class Insecta; order Phasmatodea; family Timematidae; genus Timema; species Timema podura. The sequence continues at coordinate 5,901,883 of JAVRXN010000014.1, read as the reverse complement.
AACTACATATTGGGAGTTAATTGGTAGTACCTAAATTTAGTTGGTATGTTTTTTTGCACTAGGAGTCCTGGGTTTGGTTCTTGAAAAGGCTGGAAATTTACTATTGGAGGATACCCTTAGTCTCGGTGCATTTGATGTTGTTTCTGTAATTTGTATCTTGTCTTCTTTGTTAGTAAAACATGTAAGGGGCGCTGAAATTAGGCTTCCCGTAAGCTCTCCTGCTTTCAGCTGTCCTTTGGACCTTTCTACACCTTAAACTGCTGTGAAACCAGTATTTAAGGTGGGGGAGGGGCTCATATCAGGACTCGCTTGGACGCAAGGGGCCACTCTGAACCTACCTGAAGGATGTAGAAACATTTTTATGGTATCTGATTGGGCTTAAACCCTGGTCACGGTTGGACAGCTCAATCGTGTACCTAACGTTGACACAGTCCTATATCGAGCCAATCCCGCGGCTAGTAGGAGGTAAGGTGGTGCCAAGGGTCCTAAATGTGGCCGTGTTGCTGTTGCTAGCCCCGAGGAAGCGGAGGAGTTGGCGGCCAAGATGATCGGTCAGCTGCTCGTCACGAAGCAGACGGGAGAGAAGGGTCGCATCTGCAACTCTGTCATGGTCACGGAGAGGAAGTTTCCTCGCAAGGAGTTCTACTTTGCTTACATGATGGAGCGCGCCTTCTCTGTAAGTCTTGTCAGCCACGCAAGGGGTCCTCCCGACGGCTGACATCGCGCTAATATTGTTCAGAGATGATTACCGGTTTCGTTTCGGCTTCTTCATGATGGTCAGAAATTGGGTCGGCACAAGGAATTTTTTTTTAATGCAGACTATAACGTAACTTTTGGTAGAATCACGGCCTTTTAAAACACAATTTTTGGAAAGCCTTACATAAAAAATGTAAACATTTTTAGTTTAAGCTGATGCAATCTTTACTCATAAAATTTATAGCCAAACAAATATTAGTTTGGTTTAAATTAATCTTTAAAATTGAAGAAAAGTAACTTTCTTTTTTAAATGAGATTTGAATCCTGACCCTTTAGCTTTAACATTCCAAAAATTTATGACTGAAATATCTTTTCAACAAGTTATATAATTATCATCTTATCCTCTCGGGACACAGACAAGGTATATACCAGACCCTCCGGGTTAAAATGGCTGCGCTCATCGGCAGAGCTTGAGTCCTTCAACACGGGAACTGCTACGTGAAGCCCAAATTGTCAATATCTCTATCAAGCAGGCATTTTTAAAAAACATTTCACTTTAAAGATGGTTCTATTTGTTAACAGATAAAAATGGTCATCTAGTGTCAATAAATTGGCTTTCACAAAACTAGGTTTGGGTAGGGAGGGGCCTCACCTTCCTTCCCATAAACCATTTCTCCAAACGTGCCCTTTCCCCGTGAATTAGAAAGAAAACGGAATATATTTTTATTTTTTTGTTCAAGCGAATGTTTGCAAATTATCTAGTTGTAAACACACTTAAAATACTTATTTACTTCTTTGAAAAAGTTTGCGTGTTGAAAGGTGATAAGGGGATGAGGGGGAGGGTAGAGATGCTGTTAACTAACTAAACTATTGTGTTAGAGTCGGTGACCTGGCGGTCTAGGGATAAGGTGTAAGACTTCTGTGCTGGGGGTCCGGGGTTCAATCCTCGGTCCCGGCACAGGTTTATCTGATTGCCAAACCCTTCCTTCACCTCTGACAAGACGTGTATTAATCACAACTTGTGAATGTGTGGAATGCCAGGCCTCCATCGTGGTTCGGATCCCACGTTAAACTGTAGGTCCTCCATTTCATCTCACAATCACCCTACCATTACACATTAGTGTAAGTGCGTATAACCCGAACGGGTAGTAAGACGTGATGATGATAATAATAATAGTATTATTATTATTGTGTTCAGACTATCATCCGTTTCAGCAAAAAATGAGTTGTTTCACTTGTAAGTGCCGTTATCACTAAGAATTGCAACTAGCATTCCCCAGTGTCCAAGGACTCAGCCTGGCTCAAGGAGCGCAGCGATACTCCCGTAAGGCTGAGTGTCTGGAGTATACCTTGTCTGTCTCTCTGGCTACCCGAACTTCTCCGCCTACGTCGGTGGCTGCGAGAGTCGGTGTGATAATACTCCCCAGTGACTCCCAGACATCAAGAGTTGCTATCGTTGGGGTGGGCCCCGTAGAATGACTGGGCCTGTTATCTGGAGTCTGTTCTGGTGTCGTGCCAAACCGGTTCACTGTTTATTTGGGAAGCGGACGTCCCTTTTTCTTAATAAACCTTTTAATGTAAATCAAAGTAATCTGGTATGTCTTGTAAGAAATAAAATCATCTCTGTATGAACTTGGCTGCGTTGCAACGTTGGGCGTTCCCCGGCGTCCCTTCCCCCTCCCTATATTGATGTCCCTTGTGGTCGTTCTAGGCCTGAAGAAGCCGAGAGTATCGCGGGGAAGATGATTGGTCAGTACCTAGTCACCAAACAAACCGGTGAGGAAGGTCGCATCTGCTGTCGAGTATTAGTGTCTGAGCGCAAAGATCCTAAACAAGAGTTTTATTTCTCTATCATGTTGGAGAGAAGTTTCGGTGTAAGTTTTAAACTGTTATATCCCTCGACGCTTTTCCGCCCGCTTGTTCGGAAGTTGATTTTTAGTGATAATGCTGAGTTGGTAAGCAAGTAGGAATTGGCATATATTGTCAATTTTAAGATTATATGTGTACCTATAGTATCATCATCATCATCATCGTTTCCAGCCTGTGGCTGGGTCAGCTTAATAAAATGCCCCAACTCTTTCTTTTACTCTCACTTGCACACTTGCAGTTATCTGCTCCTCCCCAACCCACTCATCTTATCCTTGGTCTTTTCCCTCCAAAATTCAACTACCCTTAGTCATGTTCCAATTATTTTCATTATAAAAATTAATATCTTATAAAAATTTTAATAAAAGTGTATCTTTTACTGTGGAATTATTTTTGTTTAATTAATTCAATTTGAATGTTAAGTGGCTAAAAAATAATTGCAGTAAAAAACTACCAGATTTTAATTTGATTTTAAAAATGTGCTCTGAAAAATGTTTGAACCGTGGATTTTTAAAGATCCGTTTTTGATTCTCCTTCTGGGCACATTTTTCAAATACTTGCATTTTTTTTAAACTCATGATTGGGTTTCTGATTGAAATATAATATATAATAATAGTTAATTTAACGTCAATAGCTCAGTCATGTTGTAAAATGCGGTGCGAAGAACAGCGTTTTTTATTCCATATACAACTTTATATCCCACAACCCTCTATTTATTTTGTAATTGCTGTTGTTAAAGCTTAAATTTGCAAACTTTTTGAGCAGTGTAGGCAAGGCAATAGCCAACCAATAATTTAAGGGGGTTTTATTGGGCACATCCCCCAATTCCCGGAGGCTAGAAAGAATGGTAAACAGTTCTAGAAACTATCTGAAGTTGTAACACAGCCCCCTAATTTGTACTTGTACCTTAATTTCGATAATTATATGAGCCATAAATAGAGCCATATATATTTTGTTCATAAGATTTAGATGGGTGGTAGGGGGGTTGAAACTCAAAAGACCCCCCCCCCCCCCCGACTACTGCCTTGGGTGTAGGTTATATATTTGTATTACATTTATTATTGCAGTTACTTGCTTTCAATGTCAAAAGTATTTCAATACTGTAGAACAATATAGCTTTGTAGTTTGTTTCACTGATTGTGCTTTTATGTTTATAAAAGTTCGTAATCATTAACTCCTTAATAATTTTATAATACATGGAAATTAATAAAATTTAAGGAAATATCATCGACCCCCGCTCCTGTAGGCTGGATCTGTTGGGTTAGCTTGCGGGAAGGGTTAGATCGCTGGCGAGGTAATTAGTTGGTTTGAAATAATATACAGGGTACGAATTTTGTTTTAATAGAATACTAATAGATATTACAAAATGTGATGTTAAATGAAGTATAAAAGGAATATAAGAGATTGAACACTCACGCCCGTGGAAGAACTGGATACTCATAAAGTCTTAGACTAACGGAATGACTTACACGGTTCATGACCCCCTACAAAACTCGAATTCAGGACCTGGGCTTGACGGTTGCCCTCTAACACAAGTGCTACCGATGACCTGAAGATAGAGCTTACTATGGTCTGGCGGCGGGCAGCGTAACTGCCTCCGAAATTGATGATAATGCGTCAGCCACTACGACAACAAAATAAATACTTTTATAGTTCAATCTGGCTTCTTTACAACCTAACTAGAGCAACTTTGTTATGAGTAGACAGCATTCCTCTTTGATATTCTAATTCGTTGCATCATATTCGCTAAGCCAGTGCTTTCAGTCGCTTAGTTAAGGAAGTTATGTAAATCAAAACAAATATCCCAACATTGCTCAGGGCTGTGACAGAAAAAAAATAAATGAATCAGTGAATTTTGAGTAAAGAAATCCACCTAAAGAAACGGTAAAAAATGTTGGTAATAATCCGACGCACAAATGTGTAGTCGTCTTCCTTTATTCTATATTAGTAGGAAAAGTCGCTCTTGCACCGAAACAAAAATAAAGTTTATCTATTTCGGCATTGCAGCCTTTATCAAACAAAAATATCTCAGGGAAAAGAAACATTTTGAACTATCATTTATCTAGGAGTTTCCGCCCCCCCTTATCATGTGTCTCTAAACTATTGTACTGTCAAAACTAAAGGAACCTTGCGCTTGTGCCTAATTTAGATCACATAGTTTTTTTAAGTCTAATATTTCAGTGCACACTTCTTTTGTTTTGGTTGTGTGTTTTAGTTCAAATTTTTCTTCAATTCTAGTTTTAAATCAAATTTAGTAACTTTTAAATAATAATTTATATTAATAATAAAATTAAGTCTGTCAGTCATGAGCGTTGCGCATATCTACCGCACATAGAGGGCTGACATTTAAAAAACTGATAGCGCTGTGTACGAACAAGTGTACCTGGAAGCTGGAATTTTTAAATTTTTGATTAGATTTTTTTTAGATTTATTAAAAACTGTGTCTGAAGAAATAAAATGAAGAATTTATTTTTTATCTGTTTGAAGCAAAGAAAAGCGTAACCCGGTGTGGCCACACAATTCATGTAGTGGTTTCCCCAGGTACTTTTGCTATATAATAATAAAACGAGAGTATGGATGGGTAAGGGGCCGGTACAGAACAAACACCGACTTACTCCATTTCGAATTAACTCTAGAAGCCGTAAGAAAGGACGATGTAACATTTTTGAATTGGATTATTCACACTTCTCTTACTCTTTCCCTATTAGGGCCCTCTTCACTCAATTTTCACTCTTTATTTGGGGCAGGAGTACAAAGGGTGCGGCGATGGGTAACACCGGGATCCTACTTAAGGGGTCTCCGACTCAATCCTGGACTCTCCTCCATGTGGTGTAGCGTTGTGGAGGTCGGGTGTGAAGCCCAGAGGAAGCGGGGTCGGGCGTGAAGCCCAGCGGAAGTGGGATTGGGTGTGAAGCCCAGCGGAAGTGGGATTGGGTGTGAAGCCCAGCGGAAGTGGGATTGGGTGCGAAGCCCAGAGGAAGCGGGGTCGGGTGTGAAGCTCAGCGGAAGTGGGATTGGGTGCGAAGCCCAGAGGAAGCGGGGTCGAGTGTGAAGCCCAGTGGAAGCGGGGTCGGGTGTGAAGCCCAGCGGAAGCGGGGTTGGGTGTGAAGCCCAGCGGAAGCGGGGTCGGGTTTGAAGCCCAGAGGAAGAGGGGTCGGGTGTGAAGCTCAGCTGAAGTGGGGTTGGGTGTGAAGCCCAGCGTGAAGTGGGATTGGGTGTGAAGCCCAGAGGAAGCGGGGTCGAGTGTGAAGCCCAGCGGAAGCGGGGTTGGGTGTGAAGCCCAGCGGAAGTGGGATTGGGTGTGAAGCCCAGCGGAAGTGGGATTGGGTGTGAAGCCCAGCGGAAGTGGGATTGGGTGTGAAGCCCAGCGGAAGTGGGATTGGGTGCGAAGCCCAGAGGAAGCGGGGTCGGGTTTGAAGCTCAGCTGAAGTGGGATTGGGTGCGAAGCCCAGAGGAAGCGGGGTCGAGTGTGAAGCCCAGCGGAAGCGGGGTTGGGTGTGAAGCCCAGCGGAAGCGGGGTCGGGTTTGAAGCCCAGTGGAAGCGAGGTCGGGTTTGAAGCCCAGCAGAAGCGGGGTCGGGTTTGAAGCGGGGTCGGGTTTGAAGCCCAGCGGAAGCGGGGTCGGGTGTGAAGCCCAGCGGAAGCGGGGTCGGGTGTGAAGACTAGAGGAAGCGGGGTCGGGTGTGATTGAGAGACAGGAGGCTGGTCAGGTGGCTTGGGATCAAGCCTGATCAGTACAATGGGCTGGGAGTCTAGGGTGTACGAGTCTTAACGGACAAAACGGTGGAACCCACAGCCTCGGTAATGGGTGGTCTACGGGTAGTAGCAGCCGTAACACCCAGGTGTAGCAGGTCAGTGGCTGAAACAAACCAAATTCGAGATTATAAAAAAAGTGTGACAAGTTTATTTTTCCTTAGTTTTTTTAAAAATCAATTTCTGTGTATTATAAACTAATTTAGCTGTCGAGCCACCTCATTGTTTAACTCCTTCATAGTGAAATTATCAACAAGGAATACACCCGCCTCGGTGGCGTAGTTGGCTAACGCGCTAGTTGTGTTAAGCTTGACTGCCGAGGACGGGGAGATCGAGGTTCGAATCTCAGTCGGGTGAACTGGGGGTGGTTTTTCCTAAATGTTTTTCCACTCTCCCTCCACGCAAATGCGGGTTCACTTCCTCTAAAATTAATCCATCCCATTTCCTAATCCATTAGCGTAATTAGTACTTAAGCATATAACCCGAACGGGTAGTAAGACGCGGTGCTAAATTATTATTATTATTATTATTATTATTATTATTATTATTATTATTATTATTATTATTATTATTATTATTATTATTATTATTATAATAACAAGGAATACAAAATGTTTGATTATTTTTAGGCACTTTTCACTCTCAATCGAGCTCAAATCAAGTTTGAATGAAAACATGAGTTTTTTTAAAAATTCTTTAGTTCAAGTAATATGAATCAATTTTTGTACTAGAAATATTTCAAGTTGGATTTCAGTAAAAGATCCATGAACTAACATTTAGTACAAACATAGATTTTTCGGGATAAAATTTTTTTTTGTGGAAAAAAATTATAATCACACAAAATCGAATTTTTTAAACATATTTAATGTAATTGTACAATTTTTTTTTTGGTAATAAGACTAAAATGAAAATATTGAGGGACCCTATAGGCTATGAAATAATACCTTAAAATTGGATAAAATTAATTAAATTTCGAATTTTTTGAAAAAACAAAAAAATCTTAGTACTCACATTTTTTGAGCTTGGTTGAGTTGAGTATCCGCTAAAACTCGTCTCGGATGTGAATTTTTGAGTACTTGCGCACCCGTGATCATTTTATCTTGTGTGCGCGCAGGGACCAGTGCTCATTGCTTCGTCCCAGGGGGGTATCAACATAGAGGAGGTAGCGGCCGAGAATCCTGACGCCATTATTTACGAGCCCATAGACATTAGCACAGGTAAGCGATGTCAAGATGTTTCGAATCTCTGCATTTAATGTCGGTGTTCAAATGATTCCCACCTGCTTCAGTAGCCGAATGATCCAAGGAGTCACTCTTGTGTTAGACTGGCCTACCGATGACGGGGAGATCGAGGTTCAATTCCCGGTCGGGTATACTGAGCCTGGTTTTTTCCCTAAATGTTTTCTTACTCCCCTTCCATGCAAACACAGGTAGAATAGCTCTAAAATTCTTTCTTCATCATCCCTACCCCATTAGGTGATTAACTGTAAGAAAAACCACTTGCCTTAACTTCGCCAAGAAAAGGCGCTGGCCTTAACTTCGCCCAAATAAATACGGTATCATCATCATCATCATTATTATAGTAATTATCATATGCATATAATCTTAACGGCTAGTAAGACGCGATGATAAAATTCCAAGCTCGCTCTTGAAAGGAGGCTCTTAAGATGTCGCGATGTGTGTTTGCGTCAGGCATCAGTAAGGAGCAGGCGCTGAAGATAGCGGACCAGGTGGGTCTCAAAGACAAGAGGGACCAGACGGCAGAGATCCTCCTGAGATTGTACAACCTGTTCCTGGCCAAGGACGCCCTCCTCATCGAAGTCAACCCCTACGCCGAGGACTCGAGTGGTAGCTGTGAGTACCGCCAACACACAACTAAGGCCTGTATTGGATGCAGCCAAAGATGTTGTAGCCTGATTAAATTATATATCGTTGTTGGTACTTTAACCGCGGTTTGGTAGCTATCAAAGAGACGCTGTTTTGTGGTAGGTAAAATAGTGAATTTGTTTTAGAGGTGGGTCAAATCTATTATTTTATACATCCTAAATCTCTAATTCAAATATTTGAAAAAATAATATTAAAAAAAAAATATTCAAGTTTCAAATCTGAAATTTTCTCAAATAAGCGTAGTTTTTGGACATGTTTCCATTTTTGCAATTGGCACTTCAAAAGCTAGTAGAACTAAAACAAGTTTTTCTTTTGATAATTTTGGTGTGTCCACCTATTTGTGATTTATGACCAGGACTATTGTCCGAATTCCAGACTTCTGTCTGGACGCCAAGATGAGGTTCGACGACAATGCCGAATACCGCCAGCAGGATCTCTTCAAGTTTCGCGATTGGACGCAAGAGGATGAGAAGGAGGTGCTGGCCGCCAAGCACAACCTCAACTACGTCGCACTTGACGGTAAACACTCTGTTAGACACCCGTGGAGGTGCTGGCCGCTAAGCACAACCTCAACTATGTCGCACTTGACGGTAAACACTTTGTTAGATACCCGTGAAGGTGCTGGCCGCAAGCACACCTCAACTACGTCACACTTGACGGTAAACACTCTGTTAGACACCCGTGGAGGTGCTGGCGCTAAGCACAACTCAACTACGTCGCACTTGACAGTAAAACTTTGTTTAGATACCGTGAAGGTGCTGGCCGCCAAGCACAACCTCAACTACGTCGCACTTGACGGTAAACACTTTGTTAGATACCCGTGAAGGTGCTGGCCGCAAGCACAACCTCAATTACGTCGCACTTGACGGTAAACACTCTGTTAGACACCGTGGAGGTGTGGCCGCTAAGCACAACCTCAACTATGTCGCACTTGACGGTAAACACTTTGTTAGATCCCCGTGAAGGTGTGGCCGCAAGCACAACCTCATACGTCGCACTTGACGGTAAACACTTTGTTAGATACCCGTGAAGGTGCTGGCCGCCAAGCACAACCTCAACTACGTCGCACTTGACGGTAAACACTCTGTTAGACACCCGTGGAGGTGCTGGCCGCCAAGCACAACCTCAACTATGTCACACTTGACGGTAAACACTCTGTTAGACACCCGTGGAGGTGCTGGCCGCTAAGCAAACCTCAACTACGTCGCACTTGACGGTAAACACTCTGTTAGACACCCGTGGAGGTGCTGGCCGCCAAGCACAACCTCAACTATGTCACACTTGACGGTAAACACTCTGTTAGACACCCGTGGAGGTGCTGGCCGCTAAGCACAACCTCAACTACGTCGTACTTGACGGTAAACACTCTGTTAGACACCCGTGGAGGTGCTGGCCGCCAAGCACAACCTCAACTACGTCGCACTTGACGGTAAACACTCTGTTAGACACCGTGGAGGTGCTGGCGCAAGCACAACTCAACTACGTTGCACTTGATTGTAAACTGTTAGGTGTGAAGCCTGGCTCTCAACTGGAAGTACTAGGTTTCAATTCTAACCCGGTGCACTGGAAATGTCTTTCCTCTCTCTAATTTGATTTGTCTTAGCTTAATCCATCCGTTACAGGCACAGGAATGGCCAGAGCCCATTAGTAAAATATGTGTTAGATTAAGTATCATCTTTATTAAATAACCTCTTAAAGTTAAGTATAGCTTTTTATTTATTTGCTAAAACAAAATTTCACAATTAAGAACAAATAAATCAACAATGTCTAAGACGGTTGTGCATGTGTGTGCGCAGGGGATATCAGCAGTGTCTTTAGAGAGGTGGGCATGTGTGCGCAAAGGGAAATCAACAGTGTCTTTAGAGGGGTGTGGATGTGTGTGCGCAGGGGAAATCAGCAGTGTCTCTAGAGGGGTGTGAATGTGTGTGTGCAGGGGAAATCAGCAGTGTCTTTAGAGGGGTGTGAATGTGTGTGTGCAGGGGAAATCAGCAGTGTCTTTAGAGGGGTGTGAATGTGTGCGCAGGGGAAATCAGCAGTGTATTTAGAGGGGTGTGAATGTGTGTGCGCAGGGGAATCAGCAGTGTCTTTAGAGAGGTGGGCATGTGTGCGCACAAGGGAAATCAGCAGTGTCTTTAGAGAGGTAGGTATGTGTGCGCACAAGGGAAATCAGCAGTGTCTTTAAGAGGTAGGTAGTTTGCGCACAGGGAAATCAGCAGTGTCTTTAAAGAGGTAGGTATGTGTGCGCACAAGGGAGTTCAGCAGTGTCTTTAGAGAGGTGGGCATGTGTGGCACAAGGGAAATCAGCAGTGTCTTTAAAGAGGTAGGTATGTGTGCGCACAAGGGAAATCGCAGTGTCTTAAGAGGGGTGTGGATGTGTGTGCGCAGGGGATATCGGCTGCTTGGTGAACGGCGCAGGTCTAGCCATGGCCACCATGGACATTATCAAGTATCATGGTGGCAACCCCGCCAACTTCCTGGACGTGGGGGGAGGCGCCACCGCGCAGCAGGTCAAGGAGGCGTTCAAGATCATCACCGCTGACCCAAGGTACACGAAACCGTACACTCCAAGTGAAATGTGTATTAAGACAACTGAACGCACCCAGCATACGATTGGTGCTGCCATCTAGACATGACCTATGTCTCACGTGCCCCGTGCAGGGCGAGTTGAGACACAAGGGGCTTACATGCGGGGCTTGTCCATGTAGCTAAGTGGTCAGGGAGTCTAGTTTGATTCCATTGGGTGTTTGTAAACGGGGCTGACCCATTACATAGATTCTACAACCATAGGCCCAAATGTGCGCCCATCCTACTTAGAGGGTGCCCATTTCATCTGCTAATCTGAGAAAAATGAGTATGATATGCCATATTAATTGATGTATAATTAATAGCTGCTTACCGTTACTAGCCCTGGTATGTAACATACACTTTGTTACCGAGTTTTTTTTTACACCAGTAGGCCTGATGAGGTATTGAGTTTGATATCCTTAAGGTGGGGATGTAGAACAAGAGAAAATAAATAAAATATTTCTCCATTAAAACGGAGAATTTAATTTACTTCACATGGTAATATCAACATTTTGTTGAATATCTGTCATGAGATAAGAAACTTTTTAAATTACGAGAAAATGTTTTCATCAAATTCCAGGACACCCTCGACAGATATTCAACAACTGTCAATAACCCGCCTTGGTGGCGTAGTTGGCTAACGCGCTAGTCGTGTTGAACTCGACCGCCGAGGACGGGGAGATCGAGGTTCGAATCTCGGTCGGGTGAACTGGGGGTGGTTTTTCCTAAATGGTTTTCCACTCTCCCTCCACGCAAATGCGGGTTCACTTCCTCTAAATTCAACCCTTTCATTTCCTAATCCATTAGCGTAATTAGTACTTAAGCGTATAACCTGAATGGGTAGTAAGACGCGGTGCTAAATATAATAATAATAATAACTGTCAATAGCTCTGTGTGAAAAAATTAAACTCTAATGTTTTTACTGGAGAAATATTTGATTTTTTTTTAAAAGAAAAAATGTTTTTACATAAAAACTTCAAAAACACCGACCTTTTATTGCGTCCCCTCCATTTCCCACCTAATCATTAGTAGGTGCAAGGCTAGGTCAGGTTGTCTCAAAGAGTGTTCATGTTGTATTTGAGGATTTATAAGAGTCGCACCCAGTCCCGTGTAAAGTCTGAAAGGTTCAAATTGGAGCCGAGCGTTCATGTCAAGTTCTTGTACAGGTGTATGCCATCTTGGTTAACATCTTCGGGGGCATCATGAGGTGTGACGTGATAGCGGAGGGCATCATTGCGGCCGCCAAGGAGCTCGACCTCAAACTACCAATCGTGTGCAGGCTGCAGGTGAGTCACGGCACGATTAATTCCCAGGTTACGAACTATTATCACAATCAAGGTTTTTTTTTTTCCCCAAACTACTGTTGTTTCAAATCACTTTCAAACTCTCGTTATTTGATCAACAAAGTAATATTGAATAAAGTTACTCTCATATTAATGTATAGTCGAAAAAAAAAAAAAAACTTTTAAGCTGAAAGCACACATTGTTTTAATAAACTGTGTATCTCTTCAAATTAATTATTAGAAGGGCATGTGCTAGAAATGAACTATTTGGTTCTTCCTTATTAGTAGGTAGAAGGTTAGATAGATAAATGTTTTGTAGAAGTATTTTGTGGGAAATGTTTAGTCACCACATTACATAATTTAACTAATGAAAGTGTCTATATTTTATTTAAACTGTGTATACTGTAGAAACTTATTAATCCGGATTAATTGGGTCTTGAAGTTGTAAAAAAAAACCCTATAAAATGAGGCAAGGTACGATTAAAACATTATCATCACTAAACGCCTAAACAAAAACAAACTACATTTGTTTTACATCTAAAGTAATAAAAACGGAAAATAATCCATAGAAAAGTGCCCGTGGAAAATGCGTACGATGGTTTGTAGTCACGCTTCCGCAGCCTAGCTTTTCCATCAGCGTTTATTAATGAATTATTTTGGGGAAAGGACTGTCCGGATTGAGCGAAATCCATTTTAGTAGAGTTCAGATTAATGATGTTCTACCGTACATTTGACTTGAGGTGCATTTGACTAATTTTGATGGTCCTAGTGAGCTACTATCATTCGTCTGTTGTGGTTGGATGCTGAACTGAATTTGATTAAAGTAGTGCTCAGCTCTCTTATTTTCATAGTAATTTGCTCGCTTCTGGTTCATAATATTTCAAGTTTAACGAACGCAGAAATTGTTATATTTTTACAGTATTATTGTTGGTGCTCAAAATGTCTTTCTGCTAGTAAAATATAAAACATTTTTAATATCAGTTTGGTTCACACATTCAGCGAAACTAGAGCGCAGAGAGCTGGTAGTTAATTCTGCTAGAGTATCATGGCGGTTCATACAGGTGTGTAAATGTCTGATGGGCCAACTAGAAACACCCGATTGCCAAAATTTGTTTTCGAGTGAATAAAGGATTTTTTCCTTACCACCCATCTGGTATATTTTCATTAATTATGTCAATAGGTTAGGAATGAGGAGGGTAGAATTCAGAGGAAATGTACCCTCATTTACATGGTTTAAGGATAGTGAGAAATCATTCTGGTAAATTCACCCTTGGTACACCAGCTGGGGTCTGAACTCTGACCAAGCTGGACTAGATAAACTTAATGTTTAGTTTGTGTACTTACTTATGTGGGTTTTAACTTATAATCACTGTTTTAGTTGTTGTTTTTGAAGATGTTACATAGTAGGTTTGTGCGAAACATCGACTTGGCTTTGAATCAACTAAGAAATAACAGCTTTGACTTTGTATCGAAAAAAATTCCAGCTTTGACAATTCGCCAATAAAAGTATTGACAGCTGGAATACTCAATTTATGGTCAGTTTCCAAGCTGAGCTGTTATGTAGATTACAAATTATTCTTATGGAAAAAACTATAAAAGTAATTAAATTACATATTTTATAGTACTATCTGAAGTAATTAAATTGCATATTTTTATAGTACTATCTGAAGTAATTAAATTGCATATTTTTTTAGTATTGCACAGTAATTATTGTTCATAATTTTTGTTTTATCCTGATAAATAAAGTTAAGCCAAATCTGAAGTAATTAATTGCATATTTTTATAGTACTATCTGAAGTAATTAAATTACATATTTTTATAGTGCTATAAAATATGCAATTTAATTACTTCAGATAGTACTATAAAATATGCAATTTAATTACTTCAGATAGTACTATAAAAATATGCACTTAATTACTTCAGATAGTACTATAAAAATATGCAATTTAATTACTTCAGATTTTGCTTAACTTTATTTATAAGAATAAAACAAAATATTATGAACAATAATTACTGTGCAATTAAACATTTAACAAGTGATTTTAGTGCATAAAGTTATATAAATAACCACAATATACTAATTTTTCTGGCATCAAACCACTTACAAAAAAATATTAGAACTTATATTATACTTTGAGAATATTTCATATATTCGATTCGAGTCTGCTTCGAATTGGAAAGAATGAACTTAGCACACCCCTATCGCATAACATCATGTGGAAAAAAATATTCTTTGAGCTTTGATTGGCTACCGGTAGATAATCGGCACAAGGAATTACAGAGTTGAAAATATTTCAAACCCGCCTCGGTGGCGTAGTTAGCTAACGCGCTAGTCATGTTGAGCTCGACTTTCGAGGACAGGGAGATTGAGGTCCGAATCTCGATCGGGTGAACTGGGGGTGGTTTTTCCTAAATGGTTTTCCACTCTCTCTCCACACAAATGTGGGTTAATTTCTCCTATATTCAACCTTCCCAATTCCTAATCCATTAGCGTAATTAGTACTTAAGCGTATAATCCGAACGGGTAGTAAGATGTGGTGCTAAATAAAAAAAAAATATATTTCAATTAGCTCAGAGTGGAGGTTGGTTTGAAGCACATATTATCACCATGTTTCCGTCCTGCTCTTGTTTGGCGAATGTGTGAATCCACACTGATAAAAATAGATGCAATATAGTATCACTATACAAATAAGTCAATCTTTCAATTCGCTTTAAACACCTAATTAATTCTTTAAATTGGAAAATGACCATCCAAACACGAGAATCAAACTTGGGACCTTTGGCTTAATATGCCTGGGGTCGATTCCTGTGTCCAATTGTCATTTTTAAATCGAAGGAATATGATGTTTAAGTGCAGCTACCATCGTAATTATCAAATATAACAGCTTATCTATTTAATTCACTTAATTAATTGCTTCTGGCTAGACCATAAGTTTGTTTTATTTCCACTTATTGACATTGCTGGATGCTGGTTGCTGTATCTCCCTCCCCACCCCCCATTTCAGGCACTGCATACTTTTATTGGACTGTACAAACTCTGCAATGAGCATGAACCCCGGCAGGGTGCATGGGAAATATCGCGGCATGTTTCCACGACAACTAGGGTCAAGGGCAGTGTTTTCTCAAACTCTCCCCATTGGTGGGACACTTGACAAACGTTCATTACACATGTAGACCACCTTAATATACTACCTATACGATGATTTTGGTAGGAGGCCCATTCTGGAAGGTTTTATTTAGTACCAGAATACTACTGCATAGCATTATTTTGGTAGGATACAAGGCCTTCTAGAACAGTCTTTCTACAAAATTAGGGTATACCTGTCTCCTAGTCGAAAAACGAAAATTATATTAATGTACATGTTTATCGAGCGGTAAAATACAACATTATCTTTTTGACTTTTTTTTTCTTATGCACATTTCAAATGTGACCCTACTTGTGTAACCCGCCTCAGTGGCGTAGTTGGCTAACGCGCTTGTCGTGTTGAGCTCGACCGCCGAGGACGGGGAGATCGAGGTTCGAATCTCGGTCGGGTGAACTGGGGGTGGTTTTTCCTAAATGGTTTTCCACTCTCCCTCCACGCAAATGCGGGTTCACCTCCTCTAAATTCAACCCTCCGAATTCCTAATCCGTTAGAGTAATTAGTACTTAAGCGTATAACCCGAACGGGTAGTAAGACTAAATATTATTATTATTACTTGTGTAGTGTTAACTTAGCAGACTTTGAGTGGTATGCAAGAATAATGCCAAAGCACGGCCAAAGTACCAATCAAGCTCACGTAAGGTCGAAGAAAAGCCCAAATGAAGTCTTTCAGATCCCTTTGCTAGAACGTTTGGCTAGCATTAACGTGAAGAATCTCATACAGAGCTATGACACCCCTGCGGGAAATAAACAGGTCTAGAATCAATCATACAGTTATAAAAAATATAAAAACCTAAGTTGCGACAATGGCAGCCGAGCGAATAAAAGAGCGTGGGAAGAAAAACCAGGAATATTTTTAACTCTACCGGTAATTTGCAAAAGGTGAGTGTGATTTGATTAGTATATAATTTCATAGGCTTTTAATTTGGATTTGTTGGATTAAATCGATTTATATTGAGTAATCAGTTTATCAAAATCTAGATAATCTAGGCCCGCCATATTTTATCGCGAAAACAAAGCACTATCAAAATATGTTGATAATCCATGTGCGCCATCTTGAGGAAATATCATTGGAGTATGAGCCGGGTACAACCAAAGCCTGCTAGAGACCAGAGTTCTGTGTCACTTCTCCGAGACTAACTTTATTACGTCGTTTATTGGAATTGAGCCCCTAAATCATATCCATTCGTCTTCTACTTTACTTGTACTTTGGCCGTCCTTAGCGTCGTTCTTGTTCGTCACTCTTGTACTCTTTAGCGCTTTCACATGGGGGCCACTTTGCGTACCATACCACAAACCACAGTTTAAGAAACAATGGTCTAGGCGGGGGGCTCAAGGAGACGGGTGCTTCCTGGGAAATGTGCGCTCAAAGGGTGTCCGTCACAAAATGTGATCTCATTTTTAATATCTGGTACTATAATTTTATATTAAGTCCTTTGACCTTTATCTATGTTTTCATGATTTTTTGGAAGAGGACTTACTTGAAGACGAGAAGAGAATCTGTAAATAAACCTAATCTGTTTTATAAAAAAGAATTTCACTCCTAAAAATTAATAGATAAAAAGAGTTGAACTTTCCTTCTAAAATATTTTAATGTATGATTTACTGTTTTAATTCTCCCTCTAGTTTCATTATTATTTTTGGTTCTAACAAATCATCATCATCATCATCATCTATAATTTCCTGCCACTCTGTCTCGAACATAAGCCTCTCCATTTACTCCTGTTCTCCCACCACTTTTCTTCCTCCACTCCTCCGCACTCACCTGTCCCTGGGTCTTCCTCTTGGCCTCCTGCTCGCTACCTCACTTTTGACCATCCTTCTTGAAAACTTCCACTCTTCCCTCCTCTTCGTATGTCCATCACCGCCCCATTCTTCCCTTCTCCATCTTAATCCGCAGGGACTCTTCTTTCACTCTCTCTATATGAATAATCCTTTCTATTAATATTTTGATGTATTTTATGGTTTATTTTTGTTATATATCATCTACGACTTGTTGTTTATACCAGCGGTGTAAAAGCACGGAACTAGCACGGGGAATCACAGATAACAACACTCGCAGGGGGGAGGGGGGTAAGAAACGCAACAAATGAGGGAAATCAAGGGGGCCCTCTCTCAGAAATTATGTAGTAGCTGTATCGAGATTGCCTGGTTAAAAAAACTATTATTATTCCTCCTATCACGTTATATCCAAATTGTGTAGTAAAAACACCCGGTATAGGAGAACTCCCTGTATAATCAATCAATAACAGTATAGATAATTTTATTTTATTTGGTTCCTCGGTCCCGGCACAGATTTATCTGATTGCCAAACCCTTCCTTCACCTCTGACAAGACGTGTATTAATCACAACTTGTGAATGTGAGGAATGCCAGGCCTCCACCGTGGTTCGGATCCCACGTTAAACTGTAGGTCCTCCATTTCATCTCACAGTCGACCTACCATTACACATTAGCGTAAGTGCGTATAACCCGAACGGTTAGTAAGATGCGGTGCTAATAATAACTAATAATAATTTTATTTGAAGGTGACCTGGTGGTCTAGGGGTAAGGTGTCAGACTTCTGTGCTGGCGTCCGGGGTTCAATCCTCGGTCCCGGCACAGATTTATCTGATTGCCAAACCCTTCCTTCACCTCTGACAAGACGTGTATTAATCACAACTTGTGAATGTGAGGAATGCCAGGCCTCCACCGTGGTTCGGATTCCACGTTAAACTGTAGGTCCTCCATTTCATCTCACAGTCACCCTACCATTACACATTAGCGTAAGTGCGTATAACCCGAATGGGTAGTAAGGCGTGGTTCTAATAATAATAATAATAATAATAATAATAATTTTATTTGATGTTTGTGCAAGTTTTAAATAAATACAAATGAATAATTCTTATGTTAAAAATGTTGCAAAATTAGCTGTTCTCGGTTGTTGTCGACTCTTACCTTGGTGGTTTGATTCCTCTTTGTTCTCATTGGCCGCTGTCTTTTCCCCCACAATTTTATTTCCTATCCTCTCTGTGGGGGCAAATGATGGGTGTATTTCCTTAAAAAATCCTCCTCAAAATCACCTTTGCTTGCAAGGATATCCTGACAAATGTCGCACTAACTCGCATCATCACAGCAGCGAACATCACGCGGAGCCTCCTTCCTCGACTAAACACCGCTGTTCTCTCCACAGGGCACTAACGTAGACGATGCCAAAGTCCTAATCGCGTCGTCTGGCCTCAAGATCCTGGCGTGCGACAACTTGGACGAGGCGGCGAGACTCGCCGTCAAACTGTCCAACATTGTCAGCCTGGCGAGGGCCGCCAAGCTCGACGTCAACTTTGAGATTCCTCTCTAAATGTCTCGTTCCTCTCTCTTTCAGTCCTGTCCCTCGCCCCTTGGAGACCTAACCTTCCTCTGTCACCGTTACTTGCGTTACTTTCTCTCTTCCGAGGTTTGCATGTTTGATTACGTTTCGAGTCCTCCACAGATCAAAAGCCGCGACCGAGAACTGGCGTTTTATATTCCCCTCGTTTATAGAAGTTTTATTCATATTGAATAATTTAGTCGAGCAATTTTTTTCCCCATTATTTTGAGAAAATACATTAAATATTAAATTTGTTGTGCTCGGGGTTTTTTTCCCCCGCTGTGAATCTTGGATACATTCATCTATGACATAAAAATTACTCTGTTATAAACGTAAGAAGACACAGGAAAGACTAATAGAAACATATAAAATAAAACTAACATGATATGTATTTTACATTGGATAAAAGAACACAATAAATGCCCAATTGTGTTTGTTCCCTTTTTTTATGTCTCAATACATCTTCCCTGCACCTTCAAATATACCTCTAAAAGAGAAAAGAGGTTTCCCCTTAAAAGAGATATAATATTACATTAACACACTCGTTAAAATCTTTAAAATGTCATACACAAGCATCGTAATACATTTTTTCTAACTTGAAAATATATTTTTATTGTAAATTATTTCTTTGATTACTTGGAATCACGAAATCAAGCATTCAAGCATCTGTGTCATGGACCAACGAGATTGTGTGGTTGTTCGCAGTAAATAACTATTGAATAGGATTACAAGAATGAAACCTAGGTCAAGGGATTGGGCGGTAACGATGGATTTTCTTCAAGAGGCAGCCATTATCTCTTACTCTGGTGGCAGCGATGTAAAGTATGAACTGTGTTCTTCTTTTCATTGTGGAAGCCATATTGTGTTCGTCCTTTTTTTTTAATGTGTTTTTACCCTCTTTTCGTCGACCTTTTCTGATGTATAACAAAATATATATATATATATATATATATAATATATATATATATATATATATTATATATATATATATATATATATATATATATATTATATATATATATATATATATATATATATATATATAAAAAAAGGCTTTCCATAAGGAGCTACACTTTCAAGACTTGAATTTTGTTTTTCAAATTCGGCGTATGAATTTGCTTAGTAGCTATTATTTTATTTATCGGGGGCGTTTATCCCAACATATTTAAAGACAGTCGTAACAACCAGAGGGCAGACCATTAACTTTACAGTAAAATTTAGTGAATGAATGTTGTTAGTAATTAGTATAAACAATCACAGTTGAAGATTAAAAAAGACAAAAAAAGTGTAACGAAGCTGACTGCTCCTGTTTTCTAATTTGAGATGCAGGTTGGCACGTAAGACTGAAGATTCAGATTAGAGAAAAATTTGGATTCGATGTGTGTCTTGTATATTTTGTGATGAACGCAAGGTTAACCCCTTGATGTGTCAGGACACCGCTCGTCACAGGTAGGCCGCTATCGGTGCGGCACTAATAGGAGTAGCTTATTAGGGAGTCCTTCTAGGATTAGCTTATCAAGGAGTCACTATGAGTCGCTTATCAGGGAGTTACTGTAGTTTTATCAGGGAGTCTTGTTATAAATGTCCAGCAGAGTGAAATGGTTTAAATTAGGAGCAAACTTACCCGAACGATATTGGGATGGAAACTAACTTAAAAAACACAAGCTTTTACTGTCAAAGACAAATTCTTCAGGTTAAGAGATGATTGATGCTTTGGTTTGGATTGCAAGGTTGACTGTCAACAGCTGATTGATTGATTGATCAACCGCTGACTGTCGACCTTATAGTCCAACCAAGAGCATCAGTCTATTCTATTAATTAAGGTCATTTGACAATAAAAATTATACTGCACAGTTTTATTAATATTATAAATATTTCTCTGTGTACAGCTTGTATGAATGTCTAATTTCAGCCCCATACATTAATTACTTTATCACAATAACGGTATGCAGAAAGCATAACTTAAAGTATGACCCCTTATAACTTGTGAACTGTAATGATTTTGAATCATTGAATCACCATTTATAGCTTATAATTATACGCTTGTTAACATTGTGCAACACAATTTATATTGTCAAATGACGACCTGAAGAAGCTGTCTTGTGACTGTGAAAGCTTTTATATAAAAATGTATTTTATGCGGTTTATTTAAACAGTTTCCATTCCAGTATCACCGAGGTAAGTTGTGCAGGCCATCCCTCCTAAGTTAAACCACTGCTCTACTACAAATGACCCTAAAAAAAGTGAAAATATAAGCGAAACTAAAGGAACAATCATTCTCTTTTCGTTGATTCATGGAGCTTGTTTTCAGAACCTATTCCAATTTTTGTTATCTTTTCTTTCTCACCTTCCAGATTCCTTCACCAAGTGTCTTGTGTTCGCAGTGACATTAGTTCGACAAAAGATTGTGTTGATTTTTTTTTTTTGTGTAGAATTGCTTTTTTGTTTCGTTTCATGTATATGGGATTAATTGTACTGTATATAATGTAGTATATGTACTTTTTGATTATTTTCACGAGGATTGGGAAGACATTTCCGTAGTTCCCCAGGTAAGCAATGAACGAGGCTGTTTCTCTTAAGAGTATATCCATGTTAGATATGACGCAAGTCCCATGCCGGAGCTATGGATAAGACATATCCAGTATTACCAAAAAAAAAAAAAAAAATTCTTTGAAGCCATTGAAAAAATCCAACAAACCGTTTTGAGTTTTATTTATTTCCAGTTCATGGTTCTTTGTCATATTGTATATTTGTAATAAAAACAAGATAATATTTATTATGTTTGGAGAGAAAAAAAAAATGATGTAGTTATGAAGAAAGCTTAAAACATGATATTATTTTATTTGTGACGTTCATAACACAAACCTTTGTCTGGTAATTGATATTTTTTTTTAAAAGTAATTTTATTCACATTGGTTCAACTAGTTTTATCTGAACCAATCTACGCTCACTCACTCTGCCTTGGTTAGTAATATATTCATTTGATATTTTTTTCTTTTATTCAAACAAATAATTTATTATGTAATACAAAATTGTGTAGAATAATATGAATTAGTAAAATATATGAATATGTTATTTGTCGAGTGTTATAATCTGACCTTTCAAAAACCTTTCGACTGTAATGACGACCCTCTTGTCATTTATTCCTTCCCAGAAAACTTTAAAATGGTACACCATATTTTTATATACAGTAAGTCTTTCGACTATCCAGGGTGATTAACCAGTTTGCAGTTTTAACCGTGGCAGTAATATTTAATCATTTAATTAAATTTGACTACGATATAACTGTCCGGCACTGCAAGCCAGTAAAACTGAACATGTGGATGGAAAATTTAACATGAAATGTAAATATAATATTGTATTTGACTTAACATAAACAGAAAACAAAACTGGTGAGATTTCGAAATATATATATATATAAACTCTTTGTGTTATTTGGGTGGACTTATTCAGTTTAAATTTTGAGGCAAAGTGCGTCGACAAGCTTTATCCGGGTTTCTTAATCTGGGACAATTTTTGTCCCAAGCGCCTCAAATAATCAAGAGTTAACTGAATATGTTCTTTAGTGCACAACGTCTCGTCACCTGTCCACGTATTTAAAAAACAAGAATAAGAAGGTAGTATATAAAGGAATAGTAACCACATTTGCGTAGAGAAGAAGAGTGGCAAACCATTTAAGGATAATCTCTCCCTTTACACCCAATCGAGATTTGAATCCTGACCTCCCCGTCATTGGCAGTCCAGTCTCTTGACGCCCTAGACCAATTTGAAAACTATTATTAAGTAAATGGAGGAATGCTTGTTTTCTGTGCTTGGAATAAGTACATTTCTTTCATTTAATCCATTTTGATACACAATATTCAATTTGATAGGCAGAGGTGATACAGGTTAGGAAATAAATTCATTCCATTTCTTTAAAGCGGCTTTTTTTTAGCTGATTTTTTTTTTTAATATTTAAATGTTTTTATTTGATCTCATACACCATTACATTTTTACATCCATTACTGTTTTTTTATCAAGCTATATTTTCCACTTCCGGCTCGCTAGGCCTGTCGTAGCTTCATATGCCTTATAATCTAAATTAAGACTAGGACACGCACAACATCCAGTCCCCGGCCATCAATTTATCAATGTGAAAGGGTAAACCCACATTTCATCAATGGTAAATTTTCGGCCATGCTGGGAATCAAACGCAGGACCCTTATTTCAGTAGGCAGACACTACCGACTGAGCTAAAGTGTCGGACTAGTACAACATTACATTTTAAGTGTTATATTTTTTTTCATGTCACTATGAATTTTTTTTTTCTTCAAGATTTCAGCACTTGTATGCATGATTGTCAAATTTTGATACTTAAAAAAAAAAATTGGTTTTACTTTTATGAAAACTTCAATTTGATTGCATTTTGTTGTTTGTTTATGACTGCATCCATTATTTTGCTTCACAATGTATGTTGCATGCTCTTTTGCATCAAGTAATTCAACTGGCTTATTTTGGTTCTAAAGCACGAAGAGGTTTAGTTAATTTGGACATTTGATCTTTAATTTCGTAGATTTGTATTGGGGCATGTTAACATATTTGTCTGCACTGTAGCTTAGATTTCAAGATATACTTTTCATGGTAGATAGATTTGATTTTCAAAGTGGCGAGATAGAATGTGGTTTTTAAGAAATTTTATTTGTGAAGGAGATGTCTATCTTAAGCCGTATTACCTACCTAAGTTAGGTATTATCTGGGGGGGTGAGACAGGCTCTTAAGTTAGGTGTTATCTGTGGGGCGAGACGGGCTCTTAAGACGTCTGGTTCGAGCTGTATTACCTACCTAAGTTAGGTGTTATCTGTGGAGTGAGACGGGCTCTTAAGACGTCTGGTTCTAGCTGTATTACCTACCTAAGCTAGGTGTTATCTGTGGGGTGAGACGGGCTCTTAAGACGTCTGGTTCTAGCTGTATTACCTACCTAAGTTAGGTGTTATCTGTGGGTGAGACGGGCTCTTAAGACGTCTGGTTCTAGCTGTATTACCTACTATTAAGTGTATCTTGGTGAGACGGCTTTAAGATTCGGTTAGCTGTATTCCTACTAATAGCTGTTATTGTGGAGTGAGACGGCTCTTAAGACGTCTGGTTCTAGCTGTATTACCTACCTAAGTTAGGTGTTATCTGTGGGGTGAGACGGGCTCTTAAGACGTCTGGTTCTAGCTGTATTACCTACCTAAGTTAGGTTTATCTGGGGGGGTGAGACAGGCTCTTAAGTTAGGTGTTATCTGGGGGGTGAGACAGGCTCTTAAGTTAGGTGTTATCTGTGGGGTGAGACGGGCTCTTAAGATGTCTGGTTTGAGCTGTATTACCTACCTAAGTTAGGTGTTATCTGTGGGTGAGACGGGCTCTTAAGACGTCTGGTTCTAGTTGTATTACCTACCTAAGTTAGGTGTTATCTGTGGGGATGAGACGGGCTCTTAAGACGTCTGGTTCTAGCTGTATTACCTACCTAAGTTAGGTTTATCTGGGGGTGAAGGCTCTTAAGTTAGGTGTTATCTGGGGGGGTGAACAGGCTCTTAAGTTAGGTGTTATCTGTGGGGTGAGACGGGCTCTTAAGATGTCTGGTTTGAGCTGTATTACCTACCTAAGTTAGGTGTTATCTGTGGGTGAGACGGGCTCTTAAGACGTCTGGTTCTAGCTGTATTACCTACCTAAGTTAGGTGTTATCTGGGGGGGTGAGACAGGCTCTTAAGTTAGGTGTTATTGGGGTGAGACAGGCTCTTAAGTTAGGTGTTATCTGTGGGGTGAGACGGGCTCTTAAGATGTCTGGTTTGAGCTGTATTACCTACCTAAGTTAGGTGTTATCTGTGGGGTGAGACGGGCTCTTAAGACGTCTGGTTCTAGTTGTATTACCTACCTAAGTTAGGTTTACTGTGGGGTGAGACGGGCTCTTAAGACGTCTGGTTCTAGCTGTATTACCTACCTAAGCTAGGTGTTATCTGTGGGGTGAGACGGGCTCTTAAGACGTCTGGTTCTAGCTGTATTACCTACCTAAGTTAGGTGTTATCTGTGGGGTGAGACGGGCTCTTAAGACGTCTGGTTCTAGCTGTATTACCTACCTAAGTTAGGTGTTATCTGTGGGTGAGACGGGCTCTTAAGACGTCTGGTTTGAGCTTTATTACATATGTAAGTATAATACATTTTAAATATAATTGTCATCGACTCATTTGCAAATGATTTATTTTTCATACATTCCTGCTTGGTAGTTTTGCCACGTATAATCAAAGCAAGATATATTGTTCAATCTTGGGAAGGAATTGGGCTCCAGTGCGTTTCCTGACCATCTAGAAGAGACTTTGGTTCAAATCTTAGCGGGGTCAAACACGGCTTCACGTATGAAATTAGCAATCCTGAGTTCACAATTATTGTGATTTTAGTCACATCAGTAAATGCAATGAAAGTGTAAAGATATTTAAGTCTGTGTGCCAATTAATGCACACATGTTGTTTCAAATGCTCCTTTTTAGTGGTTTGCTAAGTCCACGTTTTCGATTTAAAACAAGTCAAATTTGATCTATGAAATACTTTCAAGGCCGAATCATAGTTTGAATATTTTTATAAAAATTGTTTAATTTTGGTAAAAATATTAAATTTTGCGTGTCTAAATAGTTATTTTGTTACCACTTAAACAGATAGTTTTATTACACATTTCTGTTATGTACACATTGTTTACCCTGAAAGGTGGTCTTACCTTGACTGATTACACTATGGCCCTATCTTATAGCTACACCATAGTGGAACCAAGCAAGGTAACAGTCTTACCTCGACTGATTACACTATGACCCTATCTTATAAGCTACACCATAGTGGAACCAAGCAAGGTAGTAGTCTTACCTTGACTGATTACACTATGACTATCTTATAAGCTACACCATAGTGGAACCAAGCAAGGTAACAGTCTTACCTCGACTGATTACACTATGACCCTATCTTATAGCTACACCATAGTGGAACCAAGCAAGGTAGCAGTCTTACCTCGACTGATTACACTATGGCCCTATCTTATAAGCTACACCATAGTGTAACCAAGCAAGGTAGTAGTCTTACCTTGACTGATTACACTATGACCCTATCTTATAAGCTACACCATAGTGGAACCTAGCAAGATAGCAGTCTTACCTTGACTGATTACACTATGGTCCTATCTTATAAGCTACACCATAGTGGAACCAAGCAAGGTAGCAGTCTTACCTTGACTGATTACACTATGGCCCTATCTTATAACTGCGCCATAGTGGAACCAAGCAAGGTAGCAGTCTTACCTTGACTGATTACACTATGGCCCTATCTTATAACTGCGCCATAGTGGAACTTGTCAAGGTAGTTTTGTTACCCATCGAGGTAAATGTACTGTATGACTATAAAGCCACATGGCTGACTCACTCATTTACACACTGACATTAATGTTTACCCACTTCCAGATGAGCTAGAAACTTGAAATTTGGCAAACTTATAGCTTCTAGCCTGTAACCGACAGAAACATTCCAGAAAGTTAAAAATTTAAATTTTTAACCCCCGAAAAAAATTCCAAATGGTGGAGCAACTTTAAAGTCGGTGTGGACTTTTCTTTGGAGGTCTCTTGTGGCTAAATGCTAAGACCTATCAAAAAACGGATTGCACCAGCAGCCGCGGATTTGGCGAGATCCACAATTTTGGTCCTATTACTTTTTGTCGTATATACATCGGTTATACCTTAGATAAAGCTAGATTTTTTGATTTTAAGTAAATTTTGCTCATTTTCCACAAATTTTTTAATCTTCTGACACACTTAATGGGACTGCTAGAGTCATAAAATTTGTCAGGCATAATGGCACACCCATTTGCCATAAGCTTTCCAAATTTGATGATTCTAGCTGCTCTATAAGTATGGAGAAACTAAAATAATGTGTGAAAAATACAATACAATACCGGTAACTTTAAGTTGTTACGTTCAAAATAATGCTAGAATTACATCAGTTTACATCCACTTGTAAAGAAAGCTCACTGGGGGCTTGGGGGTGGAGCCCCCAACGAGCAAAGCGAGTGTACCATACATAACAGAAGAAAAAAAAGAATAAATGTGTTGGTTTTTTTTGTGTGTCTAAGTTGTCTAAAGGTCAAAGCCAAATTTTTTTTCAAATCTAAGTTGAATTTAACAAAGTTTTAAGAGCCGAGCATGCCTCTACTACCCATAAACAAACAATAATGTGCAATTAAGTTTATAAACTATTTGTTTTGGTGGGTTGGTTGTGTCCCCTGGCAATGTTTATGCGGCCGCCACTGACCCGAGAGAGTGTATACTGTGGCTGTGTTGTAGGGCGCTAACAACGAGAAGGCGGCGGTTCTCATGAAGAATGCCGGAATGAAGACGTTGGAACTGGTTCACGATTATAACGCCGCGGCCAGGCTAGCTGTCGAGAAGGCTCAAGCGTTTAAGAAAACGAGGCCCGGCGACGGCAAGCTTTGTTAACCAGTACTCATAAAAAATATTTAATATATAACTAATTGTATGGATGTATAATTTAAATATTTATTAATTTAAAATGTATACGCACAAAGGTTTTAAGTATCTTTAAATTATAATTTACTCATAAATTTGACATTTCTATATTTCTTTACATTCATAAGATTGTGTTCGGCACTGCCAAATTGCGCACAAAATGTTTTAGCATATGTGATGCGGCCCAGGAAAACATGCCACATGCGTCTCGAAATAGTTCAGCAGAGTGTTAAATATCAATTTGGGTCTGAAATTGACTGTTTCTAGGTTTCAACACCATCTGTTGGTTCGAAACGTTAACTATGATCTCAACTAGTAAACAGGATTACCACAACACTAATAATACAAGAAATCTAGCTTTGAATAATGTACTGCACGGTAAATGAAACCACAGCTTAAACAAAACGGTAAAAATAGATAGTTTGAAATATTATAAAAAAAAAAGTAATTTTATATTTAGAGAGGTAATTTTTTTAATGTTCAGAATTAAGTTTTCTATTGGTAGGAATAAAAAAAAATGAAAATGATTAGTGCGACATGTGGCACGTTTCCCTGGGCCGCATCATGTATCGTGATTACATTTACCAACAAATGCTATTAACCACTGGTATTATTCATAAATTGAAAAATTACTAGAGGTGTGCGATTACTCGAAAATTCGAGTTTTGAGTCGAGTGTTAGGGGCCGCTCAAACTCGAATAATTTGACTACTCGGAATTAAAAAAAAATTTTCTCCAAAATTATCAGTTTAGTTGGTTTCATTCCATTTTTAAGAGATTATTTCAGAGCAAATGGTCCCTCAATATTTCCTTTTGTTTAGTTAAAAAAAAAATGGTACAACTATATTAAATATATTTAAAAATCCAAATTTGTGTGATTGACTTTTTTTTTTTGTAAATTTTTTTTATATATTTACTTAAAAATGTATGTTTTGTACAGTAAAGTCTCAGAAACTTGACACTAGATAACTCTACATTCTGTGTAACTCGACACGCAATTGTTGGCGCCAGTCGTCACAATCCAAGGTCATTCAACTGTATAACCTCTCAGTTTGTTTGTGTAACTCGAGTGGAACAGTCGTACTGTGGTGTTTTTACAAGTGCTGTGTTTGTTAGTTTTCCAATTCAGTAACGTGTTATTTGAACCAATACAATATTATATGTACTGTATTAATCACAACTTGTGAATGTGAGGAATGCCAGGCCTCCACCGTGGTTCGGATCCCACGTTAAACTGTAGGTCCTCCATTTCATCTCACAATCACCCTACCATTACACATTAGCGTAAGTGCATAACCCGAACGGGTAGTAAGACGCAATAATAATAATAATAATAATAATAATAATATATGTACTGTACAACTGTACCTATAATATTAGATACTGTACTGTGATTCATTCTTGTTTAGTAAACATACATCTTAATGCAAGTTCATTCGTAAAACTCGACACCATCTAAGTCCACATTAGGTCGAGTTTCTGAGGTTCGACTGTACTTTTGATTTATAAATGGATCTATTAGAGAAATTCAACTTGAAATATTTCTACTAAAAAAAACTCGATGTTTTTTATTCAAACTTAAATCGAACTCGACTCTGAGTTAAAACCTCCTGCTCGCGCACCTCTAAAAATTACACCTGTGACCTTTGGCTTAAAGCGCTAATGCCCTATCACTGAGCTACCTAGGAACTGTCCCGTGCTAAGGGTCATTCCTCTCTCTTAGTATAAGGCAGAATCTGTGATGGATGTGTGTAAATTATCGGCCTACTACGAGCCATCCTTGATACGACAGCCGCAGGTGGGTCTGGAGGTCTGCTTAAAGACGGATTCACACCGAAGGGATGTGCGCTGGCTGTGTCGTGTCATCACAATGCTCCGACTGTTTTGGTCACCGTAGTTACTTTTGACATTGAGTTTTTTTCCGCTATTTCTTTCCAAATAACTTCTTTATGAGATCATCATCGTATTCTTTATGTTGCAAATTATATATTTCTACCGAAATTATTAAGTTTCCTTCGGCCATAATCATTGCACACGATGGTTGTGTTGGAATATTCTCCAGGCATTGTCAAACTGTAGATAAGAACCTTCGCGAAGGTTCGCATTGGTCGGAAGAAGCCGAACTAGGAGAAATGACACATGGTCGACCATAGGGCGCCCGGATTTCAATTCACACTGACCGGGCTGTGTGTTTACCATGCTGGACATTGACCTTGGGAGAACACTTTTGAAGCAATCAAAGACCGACACCGTTGGAGCATAGTCGGTGTACAGTCGGCGCCCAGCCCTTTCGCACAATTGGCGCACAAACCTCTCGGTGTGAATCCGTCTTCACACAGCCGTTAGTAGATACTAGGCTTTCAGGTTTGATTCCTGTATCAAGGAGTAGCTTTCATATCTACGAATATTATGTTTGATGCAGCTAAATCCGTAATCTAAATATCGTTTCATCATCTAAGCTTCCTTAGTTTTCTTCTCTATATAGGTATTGTAAAGAAATCTGATTATTTGCGCTACCTCATGTATGTTTTCTAAACCCAAAATATCTTTTCACAAATTTTAATGATTGTTTCTTATATAAAATATATCGCAGTCTACTCTCGATAACTCGGACCTCGATATATCAGACTTAAGATAATTCGGAATTTTTTTTTTTTTATCAAAAATGAAATTTTATTTAGTAACACACCAGCAAATGCTGGCAGGCTAAAAATGTAGAAGTAGTGTGATGCAGGGGTATGACGGAGATCTTGCAACGCAGCACCACTACCACTCCCATCCCACCCCCGCATGTACAGTACAGTACATAGATAATTCGCAAGTACTATAGGCCTATTGTAATCTCAATCTTTCCCATTCCAGTACCAAACTGTGTTATTTGTGTATGTGTCTGATCTGATATGTATTGTTTACCTGACACATTAAAGTATAATATTACTTTAGATGTATAACAAGACAGTGTAGAAACACTGTACAGTGATGTTAAGTAAGTGACCGTGAAGGAAGCCAACCTGAAAGGATACTTAGGTTAGGACTAGATAGGAACAAACACACTTTTCTCTTCATGTCTTCTCTTCTCAAACTATTGCACCATTTTACACGCACACATTGTTGAATTTTAGGAGATGTTCCTTTATCATTAGAAGAGACACATTGAAAAAACACAAACAAGGATAGGCTTGGAACTAATGTTTCTAGAATGATTTGAAATTGAAATAAAGTATCACTTTTATTCCTTAGGCACAACTTTATTTCCCCTCGATAAGACGGACTTTTCATAACTCAAGACAGGCCCTCCGCCCCGTTTAGTACGAGTTATCTAGAGTTGACTGCATTTTTTTAAAAATGGATGGCCAAATTCTAGTTTTTATGTGTCACCAGAAATAAAACCTATGAAAATAAACTAAAAGGTAATAGAAAACATGAACTTACATGTTACACATGCGCAGCGGATTAGCGCACTTAAAATACTCCCGAGATTAATAAGATCTGAAAAATTACCAAATTATTTGAACTTTATTTTATTTGTTTCACATTCTAATTTCAAGCTTCCCTCCCCCCTTAAAATTGTATTTTATTAGAATATTTCATGGTGAAACTTTTTAACTTGTCTAGTCAATAACTATATTTCTAGGTTTTTACACTTTGGCATAGCTTTTAATATAAGTCCATGGTGTTAACTCATCAAGGTAAGACTGCTACTTTTCAGGGTAAACCAAGTGTTTTAATATTATTTATATTTCTTTTAGGTTAAGATAAAACTTACGTCTGGTAAAGTAAACCATTGGTCTTAGTATGCTCTCATTCGCTAACAGAAATACTTTGAGATGACTCAAAAAGTTGCAATAAAAATTGTCGTGGAACACATAATTTTCCTCTTGCTTGTTGGCACGCTATCATCTACAATACATTTGTTAGTAACTGTGCGGGTTTATAAAATCAGAAAATATGTATATTAAAATTATATAGTTACCAAAACATGCAATGTGCAAAAATTATTTAAAAAGTACTTTTTATCTTATTTTAAAGCTAGTCTTTGTATTTTAATGTTGAATTTGGCTCTTTTTTTTTTACAATTCAAAACGTTAAAAAAAAAGTCCATATTTATTTACTCTCCAAAACATTTTGTCACGTGAATGAAAACAGAAAGTTTTTCTTAATAATATTTTGACAATGATAAAAAAAAAAGCCAAATAGACTACAAACTAAATCAAACATATTTCAGTACATAGCTTTGTGATTATATACTCGCCTTTATAATTCCATTATGTCGCAGATAAAAGTTTGAGTTTAAAGGGATGAAAGGGAAAGGGTTAGTTTTTTTTTCAGTTTTTTATAAAATATTTTTTTTTGGCTAAAATAAATAAACTATAGGGCCAGTAAATACGTTCATTTAATTTTCTGCAATTGGTGATATCAACAGTTGTCAAGAGCTTTGTAACATTTGAAAAGTTTTTTTCTTTCATTTAAAATAATTCTCTGGTCAAATCACACCATGCTCAGACAGATATTTAACAACTGTTATAATTCCATATGTAGAATATTAAACTAAATGTTTCTACGAAGCAACATTTGATTTATTTTGTAGTAAAAACTGTAAATATATTATTGTTCCCTTCCATTCCATGTTAAGAAGGTTTTCACAAAATATTTCTGTGCCGTAACCATTTCAACAAGTTTCTATTGAAATAAAAAAGTTTATTTAAAAACTTATATATTTTTGTATTTAACTTTATGAAGTAATAAAATGTATAATAATATCAAAAATATCATTTTATTTTCACATTTACAATAATTATGATTTTTCCCTCGATATTAAATTATAAAAGTGTGAGGAGGATAATTAGGGCACTGTTTCTGTTGTAGGGTATTTTACGTTAAGATTGATGGTAGGTAAAATCAATAAAAGTTACCATGTATCCATTCACCAAAACATTTGATATGAAAGCTCATCCATTGAGTTGTTACTTTTAGTAGCCAAAACTTTCACAGCAAACAATAGGTTTTTAATTACATTTCTTCTTTTAACAGTTTTCACATATTGAAACACCAATATATGTGAATAACCATTTGGATTTTTTTTTTTGTGTGTGTAAGCGACATCTATGTTTCACTTAAAATGATTTACAAATGAGAGTTTATAAAAAAGGCTGTGTACTCTTAAAAATTAAGATGGTGAACCAGCCTATATAAGCCGGTACAAAATAAAAAGTTTTATTCTGAAACTATAATTTTGTGTGCCTCTTTATTTAAGTTATGAAAAACATTATTTATTTTGGTGGCCAGTTATAACAAGATACAATTGTGAATATAATACTTTTCATTTTATTATTTCATGCATTATAATATTTCTTGTTGCCACAATTGTAAAACAAAAACAACTTGTTGGTTTTTTTAATTTTTTTTTTTTGCAATAAGTTATGAAAAATCTATTTAATTTTCAGTAATCATTTAGTGAAGTGTTATTAGAAGTTTTTGATAACACTTTTGATTGATAATATAATATCATTAAGAAAATAGTCACTTTCCGAATGGGTTGACGTTAGTGATCTCCGACCAATGTTTGCAGTAAGGAACCTTATAATATCAACTTTATCACCAGTGATGGCCTTGGAATAGAGACTTGTAGTTTATGAAAAATACTTCAAAGTGGCCGAGTTGACACAACTCTTCAGCCGATTTTGGTCACAAACAAAGTGAAAATAAATAAATAAAACGCAGCGATTCTTATACAGCGGGACTACGTGTGTGTTGATAGGTGGGTAGTTTTTTTCCTCTTTCTACCCATTCAGGCTCAACATACATGTACTAATTATTATGCTAATTCGTTAGGGACAAGTAAGGTTGGGTTTGGAGGGAGAGTGGAAAACCATTTAGGAAAAAACAACCCTCGTACACCCAACCGGTATTCGAACCCCTATCTCACCTTTGTGAGTAGTTCAGACTATTGTGGGAGTGATGCCTTAGACCATTTGGCCACTGAAGCGGGTAAACTGTCTGATGTTTCCCTTGTTCAGTAAAGCTATCTGCTTCCCATCTATTACCCTTCAGGTGACCTGGTGGTCTAGGGGTAAGGTGTCGGACTTCTGTGCTGAGGGTCTGGGGTTCAATCCTTGGTCCCGGCACAGATTTATCTGATTACCAAACTACTTCCTTCACCTCTGACAAGACGTGTATTAATCACAACTTGTGAATGTGTGGAATGTCAGGCCTCCACCGTGGTTCGGATCCCACGTTAAACTGTAGGTCCTCCATTTCATCTCACAATCACCCTGGACTTTAAATTCTTGATTTTTTTTTAAACTGGGTTGAAAGAAACAAAATGAAGGGATTTTTTTTTTTCCTGTTTGTCTGAAGCAAAGAAAAGCCATGGTTACTTCTGCTGGTATTCAAATAATATAAACTAATATTATGTAATGCTTGTGGACCTAGATAAAGTTATCTACTAAAAAACATACACAAATAAAACAACGCTATATTTAGTAAAATCTATCATCATTTATTTGTCAGGTAGAACTCTACCTATAAATATCAATTCCCGCACATTGATTATGTTCCCCAAAGACACTTTGTATTTCACGGCGTACTTTAAGGGGTACACTATCTCTGCAGCCTGATACTGAGCTGCTCCTTTTTTCCCCGTCAACAAACTCTGCTTCCTCTTCTTCCGAGACTTGTTAACGTCAGGATCCAGATGACCTCTTTCCGTCGTTTGTTTCTTGCCTCTTGCCTCACCCCGCCCCTCAACGTTCACATGTTTAGTTCTCTTGTCGTCTCTCTGGGGTAGTTCCTCAGTCTCTCCACTCATCTTACCCCTGATGAAGCTCACTCTCTCCGCAGGAGGGGTGAACCTAACTTTGAAGGCGACCTTCTCACCCGGAGGTACTACCAACACCGCCTCGCTCACCGAGTCTGACGTCCCCGTCGCGACGCTGAAGATAAGGGCACCCTCCTTCTTTATGTCTCTGAAATGTTTCTCGAAGGTCCTCTCGTCCTCTGGTGATAACACTGACGACATCTTTGGGGGTTTCTTCTCTTTCTTCGGTTTCCCCTTGGCTTGCGGTTCCGGGGTAGGCGGAGGCGTCGGGGGTTTGTCCAAGGCGGCTCTCGTGAAGACCTCCCTTATTTGGAAGGGCAAGGGGGCGGAGCAGGTGTTTTGATCTGCGCAACATAATCACCTACTGAACACAGGTATTTCTAAATATTCTGGTAGTCGGGACTTAAAGAGCGCATCTCACACCCTCCCGATCACCCCTGAATAACCCGAGGGGTCACTCGTAATAGACAACTTCCTATGGCAGGGAGATTGGGGTTCAAATCTTCGTCGGGTGTACTGAGGGGTGGTTTTCCACTCTCATGCCACACAAATGCAAGTACATTTCTTCTAAAATTAAACCTTCCTCATCCCTAAAACATTATTGTAATTAGTACATATGAGTATAACCCTAAAGGGTGGTAGGACGCGATGCTGAAACCTGGAGTCTTTAATTAAAAAACAAAGGAATTGAGTCATATTTATGTAAAAACAACGAAATTGAAAACATAATTATTTTATAGTTAAAAATATGTTGCAATGATCCCAATTTCGTTATTATCAACTGAAGAGGGCAGGAAAAAAACACTTCAAATGTTTCCTGGTTTGAGCGTAACCTCACAGCAAATATCCCGGCTAATTGGCCGTGAATCTCACAGCAAATATCCCGGCTAATCGGCCGTGAATCTCGCAGCAAATATCCCGGCTAATCGGCCGTGAATCTCGCAGCAAATATCCCGGCTAATAGGCCGTGAACCTCACAGCAAATATCCCGGCTAATCGGTCGTGAATCTCGCAGCAAATATCCCGGCTAATCGGCCGTGAATCTCGCAGCAAATATCCCGGCTAATCGGCCGTGAATTTCGCAGCAAATATCCCGGCTAATCGGCCGTGAATCTCGCAGCAAATATCCCGGCTAATCGGCCGTGAATCTCGCAGCAAATATCCCGGCTAATCGGCCGTGAATCTCACAGCAAATATCCCGGCTAATAGGCTGTGAACCTCACAGCAAATATCCCGGCTAATCGGCCGTGAATCTCGCAGCAAATATCCCGGCTAATCGGCCATGAACCTCACATCAAATATCCCGGCTAATCGGCCGTGAACCTCGCAGCAAATATCCCGGCTAATCGGCCGTGAATCTCACATCAAATATCCCGGCTAATCGGCCGTGAACCTCACATCAAATATCCCGGCTAATCGGCCGTGAATCTCACATCAAATATCCCGGCTAATCGGCCGTGAGACGGGCTCTTTTAAAAGTTCATTCCTGATAATAAACAGAACATGATGTGAAAGTAATTAAGAATTGCAATTTTTACTTTTAATTTAAACCCGATGTTGGTAATTGTCGGTGTCATACCTCGAGCGTAAGGTCGACTGTCCGGCCGGTGCGCCCCTCGAACCTGTACAGCAGGAAGTCCGGGGTGAACTGGTAGTCGGGGGTGACTCCAGAGCCGCTCATCATTAGGGGAAGAATAGTTCGAGCCCCGTGGAGCTCATACATTTCATGCTAGAAACACACAGCACAGATGACTAACAGCAGCGCACAAACCAGGCGTGCTTCACTCTGACATAGAAGGTTGGGGTTCAAACCCCCCACTTGGGGTAGTTTTTTTTTATCATCTCTCATACAAATTCTTGCGAGTTGGATTTTAATATACGTGTTTCAGTGGTCGAGTAATCTAAGAAAGCATCACTCTCTGGAGGGACAGTGACATGGAGATCGGGGTTCGAATTTCGGTCAGGTAAAACATAGATGGTTTTCCTTAAATGGTTTCCCACTCTCTCTCCATGCAAATGCAGGTACACTTCCTCTAAATTCAACCCTCGTCCTGTAGCTTAACTGGTATATATTAATGTGGTGCTGACACTTTAACTCAGTCGGTAGTGTGTTTTCATACTGAGCTAAGCTTCCCGGGTTTGATTCCCGGCATAGCCAAAACATTTATCATTGGTTATATTATGTGGGTTTCCTCGTTCACAGTGAGGAATTAACAGGCGGGGGGCTGGGTGTTGTGTCTGTTCTATATCTAAGTTAGTTTATAAATCGTGTTCTGATATAATCAGTTGGTTCAGAAAGTGCACGTTAAATACATATGTATATAAATATTTTTTTAAAAAAACTACAAGGCGTCAGCTCGCAAGTAAGCTATACCAACTAAGTGGCCGCCGTCTGTCGGCGAAGATAGTATCAACATTTGCGGATAGAGGGTGTCATGTGGTGATCACAAGAAACCCTCTGGCTGTTAATCTCAGTTTTCTAGACCAGAACTGCTACTTCTTTATTCAAGTATCTCCTCATTTGTCCTCACAAGGCTGAGTTTGACCCTGTTACAGACACATTGATATATATATATATATATATATATATATATATATCGCTAATTCATATAGTGCAATAGTTTAACTGCTTGGTGAGACAAACAGAAAAATGTTGATATTAATAAAAAAAAAAAGCTAACAAACAAATGTGCAGTAATAATACAATACCATGGAAACCTTATTTTCTAACTGTAAAAAAGTAAAATTCTAGAAATAATGAACCTTTGCTATAGCTTAAAAAAAAAAAAGTAGACGAGATATAATCTGTTAAAAATATGAACACGAGACGCTTGATTATGAGCGGTAAAAACACATCCGTGCTTGCTTTTGGTAGCTCCTCCCGTCGGTTCCTTGCCCGCGGGTACCACCCCGGGCTGAACCCGACAGGGTGCCTGCAAGATGCCCCCTGGATCAGCCCTGCCAGCTACAGTCCGGAAAAACGCGGGAGAAATATTCCCGCTCACGACTTTAAGAGAGAGTTGGAGATGCAGGAGTTCTCTAGAAATCTAGGTTTGAAACATTGGCTCTCTAGATGTGTTATTGGTGTAGCCTAGATGTACAATATTGTCTTGAAGGTTTGAGGTTTTTATATTATCAGCAGTCAAATCTATTGCGAGAGATGCCTTAGATCAGCGGTCTTCAACCCGCGGCCCGTTGGCTCATGAAAAATATAAAATTATTTCATGAGAAAAAATGACAAATACAGTGTACATACCACACCACACACACACACACACACACAAAATCTCTGTACACTTACATACGGAAAACTATGCTAATAACATTAAATTGTGTTCAAAGTTTTTGCGTACAGTGCTGGGAGAGCAAAGCTGTTCAACCATGCGTGTACAACAAGTTGCATAAGAGTTAGGCGCGCGACATCTTGGAGCAAGGTAGCAGAACATACCACAATTAATAGTAAATAACGCACTAGTCCAGCTATAAATGGGAATACGTTCTGTGGGTCATCATTAACGTTCCTACATCACAGAAAGTGCTTGCCATTATTACATGCGCAGTGTCGAGCGCCTAACTCCTATGCAACTTGTTGAACAAGCATGCTTGAACAGATTTGCTCTCCGGGTGCTGTACGCCAAAATTTGAACACAATTTAATGATATTATCATAGTTTTCAGTATGTAAGTGTATAAGGATTTTGTATTATTTTTGATTCAAACAAACTATATGTGCAGTTGGACGTTGAACACCCTGTGTTTGTCTATATATCTCCTGCTATAAAAAAATCTAAAAATAGGAAAAAACAACAGCGAATGCTACTACACGAGAAATCAGAAATTTCACCTATCGGACACAGACCTAGTCTCTAGTGTGATTGTAGGTGTATAAAAACAAGCCCTCACGAATATTTTAACATTTATTCAATCCTAATACTATCCCACACCTTAGCGTATCTGTCCACTAAGCTAAGGGTCCTGGGTTTGATTTCTGGCATGGCCGAACAATATATCATTGGTGAAATGTGGGTTTACCCTTTCACAGTGACGAATTAACGGCCAGGGGACTGGATGTTGTGCCTGTCCTAGTCTTATGTTAGATTATAAGACATATGAAGTTACGACAGGCTTAGCAGGCTGGTAGTGGAAAATATATGGCTTGAATAAAAAACTGACCCAGCCATAGGCTGCAACACTAATGGATGGTAAAAAAATATAAGTTTCTTACTGTTAACTAATGTGTATAACTCCCCCCCGCAGGTTATAAGGTGCCACACGTCTTAGTGCAGAGAGAGTTAGACAAAGGGAGAGTGGGCCCCGCCAACTACGACCCTAGCGGCTGTTTGGGGAAGTCACGTGGGTGTTCCGGTAGCGTCCTGACAAATGTGGGGTTCACCACAGCCCCCAGATTCCCTAGGGAAGCCAAACACGGTCCGCCAGGACCAGGTAAGGGGCGAACAGACCTCTCATTTTTTGTCACTCGAGGATAAACGATTTTTTTTTTATTATTATCAAAGATATTTAACATACACTTTGCGAACCGATTGATGACTCGACTTATAAACTCACTTAAATCTAAAAGAGACACAACACCCAAGCGGGAGTGGGTTGGTAACAATCAATTTTCTTCAAGCGGCAGCTATTACCTTTTAGTCCAGTGGCAGCAATGTAAAGTGTGACCTGTGTTCTTTTCATTGTCACCAACGGCCTTAATTGGAAGGTGTGTCAGTATAAACATCTGATATTGTGAGCAGCGAGTGATATAAGGAAAGGTACGAGTTTTGTTATGACGAATCACCCGCCTAGGTGGCGTAGTTGGCTAACGCGCCAGTCGTGTTGAGCTCGACCGCCGAGGACGGGGAGATCGAGGTTCGAATCTCGGTCGGGTGAACTGGGGGTGGTTTTTCCTAAATGGTTTTCCACTCTCCCTCCACGCAAATGCGGGTTCACTTCCTCTAAATTCAACCCTCCCAATTCCTAATCCATTAGAGTAATTAGTACTTAAGCGTATAACCCGAACGGGTAGTAAGACGCGGTGCTAAATATTATTATTATTATTGTTATGACGAATCAGTAAACAAGCAAACTAGAAGGTCAAACGCGGGTTTAAAGAGAGCATTGTTCGTCGGAGCCGTGGCTGGTTGATCACGGAAAGATCGTAGCTAGGAGGTCGATCCGCTGGTAACGAGGCCACGCGGGCTAAGTCGTCGGGTTCACCAAGTACCAGTCGGGGCTGCCGCTCGAGCCCAGGGAACCAGGGTCGACTGCCCGTGCAGGGACCGCCTAGCTGTCAACCAGGCCGTAGGTAAAACCTCATACCGCCTCGTTCAGTCACTCGCTTCTCTACAACCACTAATGTCTTCATTGTAACTTCACTCTAACATCACATTTGTAGTAGAATGGTGGTATTAATAAACTTTGGAAAACCCAAGACTTAGGTCAATCACGAATCCCCAGCAAGTATCTGCATGAGTCCCCCGTAGCGGTGACAAAACCACACACACACGCACACGCACACGCACACACGCACACGCGCGCGCACACACACACACACACACACACACACACACACACACAGTTTGTTTAAACACTTTCAAAATACTCATAACGAACAATGCGAGATATTTCCCCCATAAAGGTCGTGACACGAGAGAGCCTAGATTTTAAAACAGAACGGCTGTGTGGGGAAGCATCTCGGTCACGTGGGAGTGTTCCTGGGACAGGTTTCTACGGCAAGGGCCACATCCCGGAGACAAGGTCTCGCGAGGCTGCCGGTCGTAAGGGCACGGACGTGATGCCATTCGAATGGGACGGCTTCGTGGAACGCCGGCTGTTCAAGGTCCCTTCTTGGAGTCTTCCTGTCACCGTGTACCGCTTGACTGACCCGGACTCGATGGCGGAGAAAGTCAAGAAGAGGGTGTCGAATAGAGGACCCTACGATGTGTTCACGGGTGAGTCAGTGAGGTTGATAAACTGATTGATACAAGTTCTGGTCGCCATGTTTGTCATTCACCATTTTCGGGATAAACCACTTCCAAGCATCATAATAGAAATTCATAAGTTGAAACTTTAAAATGTCAAATACCTTTAGGATCTGAAGATTCTAAAGATCCTTACTACATATATTTGATTCTTCATACCCGGCGTGTGGTGGGCTCTGAACCGCAGGTCCCCGGGACGAGTCCACCATCAAGAACCACTTTGCGCCGCCGTCATTCAAAGGCGCCAAGACATGGCTGCGCTCGTTGCCGTCGGAAATGGACCGATTGAAGCACCCCAGCAAGAGGAGGTCGGGCTGCTGGTCCAAGGGCTCCCGATTCGATCACCTCCCCAGCTCTCGTGTGATGATATCCTGTTTGGCGCTGTGGCCTAGGAGAGCCAATGAGCCAGGGCCTGGCGCGTATCCGTCTCATTTCCCGGACTTCAAGGTAGAGAGAGAACATCGTTGCTCATTTTCATAAATCCATAAAAAAATAAAATCATGAGCTTAAACGATCTTTTTCGAATTTGAATCGAGGGAAACACAAAAGGTTATTTTTCTCATATTGAAATAATTTTTTTCCTCCTCTCTCGGTTCTAATTTTGTCCATATTATTTCTTAAGTTGCTATAGAAAATATAAATCATAAATTAATGGTCTGAGATGATGTTAAGTTTGCCTGATATCAATGTTGAGATTAGCTAATGGTAAGTAGCATAGTAGCTCTCAAATAGATGGATCCGATATATTTTTAAAAAATCCATATTTGTCAGTTTTTTTTTCAAATCTCAAATCTGAAATTATTTCAACACACTAATCACGCATACACTTAGAAATTCGAGAGAAATTGACTGTCGGGTCGGTTTAAGAAAATGCTTCCTCTTTCCTTCCACCATTTTTCCTCCTCTCCTTTATTAGTGTCTATTCTTCTCCTCTCACTTAAACACTTTCTGTTATCTGCTCCTTCCATCTGTTTCTTGGTCTCCTTTGCAGTGTTTCCTCGATATACTTCATGTCCATCAATCTCTTTGGTATTTCCTTCTTTTCCATCTTCATTACATGACCATACCATTTCAGTGTTGCTTCTTCTACTGTATCATGTACTCCATCTCTTTCCTTAACAACTTCCCTCCTAATCCTGTTTCCCTTCTCTGACAGCTATCACACTCCTCAAAAACTTTATTCCCATGACCTTCACCTTCTTAAGTCTCTCGAATAGATAAATAAACTTGTCAAATTAACTAAACGTGGATCGGGCATTTCCACTTTTAAGGTAAAGAGCAAGAAGCCGCATCCGTTCGGCTTGTCAGAGAAAAACGTCCGGCCGGTGAAGAAACGCGTGTTCCATCCAGGACCGGGCCGGTACAACCCAGAGAAACCCCGGCCCGCGCGCACCTATACGCACTTGTTTGGACCGGGTAGCCGCAACTCCTAATGTTAGATTGACCGAACCTCCTGGACGACCGAGAAGGAAGGATGTTCGTCTCTCTCGCCGCAACACGTTAGCGCCGATGTCTGTAGTTGGGTAGTAAGATGCCTCTCTTATTATTGTATCATATTGATTCGAACCTAGTTGGAAACGTCTAAAGAGAATAAGAAATGTGACTATTTTTTTTATCTTGTATGTCTTAAAAATGACCAGCTTTCATTGTTTACTTTGCCATGTTGAAAATTACCTTTCACCATCTTAAACAACCCAAGATTAAAAAAAAAAGCCTTTCTCAAAAATTAAATAAAAAGTTTTTTTCCTGTTAAAAATAAAATATACTAGTTTTTTTTTAAAACCATGGACGAAGAATAAAATAAAGTTAGGATTAAAAAAAAAAAAGGAAGAGTAAAATTTTATAGAACCTAATAAATAATTAAAAAATATGTTTAGTATTTTGATTTATTGTTATATATTAAAGTTATTTCTGATACAGTTCCAATTGATTTGTCTGTCGCATATTGAAATCATTACTTTGTTTATTTTCGTGAAAAATAAAATATGAATAATTAATGGAATAATATCATGGTTTTCATATTAAAATATATTATGTTTTGTATAGTCGAGAAAAATTAAAAAAATTACTGACCATGAGGCAAGTTTTTTAGCACCGCGTCTTACTACCCGTTCGGTTATACGCACTTACACTAATGTGCAATGGTAGGATGATTGTGAGATGAAATGTGGACCTACAGTTTAACGTGGGATCCGAACCACGGTGGAGGTTCGACATTCCCCACATTCACAAGTTGTGATTAATACACGTCTTGTCAGAGGTGAAGGAAGGGTTTGGCAATCAGATAAATCCGTCTTAATTATTAGGAATGAGGAAATGTACCTGCATTTGTGTAGAGAACTATTTAGGAAAATACACTCAAGATTTTAACCCCAATCTCTCTGTCATAAGCAATTCAGTCTATCGCGAGAATTACGCCTTAGACCTTTCGACCACCGAAAAAGGTAAGAAAGAGTTGTTATAATGCATTTATTATAATAGTCATCCATTCAGCTATAAATGGAATCCGACACCTTAGCTCAGTCGGTATAATTCACAATGACTCGAAAAATATCGATTTTTCATAGATAATCTCTCTTTATAAAAGAAAGGCCTTGGAATTACCTACCCAAAGAGAGCTTACATTTTACGATCGGATAAAAACTTTAGCTGTACCTGGCTCTTCTGTAGTCAAAGTATATGGTAGGAGGAGGGGCTCGATTTAACGTACACATATAAATTCACAAGACCCAATCAGATAAAATTGTAGATTTAAATGCTGTCTCGTGTACTTCAATACTATAATATTGCTATATACACTTCACAAAAATTCAAAATAACTCGAAAAATATAGCCTACTGAGCTAAGCGTCCTGGGTTCGATTCCAGGCATAGCTCTGAAAAATGCATCATTGGTGAAAATGTGGGTTTACCCTTTCACAGATCGGTATCATAAACGTTAACGACCCAAAGTACCGACAAGATAAACCACGGTATGTCCTGACCTCCTCGCGCTCCGTCTCCGGTGTGAAGGTGATGGTAATACTTAGCAGACACCCAGGCTCTAGTTTCACGGAGCTGACCAACGAGCTGAGGAAGGGCCCCACGGGGTTGAGCGGGCTGGCTGAAACCCTCACGCTCTCTGTGCTGATGTTCTCCACCACAAGCACCCTCTTGGGGCGGATACCCAAGGCCGTTGGACCAAACCTAACATGGGGCTCCTCCCCGCGCAGTAGGATATCCGGCCGCACCACGGGACACAGCACATCCAGGAACAACACCTCTTGGCACCTGAAGCCATAGTAGGTCCGTTGTGCTGACAACCCTAGGGCGGGGGTTCATCCAAAGAAGTGTTCCAACACTCGAATTTCAAGTGTACATTCTTAAAGACTCGAAAGAAAATTTAAAATTAGATTCGAGAAATATAGATTCAACCCATTTCAAAATAACATATTATTACAAGATTTGTATTAGAATTCTTTTTACTTTCATGATTCTTTCAATCAATCTAGAACTATAAAAACTAAAATAATTTTAGTATCTGTAGAATCCAAGAGTTTGAGCACTCTGACTCGTGTATCGAGCATATGTAAGAAAAAAAAATATTGGTTGTATAATAAAACAAGGGCGATGCCTTGGCGCTCTCCAGGCACGGTAGAACCGTCGAGAATGTTGTGAACCTTGTTTCTTCCGGTTGTCCGACGTCACTGGTCTCCACCAGACAGGTGATCTTACAAGAGAAGTCCCAGGGCTCCAGGACTTCCAGGAGACAATTCTGCGCTCGGAACAGCTCCGCGGGGTCCGGCTCCGTCGTTTGTTGGTCTGCACCGGTCTGCTCAGACAGGTACGAGGACTTGGAGGGTGGGACCGCTTTCGGCCGACCCACACCGCGTGCCGGCTTCTGCCGTCAGATAAAGGATGTAATTACATTGCATCCAGCCGCATATCAAGTGGCTCGGAGACTTAAAAAAAAAGATGATTGTTCGATGTTTTATGTTCCTGTTAGTATGCTTGACGTTGACTCAGAAGGCTTGGAGTTTGATTCCAGACTTGGTGTGCAAGGCCGTAGCCAGGGAGAGTTTTTGGGGGTTCAAACCCCCCCCCCCCCCTGAAATTTTATGACCAAATATATATGGCTTTATTTATGGTTCAAACAATATCAAAATTAAGATACAAATACAAATTTGGGGGCTGTGTTACCATAAAAAGCACTTCAGAGAGCTTCTAGAGGTGTTTAATATTTGGAAATTTTCCTAGCCTTCGGCAGTTAGGGGGTTATGTTGCC
The DNA here is from genome assembly GCA_033556935.1 of Timema podura. NCBI lineage: Eukaryota > Metazoa > Arthropoda > Insecta > Phasmatodea > Timematidae > Timema > Timema podura. Next base: position 5,857,777 of record JAVRXN010000014.1, on the reverse strand, counting down.
ATAAAAAAACATTTCAGATAGCTTCTAGAACTCTTTATCATTTATATTTTTTTTTCTAGCTTCCGGCAATTGGGGGATGTTCCCACCCACCAAACGCCCCCTGAAATTATTGGCTAGCTACGGCCTTGTTTGTGTGATAGGGATTGATTTTTAAAAATTATGATTTATCATCCTTGGCTCTAAATGACTTCCGAGAAATTTCCCTAACGATCCTTTTCCTTCGTTTACGTTTTTTTGGACCAAAATATTTGAAGTGGCTAGTTAGGCCAGCTGCTGACCTACTCGCACGGTCAGTAACTCGGCTGACCTGTTTACACGAAGCTGACCCTCGGTTACTGGCTATATCAACCCGCCCTATGTAAGTACTAGTTTCTTTTTTCCACCTAGTGGACTCTGATGAAAAAACGATACTCATAGTCATGACAGATATTCGAGAACTGATGATATTACCGAACAAATTACACACCTTAACTCGTGTTCCTTTCCCTCTCACCTTAAGCATGTTATAAGATTTAATCAATCGAGAGAATTTTATAAAATAAAGCACAAATTTTTTAATCCACCAGAGAGGTTTTCATCCTTCAACAACTATGTTGGCATTACTGACGGCTCCCTGTGAAAATATCACGTCATGTGGTACCGAAATATTTAAATGTTTGTAAATATGTGGTTTCTAGAATTTTTAAAAATCTATTTATGCTTAATTTTTTTCCATTTCTATCATATATATTTTTTTTTGACGACATATTAAAATCACAAATAAAAAAAAATACTCAACATAAGTGTTAAGCACCAAACGGTCGAGTGTTCTTGTTTTTCTGCGCGCGTGTTGTGCAAGCTGTCCACCAGATGTCTCACCTGTTTCCTGGTCTCTTCCTGTTGTTTCAACACTCTCTCCCTCTCTTCTCTCTCCTTGTCTGCCCTCACCAGCCGAGCCCTCATGTCAATGTCAGTCTTGTCCAGCTTGGGACGGAACACGACGCTGACCTTCACTTCCTGAACACACACACACACACACACCTCTTAAGGTGGGTTTAGACCAAACGAACAAGAACATAGAGCAAGAATAAGAGCATTCGTTCATGCTCTTTCAGTGTAAACGGTGATTTAACAAACTGCTACTAAACTCGTTTACACCAAAAGAGCTATTCATAGAACAGCGAACGCGAACCGAACCAAAGAATCCTTTGATAAAAACCGCTCAGTCGAGCGAGCGCGTGTGAACCCGAAGGAATGCTCCAAGCAACTGTTCGTTCACTCTTTCGTTGTTTAGACTAACCGAGCGAGCATTCTTAGAGCATTCATTCACATTTTGGGCGAATATACTAGAACATACTAGCGCACCGTAAGAATGCTCACTACACGTTTACAACAAGAGAATTTAAGCGTAGTGGGGGAAGAATGAGCATTCGCTAGCTTGGTCTAAATGCGCCTTTAATCGTTCACTATCGCTCTGCGACGGACACCCCCCTCGCTTTTCACCCACCTGTCGCCACTACTTGTCAAGATGGCTCGGGGGATTGGACGGTTACAACCATCACAGTGGATATAACACAAGAACTAACTATACTAATGGATTAAATAGCCAAGATATTATAGTTGTTGATTACGTTTATAGCCACATCTAAATATCGTATTCTTTAAGATTTAAAAAAATTACACCAGGACACGGGAATCGAACCTGGGACAGTTGGCTAGGACGCCAGTGTCCTAACCACACTGAGTTATCCATAAGTCGTCCTGTACCCAGGATATTAACATTAGACGAGAAACTTTTTTAAATGAAGATAAAAAAGTTGTCATTAAAATTTCAGGACACCCTCGACAAGATATTCAACAACTTTTGATATCACCGTGTGAAGAAAATTAAACTCTAGGTTTCTACTGGAGATTTATTTTGGTCCAAAAAAAAAAAGTTTTGATACAAAAAAAAGTGCAAAAACATTTCCCTTTTCTCATGTCTCCTCCATGCCCCCACCTTAAGGTTGGGTGCTAGTAAGCATGAGTTTAGGGAAGTATTTTTGAAGTTTTTATAGCATAAACTTTTATTTGGCCAAAATAAATCAAATTTTTCTTCTATAGATACATAGAGTTTAGTTTTCTGCACATACTAATCTCAACAGTTATTGAATATCTGTCAAAGGTGTCCTGAAATTTAAGGACAACTTTTTCTCTTTATTTAAAAAGTTTGTCACCAAATGCCACTATGCTCATGACAGATATTCAAAAACTATTGAGATTGGCATGTGCAGAAAACTAAACGCTATGTTTCTATAGAAGAAATATTTGATTTATTTAGACCAAAAATGTTTATGCTATAAAAACTGCAAAATTAATGCACTAAACTGGTGCTCACTAGCACCCCACCTTAAGGATCTATTCTCAGGCTCCGGACCTATGAACGTTAGCGCGCATCAAGCTCTGCCGGTGTTACGAGAATGTCGGCTATTTTCGAAAGCGTGCCGTTTCTTCGATCCAAAATGCACCCACCTCTCCCACCCTGAAGTCTCCCCTTCTCGGCTGCACACTCAACTCCTCTCTCGGAGATTTGAACTCGAACCAGGCGCGTCGCTGAGACTGGGAGCGCTTGTCCGGCAACACCCCACATAGGCATACCGTCCTACAGGTCCACCAACACAACAAACACTTGTGATGTCTATACAGTATCACAAACAAAACAACATTGCCATGTATGGAAGAAGGTACAGGAGAGGAGGGTGGAAATACACAAAATGGTAACAACAACAACATCATGGCTTTTACACTGCTATCACTGGACAGAGAGGGACACTGTTCACACTTTACAATGCTGCCACTGGAAAAAGAGCTATTGCCGGGACCACGATCAACTTAACATTCCGTTCACCTAGAGTCACGTATAGTAACTTGACGTACAAAGATCTACAGGGAGATGGTTCTACGTTAAGTTACTATAAGTAAAGGGTACCACGTGATATAGCCAGCCAATCATTATGCGAGTTGACGTCTACAGGGCTATTTAATAATTAATTTGTTGGTATTATGATCAATGTCTACTCTTTAGATTCAGTTCTTGTGATCGGAAATTGAAACAAAATAATTAAACCAAAATAGGAAAGCTAAATTTATCAAAAAGTTTAATTATTAATATTTATTATATCGATATAAAATAGTAAACAGTCACAGATCATCACTTTACAACTAGTACAAATCACAAATCATACTCGAGAATGAAGATGTTTGACTCGAGTTGTTATTTTACGTTAAAGTGATCCCGGCATAATGGCTGCCTCTTGAAGAAAATCGAGCTTAAATGCTCATTTCCCTCAACCTAAGTTAAATTCTATCGGAACTTCCTAAAAGAGGAAAAAAAATAGTACGGAAGGGGGGGGGGGAGAAAATAGGTAATGAATGATAGGACACTTAAGATAGAACCACGTAAAAGGAACGACCGAACCACTTCGGTGGTTGAATAGTCTTAAGGCGTCACTCTCGCAATAGACTGGACTGAATACGGTGCCCGGAGCGGGTGTACTGATTGTGGTTTTCCCTAGATGGTTTTCTACTCTTTCTCCACGCAAATATGAGTACACTTCCTCTATATTCAACCTTTTTCATCCCTAACACATTTAAAGAAGTTAGTACTTATGCGTGCAATAGGTAGAAAGACCATATATATATATTAGTATTGTGGCGTGATTAGCGCCATTCACAATCAGCCGCTGCTACCGATATGGAGGGCGTAGTCTCCCACCTTGAAGCTAGGTTGGGCTGTATCCTGACAGTGGCCACGGCGTAGGAACCGCACGGTGTTGGGGGCAATAGAAGACACGTGCACGAGAGTTGGCACAAAGGATCCACCACGTGAGCGCGGCACTTTATCTCGAACCTGCAGCCTTTGACAGACCTGCATTCCTCCATCACACTTGTAGGTAGCGCTGGTTGAGTAACATTTAAAAAAATAACACTTTACTTTACTATGATTACCTAAATATTTGGGGTTCATCTTTCGCTGCGGTAAAACTTCAAATTTTAAATGTTCACTGTCTGTAAAGGTTCTTAAAGATCCCCTTTTGAGTCAGGGCAGGTCGATTTGTAAATTTTCTTATAATATATTTTATAGAATAAATAATCCTGCTATGATCTTCACATATTGGTATCTTTTGGGCACTTTTGTCGAGCTATGATCATAACCAAGGGCGTGGCCAGCCAATAATTTCAGGGGGGGGGTTTGGTGGGCCCATCCCCCAATTGACGGAGGCTAGAAAAAATTCTAAATAATAAACACCTCTAAAAGCTATCTGAAGTGCTTTTTATGGTAACACAGCCCCTAATTTGTACTTGTACCTTAATTTTGATATTGTTTGAACCATAAATAAAGCCATATATATTTTGTTCATAAAATTTCGGTGGGGGGGAGGGGGGCCCAACCCCCCCCCCCCCTGACTACGGCCTTGATCATAACTGACGGAGCTATGAAATAAGGCTTGATGGAAAAGGCCTCTAGATTTATCCTTTCTCTATCAAATGCAGTAATTTTTTTATCACAACATAACATAACCCGCCTCGGTGGCGTAGTTGGCTAACGCGCCAGTCGTGTTGAGCTAGACCGCCGAGGACGGGGAGATCGAGGTTCGAATCTCGGTCGAGTGAACTGAGGTTTTTTTTCCTAAATAGTTTTTCACTCTCCCTCCACGCAAATGCGGGTTCACCTCCTCTAAATTCGACCTTCCCAATTCCTAATCCATTAGTGTAATTAGTACTTAAGCGTATAACCCGAACGGGTAGTAAGACGCGGTGCTAAAATTAAATTAAATTGAACACAACATACAATTTTAAGATATTTAAGAACTAGCAGCGAGCCTTCCTCTTTTCTCAGAGAAAAAAGTTTCAAAGTTTTCTTCTCCCTTTTTTTTCTTAACGACATGACCAAAAGTGGTTGTATGTGAAGGGAGAAAGGAAGCATAAGCTTAGACAGAATAGAAAATAAGAAGATATAGACCGTTGTATTTTAAGCCGTGTGACCTGACAGCGATGAATACTTTCTCGCTGACTAAGGCGGACGCCTCAAAAACCCTCACCTTGACGTTGTCCGCGCTGCAGTGCTCCCCCTGCAGTAGACCTGTGGTCAACGGCACCGGACGAACGTCGCGCTCTGACAGTACCTCGACCTCCAGGTCTGTGCTGATCACGTCCAGATCCTTGACGTTGAGCACCGTCTCCTCCTCGATGTTGTCCAGACTGCCGGAGTCCCCTAGTACCGCGTCCTCTTGCAGGACTGAAACACTCGCGAACTGTCCCGGCCAGTGTCTCGGGGGTGGAGTGACGCTCTTGCCAGACATTGGTGCGGTGTTATGGACCCCCCTTGAAAAAATATCATTATTTGCTTCTAGTTGATATTTAATTATAATATGTTAACCCGGAATACTTTGTAAACATTTGCTGCCATGTTTGTGCCGGACGGATGTTCTATTTCTTGAAAGCAGGGCTCGGAAAAACAGGTCAGTTGCGATCAAGCGGTCGTAAAACATGTCAGTTGCGAGCATGTAATGGAGTATTTTGGAGTACATGAGATAGTAAGTAGGAAGCAAGACTGAGATGGTAGGGCTGGTATGGATGTAATGAGGATGCGATAAAAAGAGAGGATGCAAGGAAAAATGGTAGAGATAATGTATGTAGGTAAAATACTGCAAGAGAAATCAAGAAAGAGATGGGAGGAGGAGAAGATAACAGTAAGTGTACGAGTGAGAGGAGAAATATGGCGGAAAGAAAGAGGAATATGTAGGCATTCTATTAAACTGACCCGGCCACTGTGACCGGAAACAGTTGATGATGTTTAGTGTAAGTACAAAATTAAAATTCATAATACTTAGGGGCCGTATGTAAGAACTTGACTAAGTGGATGCTTAGTGGACACTAGCGTGGGTTTGCTTGCGTCATCATAGGTTAAAAGGTGGACCAATAGTGTGCTCGGACCACATTATTGGTCCACTAAGCATTCACTAACGTTCTCGCATACCGCCCTAGGACTATATGGATATTATTTTTATTATTTTTTTATTTTAGCACCGCGTCTTACTACCCGTTCGGGTTATACGCTTATGTACTAATTATGCTAATCAATTAGGAATTGGGAAGGTTGAATTTAGAGGAAGTGAACCCGCATTTGTGTGGAGGGGGAGAGTGGAAAAACCATTTAGGAAAAACCACCCCCAGTTCACCCGACCGAGATTTCGAACCTCGATCTCCCCGTCCTCGGCAGTCGAGCTCAACACGACTAGCGCATTAGCCAACTACGCCACCGAGGCGAGTTTAAAGTACAAATAACAAAAATGTCAAAAGCTGTAACTTGTTGAACTAGATTTGTGTCGCTACTCGCACCTGTGGGTGTTGTCAAAGATCGCAGCCACTGTGGCGCAGCGCAGAGTGAAGGTGTGGGGCCCGTTCACCCCGTTCTGACCGGTGACGTTGCCTTGGATATCCATGGGCAGGGGCTGTACAGGACCACCAGCGGCACGTGTGTTGGGGGAGGACGTACCCGAAACCGTGACCCGGCTGGACGCTGACGCCCTGCCGACATCAAATATTGCTCAGTGTTTTTACTGTCATACTGTTGAGTTATTTTATCTGGGGTAGGGGGGGGTGAATACTCAATAGAATTCAAACTCGAGTCGAAAATATTTCCAAAAGTCAAATCTTTCGTGTAACTTACTTTTGGGATTTTCAATTTTATCTTGAAAATTTTGAGTTTAATTAAATTGATTTAATTTTAAGATATCATTTCATAATGAACAGATTACCTCAATATTTACTTTTGTCTCATTAAAAATATTAAATTCAGTTAAAAATCTGATTTTGTGTATCATAATAACCCTTTTTATGAAAAAAAATCTTTTTTCTTAAAAATAGATATTTATTTTTATGGTCTATACATTGGATGGACACACAACGAGGACGGAAAAGTAAGGAATTCCAAGGAGAATTATGGAGATGAAGTTTGGAGGAGAAATTACCCCAAGACTAAGAAGGAGATTGGAGGAGCAGATAACAGTGAGTATGAGAGTGAGAGGAGAAGAAACAGGGTGAAAGGAAAGAAGAAGATTGAGGTATTTTAATAAACTGCACCGGCCACAGGATGGAAATGGTTCATGCTGCTGCTGATGCATGGATCTATTACAGCAGTTAAACTCTGTATTACTTCGACTCGAATAAAATTGGATGTTTTCATTCAAACTCAATTAAACTCGCACAATTAACGCACAAGTCGCACTGGATTAAACCCCTGCATACCCCTCTGGGTGTACCCACAAGCAGAACCACTCACCTTGGGCAGTCGGAGGAAGCCGTAGTACTGTGCGGCCAGCGAGCAGTTGGTCAACCTGACGCTTGCGGTCACCGTCTCGAGGGTGGTGACCCTGCCAAAGTCGAGGCTCCCAGGGGTCAGCACGATGTCAGAAGGGCAGGTCAGAAGGGCAAACACCTCCAAGACCAGAGGCGGGGAGTCCCCGTACAGAGGGCCTAGAGGATGGACCAGTACCGGAAACTTCAACATCTGCAGCTCTTGGTCGTAGTACTGGGGTCCGTCACGCGATATTTCACTGCTGTGTTTGTACGATACCGGTACCAACGAAACAAAATAAAATAATAACATTTCTGGTTGTAGGACACACCAAGAAAAACTATGAACTCTTGGTAAATTCTTTATTATTTTATTTTTTCATCGCGTCTCAGTATGTAGGAAAAAAGACCGCAAGGGAGGCCAGGTGAAAGAAGGGAGGAGCATATAACAGAAAGTGTGAAAGTGAGAGGAGAAGAATGGTGGAAGGATAGAGGAAGATGGATACATTTTTACTAAACTGACCCGGCTAGTTGATGATGATGTCTCAGCACTCACTCGGTTTATAGGCATGTATGTACCAATTATGTTATGCTAGTTCTATCCAGTCCACCTCATTACATCCTATCTCTATCTTGAGCTAGTTCTATCCAGTCCACCTCATTATACCCTATCTCTATCTAGAGTTAGTTCTATCCAGTCCACCTCATTACACCCTATTCTTATCTTGAGCAAGTTCTATCCAGTCCACCTCATTACACCTTGTCTCTTTCAGACAAAGACATAAAATACTCGGTTCACCCAGTTTTTTTACCGGCTGCTTGTCAACCCTGTCTAAGACAACCGTCAGTCAGTAAACCACGGTAAAACCTTGCGGTGCTTGTCAACCCTGTCTAAGACAACCGTCAGTCAGTAAACCACGGTAAAACCTTGCGGTGCTTGTCAACCCTGTCTAGAGACAACCGTCAGTCAGTAAACCACGGTAAAACCTTGCGGTGCTTGTCAACCCTGTCTAGAGACAACCGTCAGTCAGTAAACCACGGTAAAACCTTGCGGCTATCTGCACGCAGAGACTCCTAGTCTCGCCCGGCTGCAAATACGTCTCTCTCGGGCTGAGGGTGACGTGGGCCTGCAAGGCCCCGGGGACCCTCTGCACCACCGAGGCGGGGGCCCTGCCCTGGTTGGTCACGCGATAGTTCTGGTGGTACACCCCGCCGTCCATGAGACACACCCCAAACTGGAGCACCGCGGGTTCCAACACCAGGGGGAGGCTCGTGGTTTCCCCGCTGACCGACACCAGCACCTGTGACGAACACTTGTCAGCCACGAGCGGAGCGGCCTGTGATTGGCTGTTTTATATTATACGGGTTTATGATTGGTTGACAAGTGGGGGGTGTGAAGTTCATATTTTAGAATCGGAGAAAGTCAAATCGATTAATATAAAATATTCCCAAAGCGGAATCAAAGTTCGAATGCAAAAAAAAAAAAAATATTTTTTTAAAAAGTTGTGATGACAAAAAACACACAATTTGTTGCATAAATATTTATAACCTAAGATATTAAATATAATTTACCAAATGTTGTGTTGCAAATAAATTTAATAGAGGTGTGCGAAGCTTCAAAAACTTCGACTTTGCTTATAATATTTATCAGCTTCGACTTTGATTTGGAAGTAAAAATTACTGACTCGACATTAGCGAAGATTTGGTATCGAAAATATTTTAAAGTTAAAAATGCACATTCTATGTTCAGTTTTTTTGTCATTTTGTTACGTCATGTACTTCACAAATCAATGTTGTTGTTTTTTTAGCATCGCCCCATTTGGGATGTACAACCATGTACTAATTACACTAAATAGGTCAAGGAAGAGTTATGGTTGGACCTGCTTCGGTGGCCGCGTGGTCTAACGCGCTACTCACACATTAGACTAGACTGTCGATGACGGGGAGACCGAGGTTTGAATCTCAATCGGGTGTAATGAGAGCGATTCCCCCAAAAATATTTTTCCACTCTCTCCCTTTATGCAAATGCAGGTACAGTTCCTCTAAATATAACCTTCATCATCCCTAAATCAACTAGCGTAATTAGTACATAAGCGTTCAACCCGAACGAGTAGTAACACGTGGTGATAAAAAAAGAGTAAGGTTGAATTTTAGATTAAGTATACCAGCATCTGCGTGGAGTTGAGAGTGGAAAATCCATTTTGAAAAAAAAAAACTTCAATGTGCTCAAACATGATTTGAACCCCTACCTCCCGTCATCAGCAGTCCAGTCTATTGTGAGGGTGACGCCTTAGACCAGGTGACCATCAAAGTGGGTCCAATTACTGTTCACATGACAAAAATCTTGACTTTAGTTAAATACTTGTAGTTGGTAATACATTTATTTATCAATCAATTACAAAATTTGTTAATCGATTTTGTAATATTACATTTTGTAAATTATATTTAATACCTTAAATTATACAGTTACGCAACCTTTTTTTTTAAATACTCGAACCCCGATTTGTATTCAAGAATATTTTATATTATTTATTCGACTTTGCTTCGTATTGAAAAAAAGGAATGTTGAACACCTTTAGTAACTTTATTTTTAAAAAAAGCTTGCTAAATTCAGATAAAAAGTCTGTTATTTATAAAAAAAGCACGATCTTCGCGATATTGCTCACCCTGCCACAGCTCTCTCGGAGTCGTCCTCGAACAAGAAGACAAAGTCCTCCCTGCAAGGTCCAAACTCTGCCGGGTGAAACCTGACCTGGACTTCCGTGGATGTCCTGGGTTCTAACCTGAGGTGGTACATCTGGTAGAACAGGAACACCCGCAGCACGTTACCGACACACTCTTCCACGAGTTCGAGACAGTAAGACTCATCGATATGGCCTTCATTTGTTGCAACACCCTGTAGGACATAATCAGTACCTTCTCACAGATGTCGGAGGTAATCTCTGATAAAGAAACATCGTTTAAGAGAGAGAGAGAGAGAAAGAGAAGGAAAACCAGTCCATTGGACTGTGAGAATATCACGAATGCCAATGTCTTGTGTAAGGCGTGAGTAAAGCTGCTTCTGCATCTAGGTAATTTTTAAAATAGCCTACTTAATATTAACAACAGTTCCTCAAGGTCATATCTCCCACCCCTTCCGAGCCATCAGCGAGGGGGAAGTTCCAGCAGTTGGCCTGTGCTCATGCCACATATACACTACAGAAGTCTATTGGTCACATTATTCATTGCATATTGTTCGTGTATTGAAATTGTCGTATTATAGTAGGGGCGGCTAGACTGAGCGAGCGACTAAAATATAAAATAGAACACATTGGTTGTAATGAGAGGTGGACAGACTGGAGCGCGCGCGTCGACCCGGTACAGTCTAGTTTACAGGCGCTAGGAAATATATTATTGTATGTTGGTTCATTGAGTGCTAGGAAAACTTCTCATTTTGACATTTTTATTACTATCGATAGGTTTAGCACACTTGCTACTAACGGCCTAAATTATATTGGTAAATCATAAACCATATTATATGTTATATATATATGATAAAATGATATGTTAAAATACTTCAATATTATCAAAGTAGGCATTTACAAATAAGAATCACCATCAGCGTGGAGAGAGGATGAGAAACCACAATTACTTAAACCCCCTCAGTTCACTGAGCCAAGATTCAGAGCCTCCTCGTCAACAACTATCGAGAGCTATCTGCTAATCACGCGCTCGCCAGTCTGGCCACCCAGTCGCTTGCGCCCTTTGCTGCTCGCTTGTCAGTCTGGCCGAACCCTAAAGTCGTAACTATCTTGTATGTAAGGCTGTACAATGCAGTAATTAGATTGTTGTAGTTAAATTCCATGTATATAGTAGATTCATATAAATTAAACAATGCTCGAAAAGTATGATTTAAAAAACAAAATTCTTCAAATAACGGACACCTCTTAATAAAAGGCCATTTTTTTTTTTTAATCCCAGAGGGTGTCCGGTATTAAGAGATTTTCATTGTAATCTATTTAAAATAGACCATGGTACCTGGTGTCTAGGGTAGTGTCAGACTTCTGTGCTGAGTGTCCGGTGTCAATCTCGGTCGGCACACGATTATTGATCCAACCCTTCCTTCACTCTGACAAGAAACGTGTATTTAATCACGAACTTGTGAAGTGTGGTATTCAGGCTAACGTGGTTTCGGAATCCCAAGTTAAACTGTAGTCTACTATTTCATCTCACATCACCTACATTACACTTAGGAAAGTACGTACAACCTAAGGTAGTAGAGTTAGCTAATAATAATTATAAAAATAGCATAACTTATTAGTATCCATTACTATAGATATATTCATAGAGTACAAACACGCTGACATCTCTTGAGTGAAAAACAAACTATTGAGGTTGTGAGATTCGTGGCAGATAGTTTGACCAGATGTCACTAGATGGGGTAAGTAAACTTGATGCATAGAGCATTATCAAAGCCTGGCTATCTCAAAAGTAGAGTGTTGTCATACTTATCCAAAAGTCCTTGGTTATACTAAATTATTTTATACTCGACACTCAACTATATACTTATAGAAAACACTACACTAAAGTTTATTTTAGATAAAATTTGATTATCTCGGAATGAGCATTAGTGAATAAGTATTCTTCTATTGATTCATTGCGTCTTACTACCTGGTCAGGTTATAGCATATTTGAAAATTACTCTAATGTGGTTAGGGTGAGGAAGGAAAATTTTAGAGGAAATGTACCCACATTTGCATAGAAGGAGCTTTGAGAAACCATTTAAGGAAAACCACCCTCAATAGACCCGACCGGGATTCTAACCCCATACCCCCCCGTCTAAACATGAGAGTGACGCTTAGACCGTTCGGCACTGAAAGGTAAACATTTGTTATTAGTGATATAACCCAAGCGGGTAGGGGATTAGGAGGTTTATTATGTGACCCACATTTGCAGGTTTTGAACTCATGATGGTTTGGGTCCTCCTGCTGATGGCCCTGTGTAATCCAGAGGAGCGTAAAAATGCCTCAGCGGTGTCGGAAACTCCGTTCGATTCGTCTGACTGCGGAGCTATTCTTGAGCTCTTGAATGACTTGACTGACTTTTGTGACTGTTCGAAGGATATACTTTTTTTTTTGGAAGCTGTTAAGTTTATTTCGATTTGTTGATCTCGATTAGCATTTTGTATCATTTTTAAATTCTCGCTTCATGGTCTTCCAAGTGTATTTTCAACTCTATAAAAGAAAAAAAAGACCAAAGTATATAGTAATGAGTAAGAAATATATGAAAACAGTTTTAAAAATAATGTGTAGAATGAATATAGAGTTTTACCAAATTACAATATAATATTCTTTAAATTGAGAAATGACACCTAGAAACAGGAATCGAACCCAGGAATTTTGGCTCAGTAAACAAATTCTATACCATTGGCTATCCAGGAATTTTTCCCCACCTAGGATCATTCTTCACTATATTTTAAGACAGAGTCTATGATGGACGTGCGTAAATTTTCATTTACATATGAGTGATCAATTAAGATCATGAACTATCGGATAATGCAGCCACCTTCGACTCAGTAAGTCCTTATGCTGCCAAATTTACAATGACAACTGTACGAATGTGCGCTTATCATGATGAATTAAATAGCAAAGCTATTATATTTGATAATTACGGTTATAGCCGCATTTAAATATCAAATATAATAGCTTTGCTCTATAATCCATCATGATGCGCATTTGTACAGTTGTCATTGTATTACGGTCTTACCGAGTCAAAGATGGCTGCGTAATCTGATGGCGCGTGATCTTAATTTATCACTCATATGCATACTGTTTAATTTCCGCATGTCCATCACAGACTCTGCCTTAAAATACGAGTGAGGAACTACCTTGGGCACAGGACAATACTACCTGGATAACTCAGTGGCCAAGCATCGACAAACCAAGCCAAAGGTCCTGGGTTCGATTCCCTGTACCCGGTTTATTTTTCAATTCAAAGAGTGTAACAATTACAATGATTGTGATGTTATAAAAACATTTCTATATATATTGTACACAAGATTCGCCAATATACTAGAATTTTTTTGGGTGGTCAACATCCTTCTAATATGTTTGAATTTTTGGTTAAATTTTCTTTTATTGAATTGTTGGTTAATACTGCTTATTTGTGGTTTATAGCCAATTATATTATAGAATAATCCTAAACAACCAGACCCCAAAACATTAATTTAACACTTAACTGAATGTGATAATTAATTTTTTTTAAAAAGTTACCATTTAACTATTATTCCTAAATTTTTTTTCCTCTTATGTTCATTTTTTTTCCCCCCAAGATTTGGAATAAAATTTAGTAATTTACTATTTGGGATTCATAGGTAAAAATGAAGATTTAGATCCGCGATTCGAATCTGTGAAACAGCGGAATTAATCTAACTATAATTATTATCATAGATCCAATAATATTAATATCCTTGAAAATTGGTGAAAAAATTTACTTTTATCTGTTAAACCCACCGGGCGCTTAACATGCAAACATTATTTAAAAAAACAACACAGACGACTTATATCCTGGTTACAAAGTCTCCCCTTGAGGTCCTCGACCAAGAGGTCTTGGGGCCTCCACGCTCTTGTCCAGGGACACCCGTGTACCTTGTTGTCTGCAGCCGTGTTCCTCCTCCTCCGCGAGCGTCACAATCCTACAGACGCAAGGTCTGGCCCCGACGTTGCTCACTTGGACGCTTTTGTAGAGGACAACGCCGTGCCTCCGTCTCGTCCAGCCTGGGACCTGCCGGGGTGTTTGAACAATAGTCTAACTGCCAGGGGACTGTGTCCACCAGGAAACTACACTGAATATCATCGCCGAGAGAGAACTGCACGGTTATTATTGGGGACGAGATTTGTCCTTCTCTCGTTTTCTTGCGGTCAATCTCCCCTCAAACCTAAAGACAAGTTTGGCAACGCTGGTTTGTCGATGTTGCCAGTATCTCCTTCTTACTTCGGCACAACACCTTTCAGACATAACGGAAAGCGAGGAGATTTGGCAACAGTTGACCGAGAGAGATTGAACATGAAGCTTTTCTCCGTCAGACCTGCAGCTTCCTTCAGTAATGATATCGGGTGTAGGAGACATACAAGAAATAGGACACTATTGAATCCACAGAGATAGTCGAGATTCGAGGATTTGAACAAAATATTAAGAGGTTATTATTATTATTATTATTATTATTATTATTATTATTATTATTATTATTATTATATTTTTTTCAAAATTATGAATTGAAATTTGTTTCAGAGCTTTAATACTGCTTTTTCAGTTATTAATGCTTCAACCCCAACCAATTTGAAATATATATTTATTCACATACATACATATATACATATATTTACATATATGTATATTTACAACCTGTTGGGGTCGAACCACTAATAACTAATAAGCAGTATTAAAGCTCTGAAACAAATTTCAATTCAGAATTTTGAAGAAAAAAAAAATCTAATCTCTTATTTAATATATTTTTTTAAATCCTTGAATCTCGAAAATCTCTAAGGATTAGATGCGGTTATAACCACACTTAACAAATATAATAGCGTAACTCATCAATATACATGTTTATGTTTTAAATCCCTTTCTTACTCGTCTAACTGCTCATTTTTTCCCCCCGTACCGTGTTGAATCGGATGTCTAGAGGGACACGCAGGGTTCTGGTCTCGCCGCCAGGCAGTTTAAGGGCACACGGAACTCTCCGACCTGCGACCCGTCCCGGCGCGTGAGAAAGATCACGTGACCCGTCAGTTCTGGGGTGTAAGCCACAGGTCGGAAGGTCAGGGTGAAGCAGAAACTGGAGCCGGGCCACAACCGCTGGCAGTCCAAACTCTCCACCTGCCGATCATCCAGTCGAGGAGGGCATCTTTTTTACAAATCTCTCTTTTAAAGCCAGGGTTATATCGGAATATAACTTACTGGCAAACTTCAATCTAGGATTACAACATTTAATTAAAACAAGGCATCCAAAACTCATCATAATAAATCTAATACCTGGGCAAAAAAATATGTGCAGATAAACAAATAACAATTTATTTTGAACACAGCCTGGGATTGAACTAAGCACCCCATACCTGTAGTCCAACCTCTGGAATAATATTTGCTCACCCGTTAAAGTGAAAAGATCAAATTCCCACAAAATTAACAAAGCTAAGCCGGTACTTTTTTTTTACTTGCAACGTTCAGGCTTTTCAAATATTTACCCGATGGGTAGATGGTTTTATTTTTACTTAAATTTCATTTTTTTAAAGTCTCACTTTTCAGTGTTATTTTGGTTTTATTCAAAATTAAATGTTATCTAAGGTGTTTAAGTATTATTTACATACAATGTACAATTACAACATGGTCTAAATTTCTGCTTAATTTCTTAATTTCATGTTTAGATTTTTTTTTTTTTTGTAAAAACAGTGTTATTTCATTTTTTAGGAGGATTTCATGTAACAAGACAATTTTGTTTCATTTCAACTTTCACAAACATTATAAATAAAAAAAACTATCAAAGGAAAAAGTACTTGATTCCATTATTGTATGGCACTTTTTTATTTTATCACGTTTCACCAATTTTACGGGGTTCTACCGATAGGGTAGGGATGAGAAATATAGAAATTTTATGGTGATTTTTTTTTCAAATCCTCAAATTTCAGATAATCTTAAATAATAGAGGATTCGAAAATTAAAACGGCCAAACCCTTATCATAAGGGTCCGTCCTTAAATTATATAAGGCCTTTTTTTTTTATAATGATTTTCGACCCCTCCTCTTCCCCCGTAAGGGATTGTAAGGGATTGTAAGGGATTGTAAGGTAACCAGACAGAGCCTCACCTGGATCACTTTAGGGTCCGTGTCGTCGTCCAGTAGAAGTGTATCGAACCAAGAGACGACCTTGGTACGAGAGATGTTCCTGACGGTGATGGTGCGTTGATAGATGTGTCCTGGTCTGAAGTCCTGGGGTACAAACAGAACGATCGGTTGTCAGCAAGGCCGTAGTCGGGGGGGAGGGGGAGGTTATGAACAAAATATATATGGCTTTATTTATGGTTCAAACAATATTAAAATTAAGGTAAAAGTACAAATTAGGGGGCTGTGTTACCATAAAAAAGCACTTCAGATAGCTTTTAGAGGTGTTTATTATTTAGAACTTTTTCCAGTCTTCGGCAGTTATGGTGTTGTGTTGTCATAAAAAAATTTCAGATAGCTTATAGAGGTGTTTAATATTTAGAATTGTTCCTATTTTTCGGCGGTTAGGGTGTTATGTTGCCATAAAGAAACACTTTAGAGAGCTTCTAGAGCCGTTTAATAACTAGAATTTGTCCTATCCTCCGATAGTTAGGGGGTAGTGTTGCCATAAAAAAAACACTTCAGATAGCTTCTAGAACAGTTTTTTATTTAGAATTTTTTTCTAGCCTCCGTCAATTGGGGGATGGGCTCACCAAACCCCCCTGAAATTATTGCCTCACTACGGCCTTGGTTGTCACAGTTATGGACACACACACACACATTATTGTCAACATCTTCTCCAAGACATTCAGGGATTCTACATGTTCAAACAAACTATATTTCATTACTTCATAGTTACATTCCAACCACCTTAACACAGATGTTTAAAGTGGGGTGGAAAATAGAGGCATGTAAAGTCCACTTTTTCAAATCAAAGCGAGCTTGAATCGAATGCATGAAATATTCTTGAAGCCGAATCGAAGTTCGAATATTTGTTGTTAGTTGTTTATGCTTGAAAAAAAATATTACAATTTGTTTATTTATGTTACTTTATGCACTAAAAATTACTCGGGAAATATTTTATTGCTAAATTTTTTTTGTAATATTTATTTTTTATTTTTATAAATCAATTTATTATCACAACTTACAATTAAATTACTTGGCAATCTTATTTATATGAATATTGTTTATGTACTGTACATAATAGCTCAGAATGAAAATAAATTACCATTATTGGTGAAGATACGAAATTGTCGAAGCCGGGAATTTTTTTCGAAGAGATGTCGAAGCTGGTGTATGTTTCGAAGCCAAGTCGAAGTTTCGAAGCTTTAATTTTTTTTTACACATCTCAACAGTCCATGAATATTTGTGATAAACAATGCTGAGTTTTAACATAAAACTTTTTAGATTGATATAAAAAATAGAAAAAAACAACCATCTATCTGAAGACTGACCTTGAAAAGGGCGACGGGTGGGCGCCAGGAGATGGCAGTGTCTATGGGTCGAGAGATAGGGGGTACATCCAAATGTTCCAGAATATCTCTGGCTAGCGCGTCTTTCTGTCGATGGATGATCTTGAACATTGCCGTCATATCGCAGGCCTCTATGCGATGTCTTCTCAGAGGTCCTGGCAGGGGTCGATGCGACGACTCAGCTTGATCAATCTGCTGTTGAAAATACACCATGATGAGTACAAACCCAGCACATGACTTAAACGCCATTCACGGTAGGAATGACTCTCTGAAAGGTCTTTTTTCCTACTAATATCCTACGATATAATAGCTTTCTGGTAGGAAAAAAGGCCTTTCAGAAAACAATTCCTACGCTGAACAGACTTTTACAAACCAACTTATTATAGGATAGTAACACAACCAACTATTAGTAACAATTCTTGTGTTTATTTAAGAGAACAAACTCATCAACATTTTTTATACACTAAATGTATGTACAAGTTGACTATCCTAGATTAATTTTATAAAACCACAAAAAAACAAAACACAGAACATTAGTTTTTCCCCAATGGCAGAGGAAAAAACACTTTGATTAACACTTTTCTTTTTCACTAAGAGTCGAACCCAGGACCTTTTGATCAGTATTCAGACACTTTGCTGTCTGCTTGATGGTATCAAACAAGAGGCCTTTAGATTGTAGTCAGCTACAAGAACAGTCCGGAGCAGCCCCGGGAAAATTATGGCCTGTGAACTTCCAGAGGCCCATCACGAAAAATATATTCTTATGGAAGAGTTTAGAGTTTCTATTCAACACACCGATGAACTCTAAATTACTCGTCGATAACCTGATTTCATACAACATAACAATTAAAGTTTTGAACCTAATGGAATTTAAATTTCCCACTCTCGAATGTTGTTGTCAGGAGCATGATGTGAGCCCCGTCTAAAGACTCTAACAGAATGAACTGTCTACAGAGTCCTCATCCTTAATTAATTAGTCCTTACTCCTTATCACTCCGAAGAAGTTGACTCAACTTATAGCTTTATAAGGACTAGTCGATATGAACTGCTAAGGCCTACCAATCCCGGCAAAGTAACTGTGTGCGCGCGCATCGAAATGAAAGCAACAATGGCGTTTTCACAACAATTACACTAATTAGCTCGTGTTTTAAATATAATATTTGTGAGTGCTCTTAACCTAACTTTCAATGTAGCCTATCATGGATGTTTTATCAAAATATGTTGTATAGTTATTTGTTTTAATTAGAGTTAAGTCGGGATATCGTTTGATGTCTGTTTGCTCCTACCAGTAGAAAATTTCCTTTCGAAGAGTGTAAATTTGACGTTGTTTCCAACTTTCTGATTGGTTGGCACGGTCACATGATTAAGGATACAGACTTGTGGATGTTGAGTGCCATTTCTAAGGACCATTAAGGACTTAAAGACTATAAGGATGCGGACCTAATGGATTCTGTATATGGGGCTGAATTCAAAAATGTTTACTAATGATACCCTTAAAATATTTATTAATAGCCATTTTATTAAATTTGAAACAAACTTAAAAATATAGAAGGAAAATTTGAGATTTTCTCAAAAAATTCACATCAGAGACAAAAACTACTCGAAGTGAATAAATACTTGAAAGTTCTTAAAAACAAACCGTTTTTAATTGCTTGGAACCTTCTTTGTCTTTTTATTTCTGACGTTTCCAAGTCTCTGATCATCTTTGTCTTGATGAATGCTTCTTCCATCGCAAGGCGATCGTCCTTGGTCTCCTTAGCGGGTCTATCAACGACAGGGACCGACTCCAAAGCGTGCCGGCTCTCTCTTTCTTGGACATAATCCCGCATTCCTCATCTTCCCGAACTCTTTTAACAGGAACTTTAACGAGAACATTAAAAACAAACAACAGTTATAAGTTGGCAGGGGGGAACTATCCCCCGGCAAGAGCTGGGATAGTTTACGAGATATTTGGAAACAATAAATATATTTATCTATCTGCAAAAGACATGTGTTTTTTTTGTGTATATTTTTCTATCTGCACTATCTTCGCCAACAACGGACCATTGGTCAGACTAGCTTATATATTGAATATATATAATATATTATATATAAATGTATAAACAAAATTCCTAACATTGTCATGCCTATGCCTCATATAATATATTTAAAATTTTTATCTGTGCTGTGTCTTACCACCCATCCAGACTGTATCGAACTTTAAACCAAGCTAATGGAGTAGAGGTAGGAAAGGTAGAATTTATAATAAATGTACCCACATTTGTGTGAAGGCAGAGGGGAAACCGTTTAGGAAAAGGTCCCCTTAATACACCCGGCCAGAATCAAACTTGGACCTCCCCCATCACCAACAAATTGTAAAATTAACTGATTGTAATAAGAATCCCGACAGTCGGAAGGAACTAAACAGGCTCGGTCTAGTCTGCCACAGAACCTGTGTTGATTGTGACGTCATGCGCGCGAGGGGCCCCATGGCGGGCGAGGCGAGTGTCCCTGGCTCTGACTCGCTCACGCAGGAGTCGGCCCACGATCTCTTCTCTTCGTCGGGCCTGCCCCTTCTTTAGTTCTTCCTTCTCACGCTCGTACTGCTCGTAGCGCTCCAGAACTGCCGCTCCGCCCCTGCGCAGTCACTCATACCTTAGGGCCCTCCCTAGCCTCGGCAGAATATTTGGTTCAGATCTCAGCTAGATTAAAAATGGTTTGAGTTTTTTGTTTGTTTTAATTAATCAGCTGTTCTCAGGTGCTGATGACTCGAATAACTGATAAAATTGGCGCACATTTCTCAAGTTTAATTTATTCATCAACAAGGACGTATAAAGAGGAAGTGTTCGATGGGAAGGGGGGTAGGGGGCTTTCGGACCCTAAAGGGGGGTCCATATGATGATTGTTTTTATTTAAATTGAGTATAAAATAATAACTGACGTTTAAGATACCAATAAATTCTGTTGTAGGCAAACCATAAGAATGAAACACCATAATGTGAAACAACCATCCCTGTTAAAGTGGACCAGGATCGAACCTAGGTCTCTTAAGAGTCTTAGATAAGGTGCGCCAACAACTCACAGTACCTCTGCTGGCCCCGACACGGTCACTGAGTTACCCTCACCTGGGCAAGGTATGGATGTCTATGTTGAGTTTGGTCCTCAGTGCCTCCATCATCTGCCTCTTCTTGTCTGCCTCTCTCCGAATCCTCTCTCCCGATGACAGCCGTGGGCCGCCCGCGTCGCCAACATCCTTTTCTGGACGTAAGTAAGGATACAAAATCTTCCGCCAACAGGTTATTTTAATGGCTTCACCAACTAGTTACTACGCTGTTGTGCAAAAGTCCGTTTTTTGCAATTCAAAGCAAGTTGAATCGAAAAAAAATATGGAATATTTCTGAAGCCAAATGGTATTTTGAATATTTTAAAATGTGTTCAATATAATAAAATATGTATTAAATATAATTTACAAAAAGTTCTAATGCAAACATGATTAACATTTTTTTTTACCGAGTTGATAAATTAAGTTATCATCCATCACACCACGATTTTTGTTGAGAACATTAATTTGTAATGTACATCAACAAAAAAAAAACATAAAATAAATGTGTTATTTTAGTTTTTAATATTCTTAGCGATGAAGCTTTGTAATTATCAAATCTGGAATTTTATTTTCGAATCGAGAATGTATCCCAGATGATGGCTGTTGTTGAAACATCAGAGGTTATTAATCACTCAACAGGGCCCAGTCCCCAAAATATTAGATTCAATTTCACACATATTGTGAGAATGACAATATTGTTTGTCTGTTTGGTAAATGTTTGTGTCCTCGCAATACCCTGTGAAATAGAGGAATTGAGCAAATGTTTTCTAAATCATTAATTAAATAGTTCAGAAGTATAGGGCCAGCCGATTTTTTTTTTTGTGTCTTATATTAATTATAAGTCATAAGTAAAGAAAAAAAAGACAGCATAAAGTTCTTGACCTGGGAAACTGTCAATAAGTGTTAAGTTATTAAGATATCATTATGTTATGCAGTACGTACCTTAATTTTTTTCATGCTTTTAAGATGTTTCTTTAAAGTTTTTTTCAGCTATGATTTTCTTCCATTCTTTTTCTTCTTTAATCTTGTATTGCATGGATTTCCTCGCCTCTTCAGTTAAGGGTAAATTAATTTCTCTAACTTCAGAGATTTCATCTTTCTAAAACATTAAATTTTGCAATTAAATTCAAATAAAATAGTAATTAAAACATGTTACTCATTTGGAGATAACACATGTAGGCCTACCTACTGTAGGCTATATGTTTGCAATGCTAAAATAATAAACTAAAGTTGGAATCTGTAGCCAGATTAAAAAATATATTTAATTTTTATTGATATTATATTCATTCACTCATTGATTTTGTAAGTAGATCTAATATTATCTTCAGAAGTTTGAAAACAAGACACATTCTCGCCATCATTTAACAATCCTCTTTCTGTTATGAGTTTTGAAACAATTCTCAAGTCTTTTATTTTTATTAATATTTACGACTACATTTAATAAATAGCTTTGCTTCACAGGTTGAGATTTTTTTGTATGTGCAGGAGTGTTAACATTTTTTAATATGTTTCAGCTCTCCAGAATATTGCTATGATATTCAAAGTCCCGGTATCAGCATTACCAACACTTAAGTCTGAAAAAATTATACTATTTTGCTTGTAAGGATAATAATACTTTTAAATTGTCTCTTTGGATTCAATATAATTTCTGAAATATTTTTAGAAACCTAATATAAATGTGGGATTGTACATAAATTGAAATTATAATTCTAGTTTCCAGATCGTAAAATTGGTCAAACTGTCCAGTATCAAAATGTATTTTTCACATGGATAATAGAAACTGGGATAGAGGGAGCAGCCAGATTTAAACTAGACACAAGTGGACAACCTTTGAAGTTCTGTCTTCTTCTGCTTAGAACGCTACTTGTTTGGAGTAAAATTACAAACTAAATCTAGAACAGATAAATATGGTAGTTTTTGCATTGCTAATGAAAACAACTAAGTGTCATTTTTGTACCACAGACAATTTTTTTTATGGGTTAAACTCAAACAAATCTTATTAAAATTGCTCTAAAACCGTTTGTTTGGCTTTGTTCTGAGTTGCTGGTTGAGAATTTAGATGAAAAGTTATTTATTAAGTAAAGTAAAATTACAGACGAAAGTACACAAAGTAGAAATATATCGTCACATTCATAGTAAGTAATTATCTCCGACATTTTAACAATAAATACCTGCTTCCTTGGAGTTTCTTCACTGCTGCTACTAGTTGTATCGATACTGTTGACATCTTGGAAAAGTTTTAAGTACATCAGCTCATATTCATTGTGGCGTCTGACAACTTCCTTATGTTCTCTTTCAATTTCCTCCCAAAACTAAACATAATAAATAGTTTTTGAGAAATATGTTACATTTTTAGTATTGAGAGATATAATATAAAGAACTTAATCAATAATGGTTACAAATAAATTGGAACTTAATTTTGTTTCTTGGGTAGAATTTGTTTATTGGTTTTTGAGTTGAAAGCTTTTGTTCCTTTTATTCACCAATAAGTATATTGATTTTGCGATTGAGAGCAACATGTATGTTTTATTAGATAATACCGATTTTATCTTCAATATGAAGAGAGACACTTTTCCAAATGTGAGGTTAGATTGATTTTGCGAGATCCAGATACAATGAATATGCCTGGCTTATTAAGAAATTGTTCTCTCTTATATAAATAGCAAATTTAATTTTTGATATTTAAAAAATTATCGTTTAGTTTCTCTAATTAATATACAATAAGTTAATCACAACTTGTGAATGTGAGGAATGCCAGGCCTCTGCCGTGGTTCGGATTCCACGTTAAACTGTAGGTCCTCCATTTCATCTCACAATCACCCTACCATTGCACATTAGCGTAAGTGCGTATAACCCGAACGGGTAGTAAGACGCGGTGCTAAATAAAATAATATACAATAAACTAAATAGTACTGAATATTCAAGTGCCAAATATGAATATATGTTAAATAATTACAATTATATCAACAAGTTTAAAAAAAAATCATTTTCAAATACCCATTCACATTGTAATCCTCTGAGGTTTATTTACTTTTATGTTATCCACAACTACCGTACTTTATTATATTTCCTTTATGTCTCAAACCAAATCTCATCTATTATTTTCCCTATATTTTTGTTAAATCTTTTTCTTTCTTTGAAACAGAATCTGCTCACTACATTTACTATAACTCACCATTCAAGTTGTCTCTTTCATTTAAACACAACCAAAGTTTCTCTTAGTTTCACCTTATACTTTTCAAAGCTTTATCTACTATGCCATAATACATATTTTTCTTATTATTTACATATTTTTTACACTCTTTTTTAATTTATCCTTATCCTTACTTAGGTACATGTTAGTACTCACATGTATTTCAAACAATCTTTCTTCAAACGTCTTCTCTCCTTGTGATATCCACTTCTGTAATAACTCTCTCCTTACAACACCCTTTTGCCTCTCTTTGAGTTCTTCTACAGCTTTAATGGTCTGCTCTTCAATTTCTCTAATTTCCCTCGCTCTCATAACCTGTTCTCTTAATTCCCGGTGTTTTTTCCGCTCATTTTTTCTCACTTGCATCTCCCTTTGCATCGCTATCTGAGTTTGCATTTCATCGTACTCCTTCAGAGTTTCTGTTCGCAGCTTTTTGTGAGCCAATATTAGTCTGCATGCTTTTTTGCACAGATCCTGTTCCAGCTTTAATTTATCAGATGTTTCAGTGTTCGGCTTTTCTTTCACCTTATCCATTATTATGGTAATCTATATATACGTAGATAAAGATCAGAACTTAAACAGTTACTTTGACAGTAAAAATGATGTTATTAGATGTCATTTCCTTTCTTAACCAAATTACTATTATTCTTAAGTTTAAAATAAATATCACGAGGTTGAAAAACACCGTGCTCGTTTTGTAACAATTTCAAATTCTTAATTATTTCACATTTATTTACTTAATATATTTTCAATGTCAATAATTGTATGTATTATTAATGTTAATTATTTAATTCGTGCTCTATTACATTGAACCTATTATAGTTTATTATAGTTTTAACAAGATCATAGAAGATTCACACATCAACAAAATTAAAGTATAAAAAAGACAAAAGATGTCTAAGCCAAATTTAAATAGAGTTATTACGCTTAGATTACTCATTTCTCATCTTCTGTTTGGACATGCCAACATTTCTTCAAGAATGTGACGTCAATTTGAGATAAACTATGCAAGATTTTCTATTTATAAACAATGTAACTAACCAAACTCTTGAGATGCGTTGAGGTCAGTAAAGGTATAAATATTGTGGTACCATGTATAAAATGTTGTAATTGGTTCAATCATGAAGTGTAGATATTATTATTATTTATATGTTATTTTTAGCCATAATAGAAATAAAAAAATCTCTATGATACATTAAACTACACATGACCTGGTTGTAAAATCATCATTAAACATTATGTTCTTATTTAATTTATTGTTTAAAAAAAATATATCAAGTAACTACCTTATATCTAAATTGAGATAAAAAAGAAACGTTTAAAAATCCAATAAAGTATCAAAAATTAAACTACACAAATGCCACTTAAACTAGAACGCATATTTAGCTATATTATTTTAAAATCATCGAGTAAATTGCATTCCCATTTCAAAGACAACTTGCACCTCAATATCAAATTTGGCATAACGATTTTTAGTATATTAAGTCATGCATAGCTTTAGCTATTACCTCTTTGCTCTTCTACCCTAAGAAGTTCAGATTAACCATGCTTTCCGAACTTTGCTGACACACACAAACATTTCAGCTTTATTTGTAGCGGTTTTTGAAACAATAGCTCTACATTTTGAAATAGATAATAATATAATATACCTACACCAAAGGAGTGAACAAACTTTTTATAAATCAAAGGGACATTTCAAAGAATTAACCATGCTAATCATAAATGCTAAATTTTTGATTCAGATTGACCTGACTGGGCCAATGATTTAGTCTTGACTATTAGTGGTCAGTTCTTAGGAAGATTGGTACGAATTTATATTATGCTAGCTATCAAAGTTGGTGGATATTTATGTATAATAAATATTCATATTTAACTTTTGCTAAAATATGAACTTTATATAAATAGGGCTCTACAAGATGTAATATCCGTATTAAATTTAATTTATACAATGATAATATTTCCTGATTATATATTTTTTTACACATTCACCAGTGTAAAAGATCAACTCAATCTCTATCAAAACTCGTGATTTAACATTTAATTTCTCATTATATTACTTTAATTATCAGAAGAGGACTTCTGTGGGAATTTCATTTTTAATTTTCAATAATCTGAACTACATATTATATATTGATATTTATTTGTTGCTAGATGGATTATATTCTATTGATTTTATAGATTTTTCTTTGTTTATAATCAAGTATTATTATACATACATATGAAGCTAATATTTTACATTTTCTTTTTGTAATCAGCTCAGAGTAGACCATGCTACTAGCCTTGATCATAACCACTCCCACGACAGTATTCGTTGCTCACAGTAAGGGTGCTGTACCGATCGGTGTTGGCACATTTTAGCCAGTATATCACAAGCACAATTGTTGCTCTGTTTTACATGGAGCACGCTTGCACTGTTCCTACAAACCAGTATCTCTACTATAGAGATCCACAGCCAGTATACCGTTGTCCGTGTCACTCTCACTAGGAGGTAAGATGGTGCACCGTTACACCAAGACAATTATTATTATTATTATTATTATATATTATTATTATTATTATTATTATTATTATTTTAACAAAATTATGTAGGTGTATATTCTCATATTATACTAAAATAGTATAACAGAGCCTAAATTGTCATTTTATTAACAAAGTGAGCTTATGCTATCTTTTTGGTACTATTACATGTTTATGTATCATTTCGCTGGTTTTAGGTTTGATTAGCAAGGTCTTTACCAGTGATCTCTATACTATAATGGATGGACATAAACACACCACTTGCAACGGATCAAATCGTAATGCTAAAGTTTGTAATCTGCTTGCTGGTGAGGGGAAAGATTTAACGGTTTCTTACAATGCTTTTGTGCAAAAACGTACATCTTATGAATGAAAGCATAACAAAAAAAGTGAACTATTATAACCCACTTGATTGAGGACACATTTACATTAAAAGATGACAATTCAGTTTTAAAGGTAATATAGTACAAATAAAAATTGAATCTTTAATATATTAAAATATGTAGCTAGCACCCATGTTATTTTCATTCTGCCAAGACTACAATACATTTAAAATTGGTTATTAAACTTATATAATGGTTTCAGAAACAATATTATATTTCAAGTTCGATAGCTAAAATGAAAAAAAAAAAAGAATTTAAAACTCAAATACATTTGTTTAAATGACAAAATTTGTGTAATGGTTTTACATACAAATTATCACTTAGTTTATAGGCTTGTATGAAGTATTACTATATTACAATATATTTAAAGTTTCCTTTTAGCTTTTACAGCCTATTGCTTTCAGAAGCCATATATATTAATGTTCGATATCTATAATGAAATAAGGTAGCTTAAAATTTATTTACGTGTGTTTGACTAACAAACTTTGTGTGGTAATTTTGCATTTAAACTATCATATAGGTTATAGGGCTTGTAAGAAGTATTACTACATTACAATATATTTAAAGTTGACTCTCAGCTTGTATATTCCTTTTAGAAACCATATTATATTTAATGTTTGATAACCATAATAAAATAAGGTCGCTAAAAACCTGATCACTATTGTCTGAATGACCAACTTTGTATATAAGTCTTATGTTCAAACGATCATCTAACTTAAAGGCTTGTAGGAAGTATTAAAATTTAACCTAAATCGACATATTTAAAGAAACAAGTCATGAGTGTTGAATTTATTTAGGCTCTTCAAATCTTTTCTTAACCCATTTATTTTGTTTAACTAATCATACATTGATATATCTAATATATTCATAACAATTAGTTAATGATGCCGAAATACCACATTTCCTTGTACTTGTGTAGGAGAGAAAGAGAAACCCAAAAGTTTCTTTCTCTCTTACACAATGGGGTGTAGACGACATCTCGAAAATTTTAGATGCAGGGCGCAGATATCCATCCAGTTATATTATAGAGATCAATGATCTCTACTTGTTATGTAACATCTTTGTTATGTTTATTATCTGTGCCATAAACGTCTTACTTCATCTGTTTTATGATATCTAATAGTGTAGTATTTCTATGTTGTATTAAAATTTAATAATATTTCGTTTTGGGCTTTTCAGGAGTGAATAGTAGTGTTATAACAATGAATACAGACGATAAAGTGTTTATGTCGCTAGGTATGTTCCCTTTAATATACTGTGAAAAGAGAGGAGATATCCTTTTGTTTTGTTGTGTTTGGATGTATATTTGGTGTGATTTGATATGATTTGATATGTTGATACAAATTAGGCCTGACAAGATGCACTCATCTTAATAAAGGGTCTTTAAAATCAAAACTAGCAATTAAGGAGTGTTTAATTAGATAACCAAAACGATAAAGTAGTTGTGAGGCGTGGTAGCCATTGTTTCACTTATTTAAATCTTGTTTGAGTTCAGCGGCATAGGGATTAGACACGTTTTCGTAAGTAGACTTATAACATCAAACAAAATAATTTGTAATCACTTAGTTTTCAAGATTTCGTCTATTGCATATAAGCTTTTAAGTTTTTTTCTTTTGGGTAAAAACATATCCATAACTTAAAAGTGTTTGTAAAACTTTCATGAGCTGTTGAACCTGGTGCACTAGCTGTATCCGAATTCTCAACTTATACGCAGTCACCTTGATATGTAAACTTACCAGTTGCTTCGGTAATCACGTGACCAAATTGTCATCAAGGAGGCCGATGCAACCCTCACACACCCTTGAGTCCAAGAACAGAAGCAATACTTCATTGTTACGTCCTTGTTCCACGGTGTTTGACTGTCATTTTATTTTATTTGCTTTTCGTCTGCCAGAACTCAGAACTTTATATTGCCCGCCACTTTAAATTATAATGAAGGACTAAAGCAGACTCGTTTTATATTAAATGCCTTATGCCGGGATCACGATCAACTTAACGTTAACTTAAAGTTAACTTAAAGTTAACTTAACGTAACTTAACGTAAAGGACCTCCTCGTGTGTTTAAATGGAGGCGATCACGATACAGTGAACTTAACGTAAGAGATGTACTGGGAGGTCTTTTACTTTAAGTGAACGTTACTTGAAGGGTATCACGTGATCTAACCAGCCAATTATTATGCGAGTGACGTCAACAGGGCTATTTAGTAACTCATTTGTTGGTATTATGACCAATGTTTACTCTTTGTGTAAGTTCTAGTGATCAGACATTGAAACAAAATAATTAAATAAAATAGGAAAGCTAAATTTATCAAAAAAGTTTTGTAATAGATATTTATTATATCGATTGAAAAATGTAAACATTCACAGATCATCATTGTAAAACTAGTACAAATCACAGATCATACTCGAGAATGAAGATGTTTGGCTCGAGTTGTTACGTTAAGTTACGTGAATCGTGATCACACATACGTTAAGTTAACTTTAAGTGAACGTTACGTTAAGTTGATCGTGATCCCGGCATTAGGATATTAATTTTCAATAGGTGTAGGTCTGATAGATGGTGTTTGACATAACCTAGTTTCTGAGATCAATGATAGGTAGTAGCACTGTGGTCCCAGGAGTATAGCTAAGTTCGTTTGTGTTCAAATTGTCTGATGCATTCTTCGATCTAGGAAGTTATTGGGAAGGGTGAAC
This sequence comes from Timema podura, assembly GCA_033556935.1. Lineage (NCBI taxonomy): Eukaryota > Metazoa > Arthropoda > Insecta > Phasmatodea > Timematidae > Timema > Timema podura. The sequence continues at coordinate 5,828,385 of JAVRXN010000014.1, read as the reverse complement.
TCATCACATCCTTAATTCAAGGATCCTTGAGACTGTTCAGAATATAGTTTGACTGTTTTCACCCGGTTTAAACATGTTAAAAATATGTATTTTTTCCTCTCGAAACTTAAATTTAATCGTAGTTTAATATATTTTCCAGATGACATCATAAAGCAGAATAAGTCTCCCAAAAGTAAAGGTCCGGGCAGTGTTTATTCCGTTAAAAGCACAGCCAGCCGTCGAAGTCGTAGAAGGCGAGATGGGCAGGTGAGCTATAACCAATAAAGGCTTCAATAGAATAAATAGTAACAAAATGTTAACATACACCTAACCATGTCGTTCCATTACGGGGTAGGCAAGAAACTGTGCATGTAGCTCAAAAAACAAAAACTCTGTCCTTAATCCATCCTCACTGACTTTCTCCACACTTCCCTATCCTTGCATACTTCCTTCTCTTCAACAACATCCATACAAGAGTTATAGATGCTCCTTTATTCTTAAAACTATTAATGTTTCTCTTTTCACACATTCGTCTACAACATTTAGCTATGTCTTACATGACCTACCCCTTCCTTTTGATTCACACACTCTACCTTCATATATTTGCTTCGTCACTCGATCCACACTCATCCTCTCAACATGACTAAACCAACGTAAGACACTTCTTTCATATTGACCTATCAGATTCCCTTTCAAACCGCACTCCTTCAGCACCCATTTTCTACTGACTCTGTCCATAAAAGTTTTCCCATTAATTATAACATTCATTTAGGCCTTAGTGTTAAATTAAGAGTCTGGGGTTTGCTTGTTAATTATGTTGGGTCTAAGTCACTAATAGGTAATATTATAGCTTTAGCCCCAATTTAATTAGTTGGATCTACTCTGATCGCAAATATTTCTCAGCATTCCTACAATAAATAATAAATTAGAGGAGATTACATAACCTGCATTGAGGCAGACATTTCAGTATTCACTGGGAAATAGTATTAAAAGGGAGTTTAACTAATTTTGAAAATAGTTTGTTTACAATTAACTAAGTCATTCACTAAACAAAATAGCTTTTCTTCCAATACAGCGAGGCAGAGGAAATGCAGGAGGTCGTGGGGGCTACCTGGCGATTGGTGGTTGGAATCGGCGAGGTCCTGTAGTTCAACAGCGAGGTCGTGGCTTTCAGGTGAGGAGACTGCTTTCTTGGCTCGCCAGGAGCCGAGAACAAGCCAAGACTGATATTCTACCATTGTGCATGCTCTGCTCATTTATTTTGGAGCTTTCACCTTATTCTTTTATATGGGGACTTTGTGGAAGAAATGGTAGGGGGCATGAAATAGCGTTAGGGTGTCTACCATCCGAGAAAACTGGAACTAGCCGGGAATTTGAAGTGTTCGGAGGAAAAAACTGGAACAAGTCAGGAATTTGGTAGAATACTTGTTTACCGTCACGTTCAATCACATGGTTTGAATTCGTCGGTCACTATTTTGAGGCTATGTTAGTTAGACCTTTTGTTAAAGTGATGTGAATAGTAATTTTTTTTATAAGTGGAATAAAACGATGAATAAGCTTTGTGCCCGGCCTCAAATAAATATAAATAATATTGGACTAAATTACTGTAGTTAACTATCAAATTCATACATTACCATACATTTTCATTCAGTTACTCAACGTGACAGATGTCAGCTGTTGGTGGAAGAATACATTAAGAACTATTTCTAGTAACTTTTTGAGCTGTCATACAAGTAAACTAAGGTCGTGAATGTATTATGTACAAGACCTTAAATTTGCAGCTCTTAAGACATTCAGTGAAACATACTTTGGTAAAATATTATAATTAATCTGTTACTATAATGAAGTTGCGTAGCTCCGACGACCACACAGTCAAAGGCGTTGGGCTCGCAATGGACAGCAAGGCTGCGGTTTGAATCTCGGCCGGGTGCTCTAAAAGTGATTTTTCTCGTCCCTATTCTTGCTTTGCTTGGGTAAAGTAGGCAAGGTCATAAACCGGCCTGTAATCTGATGGAGCTGGTCCCAAATGCAAATTCACCCCCTTTCGTTTTGGTCTATTCCAAGAATCGGTTATTTCCAACCATTTGGAACAATTAAGAATGTTTGCATGGTTACCTTTATTGCTTATTAGAGCCATGAATTAATAATTTCTTTGCTCATATTAACCAAGTTTGACTGTAATTTCCTATTGAGGGCTGAATATTTACCTCGGATAAATTGAATTTATACTCTTTGGTAACTGGAAATAAATTGATTACTCGTATTTTTTTTTTCCTAATGAAAGCTAATCTTTTGTTTCCGTGATGTTCCAGAGCCTGAGGTATCGGTCACAAATGCCGAACCTGCGTTTCGGCGTGAACAGTTCTCTGGGTAATCGTTTCCGTCAGCGCTACGGGATTGACCAGCGGGCGTTGTTCCCCTCTAGTTACAAGAGCGTGGTGTACAACCGTAACCTCAATCAGCAATACGTGCAGAACAGGGTGAGGAACGCTGCTCAGTTCCTGAGAGAGCGACAGTCCCAAAACCGGCAGTTCTACCAACAGAACTACAGGGTGAGTCCAGATTATGACGGGTAAAATAATTGTCCCGTCTTTCTCGATAGTGCTCAGACGGTCTCGTTGGTGATTACGGCGCGATATTGTGGATGAATTGAAAATTACTGTACGTAGGGGTATGCGAAGTGTACGTTTTCATTTCAAAGCAAACTCGAATCGAATATATGACATATTCTCTAAGCCAAATCAAATTTAATATTTTTGGTTAATAGTTTTATGATTGAAAAAACATAATATTTATTTTTATTTACATAACTTTATACACTAAAATGACTTTAAATTGTTTTATTACACAATTGCTTATAATATTTGCTTTTAGTTGTTACTATCACAACTTGCTTTTTTTTTTTTTTTCCACGTAAATATTAATTTGTAATGAATACTACAGCTCAAAATTTGATTAATTAACATTAAATGGAATATTTTAGCTCTTAATATTTTGATTGGCAAAACTTTGTATTTGTCGAAGCTGACATTTTTTTCGGAGCTAAGTTGAAGTTTCTAAGCTTTGCATACCCCTATACTGTAGACTACCTGCTCAACTACCTCAGCTAGACCAACTTAAACAAGATTTAATCTGGGGAAAAAAATGATTAGAATGAATTTATTTTTATGACTACTTGTATGCTTATGAATTAAACAAACATTTTTTTAACTGTAGCCTTAAAAATACCATTATTTAACGAGCCCTAAAATCCTACATGTAATTATGACTCTTGTACTAAACTCCTTTTTTCTTTGATGGTGAAATTTAGTAACTAATCAGGGTGGCCACAAACTTGGAAAAGATGGAATAGTCAGAGAATTTGAAAGCTAAGAAAAATCAGGGAATTTGACCATGAAACATGGAAACTAGGCATTATCATTATTTTATCAAAACAAGGAAAACATTAATATTTTATTTTGTTAACTCATTTCCATTATTGTATATTATAGCAATCACAGATAAAGTGAACAAATAAGAACCTTCAGACACATTGTGTTGCTTAGATTATTTCTTAACCTGGACCAAGGTCATCTAACACCCGTGTGTGTGTGTGTGAACTTTGTTTAGGTTTAGGTGGAACGGGAGGGCTCAATCGAACTCACGAGACAATACCCGATCAAGTGTTACATTACATATTCACTTGCATGAGTAATTAACAAAAAACTAAAACAATATTGTATATCTCCACTGTTCTGATTTGTTCCTTATTAATCTTAACGAATTACTTGCATTTGAGCCTGGACCTCCCCAATCAGCGGACTGACACCTTTGTCAATGTGATCACCAGTGCAGGTCAGAGACAATTAATATAAGTTTAAACATGTGTGCCCTTGAAGATCGATCCATACTTAGTGGCCAACAGTTAATTTATGTAAACGGGTAAAACATGATCAGGAAAAAATTAAAAATTTTGTATGGAAAACCTGGAAAAGTCGGGGAATTTGAAAAAGGAATTTCTGTGGCCACCCTGCTAGTTACACATAAATACAAACATACATTTTTTTTAGAATAAAATAAATTTTTTTGTGAAAAAAAGTCATCTCACAAATTCAGAATTTTAAATAAATTTAAAATAAATGAAGAACCTATTTCTTTTTAAATTTGACAAAAGGAAATATTGATAGGCTCCATTTGATATGAAATAATATCTAATTGACTAAAGTCATAATTTTCAGAAAAAATAAAAAATTCCTAGTACTAAAACTTTTTGAGTTTTCTAAAAATATTTTGAGTCGAGTTTGAGCAGCTACTAATACTCGACTCGAATTTTTTAATACTCACACCCCTAAATAATATATATATATATCTGTTGATCATGCGTGTCCCATATGACGACTGACCTTGGCGTGTAAATGTTGTGTGAAGGGTCAAGGCGCCAGAGGATACCGGCGTGGTAACCCCAATGTGCAACAAGGGGGTACAGATCGCAATATTCCTTCAACACGACCGCTCGGCATAATCGGCTTGAGCAGTTCGGAGCTTTCCAGCAGAAGAAATTACGAGCGCAAAGGTAAAGACACTCATACACGCGCCACCAATCAGAAGACACTCATTATTCTCATAAACCTCACTTAAATACCAATAAAAACTAAATGTATAGTTTTGGCTATAAATTTCAAACCAAAATTAATTATAAACAGACTATTATTTCCAAACTAAAGTTTTGGTCAAAATCTTCATCAACTGTTTGCAACATCTGCTTTTAACCCTTTTATTGCCTCCCTTGGCCCCTCCCTCCCCGCCCCCCCAGATACTCTATCTCCGCCACTGACCGCTTTGGTGGCTGCAGGTCTAAGGCATCACTCTCGCAGTAGACTAGACTGCCGAGGAATCTCGGTTGAGTGTACTGATAATGTTTTTTCAAAATGGTGTTTCACTCTCCTATACACAAATTGGGTATACTTCCTATAAACAGCCTGCCTCATCCCTAAAACCATTAGTACATAAGTGTACAACTCAAACAAACTTAGTAAGAAGCAGTGCTAAAAAAATCTCCATCATTCTTCTTGGGATTCTTTCCTCTTCTATCCTCATTACATGCCATACCATCTCAGTCTTGCTTCCTCTACTATCTCATGTACTCCAACATCCTCAATACATGCTCATACCATCTGAGTCTTGCTTCCTCTACTATCTCATGTACTCCAACATCCTCATTACATGTCCATACCATCTCAGCCTTGCTTCCTCTACTATCTCATGTACTCCAACATCCTCATTACATGCCCATACCATCTCAGTCTTGCTTCCTCTACTATCTCATGTACTCCAACATCCTCATTACATGACCATAACATCTCAGTCTTACTTCCTCTACTATCTCATGTACTCCAACATCCTCATTACATGCCCATACCATCTCAGTCTTACTTCCTCTACTATCTCATGTACTCCAACATCCTCATTACATGTCCATACCATCTCAGTCTTGCTTCTCTTACTATCTCATGTACTCCAACATCCTCATTACATGTCCATACCATCTCAGTCTTACTTCCTCTACTATCTCATGTACTCCAACATCCTCATTACATGTCCATACCATCTCAGTCTTGCTTCCTCTACTATCTCATGTACTCCAACATCCTCATTACATGTCCATACCATCTCAGCCTTGCTTCCTCCACTATCTCATGTACTCCAACATCCTCATTACATGTCCATACCATCACAGTCTTGCTTCCTCTACTATCTCATGTACTCCAACATCCTCATTACATGTCCATACCATCTCAGTCTTACTTCCTCTACTATCTTATATACTCCCAACATCCTCATTACATGTCCATACCATCTCAGTCTTGCTTCCTCTACTATCTCATGTACTCCAACATCCTCATTACATGCTCATACCATCTGAGTCTTGCTTCCTCTACTATCTCATGTACTCCAACATCCTCATTACATGTCCATACCATCTCAGCCTTGCTTCCTCTACTATCTCATGTACTCCAACATCCTCATTACATGTCAATACCATCTCATTCTTACTTCCTCTACTATCTCATGTACTCCAACATCCTCATTACATACCCATACCATCTCAGTCTTGCTTCCTCTACTATCTCATGTACTCCAACATTCTCATTACATGACTATACCATTTCAGTCTTGCTTCCTCTACTACCTCATGTACTCCAACATCCTCATTACATGTCCATACCATCTCAGTCTTGCTTCCTCTACTACCTCATGTACTCCAACATCCTCATTACATGCCCATACCATCTCAGTCTTGCTTCCTCTACTATCTCATGTACTCCAACATCCTCATTACATGCCCATACCATCTCAGTCTTACTTCCTCTACTATCTCATGTACTCCAACATCCTCATTACATGCCCATACCATCTCAGTCTTGCTTCCTCTACTATCTCATGTACTCCAACATCCTCATTACATGCCCATACCATCTCAGTCTTGCTTCCTCTACTATCTCATGTACTCCAACATCCTCATTACATGCCCATACCATCTCAGTCTTGCTTCCTCTACTATCTCATGTACTCCAACATCCTCATTACATGCTCATACCATCTGAGTCTTGCTTCCTCTACTATCTCATGTACTCCAACATCCTCATTACATGTCCATACCATCTCAGCCTTGCTTCCTCTACTATCTCATGTACTCCAACATCCTCATTACATGTCAATACCATCTCATTCTTACTTCCTCTACTATCTCATGTACTCCAACATCCTCATTACATACCCATACCATCTCAGTCTTGCTTCCTCTACTATCTCATGTACTCCAACATTCTCATTACATGACTATACCATCTCAGTCTTGCTTCCTCTACTACCTCATGTACTCCAACATCCTCATTACATGTCCATACCATCTCAGTCTTGCTTCCTCTACTACCTCATGTACTCCAACATCCTCATTACATGCCCATACCATCTCAGTCTTGCTTCCTCTACTATCTCATGTACTCCAACATCCTCATTACATGACCATAACATCTCAGTCTTACTTCCTCTACTATCTCATGTACTCCAACATCCTCATTACATGCCCATACCATCTCAGTCTTACTTCCTCTACTATCTCATGTACTCCAACATCCTCATTACATGTCCATACCATCTCAGTCTTGCTTCCTCTACTATCTCATGTACTCCAACATCCTCATTACATGTCCATACCATCTCAGTCTTGCTTCCTCTACTATCTCATGTACTCCAACATCCTCATTACATGTCCATACCATCACAGTCTTGCTTCCTCTACTATCTCATGTACTCCAACATCCTCATTACATGTCCATACCATCTCAGTCTTACTTCCTCTACTATCTCATGTACTCCAACATCCTCATTACATGCCCATACCATCTCAGTCTTGCTTCCTCTACTATCTCATGTACTCCAACATCCTCATTACATGCCCATACCATCTCAGCCTTGCTTCCTCCACTATCTCATGTACTCCAACATCCTCATTACATGTCCATACCATCACAGTCTTGCTTCCTCTACTATCTCATGTACTCCAACATCCTCATTACATGCCCATACCATCTCAGTCTTACTTCCTCTACTACCTCATGTACTCCAACATCCTCATTACATGCCCATACCATCTCAGTCTTACTTACTCTACTATCTCATGTATTCTTGTTTCTCCTCATGACAGCTAACATGTTCCTCACAAACTTCATTCCCATGTCCTCCACTTTCCTAGTCTCTTACATTTACTGTCCATGTTTCTGCTGCATATTTAACAATGGGTATAAAGTACACCCTGTATAACACTTCCTTACACTTCAAGGGCACTTCTCTTCTCCATAGCAGGTCTCTTACACACCTGTAGAACTCTTCTAACTCCTTGTAATGTGTGGTATTGATTACAGAGCAGCAAGGTTCAGCCCGGCGGACGTAGACAACATGACTGTGTCCGTACTGAACGACCTTGCTTTCAGACCTAGAGGTCAGGCCGGTAATCGACGAAGAAGAGGTGAGGTGAAAATGTTTTGTTTTAATAATCCACGGTAGGGGTGTGCCAAGTGCACTATTTTTTTTGTTAAAAGGTAAATCTACATTCGATAAAATGGAAAATTAATGGTTTGAAGTCATGTCGGTGTTTTGAGCTAGTGAGGATTATAGTAACTTTTTTTTCTTGTTTAATCAATCTAAATAAACATTTCAAATCTTCGAATTGTATTTATCCTTAAAGGAGTCGACGATTCAAATGACCCTTCCTTTTTAAGATTAGTTAAATACAATAGTGAAAATATGGGTTTATAGTTAACCCTTGTGTTCAATCTCCCTCTGCTTGAGTGTATCAATATTTCAGCTCCGCAAGACGGTGTGGGTTCGTATTCCTCTCAGGGCGACAATATGGTCTTGATGTGAAGCTTGTAGATCGGTGGTTTGTATTTCACAATAATTGAGGTACATGGTTTTAAAGGGGGGTAGAAGGGAACCACGAGCTAAGTTAAGTTGGTCAAAATAAAGGTCACATTCTTACAGTTCCATTCCCTCAGTTTAGCTTCCCTTGAATCTCCCCCAGTTTTAGTTTCCCTTGAATCTCCCCCAGTTTTAGCTTCCCTTGAATCTCCCCCAGTTTTAGTTTCTATTGAATTTTCCCCAGTTTAGCTTCCCTTGAATCTCCCCAGTTTTAGTTTCCCTTGAATCTCCCCCAGTTTTAGTTTCCCCTGAATCTCCCCCAGTTTAGCTTCCCTTGAATCTTCCCCAGTTTTAGTTTCCCTTGAATCTTCCCCAGTTTTAGCTTCCCTTGAATCATCCCCAATTTTAGTTTCCTTTGAATCTCCCTCAATTTTAGTTTCCCTTGAATCTCCCCCAGTTTTAGTTTCCTTTGAATCTCCCCCAGTTTTAGTTTCCCCTGAATCTCCCCCAGTTTAGCTTCCCTTGAATCTTCCCCAGTTTTAGTTTCCCTTGAATCTTCCCCAGTTTTAGTTTCCCTTGAATCTTCCCCAGTTTTAGCTTCCCTTGAATCATCCCCAATTTTAGTTTCCTTTGAATCTCCCTCAATTTTAGTTTCCCTTGAATCTCCCCCAGTTTTAGCTTCCCTTGAATCTCCCCCAGTTTTAGTTTCCCTTGAATCTTCCCCAGTTTTAGCTTCCCTTGAATCATCCCCAATTTTAGTTTCCTTTGAATCTCCCTCAATTTTAGTTTCCCTTGAATCTCCCCCAGTTTTAGTTTCCTTTGAATCTCCCCCAGTTTTAGTTTCCTCTGAATCTCCCCCAGTTTTAGCTTCCCTTAAATCTCCCCCAGTTTTAGCTTCCTTTGACTCAAATTCTCATGGTTCATACATGTTTCTTGGTTGACCTTGCAAAGATAACAACCGACCTTTCACTCAAACTGTCTCACTTGCTTGCCTCTATTCTCAACATAAACCCTCTCCCCTAATCGGCCCCACCCCCTTGTTATTGAAAGAAGTAACTGTTCTCTTGGGAAATACCTGCAGCAACAGGACAAAAGCTTGACATTGTGTTTGGGGCGTGCAGTGCAGCACTTTTAACAAAAGATCCGTGCCAATGATTGGCTTAGCAGAATGTGTCATGGTCTACCAATAAGATGATGATCTGATTTGGAATCGGCACGGGTCCCTCCCATCTTAACCAACTCTACAGGGCTGCCACCCATCTGGAAAACAGGGAAATGTCAGGGAATTTGGTTTGACCTGGAAAAATCGGGGAAATTCTCAAATTTCCTAAAAATGACTGGCATTTTAAAATATAAAGTGAAATTTACGAAAGTGTTAAAACTATTTTGCTAACAACCTATTTTCGAACTGTTATCCCTTCCTTCGCGACTTCGGGGCGACTGGTCACGTCTAGTCGAAGTGCAGTCTCCGGGTGACGTTAGTTGCTAGGCACCGGTCTTGCGGGTCTAGTGGGTGGGGGTAGGGAAGGGAGATGGGGGAGAAAACGTGGGTGGGCTGTGGGGTGGCTATTGTGTGAAGGTGGTAGCCCTCGGGGCTTAAGGGGTAGGTGGGGGTCAGGTGGTTGGTGAGAGGAGAAGACGAAGCAAGGAACTAGATAACTCAGAGGTAAGGGACACCTGGAGATGTTGGAGTGGAGTGGGGACGTCCGGGTGTTACTGACGGGGTAGTAGGAAATGGGCCCTCGGGTGGAGTATTGTTTGGCCGGCGACGTGTTCTTCAGGGTCTTCTCTCGGTGGGCTTTGCCGGAGCGGCGGGTGTAGACCATCCCGGGGAATCGCCGGTGACACGGACGATCAGATGGGAAGGTTGGCGAGGTAGAAGGAAGGAGTCCCGGCAACACAGGTGTCGCGAGGGGAGGTAGGATGGAGTCCCGGCAACACAGGTGTCGCGGGGGGAGGTAGGATGGAGTCCAGGCAACACAGGTGTCGCGGGGGGAGGAAGGATGGAGTCCCGGCAACACAGGTGTCGCGGGGGGAGGTAGGATGGAGTCCAGGCAACACAGGTGTCGCGGGGGGAGGTAGGATGGAGTCCCGGCAACACAGGTGTCGCGGGGGGAGGAAGGATGGAGTCCCGGCAACACAGGTGTCGCGGGGGAAGGTAGGATGGAGTCCAGGCAACACAGGTGTCGCGGGGGGAGGTAGGATGGAGTCCCGGCAACACAGGTGTCGCGGGGGGAGGAAGGATGGAGTCCCGGCAACACAGGTGTCGCGGGGGGAGGTAGGATGGAGTCCAGGCAACGTGAGTCGCGGGGGGAGGAGAGAGAGTTCAGACAAAATTGCTCTTTACAAAAATACTACAATTTATTAGCTCTTTCGTATAGGTGAGTCACCACTGAATCTACTCCAGAAATCACTGTGTTGTATACCCTCCACTGCTGCCTGGCCTTGTCCAATGGGGGAAACAGGGGCTTCCCATTGGTGCGTGTAAACATGAGAGACAGTGCCCATCACGCGAGCCAATAGAGAGCGGAGCTCTCTTTGGTGCTGAGTACAGTGGGGAAATCGTCACGGACGGCTCAGAGAACATGGACTGTGGAGCGGTCCAGGTAGTAGAGAGGGTGGGTGGCGCGTTCTGTGCAAGTGAGGAGGAAAGAGATCAGGGCCGACTGAACAGTGAGGCACAACAACATCAATGTTTTTCTGCTTATTAACTAATTAAAATTGCGATCGTAATTTGTGAACTTGACAGTGAAGGCTATTGCTATATTGTGGCCCTATGTAATCCAAGAACATCTGCGCATGTGTAAACATCAGCGTGTACGCCGTGGTCCCCGTTCTAGTTGTAAGAAAGCTTCTGTACAGCCTTCAATATGACACGTAATAAGCATGCGGGGATTTGATCTTTTGTATTCTTAGTTCCAAAATATTGACAAAACGTTGCTTTATCAATATTTTCTATATCATTTTTAACTTATATTTTTTTAAATAATATTTTAATTAATTATTATGTTACGGCGTTGTAACAAAATTGTTTATTTAACATCAAAAGCGCAGATACAGATTTCTTTTAGTGTTTCTCGATTCTAAATTGACATGCGGACGGTATTTGTTTTGAGGTTCAAACCATTGTCTCTCAACCACCCACTATTTAGAGCTAGAAATAAAATGTTTTGTGTAAATGTGTGAAAAGCAGTGCATCCATACTCCAGAAACAAGCTTCATATAAACAAGTAAAAAATAAATTTATTTGTTCATGATGGGCCCAGGCAGGCCCTCAAGTTTTTTTATCTTTAGTAAATGTGGTTATCATTAACTATGGAGTTGGGGCATTGCATATGGTGACATGAAAGTTGAGGTTTGAGTCCCGGTTAGGTGCACTTGGGTGGTTTCCCCATTCTCTCTTTGCTAATGTATGTGCATCTATTCTAAGCTACCTTCTCATTTATGCCACATTATATTGCGTTGTTGGAACTATTATATTTTTGTCTGGAAAACCTAGATATTTCTGGTAATTTTATTGTTATAAATTATTGGCAACCCTGCTTTATCTTATACTCCCTCCTTTCCCACCTTAATAAATCTTTGTGTTAAGGGCATATAAATACAAACACCATTACTTGTTTAAATTGTAAATATTTTTCCCGTCTTCAGGTCGAGGTCGGGGCGGTTCCAGTCAGCTGACCCGCCAGAATATCGCCCGATTGAATGCGTCGACCGGTGACAGGACCTCTACGGTGATATCTCCCAACGGATCTGTGATAACCACCATCAGCCGACCCAGTCTGCGCCGGCGACGCCGGAACAGCGTAGCCTCGCAGCGGAACCTTTCCCCGGGGTCCGGGATCACCGTGATGAGCAATGGCAACCCTCGTGGTCTCAATATGAATATACAGAAGATTATCGCTGCCATGCAGGGCAAAGTGTTTGACCCGGATAGCTTCCCTCAAACCGCCAACATACTTGAGCGGCGCCGTGGCCGGGTATGAACACAGACTTCCGCCCCACTCCCTCCATTTCTAATATGTCAATGCACGAGCGGTTTGCTGCGGTCATGTAGGGGTGGATGGTCAAGTTGGCCGCTGGACAAAATAACAGGTTGTGATAGGAAGGGCGGAATGATTTTAACATCAAAATAATTTTGTTTTAATAAAAGTGCATTAAGGAAACTATAATATGTCGTTAAATAAATATGATATAATTGTAGAAAAATGAACCGCAACTAAAAGTAAAAACACTAACCATTAGTGTGCGGTTTCCACTTTTTCAATTCAAATCAAACTCAAATTACATTTTGTGAAATTTTTCCCTAATCTGAATTTAAGTTAGGATATTAAAAAAAAAATTAATGTTGGAAAAAAATGTATTGTTTGTTGCATAATTACTGTAGCTATTAAATATAATTTACGAAATGCAAAAATTGTCAACATGTTAAACATAATACTTTGTTATAAGCTGATTAATTAAGTTTTATCACGACATGGAGTTTTTATCTTCTCTCGATTCCGATTCTTAAGTTTGGCCTCGATTGTTTGATTCTCGAACATTTTTATTTAATTATTTTTACAATTATCCAACCTCATATATTTAAACGTATTTATTCAACTTCATAGCATAGCAAAAAAACCCCAACTAAAAACAGAAATATTAATAAAAAAATTTGTTTATAATTTAAACAATGAAAAAGATCTGTTTTACCCAGTATTAAAGCATATGATACATAATTAATTAAATAGATTGGAATAACAATAGTAAGCATGCATTTCTAGTTATAATTAACAAAGCCTGAGCCACATTTATAAAAAATAATTAGAACAAGGTATAATAAACACTTGTCAGAAACACAAGTTTAAAAAAAAATCACTAAATTGGTTTGTTAAGTAATCCAAAATCTATAGCAAATAAACTAATATGGGCGAATCGATTACTACTCATTCTGAATTTTGTCGATTTGCTTTGTTGCCAATACTTTCATTGGACTTTTATTGAGAGTTAAGAATAAAATTTAAAATTATCGAGGATCATAATATTAAGATTGATTCTCGATTCTTTCAATACCATCAAGGATCGAGGTATCAATGCATCAAAGAACCTAGTTTGACATCCTTTTGTTTATTTTAAATTTTTATGGTGGGGACATTAATTTGTAATACACAAAATGACCAAAATGGAGCATTATTATTTATTTTAACTTTGGTGAAGCTTAGTAATTGTCAAATCTAGAATTTTACTTTCGAATCAAAGTCTAAGTTAGCGAATATTTGAAGTGAAGTTTTTGAAGTTTTGCACACCCTTAACACTTCGATATTTTGAAGTTTCCATGGCATCTTTCTTAGCAAGTAAAAATAAATGTTTGTAAATATACATGGGTTCTTTTATTTTAATTTGTGCTTCATTTTTCCTACAGTTTTATAACATTTATTTAGCTATACATATTATAACATCAAATTAAGAAACTTATTTGTAAAGTTAAGGTATAATATATTATCATAAATTAAATACTATTTTTTTTACAACTCTAGACCCACATAAAACGGTGAAAATTGAAGAGCTTAAAACATGATGCCATTCGAATAAAGTGAAAGTGTTTTTTTTTCAGCTGTTACTTTCTTGTTTTCTTTTAGCTAGTTACTTTCTTGTTTTCTTTATGAAGTTGTTAAAATAATGCATTGCATTTAGAAAACTTTTTTCCTTAAGGGCATTGCTCTAAAAAATGTTTATTTACCGTCGTTCAAGATTTTTACCCTCATGTCATTGAATATATCTAATTGGAAGACAACACTTAATCAGAGGTCTCTTGGAAAAATCAGAGTGGTAAAAAATATACAAAGATTTTTTTTTTGTGTAGACCTGCAGTTCTTAATTATGATTGGTTTGCCGCACAGCTCGTTTTCAAAATTGTTCCAGAGACACGTGGTGTGCTATTTTCATTGATTTTAAATTTACACAGGGTTAAATAAAAGCGTGTGTATCTATGTTACTATTCACTAACGGTTTATGCATTACAAATGATAAGTATAAATTTATTTTATACTTCTAACATCACTGTTAAATTTTAGTGTTAAATTTTATGCACAGACTTGTAACGAACTTCAAGAAAATATTTGGTAAGTTGGTTACTCCCTAAACTCGGCTGGGAAAAAAATATATATGTATAAAAAAAAAGATGGTTTATCAATGTGACATTTGAATTTAATTTTCATTAAAAATATTATTATTTATTGAATTTAAATTAACCTTATTTCCGTTGAGAAGATGGATAACCCAAACCCAAAACTTAAGTTGCTTTTGTTTTATAACTTCCTTGCAACACAACTTAGTACCATCAAATAACATAACCGCACTACATATAATTCAGGGAAATATCTATTCTTAAATTGATTTAAGGTACGAAAACATATTTTTAGCGCAAAATAATGATAAAAGTGGCTTTTAAATATCAAATTATATACGAAACACACCTTCACTACACTTATTTGCTTAGCGACACGTCTGTTATGTACATTTTATAGTTCGGAATGTTATCCATTTGATTTCGTATCATAGATACTAACAGTTGAATAAACTAATATTTTTGTAGTCCAACAGTGCTTTTATGTGAGAGCTTTTAGTAACTAAAACATAAGCATTAACCAGCCACACTGACTCAGTTGAGATATGTTTTTTGTTATTCTTATGGACAACACACTTTTATCTATTCAATTATCTCAATAAGGAAAACCTCTTCTCGCTTTATAGGTATTGTTTTATATTTGTAGAAGGTACAGGAAAGGTGGATAAAAACATATAAAAGGGACGAACACAATATGGCTTTTACATGTTCCTAAACATTTTATGTACATACGAATTTAAATTTACAGGCCAAGCCTATAACTGCAACCAAATCAAAGAGTTTTTTGTCTCTTTTCCTGACCCTGTTCAAAAATATTTTTGACATCTACTACTATATTTAGCTTGAATGAAACTTATAAAATTATTATTTTTTAAACTTATTGGATGAATTGGTTTAAATTATTGGATGAATGGTTAATAAAAGTTTAGACTAAAATTATCAATCTAAAAAATAAATATTAATCTAAAGTGGAATTATTTTTTAGAAAAATCCTCTCGTTTCTGCCTGAAAATTTACAGAAGTCAAAATGCCATTTCCTGCACAGGCCTAATAACTATTTAATGTAATTGTGGAATTTTATGAAATAATTGTATGGACCATAGATTTTAAATGCCAAAGGTGCTTTCGCAACGCTAAGACTATTTTAAAAAGAAAACTTGTACACATTCATAATGTAAATAAATCGTAATGCGGATACTTCCAATGAATATCAAGACGTGACTTGTTAGAAAAATAAAAAACAGCTTATGGGAATTCACAAACACAATTCATGAGGCCTTATACTTTTGTTGGTTAAATATTTTGCAAAAATAGACCAATTAGGAGTAACAAACATCCTTCAAATAAACCGGACACCCCTGAATCTTATCGTGTCTGTGGTGTCGCCACACCAAGCCTTTGATTATGTTTTCGATTTCTATTTTTCTACTGTCCATCTCCGACTCCTTCGGAAAAGCTTAAAAGCATATTAACTAGTAATGACAAATTTACTGCAGTAAAATGCTCCAATACAGACAACTTCATGGGATATTACTTTGGCATTGGGAATTTATATCCTAAAAAGTTTGTCAATCAAAATAATTACAAACATAGGTCCTAAAAAATAAAAAAGTGTTAAATTAAAAAGCTATATTGTTAAAATAGTTTGTTTTTATTTTGAAGTCAAGAGTCAGTACATTTTTACCGATTCCACCCAAAACTACTTTCGATTCAGTATTTCACAGCCCTGATTCTTATTAGTATCGAAAGGATCGACTTTAACATCCCAATTTTCGATAACTATTCTAACACGAATCTCAGCAGCCAGTGAAAGTTCTAATATACAAACAAAATGGAAAAATTGGGAAATGGGTTGGGTTTTTTTTTACTGCGTTTACTAGTTGTTATCTAAACACACGTCTTTTATCTCCACCCGACCCCCTTTTGTTTGTCTTCCAAATAGTGTTTTTTAGTTTCGTGTCTTATTATCTTTTCAGACTATACACATATGTACAAATAACTCAAGTACACCCGACCGGAATTTGAACCCCGATCTTCCTGTCATTGGCAGTTTAGTCTATTGGGAACATGACAGCTACCAAAGCTGCCTTTAGATGTTCTAAACATCAATAGTTTGACAATTTGATGAAAATTGGGTTTTGTTCCCTTAATACTACTCTCTTTAGTGGTGGCTCTCAATTTTTTTCTCTCTCGTGGCACACTGAGGGTGTAAGTTGGCAACACCACAGAAGACTCGGACATACGCCTTCTCGGTGACTTCTTTCAGTTGAACAGGAAGTGCCTGTGTTTGTCCTTTTATTTGACCACGAATTGAAAGACAAGCTCAATTTCCTTGTTATTACTACTTGAGTTTTTGGAAGTAAACCTTTAAATTATCTGACAAATAAATAGTTAAATCTTTGAAACATTTCTCTTTTATTATTAAAAAAAAAATTGATTGAAACAACTTTTAATTTTTTCTATTGACAAAAATATAATGTCGAGAATTTCATGACACACCTAGTGCCATTTCGCGGAACACCCCTCGATAACTACTGCTCTAAAGTGTCTGTAAAAACGGGGAATCCCCACACTATAATATGTTACCTTTTCGTTAATTATTGACTTGTTGCTAAATCTTCCCTTTATGCGGTGGCTTTAAATGTTTATTTGATGTTCCTGAGGAAACTGTTTATTTTATTGCAAAATGTCAAGTCCTATTTTAATTAATTTAACAAGAGTGTTTACTTTGTAGGCTATTTTAAGTTTAATTAACTGATTTTGTAATCACTTTTAGGATGTTATTGTTGTAGAATTAGTAGTGCACGGGGTATTTAATAGTGCAAGGCAAAGTTAAGAGACATTATCACCATAATTGAACCAGAAAAAAGTATCGATGTGTGATTTTCTGCATTATTCACTGATATGGAAATTAGGATAAGTTTATTTTATTTTATTTTTATAATTATTACATAGTAAAAGTCTTGTATTATTTGAAATATGGTAAAATGGTTTTACTGGCCTTAACTTTAAGTTTACAAAAAACCACACCACGATACAATGTCTGGTTCGACCTGTATGGAGAGATGAAAAAGGCTTTTAAAAGCATATTATGATTTAACGCTCCGTCAACTGGCTAGTACAAACTAGAGGATCCTAATGACTGATATTAATCCAAAACTAACAAAGATGATCTTAAGTTTAAAGTTGACATATACTTAAGCTGCTTGTCAATCAATGTTATTAAATAAACACAAATATTTTCTATTATGCGCCTGCTGAAATAGTTGCTAAATCGTTATAGGGGTGCGCGAAGCTTCGAAACTTTGACTTGGCTTCACAATAAATATTAGCTTCTACTTCGCTTCAAAGAAAATCTGGCTTGACATTCACGAGCTTCGCATAATGGTCACTTATTGCCATTCTGAGTTGTTATGTGCAGTACAAGATAATATTCACAAGGAAAAAAAATTCTGAAGTAATTGATTTCTAAGTTGTGAAGTAACTTGATTTATCAGATTAAAACTAAATATTACAAACATTTGTGCAATGAAACATTTTCCAAGTAATTTTAATGCATTAAGTTTTATAAATAACCAAAATATATTTCTTCAAGCATTAAACAACTAATAAAATATATTTTAATTTCGATTTGGCTTTGAGTATATTTCATATATTCGATTTGAGTTTGCTTTGAATTGAATAAGTGGACTTTGCACATCCCTATATATTCGAAATGAACCCTGGGCTTGTGAAATTAGTAAACATACATGGAGGTAACTGTTTCTTCGGCTTTGATAGTTATGAAACTTCACGAGAAATATCTGACTGTTAAAAAGGTCACATGATAGTACTGACAACTTCAATTCTTTTTTACCACAGCTGCAATTAAGAGTAATTTGGCTGCTATCACATCCCCAGCTACTATTAGGTCAAATATGTGTTCAATTTTTTGTCATTTTGAACTGTTATGAACATAACAAATTAATGTTCAAATGGAAAAAAAAAATGTATTTGAATTTTATATTGTAATGTATAATGTAAATTGCTCAATTTGGGATGATTTTTTTTTCCCCACTAAATTACTTTGTGTAATATATAGTATCTAGCTATATAGATATGAACAGTATTTTTTTATATATTTTTTTAAAATTTCAACCAATTTCCCAAAAATAATCTAACTTTGAATCGGCTTCAGGAATATTTCATGTACCGGTATTCGTTTCAGCTTCTAATAAAAGAAACTGGACTTTGCGCATCCCTTAAACAAACTGATATGAATAATTATTGAAGATGGCGCACTGGCGTTGAAATGGTTTCTCAAGTGTAAAACTAAAAGTCCAGGGCAAAGACAAGGATACACCGGGTCCCCAGCCTTACGGAAATCTCGCCGCGCTCCTCGAGCAAGGTTGAGTCCATCAACACTGGAGTTCGCTAGTGTCAACGCTCGGTGATAAAAGCACTTACAAATGTGCAATTGTTAAACAACTCACGTTTAACATGTTCATTATCAAGGGAACATTATAATCTTAATGTATAGTCTCTCTGTGAGGTATGATTATGTGAAGAGGGGGTTGGGTAGCTACCTGAACCTAGCTTTGTGGAAGCTGGCTGATTGACTCGAGATGGATATTTACGCCCTGTCTCTAGAAAAAACTGTGTTTCAAATGAGCTTCTTTTTTAAATGCCCCCCCCCCCCCCCCTGATGGCACCTAGTGATATCAGTGTTGAAGGACTCGAGCTTTCCCACGGAGCGCAGCCACTTTAACCTGGTGGCTGAGGGTCTTGTGTACACCTTGTCTGTGGTCCAAGGTTATTTGAAAATATGTAAAGTGTTTGTAAACTGAGTTTTAAAATGCAAAGAAATCTCACTGTAACAAACTCGTAATGACCTTTGGTTAAGTTTTGTAATTTAGAAATGTATGTTTAATTAAAAGTCTAATTATTGATCATATCATTATTACATTTAATTCATCATCATTATCATCAACTGTTTTCAGCTGTGGCCAGGCCAGTTTAATAAAATGTCTCTATCTTCCTCCATCCTTCCACCATTCTTCCTCCTTTAATTACTCTCCTCTCACCTGCACACTTTCTGTTATCTGCTCCTCCCTTCTCTTTCTCAGCTTCCCTTGCGGTCTTTTTTCCTACATTCTTCATTTCCATCATTTTCTTTGCCATCCTCTATTTTTCCATTTTCATTACATGTCCATACCATCTCAGTCTTTAATAAAGTTACCAAATGTCGGTATTACTCGATGCCATGGAGTTTTTTTTGTTTTAACCAGACATCCAGATAGATTTTCTGTAATGTTACAAAATGTCTTGTTGTTTTTTTTAAAGTGTTGATAAAAAACATGTGTAATCAACTTGTATTTTTAGTTTATGAATACTACTAAACATAATGGATAATTATATAGATATTTTGATTTGAATCCCTATTAGACCATTTTCTCATTTTCTGCAGTTCACACTACCACCTATGTAACTCTAAAAAAAACCACAAATCAAGAGAACAATAATTAACAAAAGAACCCCTTTAGATGTCACTTAAATGTTTCGCAAAAACTGGACTGCCCTTTACGAATCAAGGTTCTAATCCCAGTCTGGGATTTTTTTTCCACCCGCACGCTATGCACTTCCTCTAAATTTAACCTGTCTCATCCCTAATCCATTAGACTCCCTCCTCCCCCTTCCCGTGTGGTACATTTGACCGGGAAGAACTTTGACATTCAGGTTTGGCCGCCTTATGTGTGGACTATTAGCCGCTCTGGTGACACAGAGCGTTACCCAGGGTACACCATAGGAGGTTGTCTACACGTCGTACCCACAATTAGATGATGTGATGATGGTTATTATGGAGTTGTGGGGACCGGGGTGAGTCTTAACCTAATTTGAGTCGAATTTGCCAAACCCTGGTGACCATTGGGATCATTCCCCTTAAAGGGGAAAAATACCCAAGGTACCAGCCGGGAATCGAACCCGGGACCCCTAGGCTTGTAGCCAGGTGCACTAACCACTACGCCACGAGGCCGGTTGAATCAATAGTGAGACCCCGTGATAAAAAAAACTCATTAAATTATTTTTCCACCCCTCTTTTTATTATAAATTAACCCTCTTGTATACATCACTCTCCAGATTTTAACAATGCATTGTCCGAGACATTAGCTTGGTCGGTAGCGTGCGTGTCACCTGAGCCGATGGTTCTGGGTTTGATTCCTGGCATGGCCACAGTTTTATCATTGGTGAAATCAGTGTTCCCCTTTCACGGTGATGAACTGGGGGAGGGGAGATGTTCTGCCTGTTCTAGATTTAAGTTAGTTTCAAATTCATGTGCTGATATAACCATTCAGTTCAGAAAGTGCACGTTAAATACCTTGAATAAACTAAAACTAATCAAACTACGCGTTGTTAGATCCACTCCATAATGTAAGGCTAGTGTGAGAGGATTATTTCCAAGTAAAAGTCGCAGAAGTTGACGGTACATCTAAGGGTTGTGTTCCTCTGGTGGTATGAGGCCGATTCTTACGATGCCGACGCTAGAGGTTTAAGGGTTGTTTTGCCCCATGGTTGCGAATCACCGGCTATAGACTCTGTCTTGAGCGAGGCTGGGTGTTTGATAGATCTCTCTCCAGGCTGATGGGACAGAATGTGGATAATTTTTTTTTCAAATCCTAGCTGAAGTGCCGGCCACTTTCGCCTTGACAGTTTGGTTGCCGATTGGTTGAGGATTTAAGACTCTTGGTTTTGACCCTGTCTGACTGACACATATATTTTGGTGAAGGATGAACAAGGTATTGAGGGGTGAAAGATAATCTCCGGTTAAACTGCGACTGCTAAACTTCACAAAGTTTGATCGCTGCTGTTAATACATTTGTTTTTTTCTTAAACAGACGCAGATGAGAGAGTAGCATTAAATAGACCTTAAAGAGATGGGATGTAAGAGGTGGACTGGATGGAACTAGCTAAAGATAAGGATAGAGTGTAATCATTTAGGATAGCTGGTGTATTTTTTTTAAATATTAAGTGGGCTAATGAATAAGATTCTTAATGCCATTAAGTCACTTGATATTTAATAAGAGGCTGGGGGAGGGTTTTCTAACGATTAAAACCCTTTTCACGCTTGGCTCTAGCTATGAGATTAATTATATTGACAAATGCCTTAGCTCAGTGAGTATTGTGTTTGCCAACTAAGTTGGGGATCTCTGATTTTATTCTCTGTATGGTCGAAAAAATTATTGGTAAAATGTTTCCTCTTTAACATAGATGAATTAATAACCAGGGACTGTATGTTGTATGTCCTTATTTTTTTCTATCAATCTGTTCAAAAATGGCAAGTTATATAGCTATATGGAACAAAATAACTATAATTTGTGGCACAGGAAGAACACATTCTGTATCTTAAATTTTCGAGATATCGACCACATTCCAATGCATGAGAAAGAAACTTTCAGATATTTGTTATTTATTTCTCTGATTTAGGCCTACACAAAATGTCTATGAGATATTTGGACTTATTTTACGTTAATGTGAATTTATAAAATATATTGGCGCATATTATAATTATTTAATGTGATAAATACATAATTACACAAAATGGTTTTGTCCCTAGCAGACGATAATATTGAACATCCTATTTTGGTCACTTGGAAAAGGTGTGTTCGTGTTCCTTCAGCGGTATAGATAGTTCAATCGTCCCAACATTTCAAACTTCTGGTTTAGAAATTTTCTCACACTGTCAAAAAATATTTTCTTTGAAGCCAACCGAAATTAATTTTTCTACATCTTTATTTTCTTTCGATTAATATTTCGATCTGTTTGAAATCTCTTTAAGGAAAGATCTGATATGTAAATCGACTAGTCGATGGAAAATAGTTAATTTAAAAAAAAGATCGATCTAAAATTCAGGATGTGTACTGGTCATGCCAACCAACCAAATAATCTCCGATGCCAAAAGTACACTTATTAATGTAATATAATGTCACCACCATCCCAATCGTATAATCCAATATCGTAATATTGTGTTAAAAGTAGTGTTTTGTAACATAACTCAAAATAACAAAAAAATTAGATTAATTTTTTATAAAATATGCCAACTTATAAATGTTGTTGGGGTCTTGTACTTTAGAATTATTTAAATGTTAGATTAAGATGAACACCACCAGCCCCAGATTCATAAAATATTTTGATATGAACGCCGATCTGGTCAAACTTGTTTTTTGTTGATATAGCTTTTGAATTTAATAAAATTGCAGACTTACTCTCTTGTACTATATCTTGTGAATTAAATGTTGGTTTTCGCTTTAGCATAATATATCGTAATTCTAGAAACAAAAAATATTATCTTGTTATTCTTGCCTGTCAGAATGCAATCTATTTCAGGGTTCGTCTATTATTTCTCGAATCTAGAGATCTGGCAACCCTGCAATATGTTAGTTCTGATTTTAGCGTCAGTGACATTTAAGGTGGGTACGCGGGTTAGTATTTAATTATGTTTCTATGGACTTGAACATTGAAATTTTTTTATTTCTAAAATGTCAAACACGTACATTGATAAGTCCAGATCAATAACAGAATTGCTCCAAAAATTATGTTTTCATTGTGCTGGAAAAAATCGAGGTGAGTGAGTTATTGTTTTCGGATTAATGGGCAGGGCTAAGGTAATTAAGCCAATATCTTAGTACTAAGATGAAACTAGTGCGAGTGTAAGAAAAGCTTGTTTTAACTTTGCCTATGAATGATTTTAATTTCTCAGCCCACAATCATTGGCCGGATATCAATGAAAATAATTCTCATTAGACCTGTGTAGAGCAGAATCTTTGCGTTTGGTCAAATGGGAACCAGGCGGTATTGAATGTATATTTATAAAACGGTTTCAGTTCTAACAAGCTCTGCTTACTCTGGCAACTCGTCACTTTATTGTACCTATGTATAGTAATGTATGCGTCCGTAGGTTTACTGTTTAACCCAAATAAACTATTTTTGTTCATTTGTATATTCAAGAGTAGACTTGAGAAGTGCCATTGTAGCAATTCATTTTCTTTTGAAGAAAATGGCTTAGATCACATAATTTTACTAATTTTTTCAGTCATAATTTACACTGATCAACCTACATTATAAAGTTTATATTTTAACTTCTTAAGCACACCTTTAATTGGCAATATTTTCCATATCCCAACCGACCCAATGAAATGGTATTAAATAATTTATAAATTAAAGCATAAAAATATCTTTGTTACAAAGTTAATTTAAGGATATTTTCCTGTTCAAGAATAACGATATAACGTATTCAATTTTTTAAAAGTTGAATCTAATATGGTTTGGTTACACATACATTTAGGTAGGCTACTTCATTTTAAATACCAATGTATGAAGTTTAACAATGTAAATCTGTTTACAATATTTTTTCGTGCCATAATAATCGCTAATAATTACCATGGATATTATAATTAGGGGCCTATATTTTATAATAGGCTCAGAACTACCTAACTGCAAAAAATTTTAAGTTATTTTTTTAAGCAGCAACAAATGTTTAACTCGGATCATTTGAAAAATATGCTTGTTGTTTCTTTAAATCTTTTTTTGTGGCTACTCAAAGGTACATTAAGGGTAATTAAGACAGTTTTTTTTTTTCAAATTTTGATTGTCACAAACAAGATAACCTACCCCATTTAATCAGCCTTTTTTTTATTTCGTTTCCAAATAATCTGCCTCATAAAATTATTTTCATTTTTAGGTTAATTCATGTATTTGTAATCATATATAAGCTAGTGTACTAATTGTCGCCGGCACTGATGTCAATATCCCTTCTTTTTTTTGTCACATGGAGACTTTTTTACTAAAGATATATAATGTGCATCTTCTGACCCGGCTGATTATATCATCACACGACTTTTCAACTAACTTAAATCTAGAACAGACACAACATCCAGCCTCTGAGCCACGGTGAAACGAGAAACACACAGTTCACATTTTCTTCTTAACATCCCGCCCTACAACCCGTTTGGGCTATATGCTTATTTACTAATTGCACTACTAGGTTAGGATTGAGGAAGAGTACCCTCATTTGCTCGAAGAGAGAGTGAAAAACTATTTAGAGAAAAAACACCCTCAGTACACTCGACTGGTATCAAACCACAACCTCCCTGTTATCGGAGGCTTAGTTTATGGCGAGAGTGGTGCCTTAGACTATGCTGCCACCGAAGCGGGTATTTCACTAATGATACATTTTCGGCCATGTCGAGAATCGGACCAGAGACCTTTATCTCACCAGGCAGACACACTACCAACTGAGCTAAAGTGTCGAACCACTCAGGACCTGATACATTAAATATTTAAACATAATTTTATTCTTCATTACGCTTGGTTAGTGTTGATGGCAAATTTTTGTGGTTTTTTTTCTACAGTGTTTCACTACTTGTTCAGGTTTTTACATATTTGTATTAATTACTCTAATGTGGTAAGAATGAGGAGTATATAATTTAGAAGAAATGTAACCACATTTGTGTGGAGGGAGTTTGAAAAACAATATAGGGAAAATCACCCTTGGTACATCCAACCAGAATTCAACCCTGATCTCCTTGTCATCTGTCTGTAATCCAGTATATTTCATGAGTGATGCTTTAGACCATTCGATTGGGATTTTCCAAGGCCTGTGAGATCGGGGTTCGAATCTTGGTCGGATTTACTAAAGGCGATTTTCCCTAAACGGTTTTCCACTCTACCTCCATGTAAATGTGGGTACACTTCATCTAGATTCAATGTTCCTCCTACTTGAAACATTAGTTTATGGGTACACAATTCTTAAAAAGTAAAACTCTCATTGTCCAATATACACTCAAAATTGTGGTGAAAATTTGACCTAGGCTGTGTAGTCAGTACACCAAGCCTTCGACTCTGACTCCTTCACAAAGGGTTCAAGTATATTAATTAGTATGCTCCGATACAGATTGCTTCTTTGTCATTGAGAATTTTTATTTAAACAAATTTATCAATCCAAATTAGAAATATTGGTTCTAAAACTATATCATCATAATGAACTGTTTCCAGCCTGTGGCCGTGTCACTTTATTAAAATGCCTCAATCTTCCTCTATCATTCTACCTTTCTTCTTCCTTAAATTGTGTCTATTCTTCTCCTCTCACTTGCACAATTTCTCTTATCTACTCCTTCTATCTTTTTCTTGGATTGGTCTTTTTCCTACATCACCTCCATTATTCTTTTTGGAATCTTCTACTTTTCCTTCCTCATACCTACACCATGAAGCAGCCTTGCTTCCTCTACTATCTCATGTACTCCAACATCCTCATTACATGCCCATACCATTTCAGTCTTGCTTCCTCTACTATCTCATGTACTCCAACATCCTCATTACATGCCCATACCATCTCAGTCTTGCTTCCTCTACTATCTCATGTACTCCAACATCCTCATTACATGCCCATACCATCTCAGTCTTGCTTCCTCTATTATCTCATGTACTCCAACATCCTCATTACAGTCCATACCATCTCAGTCTTGCTTCCTCTACTATCTCATGTACTCCAACATCCTCATTACAGTCCATACCATCTCAGTCTTGCTTCCTCTACTATCTCTCTTAATCTTGTTTCTCCTTGTGACAGCTAACACGTTCCTCACAAACTTCATTCCCTTGGCCATCCATTTTTTTTTATTCTCTCTAACATTCGATGTCCAATAAATGAAAGGTATAGAATTAAAATAATGTAGTTACCAAATATTGTTATAGTATTAGCCCATAAGTTTTCATTTTAAAGTCAGATTTGGAATTGGCACTTTATTTATCGACTCCGCGACTAAGACTCACACTCCACGACTAAGACTCGCACTCCACGACCAAGACTCGCACTCCACAGCACTGGATCCAACCGGCCACGTGTGTATGTTTTCCAGGAGACTCTGAGCACTTGTTTACTTTGGTGAGTAAGCTTTTATCGACCCTGCAGTGTCGCGAGTCTCACCGAGATGAGTTTAGCACCAAAGAGCGGATCCGCACCAGAGTGGCGCAACTCCACTCTCCGCAGCACACCGGCCGCCTTGACGAACTATTCCACAGGCTGCAGCTAGGGGTAAATATCAGAGTTGTCGCACGATAAGGTCGATGTCCCGCACGTACACCTGAGAGGACATGTCTACCATGTTGGAAAGGAAACCGGGTGTAACTGGTATCAAACTTCCACCCGTTACAGGAAATCTTCTTTATTCAATTCATTTGTCCTGTTGAGGCTGAGTTTTGATTCTGTTCCAGACCCATTGCCTCGCTGAAAGATTTTGTATACGCCGAGAATCGAACCCGGGACCTCTGGATCTGTAGCCAGGAACTATGACCATTAGATCACAGAGGTTTATTTAATGATATTAAATGTGATATGATATGGACAATTTATCAAACGGTATATTTATACAAGTTTGTTAAACAATAATTGGGCATTATTGTATCAAATTTACCTGAATATAAACGACCTGGGACCTGCTTCGGTTGCTTCACAGTCTAAGGCGTTATTCTACTCTACTGGTGACAGGGCAATCAAGGTTCGAATCTTGGTTGGGTGTATTGAGGGTGGTTTACCACTCACCCCCACAAAAATGCGGGTACACTTTCTATAAATATAACCATCTTAGCCCCTAAACCCATTAGAATAAATAGTACATAAGCATATAACCTGAACGAAAACAAAAAGACGACCTGAAATATAAGAAGACCCTCAAAAGTTATCTGTGTTTGTAGGAAAAAGCAAATATTTTACTTGATGATTCACATTAACTTTATTCGTTTAGGAGTGAAGTTGCTGTTGGCTTATAATATTAACACATTATAGGGATTAATATATTTCATTAAAACAATGAAATCACACTTGTATTAGAATCCTGTCTTAAAGCTGGAGAGAAAGCTTGACCTTGAACAGCTAGTCAACAAACTACGCTCCGATATAAAAATATCGGCTGTTGTGTACTACACCCCAACAAACAAACGATCACCTTGACGGAAAATTGTTCATGTACTTGACTATGAAACGACTCACAATTTTGAGGAAACCGAATTTGAAAAATAGTAATAAAAAATTACCAATTTGATACTTGGATGGATACAGTATGTTGGCTCATCATAAGGTCTCAGGGCTGGACAAAATATTGTGCTGGGCCCCATGTGAGTTTGACATGCGTGCTGTAAAAGATTTAGAACATGTGTGAAAGGCGGGGATCGACTGCGACTGTTCTAGCAGCCAGTGCTTCGCAACCGAGAAGCTGTCCTCAGCTTCTTGTTGAACGCAAGCATCGGGGCCAACGCGTCTGCGAGTGGGCCCACAAGATTGTCGGCCGTACCTTCCATGGGCGCACTGCCGGCCTTGAACAAACCCACTTTACAGGTAAGGACATATTTAAAGTGTTAAATTACCTCTTGGTCATAAGAATGAAATCCGGGACTTTCAGCTTTTCGTCCCATATCCAGGGTCACTCATTATTTGTCGTTAAGTATTGATTCACCCACATCCAGGGGTCGGCGTTAACATTGCACTAGAACTAGACTTCGACGACTGGTAGGTAGGAGGTTGAATTCCAGTCAGGCGTAGAGAGATTTTGTTTATCAACAGTGTTTTCTATTCTTCCTCCACACAAATGAGAGAATATTTCTTCAAAATTCAACCTTCCTCCTTCCTAACACACTATTGAAATTAGTACATACACGTATGACCCAAACTGTTAGCGATATGCAATGACAAAAAAATAAAGTATTGATTCCAAATGTGGTGGTCCAAAACCTTAGCTCGGTCGGAAGTATGCCTGTCTACTAAACTAAGGGTCTTGTGTTCAATTCATAGCGGGACTAAAAAATGTATTAGTGGGGCTTATTTGTTAAATCAAGTCTCCCCTTTCACAGTGATGAACTAATGGCCAGGGGACTGGATGTTGTGTCTTCTAGGTTTAAACTGGTTTATAAGTTGTGTGTTGATATAATCAGTCGGTTCAGAAAGTGTATGTTAAATATCTCGGATAATAAAAATGACTACTATATATCAACAATTTTGTTGCTAACATTGTTTGCCATATATCGTCATCTCAATTAACAGCTACTCAAAAATTTGGAAGAAACAACATTAAACATATACAGTGAACTCTTTTAATAGCGGGCACCTTCCAGGCTCAAGAAAATGTTTGTTTCAAAGAGGTGTCTCTTATTTGGAGCATACTTCTTGAAGCGAGGTTTTTTTTACTTTTTCATTTCTTTTATTTAGCACCGCATCTTGCTACTCGTTCGGGTTATATGCTTTGAACACAGTTAAATATATATGGACCTCTAAATTGTGGATATTAACTATAACAATCTAATTATTAAAGTGTGCAGTGGGTGACCTGGTGGTCTAGGGGTAAGGTGTCGGACTTCTGTGCTGAGGGTCCGGGGTTCAATCCTCGGTCCTGGCACAGATTTATCTGATTGCCAAACCCTTCCTTCACCTCTGACAAGACGTGTATTAATCACAACTTGTGAATGTGAGGAATGCCAGGCCTCCACCGTGGTTCGGATCCCACGTTAAACTGTAGGTCCTCCATTTCATCTCACAATCACCCTACCATTGCACATTAGCGTAAGTGCGTATAACCCGAACGGGTAGTAAGACGCGGTGCTAATAATAATAATAATAATAATAATAATAACAATGTATTTATTTGCAATTTGTTATTTTCATAATCACCAAAATATAATAAAAACACCTTTTACCAATTGCTTAAAACTTATTTCAAGTCAAGATTTTCATATTTTGTATCTGAGATACTGTTTTGAGAATTTTCTAATCTCATAGGATTCAAGGAATTGAGAATTCAAATATTTCACCTCTGTCCTTATGTGGCCAAATGAATCCTGTCCTCGCCTTGTTACGACATGTCCCGCCTTATCCCCCAGGCTTGCGGCCAACAAGGACCATCTTCCTCAAGATTTTCAGAGGCCCCACCTTATCAGGGGTCTTTTGCCATCACCGGAGGACGAGACGCCCTGAGAGCTACCAACCACCCGGCGGGAAACACCATCAAAACCGACAGAAAGGTCAGTCCTCTTTCTATCTCCCTGTTTATTGTGGTGAAGGCCATAGTTCTCCACTAGACCTCTTCAGCTACACAAGTCCATACAATTCCTTTAACCAACTACATAAATTGATTTTAAGTCGAGGTCTTCATAATTTGTATTCGTGATACCTTTTTGAGATTTTACCAATCTTGAATTTCTTGAATAGCTTTGGATTCTAGGAATTCGAATTATCGAGAATTTTGTTGTTTAAAATAATATAATGTTTTATGTTGGTGAAAGGGGATCAAGTGAATCTGAACGGAAAGTTAGGCTAGTCATGGATAGAAAGGCAATATGGGCACTAGATTATACACGCTAACAAAACAATTTGTGGCATTGCTGTTTTATGTTCACCGTCAAGGATTACCTGGAACAGTCGTCTTTACAACACTTCAGAGAACCTCCGACTCTAGTCCCGTTGTATGTCAACGACAGGAACTACCCCAGCGCCTCTAGTAAGTACATCTTCAACTGCAGCGTTTCCCAAACTTTCGTCGGCTGCTAAGCCCTTCGGGGGGACTGTGTCCTAGCCAACCAACGCGCTGTTTTACGTGAGCGAACGAAAGCAAGGCAAAGAAAAAAGACTAAATGCACTCTTGGTATGGAAGTGTTCTATGTAAAGGTGAAGCAGTGCGGCCGATTTCAAAGCGGTAGATGCGATAAAATATTCTGATATGTTTGCTTGAACTCTTACTAAGAGCATTCAGACCAAGGGAGTGTTTGTCTTCACAACTTCTGTTCTAACATCCACATGCAATGTTTATTGTTTATATTCTGGTTGGGTTGTATTACATTTAGTGCGGAGATTGAGATGTCAAAATTCACTGAATCGGTGAGGTTAAAAAGTGGAAAAGTACTTTGTGAGATGAAAAATAAAAAACTTTTATAAGCTGATTGCTTGTTGGATTGGTGACCTGTGGTCTAGGGTAAGTGTCGACTTCTGTGCTGTGGGGTCTGGGTTCAATCCTCGTCCCGGCACAGATTTATCTGATTGCCAAACCCTTCCTTCACCTCTGACAAGACGTGTATTAATCACAACTTGTGAATGTGAGGAATGCCAGGCCTACCACCATGGTTCGGATCTCACGTTAAACTGTAGGTCCTCCATTTCATCTCACAATCACCCTACTATTACACATTAGCGTAAGTGCGTATAACCCGAACGGGTAGTAAGACGCGGTGCTAATAATAAAGATGCTTGTGGATTGAAAGTAGTCCCGCTCTCTGAAAGTGTTGAATGGAGATATTATATTGAAATTTTAGAATATCCCCTTTTAATTTTTAATGGTTTTTTTCTTAGTTTAAACGGTGAAATTTAACGTACAATTTTCTTTCTAAGAAGATTTATTTGCTTGAAATCTTTCTGTTTATATATTTTTCTAATTTATTAACAATTTACTGACCCACTTTGGTGGCCACATGGTCTAAGGTGTTATTCTCACAACAGACTAGACTTCCAGTGACGAGATTGTGGTTAAATCCCAGTCGAGTTTATAGAGGCCAGCTTTCCCTAAATGGTTTCCCAATATCCACTTAAATGTTGGTACACTTAATCTAAATTAAACCTTCATAATACCTAACCCATTAGCTTAGTTAGTAGTTAAGTGTACAACTTGTAAGGGTAGTAAGGTATGATGCAAAAAAAAGAATCGACTTAGTTCACGTTCGTTTGAAGCCGACATCATTATTACTGATTTGAACTCTTGTCGCTTGCTTTTTATACTCGCCCATGCAGGACCATCTCTTCATTTCACTCTCTTTGCTGTTTTGTGCCGTGCAGCCCATGCCGCCTGTGCCGCTTGCTTTTGTTCACTGACTTAAGACAGCGCCTAACATCTCCAATCTCTTCACACCTTAAAATATAATCAAATACTTGCCATATTGTAAAGTATAAACGGTCGTTACGAATGTTAATAAATCTCTAGTTGTAAGCTCAACAAAGTCGTAACTGAGGGAAAGAAGGATTAATGAGTCGCTGACATCACATCAACATCTGGGTTTATTTATTTATTAGACTCGCTATTTAAGAAATATATTTACTTATTATATAAAACTCACTGGACCATTGTGAACCCCCCTGAAATCAGTTGCATACCGTAAGTTAGGTGTTATACAGGTGGTGAGGTGGACTTTTAAGACGCCTCTTTTAAACTGTATTACCTACCTACCTGTCTATATCATCACCTCTCACATGAAATCTTCTCAGCAGTGCTTCAAGAATCACATTCAAACTCCCCCCTAATCTCCGCAACATTCTGATTCACCCGACACAGCCAAAGGCCAAAGGTTCCTACCCTTGCAACATATGAGATGTAGCACCTGGACAATTCACCAAACTTCCACCTCAATCAACAGCAGACTCACACAAATGAAATACCACTATGACTGCTCCACAGAAAATCTTATATACCAGTTACAATGCAACTACTGTGTTGCTAAATACATCGGCCTAACCACAGGAACACTCAGACAATGAATGGTCACGTTTTCATACCATCCACAACGACCCTGAAAAACCAATAACACTTCATGCCCAAACGTATAATTCAGATTTTGACTCATGCTATAGTACTAGAGCTATACGAGCCCTCCCCAATAGTTGTAATGTCTTCCCAGCTTTGTAGGTGGGAACTTGCTCACCAAAATATAACCAAATTCAGGCATCCCCCCTTTGGTCTTTACCTTAGATAACCTTCTCTACTTTTCTTCCAAGCAGGCCTACTCACACATATAAACAATATTACATCACTACCTAAGCTAGGTGTTATTTGTGTAGTAAAGACCGACTCCTAAGACTTGTGTTTGGCACCACGAGAGGTCATCTTGTTTGACGATGTGTGTGTTTATTTCAGTGTCCGACACGCATGGCATGGGTCGACATCCTCCCCACGACTCCTCCTCCCAGAACAAACTAAGCTCGGGCTGTAAGTATCCCATCGCCTCAAACACACCTTCGGATATTAATTATTGAGCTAACTTTTAGACACAAAACACAGCCGTCAATATTTTCTAATATGTCTCGCTTGGTGAATCAAGTTATTATTGATTAAATCACATGTAAACATAACTGCAATATAAATGACAGCATAAAATTACAATTTAAAAAAACAACTAGCTGTCATTCTACCCCCACTAAAGGGCATGTTGACCACATGTTGAGCTCAATCCAGTCTTGTTTTACCGTTGACTAGGTTCAAACCCTGGCCGGGTGTATTAAGGGGGTGTTTTACCCAAATATTTTCCCACTATCTCACCCACACGATGTGGGTACATTTTTTATAAATTCAACCTTCACCATCTCTAACAGATTAGCATAATTAGTACTTATGCGTGTAACCCGAATTGGTAGTAAGTCGCTGTGCAAAAAAAAATAATAAAAAAAAATAAAGAAAAATAACATTTTGCGCTGAGACTTGCTATGTTTCACTGATGTTCTACAATTTTTCAAAGTTGTTGGGTTTTTGTACCATCTGTGCGTGTCTCTCCAGTTGCAGGCGATGTTTCGGAGAGCACCCTACTGCAGGAACTGATCTACTGCTTCCAAGGGATCAACGGAAAGATCCTCAAGATGAACTACGCTAGTCAGGGATTTCAAATTGATCCCAAGGTAAAATATCCTCTCCTTGCACTCGAGATTCAAACATCACAACTTGATCCACATCCACTGAAATAGACCAATAAACTGCATCTTCTCTCAGACATGTGTGAACGTTATTTAGTTGGGCCAGTTAGCTGGCGATCAGTGGCTTATTATAGCACGTATCTCTATAAGGAAAACCTCTTTTCTCTTTATGAGGTAATTGTATTATATTTGAAGAAGGTAAGGAAAGGGGATAGAAACATATAAAGGGAACGAACACAGTTCCTACTTTACACTGCTACTACTGACAAAGAGTTAATGGCAGCTCTTGAAGAAAATCAATGTTTGCCGCCCATTCCCCTGACTTAAGTCTCATTCTATCGGAACTCATCGGGAGGGAGTGTGAACGCGCTCAACACAACTTCCTAGAAGAGGAAATAAAAAAAACCATTAGATTAGTTTTGGAACATAGTCCTCCAAGTTCTTCAACATGTTCACTTTCTGTTGTGGGGCTTATAAACCATTTAAATATATATCTTTAGTCCTCAACGTTAACACATTTTCTGTGTGTTATCCAAGTTGCGATTATAGGCTGGTTTCGATAATTAAAAAAGTGCACTTTATTTTCTGGTCAGTATGGTAATAATTAATATTAATAAGCATTTACTTTAGGCTACCTCCCAAGAATTTTTATTAAATATATATTAACATATTTTAGGCATATTATAGGATTTGTAACGACCTAAAACCTCTTCAATTTTTTTCTAGTTTTGTTTGATTCGAGTTATCGAATAAAATAATATAAAATTCGAATTGAAATTGATGTTATCGAAGCTTCGCAGACCCCTACTATTTATATAAGTTTATTCCCTGAAATAATTAAGCGACTGTTCTATTGCACAACTGTTTGTAACAGATTTTATTTTAGTACTGGGTCGCACTACCTGTTAAGGTTATACATCTTTGTACTATTTACGCTAATGAGGTAGGGATTAGGAAAGCTTGATATAGAGGAAGTGCACCCGAATTTGCATGGAGGGAGGTGGGAAACCTTTAGGGAAAAACACCCTTGGTGTATCCGACCGGGATCGAACCCCATCTTCATCAGTCCAGTCCAGCAAGAGAGTACTGTGTTAGGCCATCAGACACCGAAGCAGGTAACAGATTATTGTTAAGTTCTTAACAGCTGAAGACAGTATCTAAATAAACCTACTTCGGTGTTGAATGGTCTAAGGTGTCACTCTCACAATAAACTGAAACTGCGGATGACAGGTAGCTCGGGGTTCGAATACAGGTCGTGTCTACTGAAATAGGTTTTTCCTTAGAAATGTGGGTACATTTATTCTAATTTAATCTTCTTCATCCCTAACACATGAGCGTAATTAGTACATAAACTTATAACCCCTGAATGGGTGGTAAGATGCAGCACTAAAAAAAGTGTTTTTTACTGTCGAAGCCAGAGATTTTTTTTTCCCAAAGCGGGTGGAAAGCAGTACTATTCTCTAAATCAAATTTAAGACTTCACAGCTTTGCACGCCCGTATCGTAAGAGAGGTGTGTTTGGGGGTGTGCAGGTGCAGCTGAAGAGGCCGGTACACTGCCAGGTGATGCGCCTAGCGGAGCTGGGCTGGCTATGCGCCCAAGTACAGCAGCACTGTCAACCTGCCGGTGTCATCAGGAGCACTGGGCTCATCGGACAGAGCTTGGTGGTGGCTCTGAGGGGCGAACTCACGGAGTACTCCAGACTGGTGGCCACTCTGCAGTCTCAGGTACCAGTTCCAGTGCAGCCACATAAGTAGTCCCTTGAAGCTACCTCCTGTTTAGTCTTAGTCCTCTATTTCCCGAGAAAAATGCCTTGAAAGCATCTAATTATTAAAGTGTTTGCAAATATTTGTTGGTGTGGAATTTTTTTTACTTTGAGTTATGCTTAATTTTCCCACAATTCCACCATGTTCTTTTAATTTAAATGTTATTTGCATTTTATCTGAGCTGCCCTCCTCTATACCCCTTAAAATGTTGTTCCTAATATGGTCGCTAAACATACTTATAGTAGAAACACATGTTTAAAGCACTTTTCCCCAATATTTTCTCCAATCTATATATTTCTGTCCCATCTGCAGCTGCAAGTCGACACGGCCTACACAGCGGCAGCTGTCGTGGACTCCCCGCTGAGCGAGTTGGAGCCGTTGGCGTCTCGCCGCTCAACCGGGTTGACCCTGCGCCAGTTGGTGGTGTGGTCCCTGGACCCGATGGCCCGGTTGAAGTGCCTGGTGGCGGTGATGGAGGCATGCCGGGACAAGAAGGGCGGCGCGCTGGCGTCGTGCATCCACAGCTTCCTGCAGCACGGGGACCCCTTTGTCAAAGACACGGTCAAACAGCTCCTGGCAGCGGTGAGGCTGATACTGCTTCCTAACCTATAAAAATATACATTTCCAGATATTTACGAATTTAAAAAATGACACTCTGGATTACAATGTTCCCACTACTGTTTTTAGGTGTGTAAGCCCCTACACGCGATGCTGAGTCGCTGGATTCTAGCGGGGGAACTAGACGACGCGTACGGGGAGTTCTTCATTGCTGCCAACCTCGAGATAAAGGGGAATCTTCTCTGGCACGAGAAATACCGCGTACTGTAAGATATTTTTTCATGCTTTTTGAGTGTTAAATAAAAATAAAATTCTATCTTTTTTTTTTTGTTTAGAATAACCCTTATGGTTTTATTAATATTTATTTATTTTAATTAGTTTAACTCTTAAATTTCATAAATTGATGGATATTTTTTCTTAAAAAAACTCCATGGTGTGAACCCATGATTGAGCTATACCTACCGAGCGGTTGTCGCCGTTAGCGATTATAGTGCCAACATTTGTGGATAGAGGTGCTATGCGGTCACCACAACGAAGCCTACGACTGTTAATATCAGTTAGACCGGAGCCGCTAGCTGTTTATTCATGTAGCTGCTCATTTGTCCTCAAGATGCTGAGTTTAACTGCTAGACCGGCCTATTTTCGGTTGAGAAACATTAATTATTTCCCATAGGAATGAGAAACTGGGAAAACAAATTAAAATCATTTTCCACTTTAGATTTAGATTTATTTTTCAGGTTTATAACTTAAGTGTAATTAAAGGAAGATAAGGTAAATTTAAGTTAAGTAAATTAGTAATATTGTTAATAGGCATTACGTCACATTGATAGACAGTCATTAAGTATAACCTTTTAGTATTCATTTTCCTGAAAAATCCCGAGAAATAGTTTTTTCTACCGAGTATTGAGGACATCCAATTTCTCGTATCTTTTTGACTTAGTTTGGGATCTCAAAAGGGCCTAATTAGTGATTTTGTTGCACATTCTTTCCATTTTAAAATTACTAGAGTAGTCATACTACACGAATGGAGGATTAATGTGTGCAATCTTAAATATAAATATTTACTTTATTGTGTGTTGCGTCTTACTACCCACTTATGCTATTAACAGATTTATATTAGTTGGGTAGAAAGGAGGAGGTAGAATACTATATTAAATGTACCTAGACGTTGTAAGTCTAGTTGGTGCAAAACCACTAAGGGAATGTCACCCTCGTTACACCCGATTGGCATTCGAACCCCTATCTCCCCGTCATTGGCAGCCCAGACTATTGCGAAAGTGACGCTTTAGACCATTCAACCATCAAAGCGGTTTTTTTTATCTTGCCATGTTTAAGTTTGGCACACTGTTGGTTTAGCAACTGACCGTAGGGAGTGTTTTTTTTTTTATTCTTAGGGACGCGATGGTGCCAAGTTTCATCTCGATGGCCCAGGCGAAGAAGATCCTGGCGACTGGAAAGAGCATCAACTTCTTGAGGGAAGTGTGTCTGGATCAAGCACTCTTCATAAACAAGGATCATTTGAAGAACAGCCTGGAAAGTACCAGTGGTAAGACTCTGTCTGCGTCTCTAACCTGGCCGTGAATATTATCTTCTTGTTTCATCATGTGGTTCTTTGGTGAAAGGTCGCCCAGACTCTGAAATATCACTTGTTTCCAGTGGAGACCTTGTTCCTGAAGGACTGTTAAAATGTCACTTGTTTCCAGTGGAGACCTTGTCCCTGAAGGAGTGTTAAAATGTCACTTGTTTCCAGTGGAGACCTTGTCCCTGAAGGAGTGTTAAAATGTCACTTGTTTCCAGTGGAGACCTTGTCCCTGAAGGAGTGTTAAAATGTCACTTGTTTCCAGTGGAGACCTTGTCCCTGAAGGAGTGTTGTAATGTCACTTGTTTCCAGTGGAGACCTTGTCCCTGAAGGAGTGTTAAAATGTCACTTGTTTCCAGTGGAGACCTTGTCCCTGAAGGAGTGTTGAAATGTCACTTGTTTCCAGTGGAGACCTTGTCCCTGAAGGAGTGTTGAAATGTCATTTGTTTCCAGTGGAGACCTTGTCCCTGAAGGAGTGTTGAAATGTCATTTGTTTCCAGCAGAGACCTTGTCCCTGAAGGAGTGTTGTAATGTCACTTGTTTCCAGTGGAGACCTTGTCCCTGAAGGAGTGTTGAAATGTCACTTGTTTCCAGTGGAGACCTTGTCCCTGAAGGAGTGTTGTAATGTCACTTGTTTCCAGTGGAGACCTTGTCCCTGAAGGAGTGTTGTAATGTCACTTGTTTCCAGTGGAGACCTTGTCCCTGAAGGAGTGTTAAAATGTCACTTGTTTCCAGTGGAGACCTTGTCCCTGAAGGAGTGTTGTAATGTCACTTGTTTCCAGTGGAGACCTTGTTCCTTATGGAGCGTTGAAATGTCACTTGTTTCCAGTGGAGACCTTGTCCCTGAAGGAGTGTTAAAATGTCATTTGTTTCCAGCAGAGACCTTGTCCCTGAAGGAGTGTTAAAATGTCACTTGTTTCCAGTGGAGACCTTGTCCCTGAAGGAGTGTTGAAATGTCACTTGTTTCCAGTGGAGACCTTGTCCCTGAAGGAGTGTTGTAATGTCACTTGTTTCCAGTGGAGACCTTTTTCCTGAAGGAGTGTTAAAATGTCACTTGTTTCCAGTGGAGACCTTGTCCCTGAAGGAGTGTTGTAATGTCACTTGTTTCCAGTGGAGACCTTGTTCCTTATGGAGCGTTGAAATGTCACTTGTTTCCAGTGGAGACCTTGTCCCTGAAGGACTGTTAAAATGTCACTTGTTTCCAGTGGAGACCTTGTTCCTGAAGGAGTGTTGTAATGTCACTTGTTTCCAGTGGAGACCTTGTCCCTGAAGGACTGTTAAAATGTCACTTGTTTCCAGCAGAGACCTTGTCCCTGAAGGAGTGTTAAAATGTCACTTGTTTCCAGTGGAGACCTTGTCCCTGAAGGAGTGTTGTAATGTCACTTGTTTCCAGTGGAGACCTTGTCCCTGAAGGAGTGTTGAAATGTCACTTGTTTCCAGTAGAGACCTTGTTCCTTATGGAGCGTTGAAATGTCACTTGTTTCCAGCAGAGACCTTGTCCCTGAAGGAGTGTTGAAATGTCACTTGTTTCCAGTGGAGACCTTGTCCCTGAAGGAGTGTTGTAATGTCACTTGTTTCCAGTGGAGACCTTGTCCCTGAAGGAGTGTTGAAATGTCACTTGTTTCCAGTAGAGACCTTGTCCCTGAAGGAGTGTTAAAATGTCACTTTTTTCCAGTGGAGACCTTGTCCCTGAAGGAGTGTTGTAATGTCACTTGTTTCCAGTGGAGACCTTGTTCCTGAAGGAGTGTTAAAATGTCACTTGTTTCCAGTGGAGACCTTGTCCCTGAAGGAGTGTTGTAATGTCACTTGTTTCCAGTGGAGACCTTGTTCCTTATGGAGCGTTGAAATGTCACTTGTTTCCAGCAGAGACCTTGTCCCTGAAGGAGTGTTGTAATGTCACTTGTTTCCAGTGGAGACCTTGTCCCTGAAGGAGTGTTAAAATGTCACTTGTTTCCAGCGGAGACCTTGTTCCTGAAGGAGTGTTGTAATGTCACTTGTTTCCAGCAGAGACCTTGTCCCTGAAGGAGTGTTGAAATGTCACTTGTTTCCAGTGGAGACCTTGTCCCTGAAGGAGTGTTGTAATGTCACTTGTTTCCAGTGGAGACCTTGTCCCTGAAGGAGTGTTGAAATGTCACTTGTTTCCAGTAGAGACCTTGTCCCTGAAGGAGTGTTAAAATGTCACTTTTTTCCAGTGGAGACCTTGTCCCTGAAGGAGTGTTGTAATGTCACTTGTTTCCAGTGGAGACCTTGTTCCTGAAGGAGTGTTAAAATGTCACTTGTTTCCAGTGGAGACCTTGTCCCTGAAGGAGTGTTGTAATGTCACTTGTTTCCAGTGGAGACCTTGTTCCTGATGGAGCGTGAAGGAGAGCTTCAGACCTTGATAGATTCAGCGTACTTGGAGGCCTCCTGCCGTGTGAAGGACGTTCTAATTGACAAGTACAACTTTCTGGATCACCTGCAGGCCATGAGGAAGTACCTGCTCCTAGGACAGGGCGACTTCATCCGATACCTCATGGAGCTACTCGAGTGAGTCTACCATCCTCGCTACTGACTTGTCACAGGCACAAGAAACTACCACTTAAAAAATAAAACATATTTAATAGAAATTAGGGCTCTGCAAGTAGTCTTATTCTGAGCTTCGAGCCGAGCTCGTCGCTTAAGCTCGAAATCGAGATCGAAAGTTTTGTAGGCTCGTCATTTTCGAGCTTCCACCTGATGTACTTAATAATCTATTTTTAGAACGCAATAGTAAGCATAGTCTATTTAATTGAGATAATATCAGCATTTCCACTTATAAATCATTCAGTTACTTAACAAATAGTTATTTTATAGTAAAGGAAATTGATAGAACTAAAGAAAAAGGAAATATAAACTACCTAGGGAAAGAGGAAAAATGTGTGAAGAATCCAATGCACGAAGGTGACATCTTCTTCCTTCCTTCTGTCTTCTATAGTAGAAGTAGTCACACATGAATATTAATTTGTAACGTGTAGGGACCTACAACCACTCAATATTTTGACTGGCGTATTTTTTGTAATTGTTGAATTCGAAACTATTTTCGAAGCAAAGTCACAACTGACATTTTGTATTGAAACCAAGTCAAAGCTTTGCATGTCCCCAGCTGTCAATATATTTATTGGTGAGGCCTCGTAATTGTGGAAGCTCTTTAAAAAAAAAAAAAAGTTTATTTGAAGCTGAAACTTTTTTTCAAAGCCAAATTGAACTTTTATAAGCTTTGAACTCCCCCCATATGTATCTCAATCAAAAGAGGTAATCTGTAGGGATCTACGCTTAATCCAGTACAAATTCTGACCCGTCACCTACTTTTCACGATATGTATTGTATTATTTATTAAGTTGCGCGATTGGTTATATTATCAGTTACATTTGTCTCTTTCCAGGCCGGAACTGAAGAAACCCGTTACCCAGCTGTACCCCCAAAACCTGTCCAATATCCTGGAGTCGGCCATACGCGCGACCAACGCTCAGTTTGAAAAGCGGGACATCCTCCATCGCCTGGATGTACGACTGTTGCAGAGTGCCGTCGGGGATGTTGGCTGGGATGTTTTCAGCCTCGACTACCAAACAGACGGGCCGATTGGGACAGTAAGTGGGGTAACAAGGGGACTCTGGTGTGAGCTCCGACACTAAACACTGGTCAGGGGCCAAAGATGAACTTTGTGTCGGCCGATTTGTGCAGCCAACATATTTATTTTTTTCATTCGTTTAATTTACACTTAAAGGCTAATGTTTAATTAAGAAGTGCAGAGAAGTGTGGTGGAGAGGGGGTGGGGAGGCAGGATACATTGAAGAGGTTTGTGTTCTCAAACAGACGCAGCCAATGGCCGGAAGCTGTTCATGATGGTGATGATGATTATTTA
This sequence comes from Timema podura, assembly GCA_033556935.1. NCBI lineage: Eukaryota > Metazoa > Arthropoda > Insecta > Phasmatodea > Timematidae > Timema > Timema podura. The sequence goes on along the minus strand of JAVRXN010000014.1, from coordinate 5,787,430 downwards.
TATTGACCGACACCTTAACTCTGTCGGTAGCGCGTCTGTCTACCGAGCTAAGCGCCCCGGGTTCGATTCACGGCACGGCCGAAAAATTTATCACTGGGAGAAATGCAGTACTACCCTTTCACAGTGTTGAATTAACGGGCGGGGGCTGGGTGTTGTGTCGGTTCTAGATTTAAGTTAGTTTATAATTTATGTTGATATAAATAGTCGGTTAAGAACGTGTATGATAAATACCTTAAACAAATGAAAATGAAATGATTATCTTTGTAAGAAGCTACAGGAAAGGCTTTTACATGTTCCAATATTAAGTGTCGTATTTTTCTTCTGCCGAAAAAGAATCCTGATGTGTCTCGACAATTACCGTCAAATGTTTTGTCAGTTTTAACTGTAAACTTTGAAGACTAAATTTCCCGGAAAAGTGAAGGTTTTCCTTTCTATCCTCCTTTCATTGTTGTTAAAATTAAACATAATTACCATTTTGGCCTTTAAATATGTTTTTTTCTCCTAAAAATGATCTTCAGAAAACTGTACTCGTATTATTTACACATCATAACATTTTTAACTTAAAGAAAAAAAAAACACTCTCCAAATTTCTACAGAGGTCTCGAATCATCGCCGCACACGTCTAATAATAAACTCAAGGTCAAACTGAAGAGAGAAAGGAAGTATTTCCATTCTTAATTGTAACTGAACTGGTAATTCAGTAGGTCACTGTTAGTTCATGGCAGAAATAGAATTTACCCCTGGCAGATCCGCAAGTGAGTGTTTTTGTTGAAAATAAGGCTTCTTCGGCATCTCGAGTAAACAAGAGAATGAGAGGAAGCTAAATAAAGCTGTTAAATTTTTAACTCGAGGTATATTCAAGACCTTTTTCTTTCATGTAGAACGCCTTCAAAATGTCAGGGTAGTATTATGTGTGAGGCTGTATATATTCCGCCAAGACGGTGTTTTAGTCCCTCTGGCGCCAGTTGTCTGTCGACTGGAAACAATCTTGTGTTTCATCTGAGTGTGACCTGCTCTCCAGATCTTCGCGCCGCAGTCTTCCTTGTATCTGATGCTCTTCAACGCCTTGTGGAGAGCCAAACGTATGGAGTGGATCCTCTCCGGGATGTGGAAGAGGCAGGTGACGTCCGCCAAGATGCTGCGCAAGATCCCAGGTACACTCCATTTTTCATAGAAAGACCCTTGAGCTAATAATTTAATTCCAGGTGTTCATACATCAAGCGTGTGATCTACAGCTGTCACTTCTGATAGATATTATTGATACATTAATAATAATAATAATAATAATAATAATAATAATAATAATAATAATAATAATAATAATAATAATAATAATAATAATAATAATATAAATAATAAATAATAAAAATAATAAATAATAAATAATATAAATAATAAATAATTAATAATAAATAATTAATAATTAATAATAATTAATAATAATTAATAATAATTAATAATAATTAATAATGATAATAATAATGATGATGATGATGATGATGATGATAATGATAATAATAATAATGATGATGATGATGATGATAATGATAATGATGATAATGATAATAATGATAATGATAATGATGATAATGATAATGATAATTATGATAATGATAATGATAATAATAATAATGATAATAATAATAATGATAATAATAATAATAATGATAATAATAATAATGATAATAATAATAATGATAATAATAATATGATAATAATATAATAATAATTATAATGATAATAATAATAATGATAATAATAATAGTGATATATTGATAGTGGTAGTAATAGTAGTAGTGATGATGATTATGATAAAAAGTCTATAAAGGAAACCTCTTTTTGCTTTGAGATAATTGTATTATATTTGTAAGAAGGTAGAGGCAATGTCGATAGAAACATAGAAAAGGGACAAACAAAATATGGCCTTGACAACGAAAAGAAGAACACAGTTCACACTTTACACTGCTGCCATTGGACAAACATAAGAAGAAACGATGAGAGAAGTGTTTTGTTCCTGTCCAGTCCTAAACTAACTATCTTTCAGGTTGTCTTCCTTCACGGTCACTACTTTACATTATTATATGGTACTTCCACACTGTCGAACTAACACAAGGAATTAGAAACAGCCCTGTACAAGAAGCCTGTTATTTCCAATCGCATAAATCTGTTGAGCCCAAGCCCGAGAGTGTTTGAACTATCGAGTCGCTGTTCCTGTCCAGAGCTTGCCCCGCTGATGAAGCAGATGCACCTGTTGACGTCGGAGATGGTGCATTTCGTGCATCAGATGCAGTACTACATCCTGTTTGAGGTGTTAGAGTGCTCTTGGGACATCCTCATGAGACAGGTGCAGCAGGCCGAGAGTTTGGACGACATCATCCGGGCCCACAACAGCTTCCTGCTCACCGTCCGGGCCGGGGCTCTGCTCGACGACAACTCTCAGGTACATTGCCGCATTGGAGCCCCCTCCCTCGAGGGCTTGAAAAACTCTTGGAAAAATCTTCGGCTTAAATTAGATCGTCTAGGTCTTGGAAAGCTCCCGTGTTTGAACTTTATTAAATTTTCTCCTACAGTTGGATTGAAATCCACTATTTTACGAATCCGAATCCCCAATTTACTTTCGAATTCCGAATCTGAATCTTGGAAAAATTATGAACACAAGAGGACATAGAAATACACTAGAATGATATAACATTCATACATTCAGTTAAGTGTTCGGTCCCGGCACAGATTTATCTGATTGCCAAACCCTTCCTTCACCTCTGACAAGACGTGTATTAATCACAACTCGTGAATGTGGGAATGCCAGGCCTCCACCGTGGTTCGGATCCCACGTTAAACTGTAGGTCCTCCATTTCATCTCACAATCACCTACCATTACACATTAGCGTAAGTGCGTATAACCTGAACGGTAGTAAAACGCGGTGCTAATAATGATAATGCAGTTAAGTGTTAAACTACAGGTCTGGGGCTGGCTATTAATTTCATCCTATAATTATAATTGTTTATGAACACTCAATAAGCATTGTAAGAGCTAAAACAAATTTCATTAAAAAAAAAATATTTTTTAAACATTTGAAGTCTCAAATTCGAAATTTCTTGGAACTCCTTAAGGATTCCAAGGATTCTAGAGTCCAGCCCCTATTTATAGATAACCTTCAAATATGTACAGTGTAGAAAATGCAAGTTAAGCAATTTTGTTTTGCTCCCCAATATTAATAAAAAAGTTATGCAACACAGGCTGGAGAGGTCAGGCTAAATGTCTACTTGGATGTTACATGCTCGAGGGAGGTTTAAAAATGTAAGGGAAAATTGCCACGCAGCTTAAGTAGGACCCCCTGACTATACTGAGGGCAGTTTTTCCTCAATTGTTTTCCACTCTCCCTTCACACAAATATGGGTACACTTCCTTTAAATTAAACCTTCATAATCCCTAACACATAAGCTTAATTATTGTATATGCATATGACCTGAATGGGTAGCTAGATGCGGTAGTAAAAAAATAAATAATAATTTAAGTTTTTTTAAAAAATTGCTACTCAAACTAAGTTGCTGTTGTCAGAACCTTGCGACCAGCTGCGGGCGGTCTACGACCTGATCCTCCAGCTCCAGACGCACGAAGAGAAACTCCACGACCGCGCGGTGGCAGAGCTCCAGGCTCGGCTGGATCGGGAACTGGAGATCTGCCACAGCGAGGAGCTGAAGGAGTTTGGGACCTCGGACTCTAGAGACGCCAGGGACGCCTCCAGGATGAAGGACTTCAGTGAGCGGTACCTGCCCGGTACGCGCGCCCAGCTGCGCATACTCGCGAAGAGCTACCAGGTCAGTTTAGGGAGATGGGAAAATGTTGTATTCAGTCCTAAACTGTTAAAAAAAAACTCTTATCTTAAATTTGTTGGAATCCTCGAATATATTTCAAGGTCCAAGGATTCATGCCAATTACTGTTTTGAAGATTCGAGGGTTATTGTGGGTGTTGAAACGAAGCTTTGACATTTTGAAACTTTGCACACCCCTCTAAATCTCCACGGTTTTTACCAACCCTGTGTTTCTCCTCACAGGACGTGGTGAAGGGGTTCCTCCTGATGCTGGCGAGCCAGGCGGACGTGAGCCTCCAGCTGCTCAGTTTCCGTCTAGACTTCAACGAGCACTACAAGAGGCGTGACGTCCGTCTGGTAACTCCTCTAACCTACCAGCACCGCCGTCTGAGCTTCATGACTGGGACCGCCACCACCCGTCACAAGTGACACTCCGCCAACAACAGTAAGACTGACACACATTCGAGGGACGTCCCCGGTCATAAAACACGCGACTTTGCCTCCCAGAGCGGGTTGGTAGTTCTGTCCTCTCCTACTTGTAACTTCACTGCGAGTGAATCTTCACCGATTAAGGAGGAAGGTCTCTCTGTTTGTTCTCAAAATCTTGCCTCGGATACGCCCACAAAAAATTACATTCCGGATGAAATTATTGATGAGCCTGCTAATCGAACAATGAGTAAACTCGACGACGCAACTATGAATGATAATTTTTCTATTTGTATCTCCCAAAACAATGAGTCTCTCGTGAACTCTGCCACAGAAATTGGTGAAGATTTTTGTGACATTTCTTCTGTTAAACCCTACACGGACATAAATATGTCTGAAGTTTTACCGGTCAACGTTGCGAAGCGAGTGATTACGATATTTCTCCGAGGGGGGTGGAACTTTTGAAGGGGACGGATAAGGACGCATGGGTAAACAATAATAGTAACTACCTAGACCCGATCTCGGGTAAAATGGTTTGCAATCAAAACTTCATAGGTAACGAAAGGTACATTGAAAAGTTTGACGCGTCCTTCTTGGAAAATATCCTGTCGCCGTTGGTTTTGTTGAGGTTGTGTCTGGCTTTGATAGACTTGATAAAACACACGATTCAACTACTTTGGAAGGTCACACGGACTACGAAAAGGCTCATCCTTTAGCTATTAACGAGGAAAACAACCTCATATTTAAAAAAACAAGCTTGGCTCGGGAACTTAATTTAAGGAACATGCCGAGTGATGCTAAATTTGAACTTGTAGAGCAACAGATAAAAGAGGACATCATAGAACATACGTCATCGAGTGACAAATCTTTCACAACAGTGTCGGATGAAGCTCGAGGAGACTCTTCTTTAGACAATAATTTAGTATTTAATTTTGGAGAAGAATATGTGAATGAACTTCCCCAAATAACGATCCATCGTCTTTTCTAATCTATTAAATTCTCTTGGTCATCAGTGCGGCAAAGAAACTGACGCATTTATTTTATTGGAAAACTTGAAACATGTAAACACAGAGTCTGAGAACGATGGAGTCGAAGTCCTCGATGACATTCTCTGCAACTTGCCGGAAAACTTCAGCTTTAGCGACGAAACCACTCTTTGTGAGGAACTCTTGTTAGGTGGGGAGAGCGCCCAGGAGGGTTTTGGCAGTGTCAGCACCTGCGGTAGTCTGGACAAATACTGTGGGCAACCTGTGGACATGACAGGTGCTCGAATAAATACTCTGAACAACATGTGGACATGACGAACACTCGAATAAATACTCTGAACAACATGTGGACATCGACGAACACTCGAATAAATACTCTGAACAAATGTGGACATCGACGAACACTCGAATAAATACTCTGAACAACATGTGGACATCGACGAACACTCGATAAATACTCTGAACAAAATGTGGAACATTGACGAACACTCGAATAAATACTCTGAACAAAATCTGGACGTTGACGAACTCTCGGGAAAATATTGTGGACAATCCTCAAACATAACACAGGTTTATGATCCTCTGGGGGCATTCGCCTTTGGGCGTCCAATCCCAAGAGTGGAGGTGGATTCTAGTTTTTGTGAGGTTCCCTTGTGGGATAATTACCGCAACACTGGGTTTGAAGAGCACAACAACTATCAGCGGGACAGGCCAGTGACACCCAAGGACTTCCTCAAAGTCCCCCACATCACGTACCAAGCTGCGGCAATAATAATATAGACGAGATTGGTGTAGATCTTTGTTGCGATGAGGTGTCTGCCAGCGTTAAGCTCCAAGACCTAGAGAAGATGCGCCCACCGGGTGTTCACAGTCCTACGAAACAACTCAAGAACGTTAATGACATTCGTCGAAATCTATCTACTCGTGCGATTCCGAGATGCTCCAGACCTGCGTCGACTGTTAACAGTGAACCCATCCCCGTGGCTCAACGTGGTTTTGTAGAAACAAGTTTGTCACACTTCTCTACATCTTTGAAAAGTTTCTCGAAACAGTGGGGGAAACTAGATAATGTTTCCAGAAACTTTGTCTCCACCTCCATCCCCAAGTTTTCAAACGAAGCGGCAAAGAACAAAAAGGGAGTTTTTCAGATCAGCAAGCAGTCCAACATCATAGAGGAGGTCGGCATTGACGCGGGCTACCAACTCGACAACGTTTATTACTGCACGGAGACTGCGGTGGATGAGGTCGCCACCAGCACGAGCGAGTTCTTCGACCCGGGCTCTGAGGAAGCACCAAGACGTCTTGGTCGGAGGTCAACGCGAATAAGCGGCTCCTCACTACGTACGGAAGTCTGGACGCCCGATCGGAGGTAGAGCCGTCAAGAAGCAGTGGGTGGTTGATAAACTAAACAGGAAAAGATCCCTCAAGAGCAAACGTCACTCTCCGGGTATCACCTGATGTTGCGTGGGTTGAGGAGCGGGGGTATCGAGAGGTTGTGAGTTAATATCTGTTATCAGAACTGTACGTAGACCTTAATTATCCAGGAGAGAGGAGTGGAGGGAATTAAACATCATAAACAGGAGTTCTAGTTTTCATTTCAACAAACATTGAACGGAATAAACATTAGCGGAAAAAAATTGTAATCCTCAAAGTTCACAATTACGACAGTAATATTCGAGACACATCAAGCTTCTATTTCGGCGGAAGATAGTAAAACACTGATTGGACCATGACTAGCGTGGTTGATCGTTGTGGCTTGGATTCTACAGTTGCCAGTTAACTCGCGTCTTGTTTCTTGAAATGGATATAGTTCAAGGGATTATTGTTGTGTGTAGGCCTGCTTGAGGATTAAAGGATAGAGAAATAGCTCATGTTAAGGTTTAATATTGAACTTTGAGGACTACATTTTTCAGGTAAGTGTTGTCGTTAGCCTTTTATCCTCCTATCACTGTTTAATTTAATACTGCCGTTTGGTGCCATTTTTTTCTTGATATATAATATATCAATAGTTTATGTTCAAATCTGATTGTTACATAATCCTGTTTATGTTTCAGATGTGTACGGGTTGTTATTTGCACTTATTGACGATTGTTTTCAATTAAAAATTGTCATCTTAGTTGTTGGAGGAAATTGTTGGTGCATTTGTCCACTGTATGTTTGTTACCTTCATTCATAATTTCTTTGAGGGTGTTTGACGGGAGGACCTACCGAAACGCTACTATTTTAGTTGTTTGGTGTAAAAATTACAATGCTACATTGGGTAAGCCTGGAGACAGAAATCAAAGGGTCCCTGGTTCCATTCCTCCTGTATTCAGGCATGTTTTTGTTTTTTTCAATTCACGAATAATTTTATAATTGTTTTGTTATAATAAAAAATTATTCAGTACACCAAACACACTAGAGTAGCATATTTTATCACGTGTTAAGTAAACATAGTCACTTTCTTCCGAGACTTAACAGAAAATTAAGACAAATCGTTGGAAATGATAATTAAAAGTCTCGCGCTTCAGATCTCTTTGTAAGTATTCATTATTTTTGAAGATTTACAACACCTATTTACACGAATATTTCTTATTCGTTAGGCAAACGCATAGGGAGGGATCCAGGCCTCCCCAAACCGATACTCCGCCCTCCTTGTACCTTCTGTATATAATATTCATTTAGTTTTAATCCACCATCATCGGAAACTGATAAAGAAAGTGTTCACATGAGAGGAGGAGTGTTGTGGAAGGACAAGGAAGATGAAGGTATTTTGTTAAAACTGACTTGGCTACAGGCTGGAAACAGTTTGATGATGGATTGGAAATTGTTACAGCCTGTGGTCGGGTCGGTAAAATTCTTCCCCATTTCCTTCCATTCTTCTCCTCTCACTTGCACACTTTCTGTTATATACACCTCCCAACTCTTTCTTGTTCCTTTGCTGTCTTTCTACATACTCTCCATCAGTCACCTTAAACTCCTTTGCTGTCTTTCTACATAATCTCCATCAGTCACCTTAAACTCCTTTGCTGTCTTTCTACATAATCTCCATCAGTCACCTTAAACTCCTCTGCTGTCTTTCTACATATTCTCCATCAGTCACCTTAAACGCCTTTCCTTTTCCAACCTCATCACATAACTTTGCCATCCCAAACCAACCCTTGATATGTCTTCCTTGTTTCAGTTGAATAATTAATTTTAAACTTTTGTTTTTATGTTATGTATGGAAGAAGGTAGAGGAAAGAGAATTGTAAACTCGAGAAAAAAAAGGAATTAACACAATATGACCTCTACGGTGGAAATAAGAATATGGCTCACCCTCTACACCGCTGCCACCAGACAAATAGGTAATGGCCGCCTCTTGAAGAATATAGTTTGTTACTGCCCAATCCCTCAACCCAGGTTTCATTCTATCGGGACTTATCAAGAGAAACATGCAACTTCTTCCATTAAAAAAAAAAGTACATCCAAAAGTGAAAAGAGGTTTTCCTTAAAAAATATATATATATATATATATATATAATATATATAAATTTTGTTTTTTTTTAATTGTTTGATTGCATCGTGTTTTCCAGACACCAACGTAACCTAGTAAATGAAACATTGCACTGTGCATGGTACAAATGGAGCTATAAGTCTTTTTTTTTCAGACATTCTGTCTGCCAACATTTCATGTTGTGAAGAATATAATATATATTAACCTAGTGAAACTGTTTATAACTTATTATTAACTAACATGTAATCATTTAGAAAGAAATATTGAATCTCGTGTATGCGCAATAATGTCCGCTTGTTATTGTGTGGTAGTTTATCTAGCGAACTTGTTAGCGGTAGATATTGTTTGTCTGCTAATATGTCTCGTAATATAAGTCATTTGTGTTTGGAGTATTTAGGAAGTTTTTTTTTACATTTTCTGAGGATATTTGTTGACATTAATTTAAAAAGCAGTAGTGAATATGATTACTGAGAAATTATTGTTTAGTACACAGGTTGAAACTCTTTAGTATAGGACTCTTGGGACCTGAAAAGTACTGGATCACAGAATTCAACTCGTAAGAAACCTCTACCCCTGATGCTTAGGCTTTAGGCTTGCCTTATTCTTCTACATACTTATTGCTCTGTCATACAAGGTAGAATAAAGCTTAAAAAAAAAATCACTTTTCACAACTCTTGAAAGACATAATCAAGGGCTAAAATACAGCCGGAATACAAGACAAAACAAGACTGTATAACTAAAACACTCTGCTTCAGATATAAACAACTTTGGCGCCTTAGTACTGCTAATAGCACCGTCTTGATGACGGCAGATTCAAAGTGCGCTGGACCACAGAATACCGGACTAAAGCGTTTCAACCTCTTAATATTAATTACTATGGGTGTGCAAAGCTTCGAAAACTTAAGACTTTTCATCAAATATTTGTTCGTTTCAACTTTGATTTGAAAGTAAAATTCTGGATTCGACAATTGCGAAGCTTTGAAAAAAAAAATTAAATTAAAACATTCATTTAGGTTTATTTTTTCTGCTGCTATTAGATCACAAATTAATATTTGGATAAAATAAAAATCTAAATACTTAAATTACAGTTTGTGATAACTTAATTTACCATTTTAAGACCAAATACGTTTATTATATTCGAAATATAACATTTTGTAGATTATATTAGATACCTAAATTTAGATAATTATGCAAAGTATAAGATTTTTATCGAACATTACATTTTTTTTGAAGTATTCAAACTTTGAAACAGATTTGTGAGTATTTAATATATTTCAATTCGACTTTGCTTCAAATTGAAAAAGTGGACTTTGCACACCCTCATTATTTACTCATTTCAAGAACTGAAAGATTACACGGAAAAAACGCACACTTCTATAAATTACTATGTAGTTACCATAATATTGTGAGACTTTGTTAATTTACATGATTTGAACAAAACTATTCATAATATTAATGTAGGTCACATATTTCTAAACGGTTGTTTATTTGAACAATTTGTTTTGCATTTTACAGTTTTTCGCTCTCTAAACTTTACTCAACACAAATCTGGCAAATGATACAAATGATCAATGCTCATAACTATTACAGGCATACCCCTCGTTGCGACAATTCACTCATACAGCTGCTGCCTCGCTGAAATGATTGTTTAGCGACATGACTCCGAACGTTTACTTGCCGGAGTCAAATTTAAGTTGAAGAGAATATAATTGTATGTGTTTTACTCTCTTTTGTTGAAGAAGGGGACTGATGTACCCTCAAAATTTCATAATTATGTGTTTTGTTTTAAATTATGAACTTTGAGCCTATAGTTTTCTGGTAAGTGTGTACGCCTCGCCCTTTTATCCTCCTTTCAATATTCTATTTTTATGTGCTTAATTTAAGACTACAGTATGATGAAATCGAATGTGTAGTGTGTACGGTATTTATTTTAATTACAGTACATCGACTAGTGACAAAAAAAAAAAAGCCATTGATTTGCTTAGGACAACTGCCTGAAACCTAACTTGTCCATAATATTTGGGGTATGCCTGTATTAATAATCTTGAAAAGAATATCGGATGTAACTTACAACATTGAGCTAGCCAATAACTCTATTAATGTGAACATAATTTTAACTTAGCTGTATAAAGTGTTTTTATCAATATAGGGTTCCTGAGATTTTGATTGGGTCATTTTTCAAATTCCTCTTCTTTCACTTAAATGTCTATTAAAATGAACATATAAAAATACGAGAGGATGTGTCCTTCCCTGCACACTTCTGTTACATTCTTACGTGGCCTTTAATTTATACTCGTTTCCTTGAGAGCATAGCATGCATCCCATTTTCATTTTAGCCTTTGTTCCTTGTCTTATCCTACCCATAATTCTCTGTTCTTTTTTTTAAGAATCCTGGTGTTAGTTTTCTTTTTATCAATCATCTAATTGTTTATTTAAGAAATAATACCGGGAACAAGTAAAATTTTTATGGGGGAAGGGGGTGAAGTCTACTTTTAAGTTTGAAATAAACCTTTAACCCTTTTGCTGCGTTAATCGGATCTCAGCATTATAGCCATTGACTGCGGAACTCGACTTTACCCCACTTTATCTCCCTTTGCTGCGAAAGTCAGAAATAGCCACAAGAGTGTTAGAACGCTGAATTATTCATACTAGCATGCCCGTGCTCCTCTGACATCTGGTTTTTAATTTCGAGAACTGTCCGCTACCGGCTGCTAAATCATAACAGTAGTAGCACTTGTTTACTTCCGCATTTAATTACTTGTAGCACACGTGCAGTATTTATGTGGCGGAAAACATTTTTGAGGGATTTATTAGTTTAGTATTCGTGATATCTACCCGGTTATTCTACTGTGTTAGTAACTTTAATTTATGTTTGATGAATTCGTGACATGTGAATTGTAATAAAAATAATATTTCTGTGGCAATAGTAAAATTCTATTAGCGTGTTTTTGAGAACTTAATGTTAAATATTACAAACACAAACCTGTAATAAATTTAGTTTGCTAGTTAGGCCTATGTTTTGGTTTTTGCGAAGTGCAAATATTTTATTCAAAATATGAATTCCAGAAGAAAGAGATTGTCCAGTGAAGCTATTGAGGTAATATTGTATTCTGATTCTGAGTGGGATGACATTGGCATCAGTGATGACACTACTTCTAGTGAGGAAGGTGAACCAACTGGTATTGATGTATCGGGAGATAATTGTGCTGATGTTAGTGGACAGTGGAATCAAATCATTGATGTTGGCCAAGGACAGTTAGTCAATCTAGATAGGATACCTACATTTGCAGGAAAAAATAGTGTAGCTGGTGCAGATGGCTTGGATCCAACTGGATGTTTTTACAAGTTTTTACCTCACTCAATCTTTTTACATGTGACGAATGAAACAAATATTTTTGCAAAGGAATACTTAGACAAAAATGTGAATCTGTCCCAAGGTCCAGATATAAAAACTGGGTATATGTAACAGAAGGTGACACAAAGGCATTTCTTGCCATTGAAATTGGCATGGGCACGGTTCATAAACCGAGCTTAGGTTTATATTTCCAAGATTCTTTTTGGCTTACTCGTACCCCACGTTTTGGTAGTGATGTTCACTAGAGACAGATATCAATCTATTCTTTCATTTTTGCATTTCAATAACAGCAGAACGCAGCAGAGAAAGGAAGACAATGAGTATGACATACTCTATAAAATACGACCTATTCTAAATTTTTTCAGGACTCGTATATACAACCTACACCCCAAACTGGGAATTATCTATTGATGAAACAATGGTGAAATTTAAGGGGCGCTTGTCTTTCAAGCAATATCTGCCATCTAAGCCCTCTACCAAATGGGTATAAAATATGGTATTCTTGCGATTCCCATTCAGGTTTCCTTGAGTTTGAAGTATACACAGGCAAAGGTGATGTACCGACCACCGAAGGAGGTCTAGCATACAGAATAGTGAAATCACTGGCCATTATGAGAATAAAGGCCACGTAATATAAATGGACAATTTTTATGCCAGTGTGCACTTGTATGATGACTTGAGGCAAATAGGAAACTGGGGACGTGTGGCACAGTTGTGCAAATAGAAAAGAGTTTCCACCAGCCATGAAGACAGACAAATCTAAGGGGATCTACCTAAAGTGTGGTTGCACAAAGAAAAACAAATGTTATTTTCCACATGGCAGGATACAGGTAAAGTGGAAATGTTGGGGTATCTGAAGTTGAAGTTAATTCCATGTCAGGGAAGAAAAACGTAATGAAACCAAATATACAAATCGTATACAATTTAGCACGTGTTGACAAATTTGATCAACTTTGCTCAACTTACCCCTTTAATCATAAGGTTAAAAAGTGTACCAAGTACTTTGGCACTTTGGCAATTGAGGCTGCCTTAGTGAATGGGTGCATTGCCTATAATATGGCAAATCCAGCTCTAAAACTGTCACACAGAAAGTACAGACAGAAAGTTATTGATGGTTTGTCGGAAGGATATGAAAGGCGTACACTAACAAAATGTGGTAGGCATTTTTCGACGACACTGAATGCTAGATTGACTGAAAGACATTTTCCTGCCCAGTTTCAAGACAAGAAACACCAGCTAAATTGTTCTGTGTGTAGCATTCTACCGAGCAAGTGATTCCAGAAAGGGAAAAGGGGAATTCAAGCGTAAACAAACAACTTTCTATTGTCCTGATTGTCCAGAAAAACTAGTTTTGTGTGCGATTGGTTGCTTCCAAACATACACACAAAGAAAGTATACAGGAAGACCTGTCATTGTACATAGTGAAACATGAGTGTAATATAAGTGTATATACACAGTATGTAGGCATAATAAGAAAACATGTTTTTAGTCTCAAACAAAATCTAAAATGTCATGTTTATTAAAAAGTAATGAGTATGATTGAACTTTGTGGCTCTGGCTACTGGGTGGTTGACATGGCATTGGAAAGTTCAATACTTCAGCGAGTTTTAAAATTTATTTTATTTCCTCTAATTGCTATTTTATTTTTGTTCTTGACTTATTTCCTATTTTGAATCATGCAAAATATATATGGTTTTATAAACTACACTTCACTGAGAAAAGTACCAATGTAGCACAAAATTGTTCAAATCGTGTTGATGTAACCTAATTTTCAAAATTTTTCTTTTTATTACATTTGGCCCATATCAGGCGCCATATTAGGGCCTGTAAAATCCTTATTTAGCAATTAGTTTGACACTATTGTGGGTTGAAAGTAAAATAAAGAATGGTTCTGATAGCAGAATAACATTGCATTTGGATAAAATGTGACATAACAATTTTATCAATATAAAGTATATATTATTATGCGATTTATAGACAAGGCGGTGCTAAATTTCATATTTTGAATTTTTGACCTATAATTAGCATTTCTGAAGATAAGAAGTAAAAATTAAATACGCAGCAAAAGGCTTAAAAGAAGAACACAGTTCACACTTTACATTGCTGCCACTGGACAAAGAGGTAATGGCTGACTCTTGTAGAAAATTGATCGTTACCGCCCAATCCCCCGACCTAGGTTTCATTCTATCAGAACTCATCTGGAGGGAGTGCTAAACGCGCAACGCAACTTCTAAAAGAGGAAAATGGTAAAGAATGGAAAGGACACTTAGATAGGAACATGTAAAAGGAACAAATAACACACCTTTTAGGAAGTGTGCGTTGTACATTTAACACTCACTCCAGATGAGTTCTGATAGAATGAAATATAGGTCGAGGGATTGGGCGGTAGTGATTGATTTTCTTCCAGAGGCAGCCATTACCTCTTTGTCCAGTGGCAGCAGTGTGAATTGTGTTCTTCCTTTCATTGTGTTTGTTTCTATCCACTTTACTGTTCCTTCTTACAAATATAATACACGACTTCAAAAAAGAAAAGAGGTTTTCTTTAAAGAGAAGTGAACTTTTTAGAGATTCTTAAAGCAGATACAAATTTCAAATATTTTTTTGCTATTTTATGCCTGAAAATTTTTTTAATATTGTTATAACTTTAGACACTAAAATACACAGAAATGTCTTATTGCACAATTGTTTGTAATATTCCATTCTCATCTGCGTAATCAAGTTATCATAACTTACAATTTAATTACTTAAGTTTTCCCACGTGAATATTGATTTATAAATGTACATAACAGCTTAGAATGGCAGTCATTTTCATTACAAAGCCTTGTAACAGGCAAAGCTGGATTATTCTTTGAAACGTAATGTAAACAGATCTTAGTTTTTTTTTAAAAGCAAAGTCGCGGAAGTTTTGAAGCGTCACACACCCCTACTACTTGGGCTCAACATTACTTGGCTACAAGGGCAAAAGGGGGAAGTTGCATTACACACTATGTCCAGCACAAGAACTTTTATATATCAAACCCCATAAGGACCTTGGCAAACATATTAAAAACAAAAAAAAATTAAAATATGACAGAGACCTCTTTTAACTATGATCTAAAGTTCATTAGAAATATCTCATGATTGTCTAACAGATGGCAGCACTGACTCAATTTGATTTTCCACACTTTTCCCTTGTACCTTCACTTTCTATGGTCTTCCAAATACTTGAATTATAATTATCAAGCGTAGAAATATTTTGAATTAAGTAGTACATATTCAAAATGACTAAAGGATTGTTTCGTTATCATAGTCGATTTGATCTTTATTTTCTCACGTAACACACTTAAATTTTTAACATCACATAATAAACTTTTTTTTCATATCGACTCATGTAAAAATCAACTATTAACAACTGTATCAAAATTATTGTAAATACTAAGTACTATTGTATATTACTCAAATATTACCTTAAAAAGATGTGAATTTATATGTCAAAATTGTGTTTGTTACTGGCTCGATTGAATTGTGTTCATTTGTAATTGATTAATTTAACAATTAAAGCTAGCAAGTTGATTTTACGTTTATGGTCAAAATTTATTGTGCTACCGGAAGGGGTTGACAGTCATCTTGTGTGATTGCAGCGGCCATTTAGCGAAAAAAACAAAAAAACTCACAAATAAAAATAGTTAAAAATACAATATTATTTTTGTTACCATCTTCAAATAAATCCCGCTTGAGTTTTAGCCGATCAATAGTAATAATTTTTGATAAAATAAACTACATATGTAGAAAGTCGCTGCTTTGTAGTGACAAGAAATCTGTCTTTATTTAATTTATCTTCATAAATTTTTAGTGAAAATATTTTAAGAAATAGCACAATGGCTGCAGTACCATATTGAGATTTATATTTTTAAATAAAGTAATTAAGCGATGATTAAAGCTTAAATGTACAAATTAGGTTAGGATGTAGGCTTTAACCTTAGTTTCAGAATTAACAGGCACTATGTGTTTACTTTCTTTGTTAAGAAAATATTATTTACTATTATTTGTACTGTAAGAATATATAGCGAGTTTATATTTATAAATCATAAATACAATAAAAACAACATTTAATGCATTGAAATATTTTTTGTAATTTCGTTTTTCCATAATGAACTGTCCCTTAAAGCAGATATAATACAGACCACTTTTAATAAGAACCATCTTATCTGGCTGCTATAAAACTTACTACAGTTCAACAATGTTCATCGAGAAAACCTTTTCAGACCACCAGGAAAGTTTTTTTAGCACTGTCTTACTACCTGTACAGGCTATACCCCTATATGTATATATATTATTTACTCTAAAGGGGGAAGGAAGCATTTTAGAGGTAGTGTAACCGCATTTGCTTGGAGGGAGAGTTAGAAACCATTTAGGAAAAACTATTGGTACACTACCAGGATTTGAACCCTGATCTCCCTGTGTTCAGTAGGCATTAGAGTTACGCCTTAGACCATTTTGCCACTCTAGCAGGTTTCAGGAGAATTTATTTGTAATTTTGTCGAGCTTGGTCTTCTTGGGGTGAAGTGCTCGTCTCAGGACCCGATGTTCATGGGTTCAAATCCAGCCGGAGTTGACAAATTTTTCTTGAACGATAAAAATTCGTGGCACAACTTCATTCGGAGAGGAAGTAAAACTGTTGGTCACATGTAAAAGAACGCTGGAAGAATGTTGAAATACTTTTCCCGGCCAAATCGGTAGGCCCTTTCGCTATCGCTCATAGAAATTCTTGTGTGTTGATATAGTTGGTTCATCATTGTGAAAGGGGAAACCCACAGTTCACCAATGTTACATTTTTCGGCCATGGTGGGAATCGAACCCGGAACCATTAGCTCAATAGAAGGACACGATACCGACTGATCTAATCAGTTGGTCTTTTAAATAACAATTTTAAGCAATTTGTTTCATTAATTATATAGACTTGTGTAATTGAGAAATGACAAATTCACAACTAAAGGCAAAATTCTATCAATATAATAAATTAACTCCAAAAGTGTTTTTTATGACATAACATATATGACAAACAAAATAGCATTCATCAGTGATAACAAGCCTTTAACAACTTTTTCAAAAATCGATTTTAAATATTTCAACTATATAGTAGGGCCCCCTGATTCAGTATCCACGATTTCAGTTATCTGTGGTTTACCGCGAGAACTGGTTGTAATATCAGCCTCACAAACTACTATGGGTATTGTGATATATCATTATCATCATCGTCACCGATTGTCTGGCGCAACAACAAGAATGGAGAGTAGTAAAAGTACACTGTAGTGTACAGTATATGTTTTTATTATGTACTTTATTTAATTTTGGTAATGTCTTGCTGTGAATAATTTATCAATTAAACTCTATCGGATTTATGTATGTAACATGAATATCACGTTGTATAATAGTTTGGTATTATCTGCGGTTTCACCTAACTGCTGTAGGTCTAGGAATGTATTACCTGTGGATATGGAGAGCCTTGCTGTATTAAAATTTAACATTTGATGAATGTTAAACATTCACAAGTTGTGATTAATACACGTCTTGTCAGAGGTGAAGGAAGGGTTTGACAATCAGATAAATCTGTGCGGGACCGAGGTTTGAACCCCGGACCGCCGACACAGAAGTCTTGACACCTTACCCTAGACCACCAGGTCACCTGATTTATAATTAAGATTAATGAAATTATATAAAGAATTTTTTTATATATAGCAAGGTATTGTTGGTCTGCATGCAAATTAAAACAAGGCTGAGATAAATTGGTAGAGTTTTTATTTGAACATTATCGGAAACTAATTTACTAACTCAAGTCATCAAATCGTTTTATCAAACAAAAATATTTTGTAAGGCACAAATACCAGTTTTCAACATTCTATTATATGCTGACAGCAGGTGGGAAAAAACATTTTAAAAATAATCTTTAACAGGAAACGGGAACATATAAAAAAAATGTACAAATCAAATATGACTACTTTGTAAAGCCTCGCCTACAAACTCCATCCATGTGAGGTACCTAAGAAAAGATCGACTCCACAGTAACAGATTACTTTGTCCGAAGAGTCTAGATCTGTAATCCTTAGCACTGTAGAAATTGTATGGAGTGTAAAACTCGGATAATGACTGTCACTACGAAATTAATGAATAGCTACAGCGGTCCAAACACAGGCAAACAAATAAATAAGCATCACTCTGTGAATCAAAATGAACTGGTCATCATTTCATAAATGTATTTTCATTTATCTACAATCATATAAATTAATATAATACTTCACTAGATTGAGGATGTAGTTATTTGAACTAAAGTAATTAAATATAGAATAATATTTTTTATTAAAATGTTAATTCTGTTTATGGAATTTGCTGAAATTGTTTTTTTTCCCTCGACAAATTACATTCTGAAATTACATCACCGATCAAGAACACTAAAACGCCACAAAAATAGAATTCAAAGCGACTTTAAGGCTAAAAAGCTTATGGAGTTCCTGGGCGAATTTTAACAAGAACATGGTTTACACTGCTACCACTGGACAGAGATAATGGTCTCCTCTTAGAAGAATTTATCACTAAAACTTTATCACTTGACATAAGTATAGTTCTATCAAAATCAAAACTCTTCAGAAGGTAGTGTAACTTCCCTAAGAAGGAAACCAAAAGAAAATTAGAAAAAATAATACAGGTACACAAAGAAACATTATATTCCTGTCGGGGTTTTTTTTACAACTTTTTATGAAAAACCTTTTTTTAAGAGTTACATGTTAAACTAGGAAATTATTAAAAAAAGTAACATAAATAAGTACAGCAAGGAAAAAGTTTTTAAGTAAATAATAAATCAAATAAAAAATATATGCACCCTCTTAAAAATAAATATTTTTGCTCAAGGAGAATTTGGTTTGAGGAATAATTTTTTTTTTATAGGTTGTGCGATTAGGTTTTTTATTTCCAAGTCAAGTTTGGATGAAAACACTTTTTTTTTTCGAGTAAGAGAAGAACAGATCCTTATTTGTATTAGATGTGTTTTAAGTTAAATTTCTGTAATAGATCCATGCATGAACCATAAATAAGTACAAACACATACTTTTTGGAATTAGATTTTTTTTGTAAATAAAATTTATAATCACACAAATTTAAATGTTTGAATAAATTTATCAAAATTGTACACTTTATTTACTGAGAGACTTAATTTACTATGAAATTATAATTTCAAATAATGAAAGTAGAATTTTTGAGAAAAAGATTTAAAACTCCCAAGTATTACTAACATTTTTTGAGTTTTTTAAAAAAAAAATATCTTCAAGTACAATTCGAGCAGTTAGTAAAACTCGACTTGAATTTTCAATACTCGCACACACCTAATTGTTTTACATTATCACACAAGAGTTTTAAGTAGTGACACACCTGTCTTTGATAACGAAATATACAAACCCTAGTTTTGTGTATCACATTTAGTATTACATCTTTTATAACACATTAATTTAAAAAAAAATACAATATACTAAAATAAACACACTTCACTATTCAACTCAACTCCCTTAAGAGCTAAAAAAAAAAGAAAGTTATTTAATACTTGGGATGCAAGGCACGATGGCTATTTCATGAAATTTATTACTTCATTTGGGCACTAAATACGTTTCTAGGTACTGTTGACCGAAACATTAAATTATACAGTAACATTTATATTCATAAAGTTATTTGAAATCAATATGAAAGTAAAGAAACATTTGATATGTAAATACTTTTAAATTACTAAAAAATTTAAATCAATACTGGTATTTAAAATAGCCCTACATTCTCAAAATTAAATGGGGATTTACTCAAAATGAAGATATTTTAGATTAAATTTACAAAAACAGAAACTAATTAATTATCAAGTACAACACAATCTTTGACCATTGTATTAATTTTCAAAGGCAAATACTCCACACTGTAAAAGTGCTGCAAAAACAGCCGAACAAAGAACGGAAACATCAGGTAATGTCATATTTACAGTTGATACCAAATGAAAATACTGTTCACAGAGTAAACAAATTATTGTTCATTAATATTTTTAGCACCTACAGATTAAGTACATGTTTATTAACTGATATTATGTAATATCTATGATCATTAGTGCATTTAAATTATGTTAGTACACTATAAATCAGGCTTGCTCGACACAGTTTGAAACAATTGAGATATTTATTTTTATAATGTGATGGTTGGTACCACATTAAAAGTTTTATCTTCAAATGTTATTACAAGGTGGTTACATACATGGAAAAGTCTGGGAAAGCAAGGAATTTAATCAAGTATGAGGGAAAATGCGGAAACTTAAATTTGCAAAATTATAGGGATGGGATCCCAAAACACCTAAGGATCCTAAATTTTTTTTTAACACTGCGACTTACCACCTTTTCAGTTTATGTATAAATTACACTAATGATTCAAGGTTGTGGAAGGTTGAATTTAGAGAAAGTGTGCCTGCATTTGCAAGGAAGGAGAAAGGAAAACTGTTTTGCAAAAAAAAAAACCTCTCAGTACACCCGTTCGGGATTTGAACCCTGATCTTCCTGTCATCAGGAGTCTAATCTAACATGAAGAGTAACACCTTAGACCATGCGGCCACTGAAGCAGGTCTTTACATTTTGAATTGTAATTTGTTTTAGAGCTCTAATAGTGTCTCATACCCCGATATAATTAGGAAAGTAACAGTTGATATCACCAAGTGTGGAAAAATTAAACTTAACATTTCTACTGGAGCAATCTTTTATTAGTTTTGGCAAAAAACATTTTTTGTTAAAACAACTCAAAACAATTGTGAACTTAACTCACACTACTCTCCATCCCACAAAAGTTAGTAAAAAGTATTTTCATACTTTCATGCATCAAGTCAGTCATGTGTCAGCTGCTAATTTTGATAAATAATATAAATATTTATTTTAATATGAGGTATTTAACCTGCACTTTCTGAACCGACTGATTTTATCGGCACATGAGAATTTCTATGGGCAAGAGAGAAAGAGCCTACCAATTTTGTCGGGGAAAAGGGTTCTTTTACACGCAACAATCGACAGATTTACTTCCCCTCCGAAAGAAGGTGTGCTACGAATTTTTATCCCTCAAAGAAATTATGTTGAACCCAAGAACAAATAATATAAATAAATACCTATAAAGCAACATTAATAATTTGGTAAACTCTTGACAATGTTGATCATAAACAATATTTATTTGTATTTTATTCCAAAATACTCATTTTACTTGACTAACCACACACAAAACAACGTGAGAAACTGGTGTATATTTATTGGCTTTAAAGGTCAAGTTGATACTGATTGGGAGGAAACAAATGACAGGTTCAGAC
Organism: Timema podura; assembly: GCA_033556935.1. Classification (NCBI taxonomy): domain Eukaryota; kingdom Metazoa; phylum Arthropoda; class Insecta; order Phasmatodea; family Timematidae; genus Timema; species Timema podura. The sequence continues at coordinate 5,766,032 of JAVRXN010000014.1, read as the reverse complement.
CTGTCACGACCAACTCACCCCTTGGCAACAACCTGTCACGACCAACTCGCCCCTTGGCAACAACCTGTCACGACCAACTCGCCCCTTGGCAACAACCTGTCACGACCAGCTCGCCCCTTGGCGACAACCTGTCAAGACTAACTCGCTCCTTGGCGACAACCTGTCAAGACTAACTCGCTCCTTGGCGACAACCTGTCACGACCAACTCACCCCTTGGCAACAACCTGTCACGACCAACTTGACCCTTGGCGACAACCTGTCACGACCAACTCGCCCCTTGGCAACAACCTGTCAGACCAACTCGCCCCTTGGCAACAACCTGTCACGACTAACTCGACCCTTGGCGACCACCTGTCAGACCAACTCGCCCCTTGGCAACAACCTGTCACGACCAACTCGCCCCTTGGCGACAACCTGTCAGACCAACTCGCCCCTTGGCATCAACCTGTCACGACCAACTCGCCCCTTGGCAACAACCTGTCACGACCAACTCGCCCCTTGGCAACAACCTGTCACGACCAACTCGCCCCTTGGCAACAACCTGTCACGACCAACTCGCCCCTTGGCAACAACCTGTCAGACCAACTCGCCCCTTGGCAACAACCTGTCACGACCAGCTCGCCCCTTGGCAACAACCTGTCACGACCAACTCGACCCTTGGCGACAACCTGTCACGACCAACTCACCCCTTGGCGACAACCTGTCACGACCAACTCGCCCCTTGGCAACAACCTGTCACGACCAACTCGCCCCTTGGCAACAACCTGTCTCGACCAACTCACCCCTTGGCAACAACCTGTCACGACCAACTTGCCCCTTGGCAACAACCTGTCACGACTAACTCGCCCCTTGGCAACAACCTGTCACGACCAACTCACCCCTTGGCAACAACCTGTCACGACCAACTCGCCCCTTGGCAACAACCTGTCACGACCAACTCGCCCCTTGGCAACAACCTGTCACGACCAACTCACCCCTTGGCGACAACCTGTCTCGACAAACTCGCCCCTTGGCAACAACCTGTCACGACCAACTCGCCCCCTACGGTCATATAAACAGATCAGGAAAATCTGATGGTGGAGATGACTATTTCGATAAGAACCCACCAGATTTGCTGTGATCAAAGGATGTTGCTCAATTTTAGAAAATCACAATCTTAATAATTTGCTTTCGCGTATTATAAATAAGTACCTTATCTTTTTTCAGAAATAAAAAAAAATTGATATAATAAGTTGTAATTAATTTTTTTAAAGATTTGATCATAACTGCAATCTATAGAGCCAAAAGATAATTTTTACTACTGTAACATTTTGTGGAGGTCCCTGGTCAGTTGCCCCTGTCAAACTCTTCCTTAAATCTGTCCCTGCCCGCTTTACACTGTGAAAATGGCAGCATGTAACCATAGTTCATAACCTTCTTGGTCACTTTATAAGTGCCCGATTAACGGGGAAACTAGATACATGACAACATTAAAACCAGAAATGGCATCAAAATACATTTATCTGCATTATTTCTTTTTGACAACAGTGAAATTAGGGTCACTCTAGTAGTTTTATCATTTTAAAATGAATATTTTTCAATTCTGTTCATTTTTAAAAAAATTTTTTAGATATAGTAAAAGGTTTATCTGGCCTCAATTCCATTTTTTTCCCCCCCAACCTAGGTGTTATCTTTGGGCGGAGACATAACCTTTAGAATCCTGTTCACACAAATTGTTTACAACCTGCTTCGGTGGTCGCATGGTCACACATTACTCTCGCAGAATACTAAAACTGCCGATGATTGGGGAGGATCAAGGTTCAAATCTCTGTTGGGTGTACAGAGTATTTTTTCCAAAATGGTTTTCCACTCTTCATCCTCACAAATGTGGGTGCGCTTCCTATATATATATGATCTCCCTAATCCCTAAAACCATTAGTATATTTAGTACATAAGTGTATAACCCAAACGGATAGTAAGACGCGGTGCTAACAAATTTTTACATTTACATGGCCACATTAAATAATAATCCAAACAAAAAAATAAACTTGGTAAATTATGCCTAATGTGAACAACTGTGAACATTATTACATTTGACTAGTTCTGCCATCTTTTGGTACAATTATAAACCATATTAAAATAATAATAATTTTTTTTCAAAATTAAAAATAATTCCAGTTTGAAAAGGTTGCTTTTAGTTTAATTAATATTATCAACTTTAATAGTAGTGACAACATAGCACTGTATCCAGCATGGCACAAGCTACTACTATTTGCATCAAGCGATTCAATACTTTTAACTTTTATTTCAAATTTAGTTTTGTATAGACTTTTTTTTTTTTTGCCACAAACATACATAAAAAAAAAAAACATTAAATCTGACTAGACACAAATACTAGTCAAAATATAGGTACAATAACAAAATAAATAAAGTAGTAAAACACATGGAAAATGGAATGATCAATTAAACAACAAATTATTTAAATTTCACAAAAAAAATAATAATTAAATACCTAATTGATATTCGTAGTTCACTAGCTGGCTTCTTGAATTCTCCTATAGCTCTGGAAAAATAACAATAAGATTAGCAAACTATTATGGAAACATGCACATTTTAATTTATCGGCAATTAAAGACGAGGTGGAAGGGAACGAACGTAAGATAAGGTACATATTTTTACAGTTTTTATAACAAAAAATAACTTTGTTCTGAAAATTAAATAAAATATTGCTGAGATATCATCATCATCAACAACTGTTCCCAGCCTGTGGCCGGGCCAATTTAGTAAAATGCCTCCATATTCCTCTATCCTTCCACCAACCTTCCTCCTTTAATTTCTTTTATTCTTCTCCTCTCACTTGAACACTTTCTATTATCTGCGCCTACCATCTCTCTACAATCTCATGTACTCCTTGTACCCCAACTCTTCCACGGATAAATTAATTCCTAATCCTGTTTCTCCTCGTGACAGCTAGCACGCTCCTCACAAACTCCTCAATTCCCATGGCCTCCACTTTCCTAGTCTCTCTTACATTCATTGCTCGAATAAATATGTTTAATTTAATGTTCTACGCTTGGGTAATATCAACAGTTCTTGAATATCTGTTATGAACATAGCGGACTTTGAATGGACCTTTTCGCTTCATTTAAAAAGATTCTCTTCAAAGTTCATCATGTCCTCGACATGTATTCAACAACCTGTTGATATCACCATGGTTAGACAATCAAACATTTCTACTGTACTATTCAACACAGAAAACATTGCATCTCGTGGTCAAGTGCTCCAATCTCTTTAAAGTAGGAAAGGCGAAGGGGTGAGAGGAACTTTCTAGTACAGTCAGTACCAAATGGCAAATGGGACATAAGTCCTTCACTGCGAATAGTTGGTTTATCAAGTTTATATGAAGCCATTTTAAAAACACTTTACTTAACTTGTATTTAAAGTTGATTAGGTATCTGTAATGTTTGTCAAAAGAGGTAAAAAATAAAGTAAAAACATTCTGTGTACTGTGTCGACTAGTAGCAATATTTTATTTATTTTTGCCCAAAAAGTATTTTGTTACGAACACAAATATGGACCTTAACTAAACACTATTTTCCACCTCAAATTAATAAACAATTTTTTTTATAACTTGTTGAACAGATTTTAATGTCCTTGATCCTTATTTTCGAAAAGAAGCACAACATTTTTTTAACGTGCCAAAAATGGTGGGGTCAAAGGTGGGGTGCGGGAAGGCGGTGCAGGTGGGGGTTAAGCTTCATCAACATTCTTGAAATCAATCAACTTACCAACAAATGTTAGCTTTGGTTCAAAAACTACAAAGCTTTGTCTAAAGTGTAATGTATTAACAATATTCACTGCTCGAAATAAAATTTCAAACCAAATTTATAGCAAACACTTTAAATAATGATCTGTGAGGAAATGCATCACCATTCACCTGGGCCGAGGATAGGCGCCTACGCTTCTACCCCCCCACTCCCCCTCGATGTAAACATCCTGGCCTGGTATTTACAGTAAAAATGTAGGCGAAACAACATATTTTTTCTACACAACATATTTTGATATCACCACTAAATCCAGTTGTAAGATTTAAAAAAAAAGTATACTCTACCATGGAAGTGACAACTTGTTTTTAACAGGGCCAATGTCAAATTAAATGTCAAGTCTCGAGTACTAACCTCCTCTGCGACCTTCCTCAAGGACGTCTCCATGGTGGACCCAGTCTGTTCCACCATCTGACTGAAGTACCCTTGGGGGTTACTCAACAAGTTCCTGGGATGGTCAAACTCCTGTAACACAAGGTCATAGGTATCATCACCCAAAAGGTCATACATATCATCACCCACAAGGTCATATGTATCATCACCCACAAGTTCATATGTATCACAACAAGGTCATACATCAACCACAAGGTCATACATATCATCAACCACAAGGTCATACATATCATCACCCACAAGGTCATACATCAACCACAAGGTCATATAATCACCACAAGGTCATACATATCATCACCCACAAGATCATACATATCATCACCCACAAGGTCATACATCAACCACAAGGTCATATAATCACTACAAGGTCATATAATCACTACAAAGTCATACATATCATCAACCACAAGGTCATACATCAACCACAAGGTCATATAATCACTACAAGGTCATACATATCATCACCCACAAGGTCATACATCAACCACAAGGTCATATAATCACCACAAGGTCATACATATCATAACCCACAAGGTCATACATCAACCACAAGGTCATATAATCACCACAAGGTCATATTATCACCACAAGGTCATATAATCACCACAAGGTCATACATATCATCACCCACAAGGTCATACATCAACCACAAGGTCATACATATCATCACCCACAAGGTCATACATCAACCACAAGGTCATATAATCACCACAAGGTCATACATATCATCACCCACAAGGTCATACATCAACCACAAGGTCATATAATCACCACAAGGTCATACATATCATCACCCACAAGGTCATACATCAACCACAAGGTCATATAATCACCACAAGGTCATACATATCATCAACCACAAGGTCATACTGTCTTGTACAATGTTTCACAAACTTTCATCCAGCGTGTATCCCTTTTGGGGCCATGCTCTAACCAATGTACCCCTCCCAGTTCTTCATAATAAAGCAAAACAAACACCTACCATCTTATCAAGTATAAACAGTTCATACAAATCTTAATAAGCCTCTAGAGTTAGCTAAACTAAACCATGGCACGGGGAGAAGAGAGGTTTATTAAAGTTCACGGCTTCTCGTCAAGGTCCAAGCTAATTTATTTATCAAACTTGTTATTATCAAAACATATTTCATGTCATGATAAATAAAACTCAGTGGTCCTTCATGTACCCCCTGAACTCCTGGACATACCCCAGGGAGGGTATGCGCACCACTAGTTGGTTCGAAAGAAACTCACCACCATGGTCCCGGCGTCCATCACTAGAACCCGATCACTGTCCATCACTGTGTGGAGTCGGTGCGCTATCGTGAGGACGGTGCACTCCTCAAACTTGCGCCGGATGGTGTGCTGGATCAAAGCGTCCGTTCTGGAAACAAGTCCGTCGTGCATGTACATTAATGGAAAGAGGGAAGTTATCGGTTTCAATGCCTAAAACGTTTTATAGTGAAAATAAATGATAAGACATGTTCATGTATTCTTTTTCGTTTAGTCTATTTTCACTTTTTGAGGTACATTTGGGTTATAATATGTGGACAAAGGTACAGGAAAGAGGAACAGAAACAATACAGATTCTACTGTGGAAAGAACATTTCACACTTTACATTGCCGCCACTGGACAAAGAGGTAATGGCTGGCACTTGAAGAAAATCTATTGTTACTGCCACAATCCCCCCAACCTTTCTGTTAATCATTCCTTTTACATGTTCCTATCATTCTTTACCAATTTCTATTTTGTACTTTTTGGTTTCCTTTTTTGGGAAGTTGCGTTGCGCGTTTCACACTCCTCCCTGATGAGTTCCGATAGAATGAAACCTAGGTCGGGGGATTTGGCAGTGACGATCACTTTTCTTCAGGAGGCAGCCAATACCTCTTCGTCCAGTGGCAGCAGTGTAAAGTGTGAATGGATTTTTTTTTTTTAAATCAGATGGGAGGAAGTTTGAAAATATTCATGATATTCTCTTTGGAGGCGTTTTAGTATTATGAAACTTGTTTACATTATATTTGTCAACTTTTTTTATATAATTTGTTCACAGGAATAACAATTTTTTTTAATGCAATTTATAAATTGCTAGCGGTAAAATTATTAACGTAGAGATGTAAATAATGGTATGAGATAATTCACAATAAACACTGTTATAAAACTAATTTAAATTTATTGTAATAAACAGATAAAATTAAAATAGCTATAAATGGTTGTAAAAAAACTATAGACTAGTATTAATCTTACGACAAAGGTCCTTGAAGCCATGTCCTGACAATTATTATATGTCCACCACCCTTGACTGTCTTTCTTTGTCTTACCTAAGAATTGTTCTATTTCTCCTTGTCAGAAAAAATAAGCCAAGCTTGAACCCCCCCCCCCCCCCCCCCGCCCCCTTATAAACCACCAAGGTGCTTTCGTAACACTTGAATGCCTCCTTTATATGAAAAAGTAAAATATTAATATACTTATAAAAATATACCGACAGGAATATATTACTGATACCCGCCTCGGTGGCGTAGTTAGCTAACACACTAGTCGTGTTGAGCTCAACTGCCGAGGACGGGGAGATCGAGGTTCGAATCTCGGTCGGGTGAGCTGGGGGTGGTTTTCCACGCAAATGCGGGTTCACATCCTCTACATTCAACCTTCCCAGTTCCTAACCCATTAGCGTAAATAGTACTTAAGCATATAACCCGAACGGGTAGTAAGACGCGTTGCTAAATAATAATAATTAAAAAAACTTACTGAGGGTCAACGTTAGCCGTGGCCTCGTCCAGAACTAGGATCCGATTGTTCTTGACGATGGCCCGGGCCAGGCATACCAACTGCCTCTGTCCGACACTGAAGTTCGAACCTCCCTCGGACATTACAGAGCTCAACCCGGACGGAAGATCAGCCACAGCCTCCTTCAACTCCACCTGGGGAGAAAAGTTAAGAAATAGGAATGCGGCATCGAAAAAATAAGTAACAGGAACAATGAGTCTCTGTAACAAGATAAATGTATCAATAATGGTAACGAAGGAAGCATGAAGAAATGAAGAGAGAAGGTCAATTGTTAAAGATCTGATCCACAGAAAGATTGTTGTATAAAGGGCTGTATCTGACAGTTACAAAAGTTACTAATCTTTCTGTCATTATATTTAGAATAAGGTACAGGAGGTGGATAGAAATAAATAGAAGGAACAAGTAGGACCTAGGTCGAGGGATTGGGCGGTAGCGGTTGATTTTCTTCAAGAGGCATCCATCACCTCTTTGTCCAGCGGCAGCAGTGTAAAGTGTGAACTGTGTTAATCCCTCATTTCACTGCAAAAGCCATTTTGTTTTTGTTCCTTTAATATGTTTCAATCCACCTTTCCTGTACCTTCTTCTAAATATAATATAATTTCCTCATAAAGAGAAAAGAGGTTTTTCATAAAAAAATATTAGGATTCAATAAAAATAGGATTTGACCCATCTCTAATGTATATTAATCGGAACAAGTAACATAGCGACTGTTGGAAATATTTATAAGGTCCAATTTGATTCGTGACTGAGCAGATATTACCTGAATGACAAGGGGTAACTTAGTCTGCCAACAGACGACAGAAAGTGACCTACCTCGTCCAGGGACTGCCAGAGGATCTCGTCCGAGTACTCGTCAAATGGATCCAGGTTCTTGCGCATGGTTCCAGAAAACAGAACCGGTTCCTGAGGGATGATAGAGATCTTGGATCTGAGGTCGTGGAGCCCGATACTGCTCGTGTCGATACCGTCGATCCAAACCTTCCCCTCCAGGGGCGCCAACCTGAACAGCGCCGAGATGAGCGATGACTTGCCGGCGCCGGTCCGGCCCACGATACCCACCTGCAAAACCATAACCGTTAAGGTTAGAAAACTAGTGTTGGGGAAATGGGGTAATGAATGAGAGGTTGATCAAAAAACTGCTCCATAATTTGCTTTAAGAGAGGATAACAAACCACAGTATAGTAAAACTATTCCTGTTGTAAGCATTTTACAAGTCAAGTCAGGCATTCTGCCGGCGTATTTAGCCTAATTAGTCCCTTAGTCATAATTAGTGCTATGCGAATTTGATCTTAGTAGTTCAAACTAGAGTAAAACGCTATTCAAATCAACATTTCAAGTGTTTTAAGTATAATTGATTTAATTCATTTTTAAGAGGTTATTTCAAAACAAAAAGTATTTAAGTATTTCCTCTTGTCCAATTAAAAAGAAAGCTTGTTGTAAATGAAATTAAGTTTAAAAAAATCGAATTTGAATGAATTTTATAAGAATTAACACTTAAAAAATGTATGTTAGTGTTAGTGGTTTTTGCATAGACTCATTACAGAAATTTGACCTGAAATACTTGTAATGCGAATTTTGCAATTTTGCTCCAGCTTGATAAAAAAAAATTAATTTAAAACTATACTTGAAGCAAAACATGTTTCTTCGCACACCCACAGTAATAAACCCGATGTAGCCAACTCGTATGTTTGTGCAAAATTTTGGTGAAAGTTATTACCAACCTTTTGTTTCGATTCAATGAGGAAATTCAAGTTGTTCAGGACGGGGCCTTCGTCTTTGTTGTATTTTAGAAACAAGTTTTGGAACTTTATGGTACCATTTTGCGGCCATTCCTTGGGAGGCTTCTTGTCTGGAAAATAAATTAACAGTTTTTACAGTTATCTAAAAACCAGGTGATGTTTTCTTTGTTATTACAATATTGGAAAGTTAAGATACATTTTAGAAAATTATCCAATTATTGTAAGTCCTTAAAACAGCGGAGAACTTTTTCTTCTTGTCATTTATTAAATACCAAATGATATAAAAATCATTAATTAGTAATTGGCCCTTAAAAAAATTAAAGGTGACCTGGTGGTCTAGGGGTAAGGTGTCAGACTTCTGTGCTGTGGGTTCCTGGGTTCAATCCTCGGTCCCGGCACAGATTTATCTGATTGCCAAACCCTTCCTTCACCTCTGACAAGACGTGTATTAATCACAACTTGTGAATGTGAGGAATGACAGGCCTCCACCGTGGTTCGGATCCCACGTTAAACTGTAGCTCCTCCATTTCATCTCACAATCACCCTACCATTACACATTAGCGTAAGTGCGTATAACCCGAACGGGTAGTAAGACGCGGTGCTAATAATAATAATAATATTTAATAAAATTGTTTTGAGGAAAGGGGGAGTAGGGGGAAGCCATTTTTTTTTACCATCATGTTCACACTACCTGTTCGGGTTGTATGCATATGTACTAATTACGCTAATGCGTTAGGGATGAGGAAGGTTGAATTTAGAGCAAGTGTACCCACAGTTGCATAGAGGGAGAGTGGAAAACCATTTAGGTAAAGCCACCCTCAGTACCACCTGAACCATTATTATTACCAGCACATGACATACAAACTAACTTATTTCTAGAACCAACATAACACCCAGTCACTTAGCCGATTTCACTGGTGATATATGTTTCAGCTACGCTTGGAATCAAACCCGGGACCCTTAGTTCAAAAGGTAAGACACACTATTAACTGAGTTAGTGCGAGCTAAGGTGTTGAACTATAGTGTAATAAATATGACGAACAAACAGATAAAAAAAAAATTCAATGTCCTCAACTTTATAGCAAAAAAACAAAAAATCTTATACACAATACCATTTTCTTCAAACAAAATTTCATTTTATGTTTTATTAATTCCAGCTGTCAATTTAAAAGGATTGTGGATTTGAATTTTGATTCAAAAGGAAATATAGAATTCGACAGCCAATACTGGCTTTACAGGAAAATTTTGAGGATCATTCATTGTTGATTGCCTGGAGAGAGGGTATAAAACCTCAGCGAAGAAACAATAGGAACCCTTGCACTGTATCAGAGTCAAACCTTTGACCCCAAGGTGTGTGTCTGTGTTAACAGTACTCGGGGGAGCGTACCTGGAGGGGATTCGAGCGCAGGTTCACGTTCAATCTTGGTGTACTCTAATATCCGCTCCACCGACGTCATCTGGTTCTCCAGCTCCGCCGACTGTCTCATCCCCCATTGACACATTCCCGTCAGACCAATAGCTTGGGTGATGGCGAGACCCACGTTACCGCCAAACTCATCTGGAACAGAGGAGGCGAGAGGATTGATCCAATGACAAGACGCTCTCCACTCATCAACTAGGAGCGCATCGTGACCTCGTCACCCCGCGGATAACACCTAACTTAGGTAGGTTATACAGCTCAAAAATACATCATATCGGGGCGCAGTTTTCTTTATTCTATTTATATAAAAAGTTTAACGTAAACCACTGAAACTGTTTAACTTAATTTTAAAATCACAACAAAATAGAAAAGTAAATATCATAACTGAGTAATGGAGAAAAACTGCACATCGATTATTTTCTGGTATTATCATAATCTTTTATTTAATTTCCCACTTAATCAAGTATTCTTATAAAAAAAAATCATTCCGCTATGATTTAATCTAAGTTGTCTGGAAACATTGAATTAGAAAATTTTCTGAAAAACATAGGGAATTTCTCAGTTACGAAATAATGTGGCAACCCTGTAAGAGCTAGTAGTGGTCACCTCCTCCAATGACGAGGAAGCTCAGTGTGACGATGACGATGTAAACCAGGCAGGCAATGTCCAACCAGAAACCAAACGTCCGACTGGATGCGATGAACAGGTACCAAGCCGAGGAGTGAAGGTCCTGAAACACGACGCACAAAGACACAACGTTGAGCCTTCACTACTGTCGAGATTGTTCATGACTAACTACCGCCTTAAAGACTTTCTTCTAACCCAGGTGGGGTTGAAATTTAATCTTAATTTGTGATAGCTTTCATAGGTGTGATTTGATACAGTCCAAAGAGCTATCGAATACACTTTCTTAGACGCCAAATCTTGAATTTGATTAATTTCCCTTAAAAATCCAGAATCTTGGATATTAGAAAATTTGCTTAAATTAAGAAATAAGCTTTCAAAATGTGGTGATAATTTTTCTCTCCTTAGTTTCTAACTTTGATCACAATAGTTCTTAACATCTTTTATATCACCACGTCTTACTACCTGTTCAGGTTATACGCATATGTACTAATTATTTGAGGTATTTAACATACACTTTCTGAACTGACTAATCATATTAACATACGAGAATTTCTATGAGCGTGAACAAAGGAGCCTATCAATTTTGCCGGGAAGTGTATTTTCCCACACCTTCCATGGTTCTTGTACATGCCCCAACCGACATCGGACCGACGGCTTTACTTCCCCTCCGAAGGAAACTGTGCTGCGGATTTTTATCACTCAAGAAAAATCTATCAACCCTGGCTGGGTTTGAACCTATGAACATCGGATCCACAACTATACTAATTAAATTAATAAGCTAGGAATGATAAAGGTTGAACCAAGAGGAATTGCACCCACATTTGTGTGAAAAGTGAGTGGAAAACCAGTTAGGAAAAACAACCCTAATTACCCCCTAACAGGGATTTGAACCTTGATCTCCCTGTCATCGGCAGTCCAGTTTACTGCGAGAGTGGGCGGGCATTCGATCATCGAACTGGTAATCCTTAAGCCGAAATAGAAATACTAACTAAATGTTAACATTCATTGCCGTTATATCAATCTGCGTCCAGTTAAATTGTAAATTAATTCTCTCGAGTTTGGTTTGTGATAGTCATTATGTTAATTCAAGTCACTTATAAGCAGCGTAAAAACTAAAAATAAATAAATTACAAAACAAAATTTGATATTTAATCTGAAAATGTTTTGGATCCTTGAATTTCTTCTTTTTTTTTTTCTGTTCATGATTTGTCAGAATGGTTTACTGGCCACACTTATTGTATTTTTTAAACGTGATGGAATTTCAAATTCTGGTGTAATTCTTCATAAACTACCTTGCTCCCAATCTTCCAACTTTGTATTGTGACATTCACACTGAAACTATATTTAATGAAGTAATTTGTAATCTCTATTGAGGCAACTCACAGCTCGAGTTTAGTTGCGGCTCAGTGTTTAGTCACTGTAAATAACCTGTAGCTCTTATAATACAGCTCACCTGGTGGTTGTCAAACTCTTTCTCTAGAATCTCCTGAGCGCCAAACGCTCTTATGGTGGTTAGACCTTGTATAGAGGCGTTCAGATGCGAGAATACCGGACTGCGCGCTGAAAACATTCACAGTTCAACGAGACATATTTTTAAACACAACTAGATGCTTTTAGAAACATGCAACAGTTCATCCCCAAGACAAACGTCATCCTATAGATCTGATTCAACAGCTAAACATTTTCTAGCCCTTGCATGGCATCGAACTTGGTCCTCCTACCTCAGTGGGTAGATGCGATAGGGTTTGCAGGACTATACCTAGGTTTCCAATTGTCATCATGATTATAAGGGGGCGAGGGGTTGGCAAATTTGTCCTTAGGCTGGTCCGCAGCTATAATTTCTTGTAGTCAGAAAGTTCTGACATTTATAAGGAAGAATTTATTTTAGCATCATATCTTACAACCCATTCGGGTTATACACTTATATACTAATCACACTATTGGGTTAGAGACGAAGAGGGTTGAATTTAGAAGATGTGTACTTGCATTTGTATGGAGAGAGTGGGAAACTATTCGAGGAAAACCACCATCAGTACACCTGACCGGAATCGAACCACGATCTCCCGTCATCGGCAGTCTAGTCTATTGCAAGAGTAGCACCTTAGACCATGCTGCCACCGAAGCAGGTAATATGAAAGAATTAAGTCTTTAGAAATTTCAACACACACGGAAGAAATCAAACGCTTGTTCAATTAACTATCAAAGCTTGAGGAGATTGAAATTACTTGTAGGTTACGAATACGGCCGCATAAAGAATTGTGTTCGTAGATTTGAAAAAATGATACCTAGGAACGGGAATCGAAACCGAGACCCTTGAGGATTCGTCCCATGTTAAGGTCACTATTCACTCGTGTTTTAAGTCCTAGTCTGTGATGAATGTGTGTAAATCATTGGTTACCACGAGCTATCTACCACAGATATCGGCGACTTAGGGTGGGTTAATGTTAATGTTCCTACAATGAGTGCCTTAAGATATGAGTGAAGAGTGGTAGATCAACCATACGCTGAGCCAAGGAGACCTTTTTAGATCCCCATATATAGGTATATTTTTTTAAATTTATGAATTTACCTAATATGCTAAAAAATAATACATTATGTTTATAATAATTCATTTGCACTTTATATCTGTAATATATTTTTTTACAATAACAATAACAATATTTTAATTATTATTATTTATTATTATTAGCACCGCGTCTTACTACCCGTTCCCGTTATACGCAAACATATTTTAATTCATAGCATAATTATTATAACAATTAATAATAATAATAATAATAATAATAATAATAATAATAATAATAATAATAATAATAATAATAATAATATTTAGCACCACGTCTTACTACCCGTTCAGGTTATACGCTTAACAATTAATCATACGAATATATAATATAACTATTTAAGAAAAACCTCTTTTCGCTTTATGAGGTAATAGTATTATATTTGGAAGATAGAATGAAACCTAGGTCGAGGGATTGGGCGGTAACGATCGATTTTCTTTAAGAGACAACCATCACCTCTTTGTCCAGTGGCAGCAGTGTAAAGTGTGTTCTTTTCGATGTAAAAGCCATATTGTGTTCGTCCCTTTTTATTTGTTTCGATCTACCTTTCCTGTGTCTTCTTACAAATATAATAACAATTAATCATAGTAATGAAAGCCTCCAATAATCCATTTTGATACTCAAAATTCAGACGGGCACACGAACAAATTTCCTCCAAATATTATTGGCCTATTGAGCACACATTTTTGGAAAAGGTCCGGCAGCCCTGAAGAGGCGCTAAAAATAGAACGTACGAGAGGTGTTTACACTTACTGACTCCTTCCAGCCTCTTGACACTTCTGGAGGTTGCCAGAAACACGACCCGCAGCATGTAGAAGATGACACCGACGACAAAGGTGGGCAGGAGGAGCCAAGGATTCACGATTGCTACCACCGTTATTATCGCCACCATGGAGAGTCCTATCTGGAACAGACAACAACACATGGAAGTCATAACGATCGCGGCTAGATTGAAGTCAAAAATATTATAGTCAAACAATTTTGTCGTACATGGACGGTTCTAGTAATCATCATCATCAGCAGTAGTTTCCAACCACTGGCAGGGTCTCCTTTCTGGGGGAACTGGATTGTATCTCCGCGGAAGAGTCTTTCGACATTTCTCAGCTAAGCAAAGCAATCTTAAGAAATATCCTGAATCGTATCTCCAAATGGCAGACATTTAAGTTTAAATCCTTATGCTTATTCTGAACAAGTAAAGAGGAAACATCAAAGATTTACTTTAATTTGTCATAAGACTGCTATAAGGTAGAAGTGACAATCTTTGATATATTATTTAGTACGTTACATCACTAACAGAGGGCAACATGGGGTTGTAAAATTAGTCAAATCATTGAAATGAAACAATTTATAGATTTTTTTTCTATGTTTGAAAAAGTAAAAATTATATTGTTAGATGTATTTTAGCATCTAAACAGAAAATATACAGTTTTTGTAGTTATAGTTAATATGATTTAATATTTATTTGTTTATGGAAACTAATATTTTCATAATATTTTATAACTGCATAAATAATGTGCTGAAAATAAAAATTTAGGGTACTTTAACAATAAAAGACACAAAAAAAGAATAATTGTTTCTAAGATCATATAACGTGTATTTTTTTAACCTTTAGCATTAATAATTTAAAAAAATAAGTTAGTCAGATTTGGGGCAATTATTAGAAAACAAAACAAAAATGGAGCCAACCAATTGTTATTAAATTAAACATTGAAAGAAGGCTAGAAGGGCAATGCCTACACATTAACCAGAAAACTGTAGGCTCAAAGTTAAACAAAAAACACAATTATGTAATTTTTGGGGTACACCAGTCCCCTTCTTCAGCAGAAGAGGGTAAAACAGAGACTGGAAATATGGCAACATGGCTAGAGGTAGGTCTTGATCATTTAGATACTGTTGTCGCCTGCTTCTTGATTCACAAAAAAAAAGTTTATGCTTGGATTCTGCAGTCGTTTGTTCAAACTTGTGTCTTTATCCAATCCGAGCCTGAACCAATAATTTTATTCACAGCAGATCCATAGTCTCGAGAGACAGCAAGCAGACTGAAGCTACTATTTACCTGCAAGCAGTCGATCATGGATTGAGGAAGCATCTCGTCAATGGAACCCATGTCTTTGGAAAACCTGTTGAGAATTCGACCTGAAACAAACAAGAAATCATACGCTTTTGGTAAGTACAGACACAAATCACAACAATGGACATGACTTTAGAATCTTTCAATTACTAAAGATATTAGATATTCAAGGATTTGACAAACTAAATTATATAAGAATGATATGAGACCCTCGAATTCTCAAAGGTATTCGAGACTAAAATTTATGAAATGGTATAGTAATCCAATCACAACATGTATCAATAACATTTAACCTAAACATTCATCATCTTCTTAAGATAACAATCCAACGGTTGGTTTGATGCTATTTATCTACATCCGGAGCTGACTGCACCATCTGGTAGATATACCATGTACTAGGGGAGTTCAGGAAGGGTAGTATCTCCCCGTGTCTTTCTATGGTGAGTTTCTATGAGTGAGAGCGAAAGAGCCTACCAATTTTGGCGAGAAAGGTATTTCCACATAACTACCAGGGTTCTTTCACAAGCCACAATCAACAGTGGAGTGACGGCTTTACTTCCCCTCCAAAGGAAGTTGTGCTACGAATTTTTATCGCTTAAGAAAAATCTGTCTACCTCGAATGGGTTTGAACCCATGAACATCGGGTCTTGAGGCGAGCTTTTTACCCCCAAGACCACCGAGGTCGACAACCTGAACATTATTTTCTTAGTAAGTCAACTAACTTTTCCATAAATGACATCTAATTATATTCAACACAATTATTTTAAACCTGTTTCAGTGGTCGAATGGTCTGAAGTGTCACTCGACTGGATTTACTGTTGCAGAGAGATCAGGGTTCGCATCAAGGTCGGATGTACCGAGGTTGATTTTTTCTAAATTGGTTCCCAGTCTCTCTCTCTCTCATTGCAAAATTAATGTGGGCACATGCCCGATAAATTCAACTTTTCTAATAATTGGTACATATGTGCGTGACCCAAAGTAGAAGTAAAATACGGCGAACCAAATAGTTTAACTTTAATCTAACGACCGAGCAACGTCCATCGGATCTCCGTCATCCGCAGACATACCAGAGGGATTGTTGTTGAAGAACCACATGGTGGCGCGGGTGATAGAGTCGAACATGGCGTTGTGCAGCCTCTGGGACGCCCGCATGCACACGGTGAAGAAGAGGAAAGACCTCCCCAAGGAGATGACGATGGTCGCGATGGTGATGGCAGCGTACACGTAGATACACCACTCAGTGGAGAGGTCACCGTCGGGTTCCAGGAAGGTGCTGTTGGTGACCGGTGTGGTGGTGGTGGTGGTGTTGGCGATGTCGGTTAGGACGGTGCTGTTGGTGTCTAGAAGCGACTTGTAGCGCATCTCTTCCAGGTTAGTCCTGGGATAAGACAACAATGACGACTTGCGAAAAGATGTAAGCAATGGTATTGATTTTACGTTTCGAAACCAAATACAAATCAAATATTTTAAAATGAAAATGTTTGGAATTGAATCTGAAGAAAATATTTAATGGTATTACTAAATTTGAAAAATTACACGCGGACACAGAAGCAAACCCGTGACCCTTGGCTCTAGAGCATCATAAAAATCTGAACGGAAAGCCAACTAAATTTATAAACCAGGCGATTCAAAAAGCACGCATGCTCCTACTAAGTGAGATATACGCAGACAGCTGCACCTTCTTAAGGGAAATTATTTTAAACATCTCAAATGAGAAGTGTGTTTGTTCTTGTTCCGAGTTTATTAGTTTCACGACACAACAGAATAATTAGAAAACATCCATTGTGACAGAAATATAAAATATCTGTCTGTTCACTAGAAATTAAATATATTGATAATTAGCTGTTTAAAGTTTGTTTTGCAAAGCATTGTGGGCCAACATACATTTCTGCTACGGTATGAATTGCTAACTCATTCGAGCAGATTATGTTCTCTGTTTTTGGTGAACATGTAAATCAAACTTTAAATCAGGGTTTTTCAAAACGTGCTTCGCCGAGCCCTTGGGATCTGCATTATTATATCAGGTCATGAGGCAATTATAATATAATCGTCTTTATTTGTTTGAAATGTGTTGCTGGAGAAGACTTGAGAAGATCAGGTGGGCAGACAGGGAGACAGATGAACAAGTTCTAAGAAGAGACAAGTTATAAAAGAGAACCATTTTGGTTGTGATTTTTCGGTACAGAGCAAACTGGGTCGGACACATCCTTGAGAGGGAACTGTCTTCTGCACGATATGATAGAAGGAAAGGTTGAGGGAAAGAGGAGCTTAGGAAGGAGGAGGATTCAAATATTGGATGACTCAAGGAAAAAAGAAAATTCTGGGAGCTGAAGGAGGAGGCAGAGGACAGGGTGCATTGGAGGTCTAAGTTCACTGACAAAAGGAATGGATCTGTCGTAAGACAGAACACCTAATAATAAATAATAAATTTGTTTTTACACTATAAAATATCATCAGTAATTGGGATTGTCAAGTTTTTCAAATCTGAATAAAGGACATTTGCCAATGCTTCCGTTGTTTATACTTATGCTTGTCAATTACTGATATTATATTATAATAATTTTGCACCGCTCTTACTACCCGTTTCGGTTAACGCTTAATACTAATACTCAGGGATGAATTGAGGGTTGAATTTAGAGTGAACCCGCTTGCGTGAGGAGAGTGGAAAACCATTTAGAACCCCCCCATTCACCACCGAGATTCGAACCTGATCTCCCCGTCCGGGGGTCGGTCAACACACGGCGTAGCCAATAGCCACGAGCGGGTCTTTTAACTGATATTAATTTCATATTTAGTGTGAACAAATTATGAGGGTCCAAATGTTTTTTTCTACGAGCTCTTCAGTCTAAAACGTTTCAGAGCCCCAACTTTAGACTACATCAGTGTTTGAATTAGAAATATCTTATTAACTTACAACTCGGTGTGAACACGTACCATTTAGTGATCCAGTAATCTCCGCAGCTGGCCAGGAACTGAGCTAGAAGCACATGCAAAAGAGGAAGAACACGATACTACAGTTCCCTCCCGCACGCAAGTACGCCGCGTAGACATCTCCACCGACACGTCCGGTCGTCTTCTCCTCTGCCACTTCTACAGGCACCACTTTGCTGCGGTCGTCGATGGAACTGGCGCTCTGTAAGGAAACACACACAGCACTAAGGATACACAAAGGTCAGTGAAGGAAAAAAACTAAGTCCCTAAATTTTTGATTTGGATTTTAACTCCCATAAAATTATGTATTTTTTTTTTCCTCTCAAGAGCAGAAAATATTTTTATTACTGTATTGTTTAATGTGTGCTTTCTAAACCAACTGATTATATCAGTACACAACTTATAAACTAACTTAAATCTAGAACAGAGACACAACATCCAGCCCCCCCCCCCCCCCCCCCAGTTCATCATCATGAAAGTGGAAGCTCCAATTTCCAAATGACAATTTTTTTTCCGGCCATGACGGGAATCGAACCGGGGACCCTATCTTGGAAGGCAGACACGTTACCGACTGATCCAAGTTTTTTCGGACCAGAAAATAACCCATTTCTTTGAAGGTGTGACGTGGTACTTGCCACCCCGACTGTAACTTGTTGAGAGACGGTTGAGGGGAAACTCACCCCAAACGATATCTGTTTTAACAAGGGTTCTAGAGGGTGCAACACAGGGTCCTTGAGATCTTCTTCCGTCTCGTGATCCTCTTCCAAGAGCTTCGCGAAGTTGAGTCCTGTCGCCTGGAGCTCGTAGTACGTTCCTTCAGCCTCAATCTTCCCCTGCAATTTACCATAACACATTTTAGCAACGCATCGTAAATAATATAGCTCGCGGTGGAGAAGCAAACTAGGTATGGGAAGAGTGCAGAAAAAGTATTTTGTACAAGTTCTGAAGAATCGAAGAAGATGATGTGTTGTATTCCATAAGATCTATTGGCTCCCACCTTTGAGACTTTGCTTCAAGTCCGTTTGAGGTCAAATAATTAACGAGCCTGCTCATCATGCGATAGCGGACGTGTTTAAATAATCCTCTTGAGTTCACAATAAGTGTGGACCATATTTCTAATAACCCTCAGAGCCTGCAATGGCAGTCGCATGGCTTAGTGAGTCACTCTCACATTAAACTAATTGCGGGAAGATGGGGAGATTGAGGTTTGAATCTCAGTCAGGTGTACCCAGGTTTTTTCCTTCAAAATAATTTTCCACTCTTCCTTCACGCAAATGCGGGTACACTTCCTATAAACATAACCTTTTTAGTCCCTGAAACCACTAGCGTAATTAGTACAAAAGCGTGTAACCCTAACATGTAATAAGACGCGGTGCTAACTTTTTTTTTTTTAATCTTCACTTTAAATAAAATCGTACATTTTTAAAGATTTGAGATTTGAAAGGAAATTAAGATTTGGATTGGGAGAAATATTGTATTTGACCCATCTATAATTTTAACTAAATATCTTTATATTAACGAAGCTTCTGAATAGTCAAATCTGAAATTTTACTTTCGAATCAAAGTTCGAGCCAGTGAATCTATAATAATAAAAGGAAGTGTTTGTTTGTTTGTTTGTTGTTTGTGTGCGATGCCCAGCCAAATCTATGACACACAAAGATCTGAAATTTTTAACACAGGTGGACGGAAGGGATGCGCCTCGAAGCTGGATTTTTGAATTTTTTAGTAGCTTTTTAATTAGGCTATTTTTAACCAATTTTTGAAGGAAATATTGTTAATCTGGTTTAGAATTACATTTCAGAGATAAATGTGATAAAAATATGCACACCTTCTCCAGAAAAAAAAGTGTATGAAATCGACAAGGAGAAAACGGAGAAAGACAACACATTTCAGAGATAACATTTCATTTTGAATCTGTAGATGGGTCACGGCAAGGTCACAGAAAGCACGTTATGAGTCGGACAATACGAGAGAGGGACACAACTCACGTAATTGAGTATGACGATGTGGTCGACCTGTTTGAGGTACTGCAACTGGTGGGTGACGAGGATACAGGCCTTGTCCCTGAGGAAGTTGGAGATACAATCCTCGAACAGGTGTTTGCCGACGTGAGTGTCCACCGCGGAGAGCGGGTCATCCAGCAGGTAGATATCCGCTTCCATGTACACGGCCCTGTAAACAGTCGAGGGTGTGTCTTCATCAGAGTTGCGACGTATTAACAGTTACTCGGGCATCGGCTTCTTAACCTAATGATCATTTTATATCTATTTACAGACATATTTTATGGCATTAGGAACTCTAAAGTTCATTGCCGCACTGACAGACGTATCCCACCTATCTCTATCTTGAGCTAGTTCTATCCAGTCCACCTCACTACAACTTATCCTTATCTTGAGCTAGTTCTAGCCAGTCCACCTCATTACACCCTATCCTTATCTTGAGCTAGTCCTATCCAGTCCACCTAATTACACCCTATCCCTATCTTGATCTAGTTTTATCCAGTCCACCTCATTACACCCTATCTCTATCTTGAGCTAGTTCTATCCAGTCCATCTCATTACACCCTATTTCTATCTTGAGTTAGTTCTATCCAGTCTACCTCATTACACCCTATTTCTATCTTGAGTTAGTTCTATCCAGTCTACCTCATTACACCCTATTTCTATCTTGAGTTAGTTCTATCCAGTCCACCTCATTACACCCTATTTCTATCTTGAGTTAGTTCTATCCAGTCTACCTCATTACACCCTATTTCTATCTTGAGTTAGTTCTATCCAGTCTACCTCATTACACCCTATTTCTATCTTGACTTAGTTCTATCCAGTCTACCTCATTACACCCTATCTATATCTTGAGTTAGTTCTATCCAGTCCACCTCATTACACCCTATTTCTATCTGAGTTAGTTCTATCCAGTCCACCTCATTACACCCTATTTCTATCTTGAGTTAGTTCTATCCAGTCTACCTCATCACACCCTATTTCTATCTTGAGTTAGTTCTATCCAGTCCACCTCATTACACCCTATTTCTATCTTGAGTTAGTTCTATCCAGTCTACCTCATTACACCCTATCTATATCTTGAGTTAGTTCTATCCAGTCCACCTCATTACACCTATTTCTATCTTGAGTTAGTTCTATCCAGTCCACCTCATTACACTCTATTTCTATCTTGAGTTCTATCCAGTCCACCTAATATATGTATATATATATTTTTTTATTATTGAAACTAATTTTTTTTTGAACCCTCATATGTTCTTAAGGATTCTAGATTTTAGGATCTAAGGATTCCAAGTGCCCATCCTTGCTAAATAGTTACAACATAGTTCTTCACCTTCCTCACAATGATATGTACTTATAAAATATATATATATAATTTCTCAAAGCTAGAATCTAACCTGGCCAGGTTTATCCGGGCCCTCTGCCCCCCGCTGAGCGACACTCCCTCTCCCGACAATGGTCCTGTCTCCGTAGGGTAGCAGCTGAAAGTCTCTCTTGAGCGCGCACACCCTCACCACCTGGCTGTAACGCTCGCGCACATACGGCTGCCCAAACAGGATGTTCTGCCGCACCGAGCCTGCGAACAGCCACGGCTCCTGAGACGCGTACGAGATCTTCCCGTTCACCGACAGCTTCCCGTTGGAGAGCGGGAGTTCCTTTAGCATCATCTGGAGGAGGGACGACTGCAAGCAATAATGTTCAGGCTTTACTTGCTTTGTAACGGATCAACGACGGATCCTAAGATCGCTCCAACTCAGGCGAATAGAAGCGGCGTATTTGGACTCACATTTAGAAAGAGAGAAACGTAAAAATGCAAGGGCTTTGAATATTAAGAATAACCAAGTTATGTATTTCTTTCACCATTATGACATGACATAGTAGATAAATATTTAACAAATCAGGCCTGGATTTATAAGGGGGGGGGATGACAAGAGCTAACACCCAGGGCCTCCACAAACTGTTGCAGTAAAAAAAATAATACTCTTATGATCTGTCAAACGTCCTTGAACTTGCCTCGAAATAACAGACTACACGAAACTTCGCCTAAGGATACTATCAAATCAATTTGCCTAAATGTGAGCGGGGTAGATATATGTAGACGACGCCTTTTGGTGTGTGTGTGTGTGTGTGTATGTGTGTGTGTGTGTGTGTGTGTGTGTGTGTGCGCGCGCGCACTAGTGTGTGATAGTGCATAAATACTTTCAATTTTTGTTGTTGTGGACAGCGTTTTACTACTAATGTGTTTGTGTTGAGAAACGTTAAATTTAGAGTTAGAGGAAGTGCACCCGCATTTGCGTGGAGTGGGGAAACCATTTAGGGGAAACCACCCTTAGTACCCCACCCCGATCGGGATCAAACCACAATATTCCTGACATCAGCAGTCTAGTCTGTTGTGAGAAGAGTGCCTTAGATGATGTGATCACCGAAGCAGGTTATGAGAAGTTAAATTTTGCCAAAAAATGGACAAGACTTGTCCCCCCCCCGACTCCCTCTCTGAAATTCATCTCTTGAGGAATGCTTCACTAAACCTAGAGCTTAATCTGTGATAAGCTCCTTTCTGTGTTTTAAGTTCTCACCCGTTTACAAACCAAATATTGTGTCTCTTTCTCCGAGAAACATTTTGAGGAAGTATATTTTATTACCTGCTCAGGTAATATGCATATATACTAACTACGCTAGTAAGTCAGGAGTGATGAAGGTTGAATTTGGAGGATGTGTACCTGCATTTGCATGGAGGGAAGGTAGAAAACCACATAGCAAATGTCGTCCTCAGTATGCCTGACTGAGATTCGAACCTCGATCTCTATGTATTTGGCAATCAATCCTATAATGAGCGTGAAATCTTTAGACCATGAACTTTCATACAAAGGTGTCACTCTCTCGATAAAATGGACTGACATGAGAGGAAGATCGAGGTTCAAATCTTGGTCGGGAATACTGAGGATATTTTTATTTATAAATGGTTTTTCACTCTCCTCACACACAAATGCAAGTACACTTCCTTTAAATTCAACCTTCCTCATCCCTAACACATTAGGATAATTAGTACACAGCCATATAACCGGAAGGGTTAGTAAGATGCGGCGCTATAAAAAATATAAAAATCGACCATTACTTGCATATAAAAGGCCATTTATACAATTTTATGAAAAGATTCATGTGGTGCTAAAAAAACCAAAAACATTCCAACAATTTGTTATACATTCAAAATGGTGTAAAAAAAAGAGCTAAAAGCGCAACCTTGCCAGAGCCGACCGGTCCGATGACAGCCAACAGTCTCCCCGGGTGCACGGTCAGACTGATCTTGTCCAAGGTGGGCTCGGCAGAGTCGGGCAACCACCGGGCGGTCGCCTCCACGACCCTGATCCCCACCTCCCCTCCCGGGTAACTCTCCCCCCCTGTCGAGCTGTCGTGCCTCTCCAGCAGAGAACTCTTCTCGGAAACTTTCTCGGCCACGTCGGAGACTTTGTC
The DNA here is from genome assembly GCA_033556935.1 of Timema podura. NCBI lineage: Eukaryota > Metazoa > Arthropoda > Insecta > Phasmatodea > Timematidae > Timema > Timema podura. The sequence continues at coordinate 5,742,231 of JAVRXN010000014.1, read as the reverse complement.
CGTCCTCTTCTTCTTGTGGCTCACGCCATTGTTCTTGTTGGACTTGTCGGTTGCGCTGGAAATGGGCCTCTGTATTTGCGTCTCTTCGTAAAGTAGGAATTTCTGGAAAACCAAAATGGTACAAACTGGATTAACTTAAAATTTAACATATGAATCATAATATATTAATTCTGTTAATTGCCTCATGTCCTTAAATTTTAAATAATTATAATACAATCCTGGAAGGAACTTTTATAAATAATTAACATATTTTTTAATGATCAACAATAATATTTTACCATTTAAATTTTTTTTGGTCACCGAGTCTGACTACCTGTCCGGGCTATACACTTATGTTTTTTACAAATTACGCTAATGTGTCAGTTATGAATTAGGCTAAATTTAGAGGAAGAGAACCAGCTTATGTTTGGAAGGAGAGTGGAAAATCTCAGTAGACCCAACCAGGACTTGAACCCCAATCTCCTCGTCATTGGCAGTCCAATCTATTTTCGTTTAGACCATTTAACCACCAAAGAGGGCTTAATATATTATTATTGTTATTTTACATGTATTGATAATATCTATCAAAAGTGACAGCTGTAGATCACAAGACTTGACGTATGAATAAGTGAAAGTAGATCCAATATCTTTTCCAGCTGTAGGGTAAGGTTCTTAACAGGGCCAACTGTAAACTAATGAATAGTTTTAACCTAAAAAGTCACACGATTAAGAAGGATCTCTAGCTGACTGAAGTATGAATGTAAATCGTAATTTCTGAGGAAAAAAAAATCAACATTTGGTGGTTAATATCTTTAACCGCACAACTTTCATGAGAGTAAAACCAACATAAAATCATCAGAGATAAGTTTAATTACCAGGAAAATGCATAAAAATCTAGAACATACACATAATCCATCCCCCCTCAACCCCCCCCCCCCCCCCACCCGGACATTAATTCATCACTGTCAAAGGGTAAACTCGCATTTCACCGATGATACATTTTTCGGCCATTCTGAAGATCGAACCGGCGACCCTTAGCTGAATAGACAAACATGCTACCAACTGAGATAAGATGTCGGACCATACCACTAATAGTTTATTACATTTATGTGGAGGTAAAATTAAATGAGTGTCGATAGTAAAGGAACTCTTGTCAACATTGATTTGTGTCGTGAAACCCGCTTTGTTATCGTTTCGATTGGAAAAACTACTCTAACCACTTATTTTGGAAATTCTTTAATATTATTTTTTATTCTACATATTTCAAGAAATTAAATATCGTGACCAACACTTTTTGTTTGGTTTCTAGTAAAAATATAAAAATGATAGTTGGGACCTTCAAATTCATGAATCTTTATCAAGTTGTTACATATTGTGTCCTATCATTCTTTATTTCCTTTTTCCTCTCCTTTTGTGTTTTTTGTTTCCTCTTTTAGGAAGTTGCGTCGCACGTTTTACACTCCCTCCTGACGAGTTCCGATAGAATGAAACCTAGGTCGGGGGATTGGGCGGTAACGATCGATTGTCTTCATGAGGCAGCCATTACCTTTTCAGCCAGTGGCAGCAGTGTAAAGTGTGAACCATGTTGTTCTTTTCATTGTAAAAGCCATATTAATTAATTTAATTTAATTTTAGCACCGCGTCTTACTACCCGTTTGGATTATATGCTTAAGTATTAATTACACTAATGGATTAGGAATTTGGAAGGTTTAATCTAGATGAAGTGAACCCGCATTTGCGTGGAGGGAGAGTGGAAAACCATTTAGGAAACCCCCCCCCTCCCCAGCTCACCAGACCGAGATTCGAACCTCGATCTCCCCGTCCTCGGTGGTCTGGCTCAACGCGACTGGCGCGTCAGCCAACTACGCCACCGAGGTGGGTTGAAAGCCATATTGTGTTCGTTCCTTTTATATATTTCTATCCACCTTTCCTGTACCTTCTTACAAATGAAATACAACAATAGGTATATAATGAAGAAGGTACAGGAAAAGGGAACAAACACAATATGGCTTTTATAATAAAAAAAAACACAATTCACACTTTACACTGCTGCCACTGGATACAGAGATAATGACTGCCTTTTCAAAATATTTGAGGATCCAAGAAAATATTTTCTTCAGAATCTAATTATGTTAAATTTACAATTGTAATTTGGTTTAGAGCTCTAATACTGCTTATTGATGGCTCAGCCGCAACATATTTACAGGCTGACAAACTTAACAACCAGACCCCAGACCATTAATTTAACACAATACAGAATTTATGAATGTTTTAGCAAGAAATGTTGACTTTTGTTACAATTTCTATTTCCTCTTATGTTCATAATTTTGTTTTTTTTTTCACAAATTCAGGATCTGTAGTTAAAACGAAAGATTCGGTTTCAAGATACGTAAAATATTGGATCCGATCCAACTTTAGTAAACTTATTGATAAATAGATTTATCATAATTTATTTCCCTGCCTTTCATAAACCACACTTATGATTTCCTCAAAGTCTTAAGAGTGGACACAATGTTGTATTTAGTGGTACGGCACCCCCCACCCCCCCTCACCTGTAGCCTTTGGACAGACACCCTCGCCTCGGCCACTTGGGTGATGCCCTGGGGGAAAAATACCGTCATTGTCTGTCTCAAGATGTTGTAGTACGAGGTCAGCACAAACACCTGAAAATATTACAAATAAAACGATTACCAATGGCAATGTTTCATGAAATATTATTCTAGAAATGTCACATACAAATTAACATAAATTAATGAAATAACATCATGTAGATAAATAAATAATTTGATAAATTAGGTATGATAGGGATATAGAAATTAGAAAATGTATAACTATGAAACGACTATTAATTTAAATGTTGTGTGGAAAAATTGTTTTATTTGCTAAAATAATTTACTATAATGTAAAACTAACCAAAAGTCATTTTGTGTCACTTTTAAAATACATTTTAAAAACTAAATACTGTAACCTATCAAGTGCCTTTAAACCAAATCAATAAAAAGGTTTCAAAAAGTACTTTCTTTTTTTTATATATATATAAATAAAATATATTATATAAATATTTAGAAGGTATATATATTATATATATAGTCTACATGTGCATAAATATTAATTAGATGAAACAGAAGTGTTATAAAAACAGATTTCCAGGAATGCGGAAAAAAATCAATTTATTTAACAATAATGTATTTAAGCTAAGTAGGTACTTAAATTTGTTACTATACTTCAAACATACTTATTTCTAAATAAATGAAAATCGCAGCAACTATTTTACACATAGGACTCAGACATTAAAAAAAATAAGTAGGCTGGTTAAGACATCCTTCAAAATATTGACACAAGTCAATAGCCAGTCAAGAATACAAGTGGCCAAAAGTTCTATCGCGGTAAGAAGTTTTTTCAAATGACTTAAGAAATGCCATTTCATAAGAAGATGGTCGAATCGAGCGTGTCGTGCAACGCTAGTACACGTACGGACCTTCTCCGCGGTGATGTTGTTCCCAAGCAGGACGTACGCCAGGATGCTGAGAAAGATGGAGATCCTTGTTGTGAACATGATGAAAGAGAGTATGATACCACGGATGTACGACGTCGCCCTGATGCAATCTATCTCCCTCCTAGAACATATCACACGCATTATAACTTAACATAATCAATTATTTGTTCATAGACATATTATAGACAGAAGAGGTTTCAAGCGCAGGACTTTAATAGACGCGCAGGTTCGTGTTAACAGCTCTATTGGCACTGGTCATCCCCGCCATGAACTGTTTCCAGCCTGTGGCCAGGTCATTTTAGTAAAATGCCTCATCTTCCTCTTTACCTTCCATCATTCTTCTCCTCTCATTTGCACACTTGCTGTCACCGCTCCTACCATCTCTTACTTGATCTCCCTTTTGATATTTTCCCTTCAAACATCAACTTCATCACTCTTCTTCCTTCTCCATTCCTCATTACATGTCTATACCATCTCAGTCTTGCTTCCTCTACTATCTCATATACTCCAACATCCTCATTACATGTCTATACCATCTCAGTCTTGCTTCCTCTACTATCTCAATATACTCCAACATCCTCATTACATGTCTATACCATCTCAGTCTTGCTTCCTCTACTATCTCATTACTCCAACATCCTCATTACATGTCCATACCATCTCAGTCTTGCTTCCTCTACTATCTCATGTACTCCAACATCCTCATTACATGCCATACCATCTCAGTCTTGCTTCCTCTACTATCTCATGTACTACAACATCCTCATTACATGACCATACCATCTCAGTCTTGCTTCCTCCACTATCTCATGTACTCCAACATCCTCATTACATGCCCATACCATCTCAGTCTTGCTTCCTCTACTATCTCATGTACTCCAACATCCTCATTACATGTCCATACCATCTCAGTCTTGCTTCCTCTACTATCTCATGTACTCCAACATCCTCATTACATGCCCATACCATCTCAGTCTTGCTTCCTCTACTATCTCATGTACTCCAACATCCTCATTACATGTCCATTCCATCTCAGCCTTACTTCCTCTACTATCTCATGTTACTCCAACATCCTCATTACATGCCCATACCATCTCAGTCTTGCTTCCTCTACTATCTCATGTACTCCAACATCCTCATTACATCTCCATACCATCCCAGTCTTGCTTCCTCTACTATCTCATGTACTCAAACATCTTCATTACATGCCCATACCATCTCAGTCTTGCTTCCTCTACTATCTCATGTACTCCAACATCCTCATTACATGCCCATACCATCTCAGTCTTGCTTCCTCTACTATCTCATGTACTCCAACATCCTCATTACATGTCCATACCATCTCCCTCTTCCTTCCTCTACTATCTTGTAACAGCCATAGCCTCCACCCTCCTTGTCTCTCTAATAGCCAATGTCCATGTTTCAGCTGCATAGACTATACCACTAATAATCTAAAGTGTGTGTTTGTCCACTTCCAAACAAATACAATCTGTAAACAATATCGATGGTAGGAGTACGTCATCACGCTGAAATAACCTCCCTGTCGCACGTACTTGCGGGCCAACTCGACCAGCTTGTTGAAGGGCATCTCCCAGGTGTACATCTTGATGACCTGGATACCGGAGATGATCTCGTTCATGAGACGCACTCTCTCGTCTGTCCTGATGGCCGTCCTCATGCGCAGATCGGACGTCTTCTTACCCAGGTACGCTGTGCAAACATTCATGTCAGGTTAGCACTCTAGAGCTAGTTCTGGAGATTTTCATTAACTTAAACTATAACTCGCTTCGATGCCCGCATGGTCTAAGGCGCTATTCTCACAAGTCACAATAGACTCTTCTGCTCAAATGGGGTATATGTTGGTTCGATCCTGGTCGGGTGTACCGAGGGTGGTTTTCCCTAAATGGTTTTCCACCCTCCCTCCATGTGAATGTGAATACATTTATAAATAATTCAACCTTCCTCATACCTACTCAATTAGGTGTAATTAAACGCATGCAGCGCTGTACAGGTAGTGAAACGGGCAAACATAAATCAAGAAAAGTGCCAGGTGAGTTAGGAACTAGTGAGGGGGCGAGTCACCTTGCAAGGGGATGAACATGAGTAGGGCAGCCACCCCGATGACAGCGGACACCCCCACCTCGTTCCACATGAAGTAGGTGGCCACCACAGTCTCCAAGGGCCCCAGCCACAGGTAGTGGATGAAGATGACGCAGATGTCGAACCTACTGACGTCGTTGGACAGCAGGTTGACCACTTGGCCGGCAGTCGTCTGACCGAGGGCGGTCTTGCTGAGGCGCAGGGACTAGGGGGGGAGCAATGACATCACATGTTTTACAAATACATTGTGCAGGGACTGGTAGGGAATAATGACATCACATGTTTTACAAATACATTGTGCAGGGACTGGTAGGGAATAATGACATCACATGTTTTACAAATACAGTGCGCAGGGACTGGGGGGAGCAATGACATCACATGTTTTACAAATACAGTGCGCAGGGACTGGGGGGAGCAATGACATCACATGTTTTACAAATACAGTGCGCAGGGACTGGGGGGGAGCAATGACATCACATGTTTTACAAATACATTGTGCAGGGACTGGTAGGGAATAATGACATCACATGTTTTACAAATACAGTGCGCAGGACTGGTAGGGAATAATGACATCACATGTTTTACAAATACAGTGCGCAGGGACTGGTAGGGAATAATGACATCACATGTTTTACAAATACATTGTGCAGGGACTGGTAGGGAATAATGACATCACATGTTTTACAAATACAGTGCGCAGGGACTGGGGGGGAGCAATGACATCACATGTTTTACAAATACATTGTGCAGGGACTGGTAGGGAATAATGACATCACATGTTTTACAAATACAGGGGCGCAGGGACTGGTAGGGAATAATGACATCACATGTTTTACAAATACATTGTGCAGGGACTGGTAGGGAATAATGACATCACATGTTTTACAAATACAGTGCGCAGGACTGGGGGGGAGCAATGACATCACATGTTTTACAAATACAATGCGCAGGGACTGATAGGGAATAATAACATCACATGTTTTACAAATACTGTGTGCAGGGAGGGGGTAAAAGACTGAGGGGTAGAACACATTTGAAAATAAATCAGAGAGACAAAACATGGTTGAATTAAGGCAGCTGTATTACCTACCTAAGTTAGGTGTTATCTGTGGGGTGAGACGGGCTCTTAAGACGTCTGGTTCTAGCTGTATTACCTACCTAAGTTAGGTGTTATCTGTGGGGTGAGACGGGTTCTTAAGACGTCTGGTTCTAGCTGTATTACCTACCTAAGCTAGGTGTTATCTGTGGGGGAGACGGGCTCTTAAGACGTCTGGTTCTAGCTGTATTACCTACCTAAGTTAGGTGTTATCTGGGGGGTGATACCGTCTCTTAAGACGTCTGGTTCTAGCTGTATTACCTACCTAAGTAAGGTGTTATCTGTGGGGTGAGACGGGCTCTTAAGACGTCTAGTTCTAGCTGTATTACCTACCTAAGTTAGGTGTTATCTGTGGGGTGAGACGGGCTCTTAAGACGTCTGGTTCTAGCTGTATTACCTACCTAAGTTAGGTGTTATCTGTGGGGTGAGACGGGCTCTTAAGACGTCTGGTTCTAGCTGTATTACCTACCTCAGTTAGGTGTTATCCGTGTGTAAAAAGAAGCGCTCATATATCAAAATTTAAATCACAGTATTCTTAACCTCCATTCATGTCCAACTTTCCCTCGCTACTGACCTTCCTGTAGATAAGAGAGCAGCAAGCCACCCTTATTTTCATCCCCATATGGAATATGGCCATCATGTAAGGGTGGATGGCAAACACATTGATGGTAGAGCACATGATAACACCCAGCGCGTAAATGTAGGCCTGCTCCAACGTGATGTTCTCATTGGACGGACTGAAGTACTGGATCAGCCGGCCCAGGAACAGGGGCTGGGACGCCCTGTCACAAGATACATCATCATCATCATCATTTTTAAACAATCACGTCTTTTCGGGGGACATTCTGATGGAGTGATTGTGTAATTAGAGGATGCCTACCAAATTTTGTCAACCAAATTTCATGATTTTTACATGACCTGTTCATTATATTCATGGCAAAAACAACAACAGGAAAGCGAATAAGAAAGAGAGACCACCTACATCCTTGACTCTTCTACAGTTGTCCCCTGAAGCATTCCTTACTTACATCCGTTACTGTTTCCAGCCTGTGGTCAGTTTTTTAATCCAAGCCATATATTCTCCACTACTGGCTTGCTAGACCTTTCGTAGCTTCATATGTCTTATAATATAACTTAAGACTAGGACAGGCACAACATCCAGTCCCCAGTCATTAATTCATCACTGTGAGAGGGTAAACCCACATTTCACCAATTATACATTTTTCGCCCGTGACGGGAACTGAACCCGGGACCCTTAGCTCAGTAAGTAGACACGCTACTGACTGAGCCAAGGTGTCAGATTGCATTCCTTACTACCTACCATAATTTTTTTTTTTTTTTAATGTCTTGTAAATTTAAGATTATTTGGAGTAGAGTATTAAAGGAAAAAATTATATTATTCTGATCTGAACATATAACTTGGCTCACAAAAAAATGTGTGACCTGAAAATTAATTTAATGAGTTTTTTCCATGACTTTCAAGACTGATATATCCCCTGAAATATACATCTTACTACCCGTTCGGGTTATACGCTTATGTACAAATTACACTAACGGGTTTAGGGTTTAGGAAGGTTGTATTTCTAAGAAATGTACCCGCATTTGCGTGAGGGAAGTGGGGAAAACCATTTTGGGAAAACCACCCTCAATCCACCCAACTGAGATTCAAACCTCAGTCTCATCATCGGCAGTCTAGTCCACTGCTATAGTAGCGCGTTGGACCACGCGACCACCGAAGGGGGTAATTGTCACTATTGTTATGTGGCAATCTTCTTGTCCCCGACTGGCGCTCAAGGTCAGACCGGCTACTTGTGGACCTCGGAACTCACTATCGGGTGTGATCTGTCCGTCCTCCTGTCGGTTAAGTACCGGTGTCGTTCCTCTTTCTTAATTTTGATAGGGTTACCTATGATTCTCAACCTCTTTATAATTATTTTTTTTGTACGCCTTAACCGACTTTCTGAGCTTTTCACATATCTAAACCAGGAAGTGAAAATTTAGAGGAATATGTACTAACCATTTGCATAGAGGAGGCTTAGGAAACCATTTAAGAATAAACAAGTAGACACACCGGGCCAATATTCGAACCCTGACCTCCTCGTCACCGACAAATCATTCAAGACAAGACTGACAAGTTTGTCCGCATGCACATCGGCACCCGGGGCTCTATGTTGATTTTTTTATACATGTAAAAAAGAATACAAAGAATACAACAAGACAAACATAAAAAATGATAGCTTCAAGCAAAACAAGCTCCGGTGTAGTTCCTTTGAAACAATGATAAGAGCTTTTAAAAAAAGTCAGTTATGATGTCACACACGTTTAAAAATGTACGGGTACTTACAACTTTGTTTCAAATTCACACTCATTAATTGTCTCATGCACAAACAAAACAAAACAAAAACAAAACAAAACAAAACAAAACAAAACAAAACAAATTAAGGGTACAGGGGAAATAGGGGAAGTACAATTTTCTAACTCAAACAACTAGTGCTGCCATCTGTTAGGCAATCATGATACCTTTCTGATACACTTTAGATTATGTTAAAAAGAGGTATTTGTCATATTTATGGTAAATTAATTTAAAAAAAAAGTGTTTCCTGGGTTTCTTATGGGGTTTGAAATATAAAGGTTGTTTTCCTGGGAATGTGTGTAATGTGACTTCTCCCCCTATTTCCCTCGTACCCTTAAAATGTATCGGCGGCCAAACTTAGGACTGTCGTTTTGCAGACAACTCTCGGATGTATTCGATAAATCACGACTCGTGCATTACAAAACCAGTAAATGAGTTGACAGCAAATAAGAAGGTAAACACAGGAGAGCAGGGACCTAATGCGGCCATTACTGTTTCACTAATTACACACTTTCGTGCCAGTACTGACTATCAGTGATCATAGATATAAGCTAGCGATGGAAGCATCAATCTGATAATAGTAAGTAAAGATACAGGTGTCTTTACCCCCCCCCCCCCCCTCAAAAGAGATTATGGGAACAAGTTTTTTAATTCTACCAAAAAGAAAAGAAAAAAAAACATGCGTGCTTCAGGTAACAAGGCCACAAATAACCAGGCGATATCGACATGTCGAGTGGAATTACTTGTATGTCTTATTTTCTCTATCAGAAAAGATAAAATATGGCATGTGCGTGCGTATACAACTAAAAAGTGAATATTTACCTCTAATATATGTACAAAGTTAAAACTTGAATATTTATCTTTAATACTAGGGAAAAGTGTCTGTTAGGTAATACGTAATCAACAAAATGTTGACCTATTTGCTCGTGACAGAAAAATAAATAACATGCTACTTACATTTTTATATATTATATTTACCACCGCATTATAAGCTAACGGGTTAGGAAGGAAGAAGATCAAATTTAGAGGCAAAGTACTCGCATTTGCGTAGAGAGACAGTGGTTAAATAATCGTTTAGGAAATAATATCCTTGATACACCCACCCGAGAATCAAACCCTAAACTCTCTTTCGCTGGCAAACCAAACTATATGAGCCTGACGTTTAGACCCCATGCCCACCTATGTGGTCTTCAATAAATAAAATTTGATATTAGGTATATTTATTTCTTAGCCCAGCAGCGGCTCGTGTTCAAGTTCTTAGTTTGATAGAAGCACAAAAACTATTTTAAATTATAATATAACCGTTATATTAACCAGGCAAAACACTGCACTAGTGTTCCATTATAATATTCTATTTATTTATTTAGCACCGCGTCTTACTACCAGTTCAGGTTATACACTTAAGTACTAATTACGCTAATGGATTATGAATTGGGAAGGTTGAATTTATAGGAAGTGAACCCACATTTGCTTGGAGGGAAAGTGGAAAAACCATTTAGGGAATACCACTCGAACGAGATTCGAACCTCGATCTCCCCGTCCTCGGCAGTCTGGCTCAACACAAATCTAGCGCGTTAGCCAACTACGCCACCGAGGCGGGTTTTATAATATTAACATTTCTTGAGTTATTTAATAATAACATGGTCTCTTACCTTACATGACAATAACAAATTTAGGATGTTTGAGAACAAGGTGCTTAGGAAGATATTTGATCTAAAAAGAATGAGGCTACTGGGCTGTGGAGGAGGTTACCTAATGATGAGTTACATACAATGTACTCATCACAACACATTGTTAAGATAATAAAGTCTCTTAGATTACGGTGGGCAGGACATGCAACTTGAATGGGAGATCCTTGTTCATGGTATTGACTGGCAGACCCAATGGGAAGAGACCATTGGGAAGACCTAGCCTTAGATGGGAAGATAACATTAGAATGGACCTGAAAGAGACAGGGTGTAATGAGGTGGACTGGATAGAACTAGCTCAAGATACAGATAGGAGGTGGTGTACTTTTGTAAGTAAGGCAATGAACTTTTGTGTTCCCAATGCCATAAAATAACACATTCATGTGTATAGTATAATTTTGGTAGGAAGAACAGTAGAAGTTGGTTACTAAAGTTACTGAAATCATTTTAACGCATTCATACGTCAAGTCATGTGATTTGCAGCTGTCTCTTTTGATAGATATTATCAACACCTATAAAACCACACAGTAAAATGTTATCAATGTTGGCCGCAAATAAATATGTTTGACTCTTCTTTACAGTTCTTCCAACCAAAATCAGGGCATAGATATAACTTGACAAGTGTTTTAATAGGTTTATATTAAAGTATGAAACCAATTTTTAAAATAAAATGTTGATGGCTACTAGTCAAATCTACAAGAGAACCTACCCAGCGACTCTTAGCGTTGTGGTCAAATGCTCCTACAACCGAGATACCCACAGGGGTGCACAAATGCAACATGAACAATTGTAGCAATTGTAAATCAGCAATAACAAATTAACGCAGATCTTGACGTGACAAATCATTTTATCGACATTTAAATTCAGGCAAACGGTTGGTAAAAAGTTTTGCATGCAGGCTTTCAAGTCCAAAAAAACACTACTAGGCGTCTATCTACGTTCACACACTTGGAAACAAGGCTAGTTTACTGGTGAGTCTGTGTGTAGTTCGACCCTCGCTGGACGAACGAGCGGACCATCAACCCGAGGAATATAGGCTGGTTCATTCTGGACAACAAAACAACCCAAACAGTTATCTCGGGAAATATATTTGGTTTCCTTTCACGGCCAATTGCCAATTGGTCTGGATTTAAAACTTGTGGGCTTGTCTTAAAATGGTTAGTAAGCGGGAAAATGACACCCTGGAAACGGTAATCGAACCAGGAATCTTGGCTTAGCACAATAATGTTCTTACCACCAAGCTATACAAGTTCGTCCTTTTTTACAAGGGTCAGACTTAACCCATTTAAGGTTGGATTGAAGGGGACGCGAAGAAAATCCAGTATTTTTGCAATTTTTATGGCAAAACATTTTTTTGGCCAAAATAAATCAAATATTGCTCCAGTACAAACATAGAGTTTAATTTTCTTCACCTGGTGATATCAACAGTTGTTGAATATCTGTCATGAGCATTGCGGCTTTAGATGAGAAACTTTTTAAATGAAAAGAAAAAGTTTGTCATTGAATTCCCAGAACACCCTTGACAGATATTCAACAAATTTTGAGGTCACCATGTGAAGAAAATTAAACTCTAGGTTTCTACTGAAACAATATTTTATTTATTTTGGTAAAAAAAAAAGTTTTGCCGAAAAGAACATGAAAAATACATTTGTAATTTTTTTTACTACTCGTTCGATTTATACGCTTAAGTACTAATTATGTTAATAGTTTTAGGGATTTAAGGTTATATTTATAGGAAATGTAACCACACTTGCATGGAGAGAGAAAGAGAGAGAGAGAAAGAGAGTGAGAGAAAGAGAGTGAGAGAAAGAGAGCGAGAGAGAGAGAGAGAGAGAGTGGAAAGCCATTTAGGATGACCTGTAAACCCGACCGAGATTCGAACCTTGCTCTCCCCATCGTTGGCAGTCTAGTCTACTGCGAGAGTAACGCCTTAGACCATGGGGCCACTGAAGCGGGTATTTTTTTAGTAATGTTTGATTTTTTTTTGTACAGTGTCCCAAATAAAACACTTTATTGTCTAAAGGACCGCACCTCTGTGGTCTAGTGGGTCAAAGTTACTGGCTAAAGACCCAGAGGTCCCGGATTCGATCCCCAGCGCTTCTCAAATCTATTTGTAAAACAGTGGGTCTGGAATGGGCTCAAACTCAGGCCTCGTGAAGGACAAATGAGGAGCTACTTGAATAAATAAGTAGCAGCTCCGGTCTAGAAAAGTGATATTAATGGCCAGAGGGTTCGTTGTGTCACCCTCTATATGCAGAAGTTGACACTAGCTTCGCCAACAGACGGTGGCCAATTGCAGGCTGACACCAAGGAGTTTTTTTTTGTGTCTGACATTATGTAAAATATAATATTTTTTCCTACATAAACTAATTTCTATAAAACATCCAAACTTCAATTTCGACTTCGGGAATATTTAATATAATCAAATCAACTTCGCTTTGAATCGAAAAAATGAACCTTGCACACCCTTTTTATTTATTATAATTAACGTGCACTTTCTTAACTGATTGCTATATTGGCACTCGACTTACAAACTACAAGATAAATTATAGAGAAACACAACATCCAGTCCTCCAACCATTAATTCATCACTTTGAAAGGAGAAACCCCCAATATCGTCAATGATACTTTTTTTTTCCAACCATGCCAGGAATCGAACCCAGGACCTTTGGACACATTACTGATTGAGCTAAGGTATCCGAATTTTACCAGTTAATCCAATTGGATTCCTAAAAAAAGATCATAAACAAAACACCTAAAATAAATTAAATATATTTGGTGAAGATCTAAAATTCCCATTTACCGTAGACCGATCTCCAGGAATGCGAGAATGAGGCCATAGCCCATGAGGCTCAGCCCAAAACACCTCATGATCACTCTCAGTAGACTGGGCTGTCTGCCCTCTTTGGAGGCCCTGGACAGCTCTTCGTTCCAGCGTCTGAAACAGTCAAAGGTCAGATCAGACACACCCTTAGACAGGGCAGCCAACACAAAAAAAAATCATTTATTTATCTGAGGCATTTAACGTGCACTTTTTGAACCCAAGGCCGTAGCCAGCCAATAATTTCAAGGGGGGTTTGGTGGGCATATCCCCTAATTGCCGGAGGATAGAAAAAATATTCTAAATATTAAACACCTCTAGAAGCTATCTGAAGTGCTTTCTATGGTAACACAGCCCCCTGATTTGCACTTGCGGCTTAATTTTGATATTGTTTGAACCATTAATAAAAGCCTTATATATTTTGTTAATTATATTTTGGAGGGGGTTTGAACCCCCCAAAAAAAACCCTTGACTACGGCCTTGTCTGAACCGACTAATTATATCAGCGCATGACTTATAAACCAACTTACATCTAGAACAGACAACACCTGGTCTCTTAACCGTTTATTCATCGCTGTGAAAACTCACATTTAACCATTGATACATTTATTCGGCCATGACGGGATTCGAACCCGGGGTCCTTAGCTCAGTAGACAAGACACGCTACCGAGTGAGCTAAGGTGTCGGACCAGAAAAACCTAAAAAGATGTCGACATACAGATACAATAAATCAGATTGTTCTGTTAGTTAACAAATAGACTTTACTGATAGGATAATTCAGTGCACTAATTTAAAGTGAAATACAAGAAAAAGGAGCTACCTCATTATTTTTATTGTTCTTTTATAAACATAAAGCTTTTTTAATTTTTTTTTGCTAAAAGAGATATCAACTGGAGCAATATTTTATTTATCTCAATCTCACTTACGGCTCTGACAAATATGGAAGTGACAGAGGTATGGACGATATCAGTAATAACATTCAATATACAGCCAGTCCCTGTGAAGGTGTCACGTGAAGGTGTCACATGAAGGTGTCATGTGAAGGTGTCACTTGTAGGGTTAATTGGTGGACTTGGCAGACTGATGTGCAATAAATAGTACCTTCTGGCTCAGTGAAGAAACTACCTCACCCCTCATTTCCCTAGTACCCCTCTTCAGACTTTACAGCTGACGGTGTAACTGTTGAGAATACTTTTTGTTGAAAATTAAACTAAATTAAATCCAAAAAAATGTGTTTCGCTATAAAAATTGTGAACATATGGATCTTAAGGCGCGTTCCCTTCCACTCCCACCTTAAGAAAGTTTAAGTTCTACTGAAAGGCTTCGGATCTTTACTCTATAGACGGAGCAATCTGTTACTGTAGAGTCGATATCTTCTTACGGACTACAGAACTCACGTGCTCAGAGTATGTATGTGGGACTTTACTCTTACTTTTCAAACTTGTTCCCGAGGTAGTCCGACTTGTGTTCGTCCAGGGGGACAAACAGATCGTCCATCTCTAGGTCCTTCTTGTACCCCTTCCAGAAGATCTTGAGCATCCATCTTAAACAGACCGACAACAGGATGGTGAGAGGGCTTGTCGAATATCTGGGGGTAAATAGCACTCTGACATAGCAAGGGAGACTATGTACAGCTGTAAGGAGACTATGTACAGCTGTAAGGAGACTATGTACAGCTGTAAGGAGACTGTGTACAGCTGTAAGGAGACTATGTACAGCTGTAAGGAGACTATGTACAGCTGTAAGGAGACTATGTACAGCTGTAAGGAGACTATGTACAGCTGTAAGGAGACTGTGTACAGCTGTAAGGAGACTATGTACAGCTGTAAGGAGACTATGCACAGCTGTAAGGAGACTATGTACAGCTGTAAGAAGACTATGCACAGCTGTAAGGAGACTATGCACAGCTGTAAGGAGACTATGCACAGCTGTAAGTAGACTATGCACAGCTGTAAGTAGACTATGCACAGCTGTAAGGAGACTATGCACAGCTGTAAGGAGACTATGCACAGCTGTAAGGAGACTATGCACAGCTGTAAGGATACTATGCACAGCTGTAAGGATACTATGCACAGCTGTAAGGAGACTATGCACAGCTGTAAGGAGACTATGCACAGCTGTAAGGAGACTATGCACAGCTGTAAGGAGACTATGCACAGCTGTAAGGAGACTATGTACAGCTGTAAGAAGACTATGTACAGCTGTAAGGGTACTATGTACAGCCTTAATGAGAATATGTACAGCTGTAAGGATACTATGTACAGCTGTAAGGAGACTATGTACAGCTGTAAGGAGACTATGTACAGCTGTAAGGAGACTATGCACAGCTGTAAGGAGACTATGCACAGCTGTAAGAAGACTATGCACAGCTGTAAGGAGACTATGCACAGCTGTAAGGAGACTATGCACAGCTGTAAGGAGACTATGCACAGCTGTAAGGAGACTATGCACAGCTGTAAGGAGACTATGCACAGCTGTAAGGAGACTATGCACAGCTGTAAGGAGACTATGCACAGCTGTAAGGAGACTATGCACAGCTGTAAGGAGACTATGCACAGCTGTAAGGAGACTATGCACAGCTGTAAGGAGACTATGCACAGCTGTAAGGAGACTATGCACAGCTGTAAGGAGACTATGCACAGCTGTAAGGAGACTATGCACAGCTGTAAGGAGACTATGCACAGCTGTAAGGAGACTATGCACAGCTGTAAGGAGACTATGCACAGCTGTAAGTAGACTATGCACAGCTGTAAGTAGACTATGCACAGCTGTAAGTAGACTATGCACAGCTGTAAGGAGACTATGCACAGCTGTAAGGAGACTATGTACAGCTGTAAGGAGACTATGTACAGCTGTAAGGAGACTATGTACAGCTGTAAGGAGACTATGTACAGCTGTAAGGAGACTATGTACAGCTGTAAGGAGACTATGCACAGCTGTAAGGAGACTATGCACAGCTGTAAGGAGACTATGCACAGCTGTAAGGAGACTATGCACAGCGTAAGTAGACTATGCACAGCTGTAAGTAGACTATGCACAGCTGTAAGTAGACTATGCACAGCTGTAAGGAGACTATGCACAGCTGTAAGGAGACTATGCACAGCTGTAAGGAGACTATGCACAGCTGTAAGGAGACTATGCACAGCTGTAAGGAGACTATGCACAGCTGTAAGGAGACTATGCACAGCTGTAAGGAGACTATGCACAGCTGTAAGGAGACTATGTACAGCTGTAAGAAGACTATGTACAGCTGTAAGGGTACTATGTACAGCCTAATGAGAATATGTACAGCTGTAAGGATACTATGTACAGCTGTAAGGAGACTATGTACAGCTGTAAGGAGACTATGTACAGCTGTAAACAGACTATGCACAGCTGTAAGGAGACTATGTACAGCTGTAAGGAGACTATGCACAGCTGTAAGGAGACTATGCACAGCTGTAAGGAGACTATGCACAGCTGTAAGGAGACTATGCACAGCTGTAAGGAGACTATGCACAGCGTAAGTAGACTATGCACAGCTGTAAGTAGACTATGCACAGCTGTAAGTAGACTATGCACAGCTGTAAGGAGACTATGTACAGCTGTAAGGAGACTATGTACAGCTGTAAGGAGATTATGTACAGCTGTAAGGAGACTATGTACAGCTGTAAGGAGACTATGTACAGCTGTAAGGAGACTATGTACAGCTGTAAGGAGACTATGTACAGTTGTAAGGAGACTATGTACAGCTGTAAGGAGACTATGTACAGCTGTAAGGAGACTATGTACAGCTGTAAGGAGACCATGTACAGCTGTAAGGAGACTATGTACAGCTGTAAGGAGACTCACCCGAAAAGTAAGGCGGACAAAGGATTTGCCTCGGCTCGTGGATTGGGCCTCTTCTTCTCCTCCTTGTTGGCGTCCATGTCGAGTGGGACGTACAGACGCTCAGGCGCCGCGGTGCCTCTTCATATGGGGTGGCAGTAGGAGTGCCCTGGAACACAAGATCTCATTCAGCTACTAGACGCTGCATCTTGTGTTACCACCCCGCCGGCATACACTCAGATAAACTATCTAATTACTATGAGGTAGGGAGACTTTAGAGGAAGTGTACCCGCATTTGCGTGGAAGAAGAGTGGAAAAACTACCGTCGGGATACCCAAACCGAGTCCGTCACACTCCTTATTTTAAAGCTACGGCTACATTAGACGCGGACCAATCGTCGAGAGAGGTTTGGCCGGTTACACACAGGGCGGAGAAGTTACCGCGCCGCTCAAAGAATCGTCCAAGTTTTCACACTCGACGGTAAAAATCACCGTCTCCGTCGCTATGAGCAATAAACGCTATCGACCCGTTTATGGTATGTACTCGATATCTGGAATCGAGGAGTGAAGTGTGCTCTTTCTAAGTTGTGGTTTTATTACAATTTAATAGTTTTAAGTTTTAGATTATATATTGATTAGTATTGTTTGAAATGGACAGAGAACAAATTCTTGCTTTATGGTTATCTCGTCTCCGAAGAAAGAGGAGAAGAAAAATATAGGCTTATTTGGGTTAGGAATTGGGAAGGCTTAACTTAGAGGAAATGCACCCGTGTTTGCGTGAGGGGGGAAGAGAGTTAAAACCACCCTCAGTGCAAAAGACCGGGATCGAACCTCAGATCTCCCCATCTTCGTCAGTCTGGTTTACTGCGAGAGTAACGCGCTAGGTGACGTGACCACCGAAACGGATGTCTGACAGTTATTAGATCTATTTTCGTATATTCATACGCCAAGTCATGTGATCTGCAGTTGTCACTTTTTATCAATATATATAATAAAAATGTGATCAATTATGTCCGCATATTAATATGTTTGTGTTTTCTAAGAAACCCTTCCTGTAAAAAGTGGACTGTATGTGCTATCGCGGGGGGGGGGGGGGGGGGGGGCGCAGGGGTTAGCAACGGGGACTGCACAGAATGCTCTTGGTTGGAAGTTTGTCCGTCACACATCCGATAATCTTAAAGCCGACAAATTATTAGTTTGACGTCTACTGACATTCCCACCACTACTTTAAAAAAATAAATGGTACGGCACACCGCACAGACTTTCTCTCTCTTTCTATAAACTCGTAAGATTTCTGAACTGAATAATGTACAATGTATCATCACCACTCCCATAAGAACACGCATAAAATAATATACAATGATATAGAATCAATGAGAAAAGAGGCGCATCTTTGTCCACCTAAGAACATTTCAAACAGTTTAATGTATTCCACAAGGGTCAACACTTCGTATTAAAATTTCGATTTCTGGTTAAAATTTTAACATTTTAAAAGATGTTGCAGATCTTCAAGTCATCGCATTGATATTTAATTATTCATTTATACATTTTGACCAATAAAAAATGTAAATATTGACTATTGAGTCTAAAATGGAGATAGATCATTGCTATGCAAACATTTCTCCTTAGAGATTTAAGGAAAAATAACATACTTTTTTTAGATACTTACTTATATTTAATTACTCTATGGCATTGGAGTATTAATGCGTTAAGACTTAAGTAGTATATGTTTACAACTAAAGCTCACAAATTGTATTAATATATTTGCAAATATCTCAGAAACTGCTGCTTTTATAAAAATATATGTCAAATAAAAGTTTTTTATTTCTAATAGTCCTACAATTTTGCAATGATAAGTTGTTTAGTTTCTCCAATAGTTGTGGAGATACGGAAATTAACGCTTCTGTAATGTACCCTAAAAATCATTTTCATAGGAAAATGAAAATAGCCAGTTTATTTATAATCTTAATCAACGCCTAGATACGAATTTTAATCAAAATCGTTTGAGCAGATTTTGAGAAAACCAAATTTTTCTCTTTTCGTCCTTCAGTAAACTACCCTTAATTTTAAGTTTTTATAGACACACAGACAGACGGCATTGCAAAGACTATTTTTTAGGGTTCGGGGGGTCATGAGACGTCGACATCCATCAACATTTCAGGTTAGTTTTTTTTTTTACGGTCGCAATACTTAAACTTTAATGTCCAAAAAGGTAAAAAAATTCATATAATTGCGTATATATTGAAAGTTATTGATTTTATAAAAATATGTTTCGGATAAAATATCTGTATTATAAATATATATACATATTTGTAATGCTAAGTAATTTCATATCTCAAATAGTTTCGGAGCTATTTAAAAAAATGTTAATTTACGCATCAGACCGGAGCCCTTAAAGCCATTTTGCCGAGATATTGAGGGTAGCCATTTTGTTTGGAATATTTATTAATGTTTATAAATGAAATTTAATCAAAATCGTTTGAGCCGATTTTGAGAAAATCGACTTTTTCTCTTTTTGCCATTCAGTAAACTACCCTTAATTTTAAGTTTTAATAGACACACCGACAGACGGCATTGCAAAGACTATTTTTAAGGGTTCGGGGGGTCATGAGACGTCGACATCCATCAACATTTCAGGTTAGTTTTTCTTACGGTCGCAATACTTAAGCTTTAATGCCCAAAAAGTTAAAAAAATATATATAATTGCGTATATATTGAAAGTTATTGATTTTATAAAAATATGTTTCGAGTAAAATATTTGTATTATAAATATATATACATATTTGTAATGCTAAGTAATTTCATATCTCAAATAGTTTCGGAGCTATTATAAAAAATGTTAATTTACGCATCAGACCGGAGCCCTTAAAACGATTTTGCCGAAATATTGAGAGTAAACATTTTGTTTGGAATATTTATTTATGTTCATAAACGAAATTTAATCAAAATCGTTAGAGCCGATTTTGAGAAAATCGACTTTTTCTCTTTTTGCCATTTAGTAAATACCCTTAATTTTAAGTTTTAATAGACACACAGACAGACGGCATTGCAAAGACTATTTTTAAGGGTTCGGGGGGTCATGAGACGTCGACATCCATCAACATTTCAGGTTAGTTTTTCTTACGGTCGCAATACTTAAGCTTTAATGCCCAAAAAGTTAAAAATATATATATAATTGCGTCTATATTGAAAGTTATTGATTTTATAAAAATATGTTTCGAATAAAATATTTGTATTATAAATATATATACATATTTGTAATGCTAAGTAATTTCATATCTCAAATAGTTTCGGAGCTATTATAAAAAATGTTAATTTACGCATCAGACCGGAGCCCTTAAAACGATTTTGCCGAAATATTGAGAGTAGCCATTTTGTTTGGAATATTTATTTATGTTCATAAATGAAATTTAATCAAAATCGTTAGAGCCGATTTTGAGAAAATCGACTTTTTCTCTTTTTTCCCTTCAGTAAACTACCCTTAATTTTAGGGGTAGATATCCAATTCCAAAAACCCCTCGGGGCAACCCTATGAAAACCCTAGATATCAAGTTTCAGCTCAATCGGTAAAATAGTTTAGGCTCTAGTTGGAGGTACAGACAGACAGACAGACAGACAGACGGAAATTCAAAAACCACTTTTTCGGATTCAGGAAGTCATGAAACGTCAAAATTCATCAAAATCTCGAGTTCGATTTTTTTGACGATCACAATACTTTCTCTACCTGTAAGATAGAGAGAAAGTAAAAAGCGAAGGACATTTTTTCTGTGTGTGAGTGATGTAATTAAGACTCATTTGCCTTAAGGGCCGCCTTGAAGAGCTAAGGGCTCTTTTATGCGCGCGGTTGCTGGGCCGATGCGTTGTGTAACTGCATTGAGTTATAATACAGTAGCCCCATGGCTTCTTTGGTGCTGACTGACAAGTTCACAGCTGACTTCTGACAGTCAACATTTAGGTATATACCTACATTTTGACTGTCAGAAGTGACAACTGCTAAAGACATGTTTTTTGTAGATCATATAGTTCGGCGTAGGGATACATAATTTGGTCTGGTAGCTTTTCAAAGCCGTCAGAAGTCAGCTGTGAGCTGTCAGTCAGCACCACAGAAGCTAAAACTGAGGTATAGTCACTTTATACACGCGCGGTAACGGTAAACCTTCCGCCGCGTTATGTAATTCCAGCAGCTGGTAGTTAGAGCCCGCAGCGTTCGAGCGGTTTCTAAATACATTGAGTGTAATGCGACCTTTTATACAAGCGGTAGCGGCCTGCGGTCAGCTCGCATGGTTGCCAACTGAACTGCACCAACTTCAGTGGTGCCCTCCCGTCAGTTTACCGGCTGTTATTTACGTGTGAAGTTGTGTTGTATTTGAATATGGAAGAATTCAACAATGAACGTTTCATCGATGAGTTTAGAGAAAGACCAAATATATGGAACTCGGAACTGAGGATTTTTGCTAGGCTTGGTATCACTGCGCGCCCAACTATTTCGCCTACAGTGGTAGCGTTTGAAAAACGCATGTTATAAAATTGGAATTAGCGGATCCGCCGCTGCCGCGTGCATAAAAGAGGCCTAAGCGCGTCGTTGCCGAAACCTTGCTACTGACATCTATCGGCAGGTTTTAAAACGGCGCACCGCACAGACTTTTCTCTCGCCTTTATCTTAAAATAGACATTTACTAAAAACTAGTTATATTTGTGAAACGAACTAATAGGTCTATTCATTGTTGTAGAAACACTACACCAAAGAAAATAAATGAAATTATATACACACTGACAACACTGTTACTTACTCTATGGCATTAGGAACTAGGAACATTGTTACAAAACAATTGAGAAAAGAGAAGCATATTTGTCCACCAAAGAGAATAAGATTCAAATTGATTTTCAAAGACCTGGATTAAAAAGTAAATATATTTGCTTATAGCTCAGAAACTATTTGTTTTGTAAAAATATATTTCAAATAGAATATTTATATCTTTAATAGTACTACAACTTTATAATGATAATTTATTTCGTTATCTCAAATAGTTGCAAAAAAATAATAAAAATTATAAAATCTTCCTTCTGTAAAGTACCCTCAAAGTAATTTTCATCAGAAAATGAGAATTTCCTTCTTGTTTTATAATGATAAACATTGTCTAGATATAAAATTTAATCAAAATCGTTAGAGCGAATTTTGAGAAAATCAATTCTTTCTCTTTTTGTCCTTCAGTAAATTACCCTTAATTCTAGGGTTGAATGTCTAATTTTAAAAAAACGTCAGGGGGACTTTATGAGAACCCCCAGATATGAAGTTTGAGCCCAATCGGTAAATTAGTTTCGGCTCTAGCCCGACTTACAGACAGACGGCATCGCGAAACCACTTTTTGTTTTGTTTTTGTTCCAAGGGGGTCATGAAACGTCGACATTAATCAAAATCTCGAGTTCGATTTTTTTTTGTCGATCACAATACTCCGAAGTGTCGAGAAAAAGTAAAAATGTGTATTTACATTCTTAGCCCGTTTAATTAATGATGTAAAGAGAAATTATATACAGTAATCCATAAGGAGATTTTGACAACATTTTAGATTAACTTTATAATCAAGGCGTACCTGTGACGTCACGGCAGGATTTCCCCTGTTAGTGAATTTACGGTGTGTTTTTTTTTCCAGCGAGTTTTAAAGATATAACGTTGAAACAAAAACTATAAATTCCTAAATAATTCTAAAATAGTCTTATAATGGGATGAAACTATTTTTATCTTGAAGTAGTTTTTTTTGTAAACGTATTTAAAAAAAAATACATTTCCTACAACTCGGGCTATTAAGTTTGATCACGAAAATGTCCTGTAGGAGTCTTCCTGCCAAGATGTAAACTAAAAAAATGTCAGTGGTATCAAATGTCTATCTAGAATAGGAAACATGGAAAAGAGGTAATTTTAAAAAGCAAGTCGATGTTGACAAGGAGCAACTAGTATATAGTGAGTGTGTGTGGTAAACTCGTTACAGGAAGCGGGGGGAGTGTTATTAGAGGATACACAAGAGGCCTCACAGGGTGAACTGCTCATCATGTTCCGTCTCTTTCTATTTCGTACATTGGCGTCTAAATCTTCTTCTCACATGTTCGCCGAAAATGGAAAGCAGAATCTTCCTCAGTGGCACAGAAATTCACACGCTGTCTGTTGACCCATAATGCATTGCAACGCTAACTTAAAATAGTTGATTATCAACATATTCTATTTTCTAGTAGATAAAGAGATATTTTATATCATTCTATCGGTGGATGTTTACAAATTATAACGCTGTGTTGTGGCACAATCCAAAACATCGACACACACGCTTTACATTAACGGATTATTTCAAATCCCGTCACAACGGCCAATGAAGCTGTCTGCTCGCTTCTAGCTCTACAGCGCATGCGCACTGATTTGAGATATAGTTGGTTCTAAGATTTGATTGGTTCTCCCGTGTCAAACATCTCGGGCAGAGCGGACAAAGTAGAGACTGGTTGAACTTTAAGCCGGACCACAGCTCGCGCCGATGAGGCGGAAATGATTGGCTTAGAGCTTCTCCTCACGTGATTACGTTTCTGTTCTGCTCTGGGGTTTTTTTTTCCGGGTGAACGTTTGAATCCACAGTAAGTGTGATAGCGCTCAAGTCTGCTTAGGTGCGTCAAGTTAAGATGCAACCCCCGTCTTCGCAAAAAAAATAGCTTCGAAATCTTCAAGTAGACAACATCGTTGGTGAATCAAATGAAACATATTTCTAGAATAACAAAATGATAGTGACTTTCAATCAACGTTGGCGGCGGGAAAGTGGGCTCTCGACAAAAAAAAAAAAAATCAAGGTCTAACAAACATGATGCGCTATTTAAAAAAAATACAGCGCCGTTATCACTTACCTGGTGTCGAATTTCCCAGTTGAGTGAGAGGACAGTGATAACAGCGAGATAAGCAGTGACAACTATGTCTGGACACTCGAGATAAGAAACATGACTCGAGGCAGAGGTTAATAAGATTGGGTGGTATCAGGGACTTCCAAGGGGAACAAATCTCACATCGGGACAAGGTCATTTTGCGGAATGAATGGACTACACTGATATTTGTCTGAAACTAAAGTTAACAGAAGAAATTGGTTGTTGGGTTAACTCCGAGCGCAACAGAAAATAATACACTATCGAGTCGTGATTATCCGGCATTCCGGGACGGATAATACGAAGGGCCGGATAAACGCGACTCAAGTGATGGACCGTTCATGTATTTGCAGTAAGAATCTAGCGCAGGGGTAACCAATTATTTTTTATGGGAGGTCCCTTTTAAAAACTCGACATAACTCTGCGGTCCGGCAAAACTTTAACATTGACTGGTTCAAGCCCTATAGGACTATACTAGTTCAAAAAAGTGATTTTCTTTCCTTTTAGTTATTTTACTTATTTATCATTGCTGTCCTTTCATGTCTACTACCCGCCCACCACAGAAATAACATCATTTCTTCTGTTTATCGCTGTCTCATTAAGGTCATTAAAAATGTCTCTGCGGGCCGCGGTCCGCCATCTGGTGACCACTGATCTAGCGGTTTGTTCCCACGACCTTTTTTTGTTTGTTTTTTTCATTGAAATTTACAGTGGTAATATCACCTCGGCGGTTCACTTTTGTCTGGCCAAATATCCCCTTTTTCACCATCTAATATTTTTTATTTGATTTATTGAACCTAAAACTCTTAACCTTAAAAAAATATTAGAAATACATTTTATAATCAATATTTAATGTATTCTTGCCATAAAAATAAAATATTGAGATTGTGGATATTAGTAAAACATATAAAAGAATGTCCGAGCTATCGCTTATTACATAGTGCGACTATTATTATTATTATTATTATTATTAGCACCGCGTCTTACTACCCGTTCGGGTTATACGCACTTACGCTAATGTGTAATGGTAGGGTGATTGTGAGATGAAATGGAGGACCTACAGTTTAACGTGGGATCCGAACCACGGTGGAGGCCTGGCATTCCACACATTCACAAGTTGTGATTAATACACGTCTTGTCAGAGGTGAAGGAAGGGTTTGGTAATCAGATAAATCTGTGCCGGGACCGAGGATTGAACCCGGACCCCAAGCACAGAAGTCTGACACCTTACCCTAGACCACCAGGTCACCCCATAGTGCGACTAAATAATTGGGTACTACTTCATCATATATTTGAGATTTTAAAACTTTTTTTTTCTCTTCTACTTAAAGAAGTTAAATTTATTATTTTGCACATGGCTGTCTCTTCATTTCCAAGTGTTGGTGTTTTTTTATCACCACGTATTACTTCCTTTTACCCGCTTCGGTGGCCGCGTGCTCTAACACGCTACTCTCGTTTTGGACTAGACTGCCTAAGACACGGAGATCGGGGTTCAATCCCAGTCGGGTGCAGTGAGGGTGGTTCCCTCTAGACGGTTTTCCACTCTCCCTCCGCGCAAATGCGGGTGCACTTCCTCTAAATTAAGTCTTCATAATCCCAAACTTATTAGTGTAATTAGTACAACTAGGCGTATAACCCGAATGGGTAGTAAGAAGCGGCGCTAAAAAATAAATAAATACTTCCTGTTCAGGTTATACGCATATGAGATAGTTACTCTATTGGTGTAGAGATGAGGAAGGAAATATTTGAGAGGTAATCTACCCGCATTTGCGTGGAAGGAGAGTGAGAAACCATTTAGGAAAAGATCACCCTCAAAAGACCCAAACGAGATAAGAACTCGGATATCTCAGTTTTCAGCACGCCGCGCCGGGCCAACACGAGAGCTGATAGATGTGTTAGATACCAAGTGTCGCTGTCAGTTAGTTTGTAAGTCATGTGGTCTGAGACAGCGGTAAGCCTTCACTCGTCTGACGGGTTCCAGAAGGCAGCTCTCAAACATCCAAGACTCAAGGTCACACATTGATCATTACGAGAGTAAATACAGTAATCAAATCTGTGAGGGACACGCTTTTGAAATAATACTGTCAGACCTTGTGTTGATACAAACTGGAGACACTAGATACTGTGACGAGACAAACTGCAGATACTAGATACTGTGACGAGACAAACTGCAGATACTAGATACTGTGACGAGACAAACTGCAGACACTAGATACTGTGACGAGACAAACTGCAGATACTAGATACTGTGACGAGACAAACTGCAGACACTAGATACTGTGACAAGACAAACTGCAGACACTAGATACTGTGACGAGACAAACTGCAGACACTAGATACTGTGACGAGACAAACTGCAGACACTAGATACTGTGACGAGACAAACTGCAGACACTAGATACTGTGACAAGACAAACTACAGACACTAGATACTGTGACGATACAAACTGCAGACACTAGATACTGTGACGAGACAAACTGCAGATACTAGATACTGTGACGAGACAAACTGCAGATACTAGATACTGTGACGAGACAAACTGCAGACACTAGATACTGTGACGAGACAAACTGCAGATACTAGATACTGTGACGAGACAAACTGCAGGACACCTAGATACTGGTGACATGACAAATTGCTGCAGAACCTACATACTGTACGAGACAAACTGCAGACCTAGATACGTGACGAGACAAAACCAGAACATAATACTGTGTCGAGACAAACTGCAGAAATAGTTACTGTGACAGAAAGATGCGGGCACTAGAACTGTGACGATACAATCTGCCGCATAGATGCGTGAAGAGTACAAACTGTAGGACACTAGATACTGACGAAAACAAACGGCTAAGAACTATACAGTTTTCAGTGACGAGACAAACTGCAGACACAAGATACTGGTGACCAAGAACTACAGTACTTGTACTGTGACGATACACTAAGCAGACACTAGATACTGTGACGAGTACAGCAGCACTAATACGTGCCGAGACAACTGCAAGATACTAATACTGTGACGAGAGTAAATGCAGACACAAATCTGTGAGAGACAAACTGCAACATAGATACTGTGACGATACAAACTGCAGACACTAGATACTGTGACAAGACAAACTGCAGAACAGTAATACTGTGACAAGACAAACTAAAGACACTAGATACTGTGACGAGACAAACTGCAGACACTAGATACGTGACGAGACAAACTGCAGACACTAGATACTGTGACGAGACAAACTGCAGACTATAGATACTGTGACGAGACAAACTGCAGACACTAGATACTGTGACGAGA
Organism: Timema podura; assembly: GCA_033556935.1. NCBI lineage: Eukaryota > Metazoa > Arthropoda > Insecta > Phasmatodea > Timematidae > Timema > Timema podura. The sequence continues at coordinate 5,714,705 of JAVRXN010000014.1, read as the reverse complement.
CAAACTGCAGATACTAGATACTGTGACGATACAAACTGCAGACACTAGATACTGTGACAGACAAACTACAGACATATATACTGTGACAAGACAAACTAAGACACTAGATACTGTGACGATACAAACTGCAGACACTAGATACTGTGACGAGATAAACTGCAGACACTAGATACTGTGACAGAGACAAACTCAGACACTAGATACTGTGACAAGACAAACTACAGACATAGATACTGTGACGATACAAACTGCAGACACTAGATACTGTGACGAGACAAACTGCAGATACTAGATACTGTGACGATACAAACTGCAGACACTAGATACTGTGACGATACAAACTGCAGACATAGATACTGTGAACAGACAAACTACAGGAGACACTATATACTGTGACAGACAAACTGAGACACAGATACTGTAATATGACTAACTGGTGCATGATCTAGAGTCATCACTTTCTCAATGACTTGACCACAAATGAGGAGTAGAGGTTCGAATCCGACGGTGATTGGGGTGGTTTCCTAAATGTTGTTCAACTCTCCCACGCAAATGCGGGTAAAACATCCAGTAAATTCAACCTTCTGATAACTATATTTTGTCAGTCATAACGCAATTCAGGTAAGATCTTCAGCAAAACCCTGTCCTCTACACTACTTACACTGTGATAGTATGTTCGGACGGGTATAAACGCGTCCTTCTGTATCAGTGTTAATAATTCTCAGACGGCTAGTATTGACGGGCGCACAGTTTGTTGGTTAAATATGGGCATATATTATGAAAGCGCCCCAGACTATCATTCTGTGCCGCGAACTGAGACACGTGACCTCGCTTGTACTGGCCCATCACTCAGGACGTCAGGTGACAAAACTCCCACGACCGACCTTGAGTAACTCCTGGGTCCGTTACTTGTCTTCCTTCCTCAAACAAACACTTCTAACTCCACAGGAACGCTTTGTACTAATACTTTCTTCTCACGGAACGTTGTATCAAATTATTTCTCTTACTCACGGAAAGCTTGTACATACTTTCTTACTCGACGGAAAGCTGTACAAAATAATATTTCTTACTAACGGAACGCTTGTTAAATATTGTCTTATACGGAAAGCCTTGTACAATACTTTCTTACTCCAGTGCACGGAAAGCTTGTACCATACCTTACTCAGGAAAGTTGTACAAATACTTCTTACTCACGACCGCTTGACTAATACTTTCTTTACTACCGTAACGCTTGTACAATACTTTCTTACTCACGGAAAGCTTGTACAATACTTTCTTACTCACGGAAAGCTTGTACAATACTTTCTTACTCACGGAAACGCTTGTACAATACTTTCTTACTCACGGAAAGCTTGTACAATACTTTCTTACTCACGGAAACGCTTGTACAATACTTTCCTATCCACGGAATCCTGTACAAACTTTCTACCACGTACGCTTGTACTATATTTACTCGGAACGCTTGTACAATACTTTCTTACTCACGGAAAGCTTGTACAATACTTTCTTACTCACGGAAAGCTTGTACAATACTTTCTTACTCACGGAAAGCTTGTACAATACTTTCTTACTCACGGAACGCTTGTACAATACTTTCTTACTCACGGAACGCTTGTACAATACTTTCTTACTCACGGAAAGCTTGTACAATACTTTCTTACTCACGGAAAGCTTGTACAATACTTTCTTACTCACGGAAAGCTTGTACAATACTTTCTTACTCACGGAACGCTTGTACAATACTTTCTTACTCACGGAACGCTTGTACAATACTTTCTTACTCACGGAAAGCTTGTACAATACTTTCTTACTCACGGAAAGCTTGTACAATACTTTCTTACTCACGGAAAGCTTGTACAATACTTTCTTACTCACGGAACGCTTGTACAATACTTTCTTACTCACGGAACGCTTGTACAATACTTTCTTACTCATGGAAATCTTGTACAATACTTTATTGCATAGTAATGTCCACCCAATCCTACAAGAAAACAGAAAATTATCTCCATGTTATCCTTGTATCCTTATATTGACACTATTAAATAGGATGAGGAAGGTAGAATTTAAACGAAATGTACCCCTCATTTGTGCGTAGAGTGGATAACTCTCTAAGGAAAAAATATTTCATCAAGTGTTCATTCACGCGACGCTACCACAGTACCCTCTAGTGTTCATTCCCGTGACGTTACAACAGTACCCTCTAGTGTTCATTCCCGTGACGCAACCACAGTAACCTCTAGTGTTCATTCCCGTGACGTTACCACAGTACCCTCTAGTGTTCATTCCCGTGACGTTACCACAGTACCCTCTAGTGTTCATTCCCGTGACGTTACCACAGTACCCTCTAGTGTTCATTCCCGTGACGTTACCATAGTAACCTTTAGTGTTCATCCCCGTGACGTTACCACAGTACCCTCTAGGTTCATCCGTGGGACGGTTACCACAGTACCCTCTTAGTGGTCATACCGTGACCTAACACAGTAAACTTTTAGTGTTCATCCCCGTGACGTTACCACAGTACCTCTAGTGTTCATATCCCGTGACGTTACCACAGTACCCTCTTGTGTTCATTCCCGTGACGTTACCACAGTACCCTCTAGTGTTCATTCCCGTGACGCTACCACAGTACCCTCTAGTGTTCATCCCGTGACGTTACCACAGTACCCTCTAGTGTTCATTCCGCGGACGTACCACAGTAACCCTTAGTGTTCATTCCCGTGACGTTACCACAGTACCCTCTAGTGTTCATTCCCGTGACGTTACCACAGTACCCTCTAGTGTTCATTCCCGTGACGTTTCCACAGTACCCTCTAGTGTTCATTCCCGTGACGTTACCACAGTAACCTCTAGTGTTCATTCCCGTGACGCTACCACAGTACCCTCTAGTGTTCATTCCCGTGACGTTACCACAGTACCCTTTAGTGTTCATCCCGTGACGCTACCACAGTACCCTCTAGTGTTCATTCCCGTGACGCTACCACAGTACCTTCTAGTGTTCATTCCCGTGACGCTACCACAGTACCCTCTAGTGTTCAATTCCCGTGACGCTACCACAGTACCTTCTAGTGTTCATTCCGTGGACGCTACCACAGTACCTTCTAGTGTTCATTCCCGTGACGTACCACAGTACCTCTAGTGTTCATTCCGTGACGTTACCACAGTACCTCTAGTGTCATTCCCGTGACGCTACCACAGTACATTCTAGTGTCATTCCGTGACGTTACCACAGTACTAGTGTTCATTCCCGTGACGTACCACAGACCTCAGTGTTCATTCGTGACGCTACCAGTACCCCGCCTCATGGCTACGCTGCCTCACTCGATCAAGGTACCTGCGTGCTATTTTTACCGAGTGCTCTCCTGTTGAATATATCTCTCTACCGGGAGGTTATCAAGTCGTGAGACAGGGAGGACAACGGCTGTGTGATAGCAAGGAGGAAACGGTCATGTTGATAGCATAGAGAAAACGGGCTGTGAGATAGTATAGGGACAACGGTGTGAGTAGCAAGGTGAAAAATGGTGTGGGATAGCGAGGAGGGACACGGTGTTGAGTATGTAATAGGAAACGGCTGTGAGATAGCAATGGAGTAACTAGGTAGTTGGGATGTAGGAGGACACGGTTGTCATGATAGAACACTAGGGACACGCTGTGAGAAGCACATGAACACACGGGTCGATGCAAATGCAGAGGGAGGACAAACGCTTGTGAATAGTAACAGGACAACGGCTGTGAGATAGCAAGGAGGAAAAATGGCTGTGGGATAGCGAGGAGGGACAACGGCTGTGAGATAGTAACTAGGGACAACGGCTGTGAGATAGCAAGGAGGAAAAATGGCTGTGAGATAGGGAGGAGGGACAACGGCTGTGAGATAGCAAGGAGGAACAACGGCTGTGGGATAGCAAGGAGGAAAAATGGCTGTGAGATAGGGAGGAGGGACAACGGCTGTGAGATAGCAAGGAGGAACAACGGCTGTGGGATAGCAAGGAGGAAAAATGGCTGTGAGATAGGGAACGGCGTAATAATGTATGTTTGTATGTATGTGTGTGTATGTATGTATGTGTGTGTATGTATGTATGTGTATGTATGTATGTGTGTATGTATGTATGTATGTATGTATGTATGTATGTATGTATGTATGTATGTATGTATTGTATGTATGTATGTATGTATGTATGTATGTATGTATGTATGTATGTATGTATGTATGTATGTATGTATGTATGTATGTATGTATGTATGTATGTATGTATGTATGTATGTTTGTATGTATGTATGTATGTATGTATGTCACCTAAGCAAGCACAGGGCCGTGTGTGACCACACCACTTGCACACCCCGAGGTCCACTGCACAATGCACGCAGGGCAGGAAAACTGTACCTCTGTCACATCTAGAGACAGGCACGACAGTAAGTTATTCCAGTGTTGCGCCTGCGCTCTTCTCAATGTGCTGGAGACCACTCAAACACGCGTGTTAGGCCGCCTTTATACTAGGAAACTCCAAGGAAATTGGTTTCATAAAATCAATTTCATGTGAAATTAAAATACATTGGGTCAAATGGGAGCGTTTATAGTAGCCCGCAATCGATTTAGTGGTTGGAAACAGTTTCCGTCGAGTTGCACAGAGTGAAACCGACCCCGAAATTCGGGTGAAACTCGCTGTAGGGGGGCATTGTTTCAAATGTAGCCGTTTATTTTATTAGGAAACCAATTGCATGAAACTGACCTCCCTCAATGCGCCCCCTCACATTTTATAATTCAACTAGCGGACCCGACAGACGTTGTCCTGCCCGAACGTTGGCTTTTCGTTTGGGTGACATAATTGATTTCGATAATAAAACAAATACTATGTGATCATCACAATTACAAATTCACAATGAACTCCAATTAGTGAGTAACACAAATATTACAAATAATGGGTGGTGGTGGTGGGGGGGGGGGGGGCCGGGGCAGGGGTGAAATTTTGAGGTTACATGTTCTGATATGAAAAAAATCTAAAAAAAAAAAATCCCCCCCAAAAAAATTCCCTAAAAAATAAAAAATAAATCTTAGAACCCGATTGCAACGCCACCTACCAGGTCCAATTGTGAATCTAAACCATCCACGGACCCACTCAAACACACACAAAAATTTCATCAAAATCGGTCCAGCCGTTTAGGAGGAGTTCAGTGACATACACACGTACAGAAGAAATATATATATTAAGATATTAAGAAGATAATATATCGGGATTCCATAGTATTTCTTCAAAGCGTGCTATAAAATCAATTATTATTTATTTTAAACTTATATATATATATATATATATATTCTTCAAACGTCCATACAAAACTTTATGTAGCCTAGCAGTTCATGGAATGATGCTCTTGACATCCGGAAATAATAGAATTTCTTTTCGTCAGCGCACAGCTCATCAAATAATTAAACTACTATAAAGCCCCATGGCTGACTCACTCACTGACATTAATGTTTACTCACTTACAGATGAGCTAGAAACTTGAAATTTGGCGAACTTATAGCTCTAGTGTTGTAACCAACGGGAAAATTCCAAAAAGTTTTAAAAAATAAATTTTTAACCCCTGAAAAAAATTCAAAACGGCGGAGCAACTTTAAAGTCGGTGCGGACCTTTCTTTGGAGGTCTCTTGTGGCTAAACGGTAAGACCTATCAAAAAACGGATTGCAACAACAGCTGCGGATTTGGCGAGATCTATAAGTTTGGTCCTATTACTTTTTGTCGTATCCCCATCTGTTATACCTTAGATAGAGATAGATTTTTTGTTTTTGGTAATTTTTTTACATTCTCCACACATTTTTTAAATTTCAAAACAACGCTGGAATTAAATCAGTTTACATCCACTCGCAAAGAAAACCCACTGGGGGTGAGTGTATAGTATAATATACCAGTGTCTTCACGTGAAGATGGCATCGGATGTATTCTCATTCTTCTGTTTCTTATCTTCATTTTGCAACAACAAAAGTGGTTGTTCCTTGCAAATACATTATCACGACATGAGAGGTGCTATTTCATCTCGGTTTCTGAAACATTCCACAAGCGATGCAACGCCTCGGGGAAATTGATTGACAGTTTCACACGAAATCGATCGAATAGAACTAATTTCCTCTGAAGTTTCTTAGTATAAAGGCAGCCTTACAGTGCGCTAGCCCTGTCTGGAGGGCTATTAAAGCTTGTCGCCCATTAGTGCAAGCCGCGATGCTCCGAGTACGTCTGGAAGGTTTCTTTGGTTTATTTTTAAAATTTGCATGAAAAGGTTTGACGTATAATCTTCATATGGCCAAGATGTTATAGTAAACATTTGCTTTTTTGTTTACCACTTCTCTCCCCTAGTTTTAATTAATTAGATCTACAAGGGGAAACGTGATGATAATTACTCTAATGAAGTTGAGGAAGGGAGCATTTTAGAGGTAATACACCCGCATTTGCGTGGAAGAAGAGTTGGAAACCATTTAGGAGAAACTAGCCTCAGTAGACCAGACTAGGATTCGAACCCCGATCTCCCGGTCATCAGCAGGCCAGTCTAACACGAGAGTGACTCCTTAAACCATTCGGCCACTGAAGAGTTTTTTTTTTTACAAAATTAACTGTTGAAAGCTTAAGACAGTATTTAAATAAAGAAATGGTGTAATCAATTCCCCCCCTCCAAACAAAGTTTGTACTAAATATTTCGTTTGTTTTTTATTAATCTTGAAAGAAATGCCGCTGGAAGCAATTTGAAGATTGTTCTAATTCACCGCCAACACGAACACCGAACTCAGATAATTGAAACAAACCGCAAAATCAAATCTTTAAAATTTGAGGCAATGGAGAAAGGTGGTTCAGGGAGGGTGGGGGGAGGAAAGGAGGATAGGGTTACACCACCAATCTTCCCTAATTTTAATTAATACTTTCTCATAGAGAGTAATTATTGTGATCGTTAAAATTCTCTACCTCGATACTATGATGGTTTTATGTACCCAAGAACTAAAAAAAAAAAGTCTTGAAATTATTTTTGTACCCGCTTGTGTTTGTATGTCCCTCCCTCTGTCTGTCTGTCTGTCTCTATCTGAGGCTACAGTCGAAATGGTTCAGTGGTTTTTGCTCAGACTTGATATTAGATGATGGATTAAACAGCCAAACTATTATATTTGTTAAACGAGGTTGTAGCCGCTTCTAAATATCATATTCTTTTTAAATTTAAAAATGATACCTGGACACGGGAATCGAATCCGGGACTTTTGGGTTTAGTACGTCAATGCTCTGACCACTGAGCTATCTAGGCTCATATTTTAAGGCAGAGTCTGTGATGGACGTGTGGAAATCTTCAGCTAAATATGAGCGATCATTTAAGATCACGAGAGATCAGATTGATATTTAGATGCTATACAGAATACCTCGAGAGAGTTTTTTTTTAAAAGTTTGATTTTAGCCCTAATATTAAGAGGTATAGAACTGATATGTAATTTTTGAAAAGTCCAAATTATTATTTAAAAAGAAAAGACTTTTAACGATTCGGATTTAAAATGGGTTGACGGGATGTATCTCTCTTGACCTACCTGACCACTCAACCACTGAACCACCTCCCCTATACCTACTGCAATAACCCTCCCCAACCACCTGAGTTGTATTTATGGCACGTCCTCTGAATACACGGGAAACGAATGTTTGAATTCCCTCAACGCGACTCGCGTCTGCGACCGCAAGCCGCAGCCGCAGGATACGTTGTTTCCCTAGACGCGTCTCTTGGTCGCCAGTCGTGGGTTATGTGACATACAGATCGTTCCTCTGTTAGCAGAGTTTTTCAATTGGGTTTTTATTTAATGTTCCGTGTTATTTTGGAATAGTGTGGATAAAAAAATATACTAACTTGATCGGCCAAACTATTCCTGAGATCTCTTGCCACGTGTTGTCCTTCAGAGGGAATCCTAAATGCGCGCGTCATTCATATCTGAAAAGTTGTGTCGCCGTAACCTAAATAACGACGCGTCAAAAAATGACGCAAGACGACCTAGAGTCTGTTCACGATAGGTTTTTTTTTTTTTACCTGAATGACATTTCAAAAATCATGTGTTTAGGTTTTGGGTTGCCAACACTTGTAAAAGATCACGGTTTTGTTATAAATATTAAGTTTTTTCTTAAAAACTACGTGTTATATTTTACATTAAAAATAACGTAAACTTAAGTTTTCTCGTACTATTTAATTTATTTTAATAATTTCTTTCTACCCAATCCGAAACAATATATTAAACATAATTAAAAGTACTTATTCTTCGTTTAGGAATGTTATCTGTAATGTGTAATATAGTTCATACAAACTTCCTCCCACCCTTGTCATGACACGCGTCAAGAAACGCCTGTGTAAAATGGACCCTAGTAGTAATGTTCAATTCTTTGTCAACATTGTCAATCAATCATCCTCTATGAACACAGCCGGCGGGCACCGCCCCTGGTTTATTTCAAGGCTGTCAGTGTTGTATAACATAATACATACTGGTATCATCTGCTCTAACCCCCCCCCCCCCCTTTTCCTCCACCCCTCTCGTTAAGTTTGGACCAATTAGGGTGGAGTGCGATGTAAACAACTTTATAAAGGGCCAGGAATGGAATATTAGTAGGCAACAAACTATAGTCCAGATTGCATAGGAAGAGCCTTATCTGACCGATAGAAAGGTTTACAAGATCTACTGTCATAATATAGCCGACCTCCGTGGTCTGGAGGGTAAAATGCTCGCTCAAGACCCGATGGTCATGGGTTCGACGGATTTTTCTTGAGCGATAAAAATCTGTGACACAATTTCCTTTGGATGGGAGGTGAAACCGTCGGTCTCAAGCTTACCTTGCTTGGTTACACTATGGTGTAGCTTATAAGATAGGGCCATAGTGTAATCAGTCAAGGTAAGACTGCTACCTTGCTTAGTTCCACTATGGTGTAGCTTATAAGATAGGGTCATAGTGTAATCAGTCAAGGTAAGACTGCTACCTTGCTTAGTTCCACTATGGTGTAGCTTATAAGATAGGGTCATAGTGTAATCAGTCAAGGTAAGACTGCTACCTTGCTTAGTTCCACTATGGTGTAGCTTATAAGATAGGGTCATAGTGTAATCAGTCAAGGTAAGACTACTACCTTGCTTGGTTCCACTATGGTGTGACTTATAAGATAGGGTCATAGTGTAATCAGTCAAGGTAAGACTACTACCTTGCTTGGTTCCACTATGGCTGAGCTTGTAAGATAGGGTCATAGTGTAATCAGTCAAGGTAAGACTGCTACCTTGCTTGGTTCCACTATGGTGTAGCTATAAGATAGGGTCATAGTGTAATCAGTCAAGGTAAGACTGCTACCTTGCTTGGTTCCACTATGGTGTAGCTATAAGATAGGGTCATAGTGTAATCAGTCAAGGTAAGACTACTACCTTGCTTGGTTCCACTATGGTGTAGCTTATAAGATAGGGTCATAGTGTAATCAGTCAAGGTAAGACTGCTACCTTGCTTGGTTCCACTATGGTGTAGCTTATAAGATAGGGCCATAATGTAATCAGTCAAGGTAAGACTGCTGCTATCGTTCAGTGTAAACAGGGAGTACATAATTGTCTTGTATTGGTCCTCTAACGCACCAATGGCTGGTCACCAAGAAGATCGTATTTAATCCAAGGAGACAGGACGAGGAAGAGCCTTGAAGGAAAGCGAGAAAGGGCGGCTGAATCACATGCTCGTACCAGTGTGACCGGTTGTGGATTCAAACCACGTGCTTCTGAGTCGAGAGACAAGTTCATGGTAGAGTCTCGTGATCGCTGCGGGGCGGAGGCAGTTGGAATTAGAATAACCTGAATGGAAGGAATAAGGTCATTTGGACAAGGAAACTTATCTTAGCCCTGCATGCACATGCAATTTTGAGTTGCATCATCGATAGAGCCCCGTAAAAATTGTTTTATTTTTTAGTTAAATTTAGTTTTTTAAAATCTCACTTTTCGGTGTTATTTCGTGTTTATTCAAAATTACATGTTATCTGAGGTGTTTAATTATAATTTACATATTAAGACAATGTATACAAAATTTATTATTGAAACGTTATATATTTGTTTTAAAATTCTTTGTCAAGTTTGTCTGCATATTTCACAATTTTGTAGCCTAAAGTTAGCTTACAATACAACAAAATATTAATCAAATTACAGCATGGTCAAAATTTATGCTTAACTTCTTAATTTTGTGTTTATTTTAAGATTTTTGTGTGTGTGTAAAAGTGGTGTTATTTCATTTTGTAGGAGGATTTTGTGTAACAAGACAATTTCGTTTTATTTCGCTTTTCAAAAACATTGTAAATCATATAATATAAAAACTATCAAAAAAAAAAAAGTACTTGATTCCATCTCTGTATGGTACTTTTCGCTTTATCGCGTTTCACCATTTTTACGGGGATCTAATCAGTGAGAATCATTGACCCATATGTGAGCGTGACACATGCAACTATTCAGTCAGCCGAGTAAATAGTTTGTATTTTGCTACAAACGCGTATTTTGCTACAAACGCAATGCAACTCTAAAGTAGAGATGTGGTGGTATCGAAAGAAAAGTTTCGATACTGTACTCATTAAAAGTATCGAAAGAAAAGTATCGAAAGAAAAGTATCGATAACAGTAAGTATTGGTATCGAAATTTTAATCTGGAAAAAGCTTCTTTTTTTTTTACCTAGTACACCGTCTCCTTTGCCTTCTATTTAACGACCACAATTAAATAAAAGGGAGATGGTGATGCTACATAAAGGAAAATATAAGCAGAATTAAAAATATAACAATAATATGGTTTATTCAGTATAAACGTAGATAAAGCAAAGTACAGTGGTCTCATTATATCATTCTGAATAATGCTGAAAATAATAACGTGAAGCGCAGAATGTAAACATACCATGTTTACATTTATTACAAGTCGTCTTTAAGAGACACAAAATTACGTAGATTATAACATCAAAAGCGAAGTTAAACTACCAAAAGTGAAGTGGAGTAAGATATCCACAAAAATGAAACAAACATTAAATATTCTAGCCTGATGGGCTCCTCAAACAATTACAAGTTACAATACGAAAATTTACAATTACATAAAACATAACGCGAGAGTTTGACTTCCAGACGCTAGTCAAAATCTCCCGGGACTAACTATATCTTAGAAAAACTTAAGAATGAAATTTGGAACAAAATTAAATTATATAAAAAAAAATAACAAGCTTAAGTTTAATTCTACAGTCGCGTGAAATAGCAAAATACAAAAGTCCACACATTTTAACAATTTACATTTAAATTGACTCAATACAAAATTACCAATGGTGGATTTCAAACCAAACTAATAAACTAACCAACTAACCAACCGCGCCTAAGTGGCGGCATACAAGTTACATTTATGCGACTGAGATAATAAATCAAAAAGTTAAATATTAAGCAAAACACAAAATAAAGATTTTAACACGAAAATATTATAAGTTGAAAATGAATAGAGTTCTTTATAAGTAACTGCCATAGTTACGTTCCAATTTATGATGTATGAATGTTTATCCGATCATTGTCCAGGTAGACGACAATGATCCGTCCTCGTTCGTAGATTTTAGATAGTCAAAGTTTTTAGACAATGTCAGCCTGTTTTATAGTGATTTTCGTTGCACGGAAAGAGGGGAGGTAATTTCTAGCACGCAGTTGCTAGCTGTCATCGGTCACGTAGTCACTTTGTAGGGTTGTTCCATCGGAAAATTAGAACAAGTCGGCGATCATTGGATGTTTGTGTTGTTTGGGGAAGTTCATCTGACATCCGTCAGAGGGCGGGTGGATTGTTGTCTTCTAGCGTTTTCCATGTTGTCATTCTTCAGAATCAATCTGACTAGACGGAGAATGACCACGCGTTGATTGTAGACTTTCGTTAGCTCGGCCCCATTCTTCACGTTGGCTGCGCGGTGTCGTTCAGCTTTGGTGGCGGCTAGTGATAGAAGATTTCAAAGGTAAGTTCCTGAACAAATATGAGTAATATTACAGAAGATTGTACAGCATGAAATATACTGTGTCGTATTATCTTTCCGTATTAGCCTACAGGGACTACAACAGAGAAATGTACCATTGTAGGGATTCTATTTGGGTCGGAATTATTGAGCGGGTGGTATGAATTCTTGATAGTTACGTATCAACATTATAACGGGATGGATCCAATTGTAACTAACTGCAAGTTAACGTTACACTAGTAATAATAATAATTCCAACATTTGCATCATAATGGTAATTGTATTTTCATATTTATTTAAACACTGAAAATTATAATGATTTAACCTTATTTTAGTAAACTTAAGTCTCATGTCTATGTTACGTGTTTTATTATTACATTATTTATTATTATTATCACCGCGTCTTACTACCCGTTCGGGTTATACGCACTTACGCTAATGTGTAATGGTAGGGTGATTGTGAGATGAAATGGAGGACCTACAGTTTAACGTGGGATCCGAACCACGGTGGAGGAGGCCTGGCATTCCACACATTTATGTGTTGGAACTTGGAAGGTATTAAAGCTAGTATTTATTCTATGATGAATATTATAAAAAGTTTTACCAGTCCAGCTTTCAAAACGTCTATGAAAATGTAGCCGATGAAAAGTTATTTAAGAGCTAATTATGATTAGTAATATATTTTTTCAGTCTATTTTTCAATCCCTCTTTAACCATTAAAGTTGGTGAAAGAACAGCTATGATTTATGATGAGTTAAAAGAGATTGAATACTAGAGTTTCAGAAAATGAGTGAGAATTGAGAAATAGTGTTATTTGTTCTTCCTCCACAGTCCACCCTGCTAAATATTTAATCCCAGCATGAGTGAAAATAACAACAAATAAAGTGTTTTTTCGAGTAAGTAATACTAGTATCAAAAGGCAAGTATCGATATTAGTAAAGTATCGATACTTTTTTTTTCACATTATACTACTATAAAGCCACATGGCTGACTCACTCACTGACATTAATGTTTACCCAGTTCCAGATGAGCTAGAAACTTGAAATTTCGCAAACTTATAGCTTTTAGCCTGTAACCGACGGGAAAATTACAAAAAGTTAAAAATTCAAAATCGCGGAGCAACTTTAAAGTCAATGTGGACCTTTCTTTGGAGATCTATTGTGGCTAAACGGTAAGACCTATCAAAGAACGGATTGCACCAACAGCCGCGAATTTGTCGAGATCCACAAGTTTGGTCCTATTACTTTTTGTCGTATCTCCATCGGTTATACCTTAGATAGAGATAGATTTTTTGATTCTAGGTAAATTTTTGCACATTTTCCACACATTTTTTAATTTCAAAACAACGTTGGAATTACATTAGTTTACAACCACGTGCAAAGAAAACCCATTGGGGGTTAGAGGGCGGAGCCTCCAACGAGCAAAGCGAGTCCCTACTCTAAAGTTCGCCGACCTACTCAGGTTTTAACGTGCCTACGCGCTCTTTAAACGAAGAGTCGGCCGACATTTCTCCTCTCACATTTGAGTCTAAGTTGAAGATAATTTGTGTATCAGTAAATAGTTTGTTTTTTATTTCAATCAAGATGAATTGACACCGAACGCTCCCATGCTATGAATCAGAAAACAGTTCTTAGAACTACTCAATTTGTAATACAAGCCAAGAATTTCTACTTTCACAAGAATTATTAATGTTAAACCATTTGTATCTCATAAATAAATTACATATCAAATGTGGGTACATTATGTTTTATTATCTCAATGTTACTGTTAGTCTCTCTTCTGTCGGGATGCCAACTCTCCATATGGTATTCTGATATGTTATTGAATGTCTTAAGAGGAATAAATTTCATCAAAAACTGCTTATATTAGTTTTATAGTAGTTGAAAAATGTATTTTGGATAAGCCCGTAAATCATTATACAACTTGTAGAATCGAACTTTAAGTAGGTGTTGACTTGATATTGGGTGTGTCCATTACTGTTCCTTCCGTTTCCATTTTCTTTGATTACCAGACTAAATCCATCTCAGGACTGGTGGAAAAAGGTTACTTGGACAACTTTTGTGTTGCATGTGCGCGGACATCTCGATCGACCAACTATTCAGTCGGCTGGTCTGCGCGGAGATATCAGTCTGCCGGCCCGCGCGGAGATATCAGTCGGCCGGTCCGCACGGAGATATCAGTCGGCCGGTCCGCACGGAGATATCAGTCGGCCGGTCCACGCGGAGATATCAGTCTGTTGGACCGCGTGGAGATATCAGTCTGTCGGTCCGCGCGGAGATATCAGTCTGCCAGCCCGCGCGGAGATATCAGCCGGCCGGTCCGCGCGGAGATATCAGTCTGCCGGTCCGCGCGGAGATATCAGTCGGCTGGTCCGCGCGGAGATATCAGTCTGCCGGTCCGCGCGGAGATATCAGTCGGCTGGTCCGCGCGGAGATATCAGTCGGTTGGTCCGCGCGGAGATATCAATCTGCCGGTCCGCGCGGAGATATCAATCTGCCGGTCCGCGCGGAGATATCAATCTGCCGGTCCGCGCGGAGATATCAGTCTGCCGGTCCGCGCGGAGATATCAGTCTGCCGGTCCGCGCGGAGATATCAGTCGGCCGACTCAAAATTGCATGTGGTGCGGGCGGGGCCTTTAGTCTGAGGGAGTTTATGTAACTTTTTGGCAGTGAATCTAACACTTGGGGGGAGGGGGGAGAAGCAGGGTGTGCGACGAGTTGAGGTGACCTTGGCTGACTCTTATTTGTCTGTAAATACCGCCAAAATGAAACTGAATATGTATGACACTACTTTTTTTTGTTTAAAGACCTACAGAGTTTTTTTTTGGTAAGCCTATTTCAAACAGTGACGTAACTCAAGTTGGCCCGCCACATTGCCGAAAATTATATATCTTCTTGTCAATAGTTTGTGCTCTATTTGTGCTCATATGTGCCGGAACATGAACATTTGTGCTGTGAAACTGGGCCTTCAAGAGAACATTAAATGTGACGGGCCAAATTGAGCGTTACCTATACCATTCATTACCTGTTGAAAACTTAAGTTCAGCTGGCCAACCCCATTTTGAAAAAAAAAAAAAATCAATGTAACGAAATTCTGTTTTGTACCATTTGTTTATGCTCATAATTATATGCCCGAACATAAATATTTGTGCTCTGAAATTAGACCTTTAAGCGAAACTTTTAATGAGGCGGGCCAACTTGAGCTCAAGATAGCCCCCCACATATTGAAACACACAAAGTAACAAAATTCTATTCACGTCCATACATTGTGCACCATTTGTGCTCGTAGGTTCCCGAAAATGTACATTTGTGCTAAAAAAATGAGGCATTCTATATAATATTTAATGTGGCTAAGCATATCCTTGTGTTGAAGCACAAAACTAATACAGTAACGGACTTGCCGAAACATTAAACGCGTCATAGTAGCTATAATTAAACCGGTGCGAATCCACGTGTTCATGTTCAGGCACATATGAGCACAAATAGAGCACAAACGATTGAACAAAACAGAAATTAATTTTCGGCAAAGTGGAGGGCCAAATTGTGGTACGTCAGAAAGTGAACGTAGAAATGTAATTTAATTTTGCAGTTAACTTAACGTAAGAGTTAGTATTTCATTTGTTTGTTTATGGTGTGCAGACTTAAAGCTATCTAGTACTTCATTTGTTTGTTTATGGTGTGCAGACTTAGAGCTATTTAGTACTTCATTTGTTTGTTTATGGTGTGCAGACTTAGAGCTATTTAGTACTTCATTTGTTTGTTTATGGTGTGCAGACTTAGAGCTATTAGTGCTTAATTTGTTTGTTTATGGTGTGCAGACTTAGAGCTATTTAGTACTTCTTTTGTTTGTTTATGGTGTGCAGACTTTGAGCTATTTAGTACTTCATTTGTTTGTTTGGTGTGCAGACTTAGAGCTATTTAGTGCTTAATTTGTTTGTTTATGGTGTGCAGACTTAGAGCTATTTAGTACTTATTTTGTTTGTTTATGGTGTGCAGACTTTGAGCTATTTAGTGCTTCATTTGTTTGTTTATGGTGTGCAGACTTTGAGCTATTTAGTACTGAATTTGTTCCTAAACCATCTTTATTAACAAGAGATATATTGGCTCGGCTTTCATCGCTTCTGTGTGACGGTGTAGTCACGTGACGCCCAGCGCAGAAGGTGTGAAATTTTATTTCGCGTGTCTTTTAATGATTAAAGTCTGCGATTTTTGTATGTTAATTTTTCCAGGTTTTTATATTTAGTGTTTAAAGTTTTTCTTGTGTTTTTTTTTTCATGTACATATATACTGTGTATGTGTGTTTTATAATAGCTTTTATAAAATGTGTGTGTGTGTTTATATGTAGTATACTTACGAGGTTATTGATTTTATTTTGTACCAGCTGCGTGGATACTCATGAAAATGGTTAATTCGAATCTAGAGTATTTCGAATTTGGAGTATTTCGAATTTTCTTAGATATTCCTTGGACATCAACTGTATTAACCAAACTTTCCCAAGCGGTTTCACGTTCCAAGAATCGGATGTTTGAAAAGAACGTTAAAATGTCAGCCAAACAGTGTTCGCAATGAATGGGACTTTTTATATCAGACCCTCGTGACGTGATTCAATCCGTTCGTAGAATCAGGTCCGGATTATGATGTGGCGGAAATATGAGTTACATTCCGTTCGCCGCTGGAGTGGTGTTGACACTAACAGCTAGCAAACGTTAACAGATTTATCCATCCGCCAAACCATATGATCTGCAAGACCACATGGTCACTTTTGCCAGTCAAAAACTTTCGCAACAAACAATTTGTTTTTGATTATGTGTTTTCTTTTAACGGTTTTCACATTATGGAGACACGAACTTATAAAAATAACAGTATGTATGTTTTTTTTGTGTGTGGAAGCGCCGTCTCTGGTTAGTTTAAAATGTTTTACAAATAAGAGCGTCTAAAAGGCTGCATTCTTTTCACAAATTAAGATGGCGAACCAGCTGAGACAAGGGCGACTGATGACTTCATACAAAATGGTGTTCGGTTGTGTTCAAGCGCATGTGTTTACAAAATAAAATAAAAGGTTGTATTATTAATAATGTGTCTTTCTCTAGTTTCTAAAAAAAACACACACATTTATTTTGGTGTACAGTTATAATAAGATAAACATGTGAATATAATACTTTTTTTATTAATTATTTAATGTATTATAACATATTTTGTTGCCACAACCGCGAAACAGAAAACATGATGGTTTTATTAATATTTTTTGTTATTTCCAATTAGTTATGAAAAAAAAGCCAATTTGTCGGTAATCCTTAGTGAAGTATTATTGGAAGTGTTAATTTCGTGTTACTAAGAAAATGATTACTCCCACATTAGTGACTTTCAATCAATGTTGGCAATAACAATCTTCTGCCAGCTGTCGGTTGTCAACATTCCTATGGTGAATCGACTGTACTATATAGTGGGACCAGCTTTATATCAAAACACACATACACAATATATAGGTCTACATACACGGGGAAAAAAAAAGAAACACAAAATATAAAACTTGGAAAAAATTAACACATGAAAACTGCAGATATAAATCCCTTTTTGCACTTAAATGACATTACATTTGAATGATTCTGGCGTGTTTTTTGTTGTTTTTATTCTTATCTTGACGCACTAAACGACATCTTCAAGTTCACTAATTACATTAAAAATGTTGTCTTTCACGTTGTGATTGTGATTGTGATTCAGTGAATATTAAGTTTTCCATAATTGTAGGTTCTTCCTCTTTTACTACGCTTCAATAACTAACTATGACATTCTTGACACATGGGTTGCTTAAATAAAAATCGTTAAGTTAGTTTCGAAATTATGTAGTACAAACATAAAAAAATAAAATTTAAAATGTTCTTTATAAGCTTCGAACTATCCAAATATTTTCTTCTAAAATTCGTATTATTTTTTTTTTTTACCGTCGATTTATAGGAATTTCATGGGGAATGATTGTGGGTTCGTATTATCAATTTTTTTTAACAAGCCGATGTTGAATTAGCCAGACCATCTTAATATATATAATTCTTCTGTACGTGTGTATGTCACTGAACTCCTCCTAAACGGCTGGACCGATTTTGATGAAATTTTTTGTGTGTGTTTGAGTGGGTCCGTTGATGGTTTAGATTCACAATTGGACCTGGTAGGTGGCGCTGCAATCCGGTTCTAGGCTTTTTTTTAATTTTTAGGGATTTTTTTTTTTACATTTGTCATATTTGAAGGTACGTCAGTAAAATAAAATTAGCTGTACCCGGCATACAAATTTGTAAGCAAGCTTCGTAATTTTTTTCGATACAGCTGATATTTGTGGAGTTGTGGGCGAAATGCCAAAAATGAAGAGATGTTTTATTTTGTATGTTGTCTTGACAAACACTGAATTTGTAATATTTGTGTTACTCACTAATTGGAGTTAATTGTGAATTTGTAATTGTGATGATCACATAGTATTTGTTTTATTATCGAAATGAGTTATGATACCCAAACGAAAAGCCAACGTTCGGGCAGGACAACGTCTGTCGGGTCCGCTAGTATATATATATATATATAATAGGGGCATACACTCTTGTTTACCAACCCACCGCCGCTAGTACAAGATTTAATTGTCAAGGATTGGCGACATTTTAGTTCGTGTTTCACGTGTGTGCATACATCCAGACACTCCTATGTATGTAGTCTCTCACAAATATGTCACAAGTTTGCTTTATCAATGAACTTATTCCTGCCAAGTCAACAAGAAGACACTCGCGACGTAAGCAAACAGAGCTTCATTGTTTCATTGTTTTCATAACTGCGAGGAGACATAAATATACTGCGTCGGCGACTTTAGGGGGAGGGCTTTAATAGAGAGACGTGCATCGGTGATCGCGTGGTTTAAGACGGCTTTGCACCCATGACGGTTTTACGGCGCCGTAAGATTACCGAGGTATGCGAGCTTTCATCACACGTGACGGTAGCGCGGCGAGTATGTCTGTGTCAGCGGACGGCTATCGCGACTTTTTACTGCGTATTCCACACGTTCGCCGAAAAAAAAAGCGATAGGACAGGAACGTGGTCACGTGACGAGGTCTAAGCCAATCACAAGATTTCTGCTTCATCGACGCGAGCTGTGTTCTGGTTAAAGTTTCAACACGTCTCTGCTTAGTCCGCTCTTCCCGAGAGGTTTGGCACAGGAGAACCAATCAAATCTCGGAACCAACCATTACAAATCAGTGCGCATGCGCTGTAGAGATAGAAGCGAGCAGACAACTTCGTTGGCTTTTGTCGGGAGATTTGTAATTACACGTTGATGGGAAGCTTGTGTGTCTATGTATTGGATTGTGCCACGACACAGCGTTATAGTTTGAAAATATCCATCCTGATATTGATCTAAAATATAATAATAATAATTTTCATTTCCTTTATTGTAGTGCTGGCCAACAGTCGTAAGACCTATAACAGGCCAGCACTGAAAAGTACACAAGTGCCTTACAAATACATGTAATCACACGATAAAATAAGATAAACAATAATAGATAAATAATTATATACACTAATAAATAGTTACGAGAAAATAGTAAATAATAATGATAATAAAAAATAAATAATATAATATATCGTCTTTATTTGGGCGAAGTTAGGGCCAACGTCTTTTCTTACACTTGACCCACTTAGTAATCAAGAAAATACATTTTTAATACTTACGCGCTAGGAACTAGTTTATAATATTTGTACAAAAATATTGTCCACTTACATGACTGTACTTTTATGAACAGATCACAATCATTCCACACACACACACACATACACATACACATGTCATTAGTTTATACACTAGAAAATATAATATGTAGATAATCAGCTGTAGGTTTACGTTGCAATGCATCATGGGTGAATTGCTGCGCCAATCAGGCAGATTCTGGTGTCTATTTTCAGGGGGACGTGTGAATCAAGCTCTAGAGATGGTCACACCGTGTCGTGAACGTTTCACCGAGATAATAGAGAGGTACGTTGACTCTAATAACATGCCACGGTATTCCACAGAGATAATAGAGGTTGCTCGTTGTATTGATCAGACGCTGGCTATGGCTTCCGAACTTTCGAGATCAATGTTGAGGCTCAAGTGTGAATCGCGTCATCGGCTTGGAGGGAAGTTTGTGCTTTAATAAATCCAGAATTTGAGACGTTGGACGATAAGACAAATTCTTTCTTTGGTTCATGTCAGCACGCTGGAGGATAGAGAGGAAATTGAGGGGGCAAATTGGAGGGAATTCAACAAGGCAAGAGAGTGCTGTCTGTATCGCGGCGAGAGTGCCGTCTGTATCGCGGCAAGAGTGCCGTCTGTATCGCGGCAAGAGTGCCGTCTGTATCGCGGCAAGAGTGCCGTCTGTATCGCGGCAAGAGTGCCGTCTGTATCGCGGCAAGAGTGCCGTCTGTATCGCGGCAAGAGTGCCGTCTGTATTGCGTGTTTTTTTTTATAGAAGCTTCTTTGCGAAGTTTTGGTATTCACTTATTCTACTATAAGCTTACATATTTGTTCAAAGTGATCGTAATGCACCGTGATTTTATTTTAATTTTACTCTTTCGAACAAAATTAATGACGGAATTCAATTTTAAAACAAATGGTACGTCACAACCGTACAAACTCTCCAAATAGTAAATTATAGCTTGGAACAAAATTTTCAAATATATATAAAGTGTTTGCAAACTAGCCCTAAGAGCCCTTTTATGCAGGCGTTTTGTATCGCGCGACACACGACGACAAGAGCCGTCGCGTTTCGTAGGCTCATTTTATGCATGCGGCATTTGCCGCCCGTCAATAAAAATAGTAGTGGGGGAGGATAGATCGTATCAGTGCTGCCAATGTATTTGTGTTAGGGAATGTAAGATGTATCTGCGCGTCATCTATTTGGCGTATTGTCACCTTACATTGAAAAAAGGGAAAGAAAATTGGATGTTCATCCCATAAACTTTACAAGATTTGAAGATGAGGCATTTCGTAACCTCTAAAAAAAATTAAGAGACGACTTAAAAACTATTTTTGAATAGTAAAACACATTTCTTTCTATCCATTGACTTTTCTTTACATTTCTGGTTTTGTACTTCTCCGATAGTTAATTTCATATTACTTTATTTTTATTGATTTCATCTTTAAAACGTTCAGTATACAAATAATAATTTTTTTTAAATAAAAATGATAACAAATATAAATTATTCAAATGACAAAATAATCCTATTTGTAAACCTCCAGGCAACTGGACAAATATTAATTACTAGCCAGGGGTTGGCAGCTCTGATGTCCAGACAACGGAGAGCAGACAAGCGGCGCGTTTGCATAAATGGACCCATAAGATGCCATGTACTTAGATTATTTCGGGCGGCTTTTGCCGCTGGCGTTTTGTAAGACACGACGGCATGTTTTACAAAACGTGACGGTAAGTTTTTCGGACGGCAGAGCATAAAAGGACTCATTTGTTTCCAGTGACTTAGAAAACGCGACGGCTTTTGCCGCCGTGTGTCGCGCGGCACAAAAACGCCTGCATAAAAGGGCTCTAAGAAGGTTTTTGTTAGAAAAACATGCATATTGTCTTGTTAATCACAATAAACTCTCTTAAAATATACATTTAAACAATAATAAAAAAAATAATAAATTAGGTTGCCAGGTGGTCTAGGGCTAAAGTATCGGACTTCTGTGCTGGGGGTCCGGGGTTCAATCCTCGGTCCCGGCACACATTTTTCTGATTACCAAACCCTTCCTTCACCTCTGACAAGACGTGTATCAATCACAACTTGTGAATGTGAGGAATGCCAGCCCTACCACCGTGGTTCGGATCCCACGTTAAACTGTAGGTCCTCCATTTCATCTCACAATCACCCTACCATTACACATTAGCGTAAGTGCGTACAACCCGAACGGGTAGTAAGACGCGGTGTTAATAATAA
Organism: Timema podura; assembly: GCA_033556935.1. Taxonomy (NCBI): domain Eukaryota; kingdom Metazoa; phylum Arthropoda; class Insecta; order Phasmatodea; family Timematidae; genus Timema; species Timema podura. The sequence goes on along the minus strand of JAVRXN010000014.1, from coordinate 5,692,800 downwards.
TATAATAATAATAATATACATTTATTTAAAACAAATTAATTATATGTGAACCACCCTAAATTATTCCTGCCTATTTAAAAAAATATAAAAACAAATTCCTATTTTTAATTAAAACTAATTCCAAGGTGTACATTTTGAACCAGAACCTTAAGGTTATTTTGGAAATTTTTCAATTTTTTTTAAAAAAAGGTTGTCAAATTTAAACTACATTTAAATCAAGATATTTTTAAAAAATAAACCAAGAATATTATTCATCATGTAAAATTGTACCCAGGTACCAATTTTGAACAAAACCATTTGAGCTATTAAAAAAAAAGCAAATGTTTCAAAAATCAATGATCATAAAACTACCCTTAGATTAAAAGCTATGGTCAAAATAAATAATTTAACCATATAACTAAAAATGAAATTTGAACCAAATCCATTTTTTAAAAAAACCCGTAAAAATTCATCATAATCTCGAGCTCGAAATTTCTCATGTTAACAATACTCTTTTTTTTTAGATGAGAAAGTGAAAAAAAAAAGTTACCATAGGCCGGATTAAGCGGAATCTGAATAAACAAGGTCCGGTTTATCGAGGTTTTGTTGTATCACATCTACTGATGAATAACAACGTTTGAAAAACAAACTTGTTTTCCTCGGAAATGTTCAAGAAGTGAAGACAGGACTGTGGTTTGAACAAACCCATTGTTCACAAAGAGCTGGGAAAACTTTGCGATGTAATGTAAACATTTATTGTGCGAGGATTCAGGAGATAAACAAACAAGAAACCATTTTATTGCCAGCTTATGATCACACGCAACTCAGGGAGGAGGGGCGTGTTCTGTTTACTTCATGTTTTTTTTTATCTCTCGTCGTGTAAATAAAGTGAGATATGTATGCCTCACTTACCCCGAGTAGAAATGCAAGATGGAAAAATCTCGCCTTAATTTTTTACAGAAAATAAAATTTTGGTGGCTAAGGGCCGTTTTAGGGGGAGCCCCCCTATCCACCGGAGATCAAAAAAAGGTTTTGAATGCCTCTTTAAATAATCTCTATTTAGAGTTCTCTTTGTGGAAACTTGAGGCAGCTCTTTAAATACTCTCTATTTAGAATTCTCTTTGTGGAAACCTGAGGCAGCTCTTTAAATACTCTCTGTTTAGATTTCTCTTTGTGGAAACTTGAGGCAGCTCTTTAAATACTCTCTATTTAGAATTCTCTTTGTGGAAACCTGAGGCAGCTCTTTAAATACTCTCTGTTTAGATTTCTCTTTGTGGAAACTTGAGGCAGCTCTTTAAATACTCTCTGTTTAGATTTCTCTTTGTGGAAACTTGAGGCAGCTCTTTAAATACTCTCTATTTAGAGTTCTCTTAGTGGAAACTTGAGGCAGCTCTTTAAATACTCTCTATTTAGAGTTCTCTTTGTGGAAACTTGAGGCATTTATTTATATAATATACGTTCTGAAAATGACTTTCTTGTTCAGTCTATAGAAGAAGGCAGTAGTTATAATATTAATCAATTAAATGTACTAAATTAATACACTATTCTTTGATTCATTAATAAAGACAGATTTAAATGTATAAGATGTTTTAAAAAAAATAGCAGTTTTATTCTGGGCTCTAGAACTATTTTGTTGATCCTATACTCTTGAAAAATGAGATAATGTAGCTGTCTAGATAAGGCGGTGCTAATTACAATTTTATCTGACCACGGCCTTGGACACAATATGCTTTGTTTTTCAATTGGGGATTTCAGGGGTAATTTTAAGAGACATAGTGGTACACCTTTAGGATATCAAGTCTTAGGGCTGAATATCAAAATGTAGCCAATACACTTCATTCAGTGCTCTTTATTTTAATCCTAATCATATATATATTTAAAAGTTTGTATTACAATTATTTGGGGTCTTGAGGGAGTGGGTAGTGAGAAGGCCAAATGCTCCCCTCCCTCTTTTTTTTTTTGTTGCGCCACTGCATTACGTAGCCTATAAGATGGAGTCAGGGTTTTATCAATCCAGGTAAAACTGCCAACTTTCAAGCTAAACCGAGTATACATCAACTGAAAACATAGTTGTATTATTTTCAATACCGTGCAGCAGTGGTGCCCAACCTTTTTCTTATTGCAGCCCCCCTGAAGCCATTGATAGCTCCCCATGGGCCCCACCAGTTAATCTCAGTTTTCTAGACCAGAGCTGCTACTTCTTTATTCAAGTAGCTCCTCATTTGTCCTCACGAGGCTGAGTTCGACGCTGTTACAGATACAGAAAAGTTCTGGACGGGCCTGGGATCGAACCCGGGACCTCTGTATATGTAGCCAGGAATTACGACCACAGACTATTTTTATATGATCTATAGTTGTTTCACTAGCTCTGGTGTCCACATGGTCTAAGGCGTTACTCTCGCAGTAGACTGGACTGCTGACGACGGGGAGATCTAGGTTCGAATCTCGGTCGGGTCTACTGCAAGAGTTAAAAAAATTTTTTCACATAAATGCTGGTACACTTCCTCTAAATTTATCCTCCATAATCCTTATAAAAATTGAATCGGTGATTGGAAAAAGGATAACATTTCATAAATATGATAAATTAAACTGAGATAGCTTATAATAAAACGTACAAAATGGCTATCTAATGAATGAAAAAAAAAGTTAATATTTTGGTCTCCTATTATGCTTAAAATCGGCCTTGAAGTTTCGTTGACTGGAAAAAGGATAATATATTCCTGCAATGTTAACCTTTTTCTACTCAAAAGCGAGTTTGTAAAAGTTATATTAATAACATTGGACCGTTCATTTTTACAGTCATTGCATGTTTGCCGCGGTAGGAAGACGCGTTCAAAAACTAATTAAATGTGAAATACTGAAAACAAGTCCTTTATTGGTTTTTGTAGCACAAAAAATAAAATGATTGTAAGACTATGATTAAATAATGTTTCCAACACCTTATAAATCCTACGTTTTGTTATTGTAAAGAAAATAATGTTTCCAACACCTTATAAATCCTACGTTTTGTTATTGCAAAGAAAATAATGTTTCCAAAACCGTATAAATCCTACGTTTTGTTATTGCAAAGAAAATAATGTTTCCAACACCGTATAAATCCTACGTTTTGTTATTGCAAAGAAAATAATGTTTTCACCACCGTATAAATCCTACGTTTTGTTATTGCAAAGAAAATAATGTTTCCAACACCTTATAAATCCTACGTTTTGTTATTGCAAAGAAAATAATGTTTCCAAAACCGTATAAATCCTACGTTTTGTTATTGCAAAGAAAATAATGTTTCCAACACCGTATAAATCCTACGTTTTGTTATTGCAAAGAAAATAATGTTTCCAACACCGTATAAATCCTACGTTTTGTTATTTCAAAGAAAATAATGTTTCCAACACCGTATAAATCCTACGTTTTGTTATTGTAAAGAAAATAATCTTTCCAACACCGTATAAATCCTACGTTTTGTTATTGTAAAGAAAATAATCTTTCCAACACCGTATAAATCCTACGTTTTGTTATTGCAAAGAAAATAATCTTTCCAACACCGTATAAATCCTACGTTTTGTTATTGTAAAGAGAATAATGTTTCCAACACCGTATAAATCCTACGTTTTGTTATTGTAAAGAAAATAACACCATATAAATCCTACGTTTTGTTATTGTAAAGAAAATAATGTTTCCAACACCGTATAAATCCTACGTTTTGTTATTGTAAAGAAAATAATGTTTCCAACACCGTATAAATCCTACGTTTTGTTATTGTAAAGAAAATAATGTTTCCAACACCGTATAAATCCTACGTTTTGTTATTGTAAAGAAAATAATGTTTCCAACACCGTATAAATCCTACGTTTTGTTATTGTAAAGAAAATAATGTTTCCAACACCGTATAAATCCTACGTTTTGTTATTGTAAAGAAAATAATCTTTCCAACACCGTATAAATCCTACGTTTTGTTATTGCAAAGAAAATAATGTTTCCAACACCGTATAAATCCTACGTTTTGTTATTGCAAAGAAAATAATGTTTCCAACACCGTATAAATCCTACGTTTTGTTATTGTAAAGAAAATAATCTTTCCAACACCGTATAAATCCTACGTTTTGTTATTGTAAAGAAAATAATTTTCCAACACCGTATAAATCCTACGTTTTGTTATTGTAAAGAAATAATCTTTCCAACACCGTATAAATCCTACGTTTTGTTATTGCAAAGAAAATAATGTTTCCAACACCGTATAAATCCTACGTTTTGTTATTGAAAGAAAATAATGTTTCCAACACCGTATAAATCCTACGTTTTGTTATTGTAAAGAAAATAATGTTTCCAACACCGTATAAATCCTACGTTTTGTTATTGTAAAAGAAAATAATCTTTCCAACACCGTATAAATCCTACGTTTTGTTATTGTAAAGAAAATAATTTTCCAACACCGTATAAATCCTACGTTTTGTTATTGTAAAGAAAATAATTTTCCAACACCGTATAAATCCTACGTTTTGTTATTGTAAAGAAAATAATGTTTCCAACACCGTATAAATCCTACGTTTTGTTATTGTAAAGAAAATAATGTTTCCAACACCGTATAAATCCTACGTTTTGTTATTGTAAAGAGAATAATGTTTCCAACACCGTATAAATCCTACGTTTTGTTATTGTAAAGAGAATAATCTTTAGGAGGAAAACCCTGTCATACAAAGTAATAAGTAGCGGCTCTTTATCAAACAATAGAGTTCATGAAAACATGAGGGCAGGGGAGACTACACCGTTACTGACCGAACCTGTGGGTCTCCATATCGCCTAGCAATACTTTGTCAGTCGTAGGGCAGCTGCTGCCAGTTTTTTAAATTTAATATATCGAGTTAAAAATTTTATTATTTTAATTTTTGACTCACTATTACATTTTTTTAATCATAAAACTGATATTAGTTGCTTATTTACCTTCTGTCAAGCATTGAGTGGAATTAAGGATAACATTCCAACAACTTTAATTGTAATAATTAATAAAATAATGAGAATTTCACTTTGATATTTTAGGATTGAATACATATTAACCAGGACTACAATTGCCTAGATGATAACCTTTTCGATAAAACTTATAGTTTTGTCACTAAATTGGTTTTTTTTTTCGTTTTACAGAGAACTAGGTAAACTGGAATGTTATCCTTTTCCACTCACTGATTCAATTAGTATAATTAGTACAAAAGGTATAAACCGAACGGGTAGTAAGACACGGTGTTTAAAAAAAGTATATTTTATTTCTCGAACTCCAGGTTGATAACCTTCGCCGTAACTCATTAATTTGAGGCAACATAAAATAATTTCTGCCTTCATAGGGAAAAAAAATCCTCTTAATTAGAAATGTGTTTTATTTGATTCGAAACAACTAAGCATGTTGATTTAACTTGTTGATCGTATAATCAACAAGAAGGCACAATCAACGGCCGCGTCTCACTTCCCGTTGTGGGGTCCCTCGGTTACTTTCCTCACCCCCCTCACCCCCAAATTATTAAATACTACTCTCGTTTAGTATTATAAGAGTAATTTACACGTATATACCAATATTCAGCCGTGTGAGGTGTCAGGAAATGTCCTAAAAGATAATTAAATTAATAATTAATGCTAGAATCCGTGTTTTTATACATATAAGGGTTGGTTTATCCCCAACCCTTTGGTTGGATTTTATTCCCCAACGAACTTGATATGTATAAAGGCACAAAGAACAATGTGCCAAGTTTGAGTTAAATCGGTTAATGCGTTCAAAAATTATCGTGAGACATATCCACCACAGACAAATCTGTCGAGTTAAAACTGAGAGCTCTCTTCACTCGTTCAATAAATCAAACCACATGGTTATGTTTTTATTTGTTTATCCAATACAGGGAGCCAACTGTACGAGCTCGAAAGCCACAATTTCCCTCCACAACTTGTTTTGTCCCCCCCTGACGGCTATAAATAATATTATATTATAGTTTGATTATAATATCTTAATGCGTTCTACAAACTTCGGGTATATCCACACACAATTGTTCGGGGGGTTTAAAAATGAGAGCTCCTTCACGTTCAATAAATCAAACCACGTGGTTATGTTTTTAATTAGTTGTGATATACACACTTCAGAGGGAGCAACGGGTTTGGCTCGATAATGGCCACAATTGACCCCTCTCACACATTGTTTGCCCCCCCCCCCAGGTCACCCTGACGCCTAATAAAGCGCGGAGCCCTGTGACAGTTTTATAAACCCCTAAGGGTCGTTCCTGCTCGATACTCTCGGTCGGGATTCGAACCTTGACCTCCCCGTTACCGACGAACAAGAATAATTAGTGAGCTTGCATTAGACAGCGTGCCCACAATTGCAGGGTCACGATGGATATGATTTTAAAAAAAATTAATGTTGAAATCCTCCAAATTTTACTTTTGACATAAAGACTGCGCCCCCCTCACCCTCCTATTTTCACCAGAGAGGGACGGATAACGACGGCCCTGAATTCGGTCGAGAGTCACCAGCTCCAGACTGTCAACATCTTCTCAAATACCGGTCAGTACACCCTCTTCCCCCCCCCCCCCTTTTATTTCGATTCCCCGCGCAAGCATTGCCGGTCACGTGAGTTAAATGTCATTTAGTCTTGACTCACCGGTGACGAGGGGTTAAATTTTCAAACAACGTGCTTTTTCCTTAAATTATTTCCCACCCTCCTTCCACGCCAATGCGGGTACACTTTCCTTCCTTATCTATTGCTATTATGTTTATCATCGCGTTTTACTACCCGTTCGGGTTATATGAATTTGTACTAATTACGATAATGTGATAAGGAAGAATTAAATTTAGAGGAAGTGTACCTGCATTTGCGTGTAGGGAGAGTGGAAAAAACATTAAGGAAAACTACCTTATCATTCTATCTGACATGGATTTGAATCCCGATATCCTTGTAATCGGTTGTCTAGTCTATTGCGAGAGTTACACCTTAGACCACGCGGTCACCGAAGCAGGTATTATGCCCTATTACAGTAGTTAAATACTGTTTAATCCGCACGAGTAGTAAGACGCGGTAGGAAGGGGGAAAAACGCATACACGCATAACATTCACACACGCCGACACGAGCGTGTTTAAAAAAAAATAATGCATCAAAACAAAGAGATTCGCTTTTAGCGCGATCGAATTGGTTGGTATTTAAACATCCAAGTTCACATTATTACTTATATTAATATTAATTTGCACGAATACATGATACAGGAGTTATTATTGAGTAAACTGACCACTTACGTTTGCACGAAGCCGGATTATCGTCCCAACAAACAAACAGTTTTCCTGAAGCTCAGTTGTCCAAGCGCACACACAAACTAATACTTTGAAACGAAGAGGACGCCGGACTAACTAAACAGCTGAACGAACGAGTCGTCTGCTAACACTAGTGCGGTTTCCCCAAGGAGGAACAAAGATAGAAATTGTCACTTCAAATCACTTGTCATAGATAGCGCTGGTTGAACACTACCGATCACTACTGTCCTTCCCTCTTCCCCTCGATCGTTGTATCTGTGTGTTTTCCCACAGCCATTTGGTTGGCGTGGCTTATTTAGTTTGTGTGGACATTGAATAGACTTACTACTCTTATTTTAAATATAGCTGTGACGTCACTAAATCCAAACAGAATTATTGCTACTAGACTATCACCATACTCAACCAATATAATGATTTGAGGTGCAATCTAGTAATAATAAGTATATTGGTAACATTATTGGCCTTTTTGGCCGATGCGATTAAAAATAAAACAATATTAATGTATGTAACTTTTAAAACATTATTAATAATAATTAATATGCTTTTTTAAAACATAAGACGTGGAACAAATTTGTTTAATGGACGTATATATTCGCTTACCTTTATTATTTTTCTATTCAAAGTATATCGAATAATATTCTTTTTGGGTTCGTTGATATGTATTCAAAGTAAATACGCTCTTGATAGATTTAATTGATTTGAAACAGTTGTGATCGATCGTAATCTTAAATACAATGATCTTGGTCATGTTCGAGTTCAAAGGCAAATTAATTTGTGCCAACTTTCAAGGTCAGACACTTTAGCTAAGAAACAATACGTCCCTAGAAGTTAAGGAGTTTTGACATAGATTAGTAGTCTATCATTATAAATGTGCTGTAATGGTAGAATTTCACATTTAATTATTTACCAATATGATTGGTAGCACGAATAGTATATAATTTTTTTATTCCTAGTGAATGCTGGCTTACTGATTACGAGGCATCGGGTTTAGAATCTTGGTCAGGTCTACTGAGGGTGGTTTTTACTGAATGATTTCCCACTCTCCTTCCACGCAAATTTGGGTAAGTTACCTCTTAAACGATTCCTTCTTAATCTCTATCCCATTAGAATAATTATCATATATGCATATGTCCTAAACAGCTAATAAAATAATAATAATAATTATTATTATGTGTTTTGTCTAACGACATGTCAATGCTTTTTGTCAGGTAACTTAGACAGCCAATACGCCCTGTCCTCCTTCAGCTCCCAGAATTTTCTTCTTTCCTCGTCTCCGTTCCTCGGTGTTTAAAAAAAAAGTAACAGATTGGTTTTGGACGAGTGAATTTTGCGTGTTGCACATATGCTAGTACATCTTTATTTGGTTTATCCAAGATATCTCTCTTCTCACAACCGTCCAATGATATCACCATTGTGGTAGATCAATTTTTCTTACAAAATACTTTACAAACAGCCAACAGGTCGCACTAGAATCATCTCTTGCAGAGCACTCTAGCGAGATTGTTTGAAACTATAGCTATTTAGTTTATAATGCTAAGAGATGTCAGGAACAAGCTTATTTCCTAATCTTTGAAGAATTAATAAAGTGGGATGTTACGACGTAATATTAATTTTAAGTGTCTTGTTAAATTTTTATTCAAATCTACTGCTACACTTTTTGTTTTATATTCGTATAGTAGGTATAGTTTATGAAAGTATATACATTATTTCAGGACTAAACAAATATTGTCAATATAAGGTGTGCCAGTGTCTAGAACAATACAACACAACACTAACTTAATCTTTGTCAACATTATAAACAAAATGTATTATCAAAGTAATCTAGTTTAAACCGGTCGTCATGCATTTTTTATGGTTTTCCCTAGAAATACAACAATACCTCGTTTTAAGATAAGGATATTATTGGAGAGAAACATCCCTTTTATTTCAACCATACTCGGTGTAGACGTATTACTCCTTGGCTATATACATTCAAATTTAACCCAACTTTCTGAGGATATTATTAATATATTATCATTTCTTTTCTGTGGCTCATAATAGCGGGATTAAAACAGGTTGAAAATTCAATTTCTTTTATTCGAGTTTATTAAATTATATAATTGTATTAGTGTCTCACATTATCTATCCTTGAGACTACATCAGACATAAGTTATAAAAGCTCCTAGCTGTGTATCAATTGTTAAAGGTGCATCACTTAATTGGTAGGTAAATGCGTTGATTAATAGAGGCTTTAATTGTAGCTGGATTTTACTATTCATGTTTGGGCAACACAAATAAAATAGTTTATCCAATACTTTATTACATTTGTTTAAATTACACTGGAAATTCTTTAAGGCAAAATTATTAATTTATTGACATAACGACAAACCTTCTCTTTTTAATTTGATAGGTGCTATTATATATTTAATATTTCAAATGAATTAAGATGCGAGAATAAGTTATCACATAGAAACTTTGCATTTTGAGTTGATTATTATTTAATATTATATTAGTCAACTAAGATATATGAACCTTGATCAACATCTCATCTCAATTGGTTCGTTTCATTCTATGACGTGGATATGTTCACCGACTTCTCTATATTGTAAGTATCAGAGAGATAAATAGCGAGATAATGATTGCCATGGGTGAAGTCAGGATATTCAATGAACCTGCAAAAATAAGAACATAATATATTAATGATAGTTAACCGTTTAATGGTAGTAAATAATTCTAGAATCTATGGTAGTTGACCAGATCAAGTGATCTTGTTTTTCATCGTCGGTATAAACAGAAGCAGACCAGCGCGCGTGAGCTGAGAATCTTCCAGTCGGGCATTGTGTCTTACCTCTTACAGGGCCGCCCCTTAGGGGTACGGTGTGGCCACACAGGGCCCCACGCTTGCTTAGGTAACAGGTGAGGTGGGGGGGACAGACATGTTGGGGCTGGAAATTTTGCTTGCGCCTTTTTGTATAAACGAGCTAGCAAATATCAGAGTGTAAAATCAAATAAAAACATAATAATGTGATTTGATTTATTAAACGAGTGAAGCGAGTTCTTCGTCTTAACAGAGTTGCATTTTTTTGTGGTGAACTTGTCTCACAATGACTTTTAAACGCATTATTCGGTTTGATTCAAACTTGGCACGGTTGTTATTTGTAACTTTATAAATATCTTTATTGTTGGGTAAGAAAATATAACGAAGGGTTGTGGAGAAATCAACCCTTATATTAAAAAAAAAAGTTTTTAGCATTAATGTTTACATGTATTTGCCTTTTGGGGCATTTCCTGATACCTTATACGGCTTAAAATTGGTATAATAGGTGCGGATGACTGTTATAATACTAAACAAGATTTTTTTTTAGTGTGGGAATGAAACAGATAATTGGGGGGCCCGCAAACGAAATTTACCAATAGGGATAAGTTGTAATGAGGGTACTGGATATACTGGACATAGCTCATGATAGGGATAGGTGGCATACTTTTGTAAGCGCGTCCAATAACTTTCCAGTTCTTAATGCTATAGAAAAAGTAGGTAATTCATCTTGGTGCAGTTAAGGCCCTTGGCCCTGTCGAGTGCAAGTCTAAAACCTATTTTGTGGGATGGTGGACGGGAGGGCGAAAGGCGTGGCGTGGCTTCACAACCAACCAATGTATCCTTCCGTGCCAACAAGAACAGATGGATCACGGAAACCGAGGATGGCGCTAGCTACCGGACAGTTCTTGAGGAAAAATCATACGTTTGGAAATGTAAGTTTTCTCGAGAACGAGTGAAATTTTTATGTTAATATTTTCAACACCCCTTCTAAGATAATGTATCAGTGTTTATTAATTGTTACATTTTCTTATTTTTTTACTATGACGCCGGCAGTTTTCTATTGAAAAATGTCAATTTTATCGATATTTGATCACTGTCAAAATTATAAAGGAGGTGCGTATATAAAAAATATAACTTAATCAACATGCTTCTATTCTTGGACAAACTGTTTCTGAAAAGAAAATTGCAAAAATATAAAGATTCTTGAAGATAACCGTTTGTTCCCATGGCTCTGCATTTCCACTCCAAATGAAAAGAGCCAATCGCCTTAAGTTTTTTAAAATAATAATAATTATTGTGTTTGTAGGAGCTATGATATTTAAAATACTCCAATAAGTTACTAGTATAGTTATTGAGAAGGAATACAACAATACAATATCAACATAACTTTTGGAGGAATTTCGACCCTCATCTCTTGGCCATGCAGTGACCCACCTGAAATGGGTATATCTTCTCTGATTATTTCGGATGTCTCCCCGGTCACCAGAACCGCCGACACCTCCACAGTATAGGTGGTACCACTGTGCAGTCCAGAGATGGTCAAGTGGTCCTCACTAGATGGCAGCTCTAGACACTGGCTATCTTCGGGTTGACTTTGCTGCTCCCAGCACACGTTGTACGACCTGACACACATCATCCCCTCGGCCAGGGGTGCCAGGTGACTGTTATGTTGCTCTCACTGTCCATGCTCAAGCTCAAATTCTGGATGGCTGGTTTGTCTGAAATCACCATCACGTTCCTTTGAGCTGAGTTATACTAGGGTGAGTATAGAATACAGTCTATTCACTTCATAAATCCATGTTCCTACCGTCATTAATAATCTCATAGATCCACAAAGATCTTAATATCTTGTGCACCGACAAGGCCATTCGGAGAAAGCAGTTTGTTCATATCGTCTAGTCAATTCTCTTTTAAAGTGGCATGTCTTGCCGTAGCCCTATGTATGTTAACATAAAATAATTTGTTGTAATTATTTTGTGTGAAACTTAGACCCTATAATTCCATGGGCTGAGGCTCCTTGACTCTCTAATTATTGGTGCACTAACTCTGTGTCAAGAGACTCCATTATTACCGCTGCATGAACCCTGAGTCAAGAGATTCCATTATTACCGGTGCACTAGTCTTGTGTGAAGATAGAATCCACCACTACCTGTGCACTTACCTTGTATTAAGGTGGAGTTAGTCATTACCGGCATGGACACAGCACTGGAGTTTTTCAGATCGCCCCTTGCAGTGACGTTGACGGTGTAGTTGACACACGATATCAAACCAGTGATGGTGGCTTTTGTGATGGCTCTTGTTTGGATCGTGCAGCCCTCCTCCCCTGTCTCCTGTCCTATCCAACACACCTTGTACTCCTGCACACACTCCGAATTCTTAGTAGGAGCTTTCCACTCAACTTCAAGGGTCGTGGAGTTGGAACTCTTGACCTCCAAGATGGAAATATCGTTAAAAGCTGGAAACAAACCGGTCCAGTTCTAATTTGTTTAGAATATTTTAAAGGTATACAGTTAATGAACCTAAATTTCCCATACACATTTCAGCGATGGTGGGTTTTAAAAAAAGTCTCAGTAGATAGCACATTTTCTATCATATTCAATAATCAAGTATTACTTGAGTTTATTTCTAAGAAACCTTCCCCTCACAATTGAGTAGAGTGAGGTACCATCTATGGAGCTATTTTATCTTGGTAGACCCCTCGTGGTGACTGAATAATTTTAGTATTTGTGTTTTATAGCCGGTCTTAATCTCATGGATATTGCATGAATTAGCTTGTTAATGCAGCTTGAACAGTCACTTTGTGCAACTCCAATATAAATGATACTCTTTGTTTTAACATACGTTACTATACACAGCGTTGATTCCATTATTGGTCAGCTTATATATTGTGTATATTAATTGGCGTCAAATATTCCAAGGGCGTATTCCGATCGACCAAACATTCAGAAAAGTTCATATAAACAAGGTTTAGAGACGCTTAGTTTTAGAATTATTAAAGGTTTTCCTCAGTGATAGATTGGTCGGCCCCTCCTTCGTGCACCCCTCCAAGACTCGCGCGATTGACGTCACGCTTCGTGCTTTTTCCTTATTCCATTCAGTCCAAAACCTCCAACCAAGACTGTGGCCCTTCTCACCACTGCATGACGTCACACCTTATGCTCCATCCAGTATATATCTTCAATCCACATCCCTTACCAAGACTGTGGTCTTCTTCTTACACCAAGAGAGTATACATACAGACAATACTATAGCTTTATGTGATGAACGATAGCTTTATGAGCAAAGGAGTGTTCTATGAGTTAAACCATAGCTTTATGAGCAAAGGAGTGCGTAGTGAACTAAGCCTTGAAATTACGATTGCTCACCTTGTGATCTGGTGCGCGCCGACATGTGTGCCGTCTGGGAGGCCCCGATAACCCCCACCGCGGTGATGTTGATAGAGTAGTTCATGCAGGGTGTCAATCCCGTGATAACCTGCTCGAGGTTGGTAGTGTTGAGGCAGCCCTCCGTCTGGTCCCCCGAGGACCTCCAGCAGACGATGTACCCCTGGACACACTCGTAGTTGACCGTGGGAACTCGCCATTGCACGTTCAACAAGTCCGTTTCGGCGTAGTTCACGTGCAGGTGGTTCGGGACGTCGGGAACTTGCACATTAGAAGGTGACGGTGTAAGGAACACGGGGAGAAGGTAAAGGTTTTCTAAAATCAGTTTTTATGGCAATACGTCCAACACCTTAGCTCAGTTGGTAGCGGTGTCTGTCTACTGAGTTGAGGGTCCTTGGGTTTGATTCCCTGCATGGCCGAAAAATTTATCATAGGTGAAATGTAGGTTTACCCTATCATAGGGGTGAATTAGCGACCTGGGGGCTGGGTGTTGTGCCTGTATTAGAGTGAAATTAGTTTATAAGTCATGTGCTGATATAATCATTCGGTTCAGAAAGTGCACGTGAAATACCTTGAATAAATGAAAAATGAAAAAAAATTAAACAACAAAACATTTTTTGGCCAAAATTAATTTATAAAACGTTTATTTATAGAACCCGAATAGTAGTTGGTGGCGCACATTTCCAATACAAGACTTTGAAGTACTGTGCGTTTGGAATCGGTTTTATCTGTGACTTCCTGGATATGAGGGGTCCCATTGGCTTCATCCGCAGCCGAACGGACCTCTAAACTTCCTTGCCTGGCATTCACGCCATCTGGAACCGTCAACCTTACTAGGGGTTGTTATGTTTCTAATGGTTGATAAGGGCTATGTAACATAAGTAAAGCAAGTAGTGACGTTGACAAGACACAGAGGGGAAGGGGAACATGTATTACCTGCGGCGGTTGTGTCGACTTGTTCCGATAGGACAGAGGATCTAGCGCCGTCAGTCCACGCGGTGATGCCGACGGCGTACGAGGTGCATGACCTGAGGTCAGAGATATACGCGGTGGTGATGTCTCGCGTCTGATTCACACAGACCGTCTTTCCGGCGACCACCAGACAAGCCTGATAGTAGTTGATGCAATCCGATTGGTCGCTAGGAGCCTCCCACTCGGCTACGATGGAGGTGGCGTTGGCGAACGAGAAGGTCAGGTTCCGGGCCGATTTGGGAGCTGTGAATATTGGTCCGGCATCAAGCACTCTCATTAGTATTGATTGATGGAGCTCTGCCATTTTGTTTATCATCTAGTTATGACATTAAGCCTGTTCGTCCAGGAAAATGGAAATACAGAGAGGTGTTCAGATTGAAGAGATTCTGGAACATTATACAGGGTGTTTCGCTCGGCCCCTGAGTTTCCCTTATAGCCTTCAAACTAAAGGACGTATTTGGTGTATGAGAAGCACTCAAGGTCTGAGAGAGGGTGAAACACACTCCACAATCTTTTTAGAAACACTTGAAGTGTTGTCTGTTGAAGCAAATCACTTCAATTCAGGAAGGTGGTCTATCCTCAGAAAACCGTTATGAGCTCACCAGGAATGTTGTATCCTCAGACAACAGTGATGAACTCACCAGGAAGGTTGTATCCTCAGACAACAGTGATGAACTCACCAGGAAGGTTGTATCCTCAGACAACAGTGATGAACTCACCAGGAAGGTTGTATCCTCAGACAACAGTTATGAACTCACCAGGAAAGTTGTATCCTCAGGCAACAGTGATGAACTCATCAGGAAGGTTGTCCAACTCACCAGTATTCGCAGTGGTGTTGACCCGGGAGGAGTTGCGGGCTGTCCCAGAGCTCTCACCCCCACAATGTATTCGCTGCAAGGCGTCAGCCGGTAATGTCGAACGTCGTTGACGCTGCTTCTCTTTGGACGGTGCAGTTCTGATTTCCCGGAGATGACTCCCAACAGATCTCATACTGCACCACCACTCGGGGCGGTATGAAGGTGGTGTCCAAGTCCGAGGACAGAGGGGCCCACAGACTGGTCGTAAGGGAGCTTACATTGTCAGGGGTCAGAGCTGGAGTATAGACACATGAGTTAGCAACGATCTGTTTGGGCTCCGACAAGTTGGAGTTGGCCTATTGACACGTATCAAATAAGAAAGCTAGGGATACTCTTACTCGGCGGCGTGTGGGTTGCCCAATTTAAGTCTGCAATTTACGTATGCAAATTTTTCCAAGTTTTTATACTTTTTTGTTTGAATTATTTAATGTATGTTTTATATAGCATATTTGAAATATATGTGTTTATATGTAGTATATTTTAAGCTTATTGATTTTATTGTGTACCAGCTACCTAGCTAATTATGAAAATGGTTGATTCGAGTTGTGGATTTTTGAGTATTTTAAGATAACACTTGGACTTGAAATTAAAAATGTACTACTATATATATATATATATAATTACATACATACATACATACATACATACATACATACATACATACATACATACATACATACATACATACATACATACATACATACATACATACATACATACATACATACATACACACACACAAAGTGTCACATTTCTTGTGACAGTTTTCCTTAAGTTATCAATTTTTTAGAAAATTAATTTTCTAAAATATCAAAATGGTAAGTTCAAATTTGGACTAAAATTACAGTATTTTTTTTGTACTCTTCCAAGCTTGATGAAATGTTTATTTCCATGGCTATAATCTAATGACTAAGTTGAGAGCTTCGACGTACGTAGGATGGCCGAGATGGTGTTGGCCGCACTCTCGCTCGACTCATCCCTCGCAAACAGGGTGAAGCTGTAGGTGGCGCAGTTCTTCAGACCAGTGAAGTTTATCGCAGGGGCGAGATCCAGGGGATGTGAGGAGCAGTTGTTGCGGAAGATGCCGGTGCCCCAGCACACCGCGTAGTCCACAAGGCACTCCGCGTCTTCCGTGAGGAGATCCCACTCAACCAGGAAACTGGTAGAGGAGGTTTCCAACGCCCGGACGTTGCTCACTCTTCTTAGAGGAGGACCTAGTCAACAAACATCAACATGAACATTGTGGCTACTGCATGAGAGGAGGTAGCATAGTGGAAAGACAAACATCAACATGAACATTGTGGCTACTGCTAGAGGAGAGATAGACAAACACACTGACAACTAAAAGAAAAAACATTGTGGCTACTGCTAGAGGAGGAGCTAGACAAACATCAACATGAACATTGTGGCTACTGCTAGAGGAGGAGATAGACAAACATCAACATGAACATTGTGGACTACTGCTAGAGGAGGAGATAGACAAACATCAACATGAACATTGTGGCTACTGCTATAAGTGGAGATAGACAAACAAGAACATGAACATTGTGGCTACTGCCTCCTGGAAAGACACCCACTATTATTTTCCACAAGCTGTCATCAGACTATCCAGTATTGGTTGAAATCTAAATCAAATGACAACAGCAACACAGAGACCCCGAAGTGGGCCCACGATATGAACCAAGATAGAGTGTCATACTGTACTAGAGAATGCAGTCATGTTGGTAGCTTCAGAGTAGTCGTTGGACGAGCTGACGACGGTGACACTGATACTGTATCTACCGCACTGGGTCAGACCCGTGAGGTTCCGGGTCGCATGTTCGTGTCTCGTTTGGGTGGCACAGCCGTTATCATCCCCGTCCACCAGAGACCAGCACACAAGGTACCCTTGCAGACACTCGGTGTTCGAGGGGGTGTGCCACTGGATGGTGATGGTAGATACAGAGGTGCCCGTGGTTTCAAGTCCGGCCACATTCTCAGGGACTGCAAGCGGGAGATACGTCATCAAGTTGGGTGATCGCTGCTGTCGGTTATTCTATCTATACAAGTTATTTTAGGGAGTGCGTATGCCTTGTAGATACTAAGGATGGGGGGAGCAGGGGACGAACATCAGCCTACTTCAAACATAAACTAAACTAGATAAACTGTTAATACATACATACCAACCATGCCGTTCCCTTACTGGGTAGGTAAGCAACTGTGCATATAGCTCAAAAAACAATTCTGTCCTTAATCCATCCTCACTAACTTTCTACACACTTCCCTATCTTACATACTCCCTTCTCTTCAACAACATCCATACACTGAGTCCTACATGCTCTTTTATTATTAAAACTCTAAATGTTTATCTTTTTCACACATTCGTCTACAACATTTAGTCACGTATTATATGGTCTACCCCTTCCTTTTGATCCACACACCCTACCTTCATATATTTGCTTCGTCAGTCGATCCACACTCATTCTTTCCAAATTCCTAAACAAACGTAAGACGCTTCTTTCACATTGACCTATTGGATTACATTTCAAACCGAACTCCTTCAGCATCCATTCATTACTGACTCTGTCCATACGAGTTTTTCCACACATATTTCTTAAGATATCTCATTTCAATCACAATCACCTTGCTCCTGTGTTTCTACTGACAATCTCAAGTTTCACTTCCATAAAACCGTGTTGGCACCGAAACAATTTTATATACTGGCATCGTTGCCTCATTCTATATTACTTCATTCTTTACAGTAATCTATATTTATCTAACTGCTCTCTGAGACGCATTCACCCTTCTGTTGCTTTCACCATCCATACCTCCATTTTTACAAAAATTTCTGCCCAGATACACAAAGTCATTCACATGTTCTAAATTGTTAATAACGTAGGCTAGAGCTGAACTCTTTGAATCCCTTGGATTTCCCTGTTCAGGCTATGCACATGTTTATTGAGGAGTGCTATTGAAGGTTTGAGGAAATTATAAGCTGTAAGGAACGTGAATTAATGATCAGAACGTACTAAGTTTCTAGAGATTTTTTTTTATTTCTAACACACTACTGTACGAGAGGTTTAGAGCCTCCCAATTACTACTGTGGTCACATATTACTTATTCGAGCAGGATTTTGGGACGTTTGTGGGAACCTACCAACCCCCGGGTTTGATCACAGAGTTATCTGGCTCCCAGAGAAGAGGATCAGTGAATCCAGGAAGCTTTTCGTAGAATTACTGCGCGAGCTTCCAGAAGTAGTCCTTTATGTTCGATATGCCCAAGTACCGATGAAGAGTCCTGTTGGAACCGTAGCAGGGTTGCATTCACAATGACACCTGCATAATCAAGGCCGTAGCCAGGGGAAAGGGGAGTTTGGGGGTTCAAACCCCCCGACATTTTATGAACAAAATATACATGGTTCAAACAATATCAAAATCAAGATACTTGTACAAATTAGGGGAATATGTCACCATAAAAAGCACTTCAGAGAGCTTCTAGAGGTGTTTATCATTTAGAATTTTTTCTATCTTCCTGCAATTGGAGAATGTGCCCACCAAAACCCCCCTGAAATTATTGGCTGGCCATGGTCTTTGTTCATAAAGTTGGTGACCTGGTGGGTTAGTCATTGTTTCCTCTCTGTATCTGTACGTGGACTCAAGTATTTATAATCGTCTTCCAAAGTGGGGTATGAACCAATGGCGACTATGTGAGCCTCTACAACACCAAGGTAGAGAGGTATATACTCTATAACCTACCTGATGATACAGCGATGTCGACAGCCTCAGAGGAGTTGCCGGACGACCCGATTGTGGTCACATTAACGATGAAGTTGGTGCATGGGGTCAGTCCTGTGATGTTCGTAGCCGCGTGTTCGTGTCTCGTCTGCGTGGTACAGTTGCTCTGGGTCCCGTCCGCCAAGGAACAGCACACCTGGTACGCCACTAAGCAGTCCGCGTTCGAGGGAGGTTGCCATTGGATGGAGATGGTAGATACAGAGGTGCTTGTGACCTTTAGTTGCGACACTTTATCAGGGGCTGTAAACACATAATTTAGTTCACAGGACTAGGTGAGGGGCTATCTCACCTGGTGGATAGCTTCTCTGTACCCGTCTAATGGCCTCAACTTAGCTCACTACCCTATTCCCCAATATGAATGGTCTAAAAATATCGACGGTTTACTTCTCTCAAGCGGGCCTCTATGAATTTAAGGTATCACCCTTCGGAATGTCAACAGGGGCAAAAGTGAGGACTCTTATTAAATCAGATCTTTGGGCACATCGAAAATATATATATTATACTACCTCAGAGGCCTTGTAATCTACTCCAACAATATGGAGGAACACTTGGTTCACGTCAAAGAGGTTTTGGGCCGTTTCAGACGAGCCAGACTTACGGTGAATCTATACAAGTTAATCATCGCAGTTGCCTGGATAGAATTCCTGGGACTTTACATGTTTTTGTAAAGGTCTTCCATTCGTCAGGAATTTACTAAGTCGATAAAGGAATGTCCGTTACCGAACACTGTACTGAAACTATAAGTTTTTCTTAGTTATATTAGAGTTTTTCATTGGGTCAGTCTCCAACTTGTCATAATAAATCACCTACCCTTTGTGTTAGCTAAATAAACCGGTAAAAAGGCCACTGCGAACAAAGTAGTAAGAGCTTTGGCCAATCAAGGGTTTCGCAACTTTGGAGCTACATGTAACATTGTCTTACACAACAGTAACCAGTTCCCCTTGCAAACTGAGTACAACAGATGCTGCAGTTGCGCTATAGTCTCTCTTTCCTGTACGGATTCGAGGGTTTATAACCATCCTCCCACCAACCAATCAACGTGAACCTCTATAACTTACAGGTAGGGTAACATACCGGATGTTGCAGTGGTGCCAACAGCCTGAGAGGATTCACCGGTTGATCCGACTGACGTCACGTTTATGATGTAGCTGGTGCACGGGCTCAGTCCTGTGATGTTCGTGGTCGAGTGTTCGTGTCTCGACTGCGTGGTACAGTTGCTTTGGGTCCCGTTCTCCAGGGACCAACACACCTTGTACCCCTCCAAGCAGTCCGTGTTGGAGGGCGCTCGCCATTGGATGGATATAATAGAGCCAGAGATGCTTACTACCTTAAGTTGCGATACGCTTTCAACGGCTGTAATCACGTTCACAAAGCTTAAGGAGGTTTATTTACCTAATAAGGATCGTTAAAGTTCACTTTATGGATTGGCTGATAATATTACCGCACGATTTACAAACTAACTTAATTCCAGAGCAAACACAAGACCCAGTTCTACTGATGTTAACCTATCGCTGTAAAAGAGAAGGCTCCAATTTCGCCAATCATAAAAATTCGGGCAGTTATGGTAACTGAACCAGGGACTCTTAATTCAGTAGGAAGATGCTCCACCAACTGAGATAAGCTGTGAGATTGTTTTAAAAGGATCTAATCTACTCTTTAGGGTTAAGAGAGAAGTTGAATATGTGCTTTCAATTCAGATTGATTACATTAGAGGGATTTTAGGACGAATGAATTAGAATCAGGAACCATTTTAATCACTGAACAGTTAAATATTCTAAAAAACTTATTTTAAATTAAAAACTATATGTTTTAAGTGATAAAGGGGTGTCGAAAAAATGTAACGCTTGATTAAATTGGTGTTTAATATTCAGTAGACTTTAGAGGATTGTTCACAAAATTGTGTTGCTCTTAAATTGATGTCGGTTGAAGTTTATTATCGATTAAAGGGATGCTTTTCGGAGTGATATAAGATAATATTGAATATTTATATGAAATGATTTATTTTTTTAAATAATGAAAATCCAAACAAAGTTATGACCCTTTAAATTTTGACGTTTCATCCACACAAAATATAATATTCTGACAAAATGTTATGTTATTTTATATTCGAAATAAAATTAATTCAAATGAAATATGAAAATGAAAATCAGGTGACCATGATTCATGGAAAATAATAAGTTAACGATGGTATTTTTAAGTAGTTTGTTTGGCTGCTCACTACACTGACAAGGTACACAACTAGTGACTTACCTGAGCAGTTTGTTTGGCTGCTCACTACACTAACAAGGTACACAACTAGTGACTTACTTGAGCAGTTTGTTTTTGCTGCTCACTACACAGACAAGATACACAACTAGTGACTTACCTGAGCAGTTTGTTTGCCTGCTCATTGCACCGACTAGGTACACAGCTAGATACTTACCTGAGCAGTTTATTTGGCTGCTCACTGCACCGACAAGGTACACAGCTAGTGACTTACCTGAGCAGTTTGTTTGGCTGCTCACTACACCGACAAGGTACACAACTAGTGACTTACCTGAGCAGTTTATTTGGCTGCTCACTACACCGACTAGGTACACAGCTAGTGACTTACCTGAGCAGTTTGTTTGGCTGCTCACTACACCGACCAGGTACACAGCTAGTGACTTACCTGAGCAGTTTGTTTGGCTGCTCACACGACATACACACTAGACTACTGAGCAGTATGTTTCACAGCTGCTGCTTTTGCTCCACTACCCGACAAGGTACACAGCTAGATACTTACCTGAGCAGTTTGTTTGGCTGCTCACTGCACCAACAAGGTACACAACTAGTGACTTACCTGAGCAGTTTGTTTGGCTGCTCACTACACCGACAAGGTACACAGCTAGATACTTACCTGAGCAGTTTGTTTGGCTGCTCACTACACCGACCAGGTACAGAACAGCAGCAAAATGAATCAACATCTTCTCTACCTGTTGGAACACAACTTAAGTCTTTGAACTTACCTTTAAGTGCTTGGTATTATTATTAGTAGTAAGTGCGTGATAACTTAATTACTCCTCCAATGATGCCACACTTGGTATTTGAAGAGTAGGTGCCTTTTAACTCTAGAGATATTATCTCCGCAGATAATACATTAGATAACTTTATTCTGGTGATACAAATAAATTAATTACATTATTGATTATAGTAAAACGTAATAGAAATAAACATACGTAGGTATTTATCAACATTATTTTACATTCCATCGCGGTATTAAAACACTTTTAAAAAAAGCAGTTTGTTTGGCGGAATATATAAACGTGATCCTGTCCCAAAACAATATGTTCCCCTCTCAGGAAAACCATACAAGATGAGACTGACGCCTATGTCCGCGTATCCACAGGTGCGGCTCTTTACTCAGTTGGTAACGCATCTCTATACTGAGCTAAAAGCCCCGGGTTCAATTACCAGCCTGTGCCGAATAATTTATCAACGCTGATACTGGGTTTTCCCCCTTTACCAGTGAGTGACGAATTAGCGAGTCTGTCGTATAATTAAGCTAGTGTGTAATTTGAGTGCTGTTAAGATCAGTGGTTTCTGAAAATATTAGATACTGATCATAATATTAATAATAATAATCGTATTGTCTTGGTGTCGGTGAAAACTACTGACGTACTCAATTCTGAACCGGAAAAAGAGGGAACCGGATTCGAACCCCAGATGGGTGTAGTTTCCCATGGTGCAGGTGTAAAAGTGGTTTTCCCAACCTCTTTCAAGGCGAATGTCGATGACCTTTCATTGACATAAACTTCCTTATCCTGTGTCGTTGAATGATTAATACAATAATTATATTAATTTCTGTATATTTTCTTGTGGCACTAATTATAATAATTTTGGTTCTTACCCGTTTTAGTGGCCGCATGGTCTAAGGCGCTACTCTCACAGTGGATTAGACTGCCGATGATGGGGAGATTGAGGTTCGAAGCTTGGTCGGTTGTACTATAAGAGTTGTTTTTCCAAAATGGTTTTCCGATCCCCCCTCCGCGAAAATGTGGTTACACCTTCTTTAAATACGCTATAGCCTTTCTAATCCTTAAAACCATTACCGTAATTAGTACATAAGTGTACAACCCGAATGGGTAGTAAGAAGCGGTGATTAAAAAACTTATCTCCTAGCGTAGGACATGAAGAGTTTTTGTTTGAACTATATTGTGAGGACCAATGGTACTTTCTCGAGTTATTTTAATTACACGACCAATATTTTATCGGTAAAATATTTTCATCCTGGTAGACTTCCAATAGTTCACGGATCGTTTTACTATATCCACTCAAGAGAAGAGAGTTTGATTTTAATTATAATTAAATGCTTTTAGTCTACTCCTTGACGATGTGAAGTGGCCGACACAATCGCTTGCGTTGGTTTGTGAATCAAACTGAGCTATCTGCTGATTAAAATGGACTCGAGGGCCATTCTTGAGATTTACGATACACGCACAAGCGAAAAATAGGGCGATATTAGCAGCGCTAGCTGTACCTTACTTTCAATGGTGTAGTTTCCACGAGCCAGCGTGACAGTCACGTGATAGCTACCAGTCCTCACCACTAGCAGCGCTAGCTGTACCATACTTTCAATGGTATAGTTTCCACGAGCCAGCGTGACAGTCACGTGATGCTACCAGTCTTCACCACTAGTAAGCGCTAGCTGTACCTTACTATCAATGGTGTAGTTTCCATGAGCCAGCGTGACAGTCACGTGATGCTACCAGTCCTCACCACTAACAGCGCTAGCTGTACTTACTTTCAATGGCCTAGTTTCTATGAGCAGCGTGACAGTCACGTGATGTTACCAGTCCTCACCACAGAAGCGCTGCTTATTACAAGACGTTTACCTTGGCTGATTACACTATGATCCTGTCTTATAAACTACATCATAGTGGAACTAATCAAGGTAGCATCTTACCTTGAATGATTACACTATGACTGATTAAATAAAAGTATAGGCTACACTTTATTTTTTAATAAGAAAGGAGTTTTGGAGCTAGTAAAAATATTTTTTAGTTTCAAACACTGGAATATAAGACATATATTTTATTTGCTTAGTCAATTTATATAGTTCATTAAAATATTTATCAAAATCTTCTAATAATACTTACCAATGGATTATTGTATTTTTGTTTTCACAATACTAATTAAAAGGACTACAACTTATATAAAAAGATGGTCGTGTCTTTCCATCCTCCCTTCCTGCCTATGAATTGTTCAAATACGTCTAAACGTCCTAGAAATATGAAATTTGGCAAGCAGGTATTGGAACAACCTTTCGACCCCCTATACAACCAGAAAATTTTAAAAATTAGAGATCTCAACATGGATCGCCGTTAATTGGGGGAGTATTGAGGGGTATAATATATACATAAAACATTAGGGAGTGTAGATAGTTGAAATTTGGAAGGCAGGTAGAGGTACCAACAACTACATATAATCACATACATTTTAAAATTTGAGATTTCAAAGCTGGACTTGATAAAATGAGTGAGGTGGGTTCAAAATTTTCAGAACTGATAAAAACAACTACTTACAAGGGTAGTATAGTTCTTAAACTCAGCTGAAAGGTTAGGCGAACACTCCAAATAACCAAAAAATTCTTATAATTTCGAATTTTAAAATGTAAACCCACTGAAATAAGGAGGGGAGGGGTATATTAGAAAACAAAACATTTAGGTGGGATAAAAAATAAATTTCCTGAATGAAAAATGATTACTCCAAATACACAAATAATTTTTAAACATTTAGATTTTTTAGTAAGTATTGTGAAATTGATGGGAAGGGGGGGGATTTCTAAATTTCCAAAAGTTATATAAAAAACGGAATATTTGAATTTTCTATAAACAGAGGTTTTTGAAATTGAGGTTGGAGGGGGTCGAAAAATAACCACCTCAAAAACTTTAAAAAAATAATTAAATCTCAAAATTTAATGCTGAAAATTGGGAAGAGAAGCTTCCTCACTCATTTTACTTATCTTGTGATCGATTTAAGGCAAATATAGAACATTTTTATATCATAGCCTTATTTTGACATCATGTTTTATTCAGACTGCCTATTTTCACATTTAGTCAAATAATTTAAACCAATGAAGGATCAGTATTTTAAAATAGTTTTTTATTTGGTTACTTTTTTGTTTGGCTATTTTAAATTCTAGAAATAACAAAACTACTTTACAGATTCCCCTTTCAAAGCCATTAAAATACTTTTTTTAGGCTAGGTATGAATTTGACGAAACGGTGTTTCGGAGACACACAGCCGTGCTAATGATTGGTTAGTGGATTTGATGTAAAAGCTTAGGGCAAATCAAACAAAATGTTATCAATCCAAATAATTTATTACATTCATTCAAATCACACTAAAAATTCTTAATTACAAAATTATTGTATTTTTTAAAGAAATACACTAAACAAATTTTGTGTTATACATTTCAACAATTATTATAGATTATATTTTATTTTACAGCTTCTAAAAAAGTGTGGACTTAAGCTAAACATAATATTACTTTATCGAAAAGTTTCGAGTGTATGTTGGTAAAATAATATTCAACCCTTAATATTTTTAGTAAAATGTAATGTGAGAATTAACATTTATACACAAATTCTGTAACTTAATTAATGATTATCATAATATATCGGTCAAATAAGATATCTATTTATGAACCTCGATCAACATCTTATCTCAATTGGTTCACTTCCGGTGCTGTGACGTGGATAAGCTCACCGACCCTCAAACATTTCAGCTTGTAATTATCAGAGAGATTAATAACGAGCTGATGATTACTACTGGCGAAGTCAGAATATTCAACGAACCTGCAAAAAAAGGACACAATTAATGATAACCGTTTAACGTTCATAATAAATCTAGAATCTAAGGTGGTTGGATGGATCCATCATTTTGTTTTGCTGAGATACAAATTTACATTTAGACATGTCTAAGCAGAATTATTATGCTGTTAACTGTGCACATTGTTTTCCCAGACAATTGGGTGCTGAACCCTGACACGACAGGTGAGTTTACACTTTGAAATATAAGGTGTTAGACTAGCGATGTAAGGAGTTAGTTAATGTCTGCATGAGCAGCGGGTAACGCTGAGTCGGAGTTGGAAGCTCCTGGGCTTGAGATGAATTCTGGCCCTCGTGGCGACTGCCCTGGCTCGGACAGGACAAGAGGCTTCCTGCCCCTACCTGTGGAATGTTCCTCGTTCTGAAATCCTGGTGGCCCCCGGGCAACATCCGGAGGGTTTACCTGAAAGGTGGCTAAATCTCTGTCGTTGTTGTCTGTGTGGGAGTGAATGGAGGGAAGAGCCCCCCCTTACCCACCACACACAAAGCGGCTGCTAACTTTAACCTTCCGAGAAAGCTGGTCAGGCCATCTCCACGGTCCCCAGTGAGCAACTTAGGGTGAAAGTCCTTTTTATGGCGATTAATTAGATCGAATTTGGACTCTCAATAGGACAACCTAAGTTAATGTCTTCTTTGTGTAAGAGCGATTCCTAAGTTGTGTTTCAACTTCCTGACGTATGCATCCAGCACTCGCGAAAGGTGGAGCCAACTCTTCGTGCTGATGTAATCTGGCCAAGGTGTGAGGGGTCCCAGCTGTTCAGTGACAACAGGGATTGATGGCAGACACGGGGTTATCGGTTCCTCAACTGACCGTGTTTAAGTCAGTGGCTACGCTTGGAGGATACATCCATGATGGGTCAGAAAATCCTGAGAGAGATGTGTGTTCCTCAGACATTGGCTGCCAGACCTAATCTAGCAGTGTGGTTTCCCGCATTGAAAACTCATTGACTTATAAAAGACCTATTGCTGTTCTTGATTTGCGCAAGAGTGGGTATAGAATAAAAAACTAAACAGGTGCATGTGCCTAGTCATCGAGAAGGAATACAACAATACAATATCAACATAACTTTTGGAGGAATTTCGACCCTCATCCCCTGGCCATGCAGTGACCCACCTGAAATGGGTATATCTTCTCTGATTATCTCGGATGTCTCCCCAGTCACCAGAACCGCCGACACCTCCACAGTATAGGTGGTACCACTGTGCAGTCCAGAGATGGTCAAGTGGTCCTCACTAGATGGCAGCTCTAGACACTGGCTATCTTCGGGTTGACTTTGCTGCTCCCAGCACACGTTGTACGACCTGACACACATCATACCCTCGACCAGGGGTTGCCAGGTGACTGTTATGTTGCTCTCACTGTCCCTGCTCAAGCTCAAATTCTGGATGGCTGGTTTGTCTGAAATCACCATCACGTTCCTTTGAGCTGAGTTATACTAGGGTGAGTATAGAATACAGTCTATTCACTTCATAAATCCATGTTCCTACCGTCATTAATAATCTCATAGATCCACAAAGATCTTAATATCTTGTGCACCGACAAGGCCATTCGGAGAAAGCAGTTTGTTCCTATCGTCTAGTCAATTCTCTTTTACAGTGGCATGTCTTGCCGTAGCCCTATGTATGTTAACATAAAATAATTTGTTGTAATTATTTTGTGTGAAACTTAGACCATATAGTTCCATGGGCTGAGGCTCCTTGACTCTCTAATTATTGGTGCACTAACCCTGTGTCAAGAGACTCCATTATTACCGGTGCATGAACCCTGAGTCAAGAGATTCCATTATTACCGGTACACTAGTCTTGTGTGAAGATAGAATCCACCACTACCTGTGCACTTACCTTGTATTAAGGTGGAGTTAGTCATTACCGGCATGGAAACAATACTGGAGTTTTTCAGAGCGCCCCCTGCAGTGACGTTGACGGTGTAGTTGACACACGATATCAAACCAGTGATGGTGGCTTTTGCGATGTCTCTTGTTTGGATCGTGCAGCCCTCCTTCCCTGTCTCCTGTCCTATCCAACACACCTTGTACTCCTGCACACACTCCGAATTCTTGATAGGAGCTTTCCACTCAACTTCAAGGGTCGTGGAGTTGGAACTCTTGACCTCCATGATGGAAATGTCGTTAAAAGCTGGAAACAAACCGGTCCAGTTCTAATTTGTTTAGAATATTTTAAAGATATACAGTTAATGAACCTAAATTTCCCGTAAACATTTCAGCGATGGTGGGTGTAAAAAAAGTCTCAGTAGATAGCACATTTTCTATCATATTCAATAATCAAGTATTACTTGAGTTTATTTCTAAGAAACCTTCCCCTCACAATTGACTAGATTGAGGTACCATCTATGGAGCTATTTTATCTTGGTAGACCCCTCGTGGTGACTGAATAATTTTAGTATTTGTGTTTTATAGCCGGTCTTAATCTCATGGATATTGCATGAATTAGCTTGCTAATTCAGCTTGAACAGTCACTTTGTGCAACTCCAATATAAATGATACTCTTTGTTTTAACATATGTTACTATACACAGCTCTGATTCTATTAAGGGTCAGCTTATATATGGTGTATATTAATTGGCGTCAAATATTCCAAGGGCGTATTCCGATCGACCAAACATTCAGAAAAGTTCATATAAACAAGGTTTAGAGACGCTTAGTTTTAGAATTATTAAAGGTTTTCCTCTATGATGGATTGGTCGTGGTGGATCCATTGAATGGCCTACTTAGTCAACAAATTTGAGCCCGATTGAGTTTCATCTTTGGGGACATTTAAAATCAATTTTTTACGACACCCCTTTGCCTCATAATGTTTTAAGAGAATTTCGTAAATGGATGTGAGTAAATACGTGATACCTAAAGTGTACTCAAAAGAGTGCGACAAAGCATGCAACGAAGGCTTGGAGGATGCATTGAAGCAGGAGAATACTATTTTGAACAATTTTTTTAAACAAAATTATCTGTCTTGTTATTTGTTCGTTTTTGTAAAACTTTGTCTTGTTTAATTGAATTGAATTGTTCTCTCTTTTGGATTGCTTGTTAAATGCACAGTAATAATCCTCTTAGCTCATAAAATAAGCATTTCTAAAGCCATGTTTATATGAACTTTTCTTAAAGTTTGGTTGATGAAAAAACACCCCTAGAATATTTGACAACAATTAATTTACACGTTGCATAATAAGGCCATAGGGGAACCCACCAAGGTAAGACTTTAATTTTATTTGTAGCTTATAGCACTAAAAGCGTTTCTTTAAACAATTATACCGTGAATGGTAGCATTAGATGATATATTTGTTGCTATAGATAGCACTAGCGTAATTAGTTGACTTGGCCGTGCATACCTTTGATATACACAACTATATTATATTTGGTAAAAACAGTCGAGATAACCTTGCTATATACAACTCTAGTGTAATTAGTAGAACACGGCGCCGCCATTTTGACAAGTAATATGAGCAAGAATCATCATTTTCACACTACTTATGTTTAAATCCTACTCCTGGACATAATATATCAAATATAACCTACCATTTGGCTTGGACCTATTTTATCTGACAGGTATAGTCCATTTACAGTGGTTTAGACTTTTTTCCACCTCCAAAACATGTCTGGTTATTTTGACAAGTGGATATGAGTTCACTTCCAAGGAGAACAAATGAGGGATATTTTAAACTGTTATAAAAGGCAGCGTTTATCGTGGATCATCGTGTACCTTGATTTCTGGTGCGCGCAGCCAAGTGGGACGTCTCGGAGCTCCCGTCAGCCCCCACCGCGGTAATGTTGAGAGAGTACTCCCCACAGGGGGCCAGTCCCGTGATGAGGTCCTGGATATCGGTAGAGTTGTTGCAGGACTCGATCTGTTCCCCTTTCCAGCAGACGACGTACCACTCGACACACTCGTGGTTGGCTACGGGGGCGTGCCACTCCAGGTTCACCTTGTCCACCTCGGCGTAGTTCACGTGGAGGTTAGTAGGGACGTCGGGAACTTGCAATCAAACACGACGTCGACAAATAGAGTGTACCGTCTTTCTTTCCCCAGCCTTTTCTTCCACGTCTCACTCATCAACATCATCATCATCAACAACTGTTTCCAGACTGTGGCCGGGTCAGTTTAGTAACCTCCAACTTCCTCTAGCCTTCCACCAATCCACCATTATTCCTTCTTTGATTGATTCCATTCTTCTACTCTTACTTGCACACTTTCTTTTATCTGCTCCTCCCATCTCTACTATCTCGTTTACTCCAAACATCTTCATTACATGTCCATACCACCTCAGTCTTGCTTCCTCTACTATCTCATGATACTCCAACATCCTCATTACATGTCCATTACCACCTCAGTCTTGCTTCTCTACTATCTCATGTACTCCCTTTAACCCCAACTCTTTCCCAGATAACTTCATTCCTAATCTTGTTTCTCCTCGTGACAGATTTATCTGATTGCCAAACCCTTCCTTCACCTCTGACAAGACGTGTATTAATCATAACTTGTAAATGTGTGGAATGCCCAGGCCTCCCACCGTGGTTCGGATCCCACGTTAAACTGTAGGTCCTCCATTTCATCTCACAATCACCCTACCATTACACATTCGCGTAAGTGCGTATAACCCGAACGGGTAGTAAGACGCGGTGCTGATGATGATAATAATATAAGTGTTTATGAGAGTTTTGTTATTTCTGTAAAACAAGCAGTGACGTTGACGACAAACACGGTGCACTTGGATTACCTTCATTATGGGTGTTGACTTGTTCCGATATAACGGATGACTGAGCACCCTCAGTCCAAGCAATGACGTGGACGGCGTGTGAGGTGCATGGCCTGAGCTCGGGGTAACTCATGGTGGTGCTGTCTCGCGTCTGGTTCGCACAGGCCGTTTCTCCGAAGACAGTCAGACAAACCTGGTAGTAGTCGATGCAATCCGATTGGTCGACAGGAGCCTCCCAATCGGCCTCGATGAAGGTAGTGTTGACGAATGGGAATTTCAGATTTCGGGCCGGTTTTGGAGCTGAAATATTGTTACTTACATCAATCGTTTTTCATCAACCCTGATTGACAAAGATTTGCTATTTCGTTTATCATTTTGATTGGGTCCAGTGCAACTTGAGATTTTTTCCACTAAATGTTGGACTACCTGTTATTACTTGATTTTAATACATGGTGATGTATGTCTATTGCACTAAGGAAATTTGGTCAACGATCGCCATGACCAAGGAAGCTTTCAACAATAAGAGGTTACTGCTGACCACCAAGTTGAGTTTGGAACTGAGGAAACGCTACATTTGGAGCAGAAACTTGGACTCTCAGGAATATGGAAAAGAAACTCCTTGGATAGCTTTGAAATGTGAGACTGGATAAGAATTGAGAAGATCAGGTGGACAGACAAACAGGGTGACAAATGAAGAGTGGGTGAGAAGAGAACCATTTTGGATGTGATTCTTCGGTACATCCCTAGGAGGAGCTGTCTTCTGCATGACGTCATGGAAGGAAAAGTTGAGGGAAAGAGGAGCTTGGGAAGGAGGAAGATTCAAATACTAGATGATTTGAAGGAAAGAAGAAAATTTTGGGAGCTGAAAGAGGAGGCAGAGGGCAGGGTGTATTGGAGGTCTAAATTTACTGACAAAAGGAATGGACCTGTCGTAAGACAGAACACTTAATAATAATAATAATAATAATAATAAAGTAATGGAGATGTAGATAATAGTTCTTACTATCAGCTCATGGGTTATCGCCAAGATACGCATTTTTTTGAACCGGTAACTTTTTTCTGCCCTTAACATCAAATTTTACATTTAGACTCAATAAACATGTATTCTATCCTTTAAAGTGAAAAATGACACCTGGACACGGGAGTCAAACCCGGGACTTTTGGATTAGTACACCGATTCTCTGATTACTTAGCTAGCCAGACGACGTCGTCCCATGCCCAGGGTAATTTTTTTACTCATATTTTAAGGCAGAATCTGTTATGGACGCGTGGAGATCGTCAGGCACCTTCGACTCTGTAGGTAGGTTTTAAATTTAAAGAATATGAAAGTTAGATTCGACTATAACCGTGACTAAGAACTATAATAGCTTGGCTATTTAATCCATCATTAAACATATAATCATTCGTTACATTATTTCGTGTGGTTGGTCAAATTGATACTGAAGACGGGGGAACAGTTTACTAGTACAGTCACCTAAAGTCTTGCTTGACTTGGAAACGACCCATATGTCAAGCCTGGTTTTTGCTGTCGGATAAAATAATGGGTGTTTCCCATTGGTAAGCAGTTATATTATTTGGGACATCATTTTACCGCTA
This sequence comes from Timema podura, assembly GCA_033556935.1. Classification (NCBI taxonomy): domain Eukaryota; kingdom Metazoa; phylum Arthropoda; class Insecta; order Phasmatodea; family Timematidae; genus Timema; species Timema podura. The sequence continues at coordinate 5,660,611 of JAVRXN010000014.1, read as the reverse complement.
ATCCTGGTATCAAAACAAGCAAAAATGTAAACGTTTCAAAACTAAAGAAGCGGGATAGCTGAGGTACATATGAGGGGTTATCTCGTCTGTCGGTGAGGTGTTATAATCCTTGGAGCTGTCTCTTAATCTACCTGGGGACTAAGCCCAGCTGCAGTAACCTACCTGGGGACTAAGCCCAGGTACAGTAACCTACCTGGGGACTAGGTCCAGGTGCAGTAACCTACCTGGGGACTAAGTCCAGGTGCAGTAACCTACCTGGGGACTAAGCCCAGCTGCAGTAACCTACCTGGGACTAAGCCAGGTGCAGCAACCTACCTGGGGACTAAGCCCAGCTGCAGTAACCTACCTGGGGACTAAACCCAGGTGCAGTAACCTACCTGGGGACTAAGTACAGCTGCAGTAACCTACCTGGGGACTAAGTCCAGGTGCAGTAACCTACCTGGGGACTAAGCCCAGCTGCAGTAACCTACCTGGGGACTAAGCCCAGGTACAGTAACCTACCTGGGGACTAAGTCCAGGTGCAGTAACCTACCTGGGGACTAAGCCCAGGTGCAGTAACCTACCTGGGGACTAAGCCCAGGTGCAGTAACCTACCTGGGGACTAAGCCCAGCTGCAGTAACCTACCTGGGGACTAAGCCCAGCTGCAGTAACCTACCTGGGGACTAAGCCCAGGTACAGTAACCTACCTGGGGACTAAGTCCAGGTGCAGTAACCTACCTGGGGACTAAGTCCAGGTGCAGTAACCTACCCCTGCTGGTATCACAAACTCACCAGGAAGGTTGTCAGAACTCACCGGCAGTCGCAGTGGTGTTGACCTGAGAGGAGTTGCCGGGCTGTCCCAGGGCTCGGACCCCCACAATATATTCGCCGCAAGGCGTCAGCTCGGTAATGTTGAGCGTCGTGACGCTGCTCTCCTGGACGGTGCAGTTCTGATCATCCGGAGACAACCCCCAACAGATCTCGTACTGCGCCACGCACCAAGAGAGTTGCGAAGGTGGTGTCCACGTCACGTTGACAAAGGGGCCCACAGACTGGGTGTCCAGGGAGCTTACCTTGCCGGGGGTCGTGTCTGGGGTAAAGACACACAATTTAGCAACGATCATCGTGGCTTTTTTGTTGTTGTTTTGTTTCAGCCCCCCCCCCCCTTTGTACTAAACTCACTGCTCTATTATATATATATATATATATATGGCTTGTCAGAGCTATATTACTCGTAGCTCAGTAGTGGAAATATCAGCTAGTACTAATGTACCGTTGTCCAGGGGATGTCCCAATGTACTAATAGTAGTACATCCTTTCCGTGGAGGCTCTTTCCATGTCCTGATGAGATGAGGTGATGGTGATAGTGAGTGTGAGGGTGATAGAGTATGAGAGTGTGGAACCAGTAGAAACTCTTAAACATAACTTTAGCCTAACTAACAAAACCCTGGTTACCGTTGGGGTAATTCCCGTTTCGAGAAAATTACCCAAGGTGTATCAACTAGAGATGTGAGACGGAAAAATCTTCCCTATACTTTTTTTCGGAAATTTTTCCAAAACGGCATGGTCCAACACGCTATTCTCGCACTACACTAGACTGCCGTTTACAGGGAGATCGGGGTTAGATTCGGGTGCACTGAGGGAGGTTTTCCCTAAATGGTTTTCTACTCGCTCTCCACACAAATGCGGGTGTAATTCCTGAAGATTCGACCTTCCTTATCCATAACACATCAGCTTTATTAGTACATAGGCGGTAGGTGATAGTAAGACGCGATGCTAAAAAAAAAAAATGGTAAAGAAACAAATGAATGCGAGCCTTTGTCGACCCTTTATGTTCATAAATCATACTTCAATTTTTTACCATCATTAAGTTTACTAAAATAATGTTAAGGTTGTTGCGACAATTGTCTCTACCCCTGTCCTCCGTAATTCCTAACTACCCCTCCCCCCTTTATTATGACCCCCTCGTCTCTTTACACACTATATTCTGAAGTACAATAGGCTCTAGGTGCCACCTCCACCATTTAGCCCCCTCCACTGCGGAAAATGTTCATCTCTACTAACAACTACAGTAGCGCCATGCTTCTTTGGTGCTGACTGACAGCTCTGAAAAGTTACCAGACCAAATTATGTATCCTACGCCGAACCATATGATCTGAAAACATGTGTTTAGCAGCTGTCATTCTGACAGTCAAAATGTAGGTATATACCTAACTGTTGACCGTCAGAAGTCAGCTGTGAGCTGTCAGTCAGCACCAAAGAAGCCATGGGGCTACTGTATATACCTAACTGTTGACTGTCAGAAGTCAGCTGTGAGCTGTCAGTCAGCACCAAGAAGCCATGGGGCTACTGTATATACCTAACTGTTGACTGTCAGAAGTCAGCTGTGAGCTGTCAGTCAGCACCAAAGAAGCCATGGGGCTACTGTATATACCTAACTGTTGACTGTCAGAAGTCAGCTGTGAGCTGTCAGTCAGCACCAAAGAAGCCATGGGCTACTGTATATACCTAACTGTTGACTGTCAGAAGCCAGCTGTGAGCTGTCAGTCAGCACCAAAGAAGCCATGGGGCTACTGTATATACCTAACTGTTGACCGTCAGAAGCCAGCTGTGAGCTGTCAGTCAGCACCAAAGAAGCCATGGGCTACTGTATATACCTAACTGTTGACTGTCAGAAGTCAGCTGTGAGCTGTCAGTCAGCACCAAAGAAGCCATGGGGCTACTGTATATACCTAACTGTTGACTGTCAGAAGTCAGCTGTGAGCTGTCAGTCAGCACCAAAGAAGCCATGGGGCTACTGTACACAACGGGGCAGGTTGCTGCTCTACTGAAACCACCCTTTCAACTGGCTAACCTCTCTCCCCATCTCCCCGATAAACCTAAGAATTGTTCTGACACCTGCGTCTTATCTTGCCGGTCATTGTGCGTACCAAGAAATCAGGCTATCATTAGTCTGGCCGGGCACTCCGAGAGTGGTCTCGAACTTGTGACTTGACACCGTGGCTTTTACCATCTCTTCTACCGCAAAAAGTTGACCTGGTGGTCTAGGGGTAAGGTGTCAGACTTCTGTGCTGAGGGTCCGGGGTTCAATCCTCGGTCCCGGCACAGATTTATCTGATTGCCAAACCCTTCCTTCACCTCTGACAAGACGTGTATTAATCACAACTTGTGAATGTGTGGAATGCCAGGCCTCCACCGTGGTTCGGATCCCACGTTAAACTGTAGGTCCTCCATTTCATCTCACAATCACCCTACCATCACACACTAGCGTAAGTGCGTATAACCTGAACGGGTAGTAAGACGCGGTGATAATAATAATTCTACCGCAAATGTGGGGGTTTTTCCTCTAAACTAACCTCTCTCCTGACCTATATATAGAGCTGTTAGATAATTCTCGTGATATTCGTGTAGAATAAAATAACGTTTGAATTAGTATCTTTTTTTTTTTTTTACTTTCACAGCCGGCAAATGGATTTTTTTAAAGTGTGGCTATTCTACGACACGACGACTGCAGGCTTGCATTCTGGAACAGGTTGGCCATTTTGGGCCATTCCTATCACTGGATTACAAACATGACTATACCTCGGAGACTAGGTCAAATGGGACAAATGTTAATATTAACTTTAATAACAAAAATTAATTTAGTGTCTCCTGCGCACCGCTGATGTTGCTCATACATGTAAAGTTACACCCTGTATATATATAAATAAATACATGGCTAACTCGACATTGGTTAGTTAGAGAAATTGGTTAGTTAGAACCCACCATGCTTCCCCATGACATTCCTATTTAAATCAACGGTAAAAAAATTAAATATTTATTTGAAATTTAAAGGGAAATATTTGGATGATTCGAAGCCTATACACATGTTATATTTTTTTTTTCGAGTTTATCAAAAAGGGGATGTATTGGCTCGGCTTTCATAATTTCTGTGAGATGATGCAATCACGTGACGATCAGGAAGGAACATTTCATGTCACGTGTTCTCGTTGATTTCAGTCTGCGGTTTTTTTTATGTTAAAGTTTTCAAATTTAGTGTGTTTAAATTTTCCCTGCTGTTTCTGTATAGATAAGCTGTATTGTGAAGGTGTGTTTATATGTAGCATATTTAGAGTTTTTTTTTAGCACCGCGTCTTACTACCCGTTAGAGTTATCAGCCTATGTACTAATTACACTAATGGGTTAAGGAATACGAAATCTGAATTTAGAGGAAATGCACCCGCATTCGCGTGTATGGAGAGTGAAAACCCATTTAGGGAAAACCACCCTCAGTGCACCCGACCGGAATCGAGCCCCGATATCCCCGTCTTCGGTTGAGGTTATTGATTTATCGTGTACCAGCTGCGTCGACACTTACAAAAATGGTAAATTCGAATATTTCGAATTTTCTTAGATATCCCTTGAACCTCGAATATTATAAAACTAGACTAATGCAATTCCCCCATTTTAATTTCTAAAATCTAAACTCCACAGTTGAGAGCTGTCATTGTAAAAATTGACGCGTGTGACCAGGGGCGCATCTACGGGGCGGGGAGAGGGTATTTGGGGGCTGAAGCCCCCCCCCCCCCCAGCTAAAGGTCCTCCTCCAGAAAATTAAGGATATTACAAAAATATGATTAGCATTATGTTTCGTCAATTAATCAATTATATTTTGTTAAATTACATTTAATATAAATAAGATTAAATTTGTGCTGTAATTAGTGTTTTTCAAAGGAATACTTCTTTCTGTTGATTTTTAATTTTACTGTAAATTTGCACTTGTATGAAATCCGGACCTGTGATACCGTAATATTTTCTAGAAATGGTTAAAGTACTTACTTTTTGTACGTGAAGTTTTGAAGAGGGTACAGTAATTGAAATTATTATTTTAGAGCACTTATGTAAACACTATTGTATCAAGAAGAAAGGAAGGGGCAGTCGATATTATCCTACCAACTGCAGATCCTGGATGTGCAGAAGAATGTGTAAACACAGACCCTTTAACCAGTGGCGTACACAGTCACAGAGGGTAGACCAAGGATCAGATTTTGGTACAGATTAGCTTAAATATTACCATTTGCCTCTTTTAAAATTAAAAAAATTTCCCGAGGGAAAAAACCCCGGAAGCCCACTTTTTTAAGGGACATCGCTGATTCTTTCTTACTCCCCCTACGTCTGAATATTACAGTAATTGAAATATATAATGTTGCAGTTATGAACATTAATATGTAAAAAGCTGCCCCCCCTCCTGGGTGCGCCCCTGCATGTGACCTCGACCGAGCAACTAATCGTATTTATAATGTTATGTTCCATACGTATGATGGCCGAGGCTGTGCCTGCCTCCCCCTGCTCTCCAGCGGCCTGGAGTCTCACGCTGGCGGTGTACGTGGTACATCTGGCCAGCTTGGTGAAGTCCAGAGACGTGTTGAAGGCCAACTCGTGCAGAGAGCACTTTGTCTTGGAGGAGCCCTCGATCCCCCAACACACGTAGTACCCGTCCAGGCACTCTGTGTCCTCTGTGACGGGATCCCAATACACCCGGATACTGTTGCCGGATATTTTTACCGCGTGGACGTTGCTCACTCTTCTTATAGGAGGACCTAGACAAACATCAACATGAACATTGTGGCTACTGCTAGAGGAGGAGCTAGACAAACATCAACATGAACATTGTGGGCTACTGCTAGAGGAGGACCTAGACTAACATCAACATGAACATTGTGGTTACTGCTAGAGGAGGACCTAGACTAACATCAACATGAACATTGTGGTTACTGCTAGAGGAGGACCTAGTCAACAAACATCAACATGAACATTGTGGCTACTGCTAGAGGAGGAGCTAGACTAACATCAACATGAACACTGTGGCTACTGCTAGAGGAGGAGCTAGACAAACATCAACATGAACATTGTGGCTACTGCAAGAGGAGGAGCTAGACAAACATCAACATGAACATTGTGGCTACTGCTAGAGGAGGACCTAGACTAACATCAACATGAACATTGTGGCTACTGCTAGAGGAGGACTTAGACAAACATCAACATGAACATTGTGGGCTACTGCTAGAGGAGGACTTAGACAAACATCAACATGAACATTGTGGGTACTGCTAGAGGAGCTAGACAAACATCAACATGAACATTGTGGTTACTGCTAGAGGAGGAGCTAGACTAACATCAACATGAACACTGTGGCTACTGCTAGAGGAGGAGCTAGACTAACATCAACATGAACACTGTGGCTACTGCTAGAGGAGGAGCTAGACAAACATCAACATGAACATTGTGGCTACTGCAAGAGGAGGAGCTAGACAAACATCAACATGAACATTGTGGCTACTGCTAGAGGAGGACCTAGACTAACATCAACATGAACATTGTGGCTACTGCTAGAGGAGGACTTAGACAAACATCAACATGAACATTGTGGGCTACTGCTAGAGGAGGACTTAGACAAACATCAACATGAACATTGTGGGTACTGCTAGAGGAGCTAGACAAACATCAACATGAACATTGTGGTTACTGCTAGAGGAGGACCTAGTCAACAAACATCAACATGAACATTGTGGTTACTGCTAGAGGAGGAGCTAGACAAACATCAACATGAACATTGTGGTTACTGCTAGAGGAGGAGCTAGACTAACATCAACATGAACACTGTGGCTACTGCTAGAGGAGGAGCTAGACAAACATCAACATGAACATTGTGGCTACTGCTAGAGGAGGACCTAGACTAACATCAACATGAACATTGTGGTTACTGCTAGAGGAGGAGCTAGACAAACATCAAAATGAACATTGTGGTTACTGCTAGAGGAGGACCTAGTCAAAAACATCAACATGAACATTGTGGCTACTTCTAGAGGAGGAGCCAGACAAACATCAACATGAACATTGTGGTTACTGCTAGAGGAGCTAGACTAACATCAACATGAACATTGTGGTTACTGCTAGAGGAGGACCTAGACTAACATCAACATGAACATTGTGGCTACTGCTAGAGGAGGAGATAGACAAACATCAACATGAACATTGTGGTTACTGCTAGAGGAGGACCTAGACTAACATCAACATGAACATTGTGGCTACTGCTAGAGGAGGAGATAGACAAACATCAACATGAACATTGTGGTTACTGCTAGAGGAGGACCTAGACTAACATCAACATGAACATTGTGGCAACTCCTGGAGAAGGAACCAACCAACATCATGTAAGCGACCATCCGATCGTACGCTCATTTCTCCCTGAAAGACATCTAACCCACCTTGACGAATAACACTATGGTTTATCTTATAAGATAGGATAGGGCCATAGTATGAACCCTCGAGGTAAGGCTGTCACGTTCTAGGATAGACATGCAACTCATCTGTCAGGTATTCAGGTTGGAACCTAGGGGATGTGATACCGTACCGGCTACAGCGGTGATGTTGACTGGTTCGGAGTACTTGTCGAACACGCTGAATGAGTAGATGCTGAAGATGTAGCGGCCACACGATGTCACCTCCGTGAGATCTCCGGTCATGTTCCCTTGTCCCTCCATAGTCTGGCAGTTGCTCTGGTTCCCGTCGTAGGTGGACCAGCAAAACCGGTACCCTTGGAGACACTCCGCGTTTTCAGGGGGGCCCCATTGGACTGAGATGTTTGAAGTGGAGGAGCTCGTCACTTCAAGTCCAGTCACTTTACCAGAGGCTGCAGGCAAAGATCAACTCTCATGTATACATACGCCAAGCCACATGATCTGCAAGGCCCATAATATGTTGAGCCGCTAACTACTCTCGCAGTAGACTAGACTGCCGATGATGAAGAGATCGAGGGTCAAATCCCGATCGGGTATAGGATGAGGGTGGGTTTTCCCCAAATGTTTTTTACACTCTCCCTCCACACAAATATGGGTACACTTCCTCTAAATATAACCTTCACAATCCCTAGAACCACTAGTATAAATTGAGTATAAGATTCAACCTGCATCAAGGAGAGCAGCGAAACTACTGTTAGGTTGAGTATCTGATATATACATATATCCTTGTCTGTGGCCTAGGCTAAACCTTCGTTGGTGGCGGCGTCTCTTGAAGCCCACCGACGCCACTGGGTGTACCTCCTTGAACTGTGTCCCTCTTTTCATGGTATAATTACTGGCGTGTTCGTCTCTCGTCACCTGTACAGATCCGTTACGTAAACTCATGTGTTTATCATCGCCCTCCCCAAATGAACCAATGAATCCTATGTGTTCCGCCACGACACCCGGGTGTCGTGTAAAGCGTCATTTGCCGGACGGCAGATATCCGCCTCTTCACGAACTACTTGCCAAACAGTTCGTCGAATCACGAGCACACCTCTACTACACACGCGCGCCGAACTTCAGAGTCGCTATAGAATCAAGAAGTTTCGGTCAGGAACGGTGAACGTTCGTATGTCAAACGTGGAGGATGAGAGGGACAACTATAGCTGCGACCCACAAATCGATACGACGACATTCCCCCCCTCCCCTTCTTCTTAAGATCATTAATAAAACAAGCTACATTAAATTGTTATTGAATACTTTTACAGAAATTATAAACCTCATTTTCTATTATCATGTAAATCATGGACTGTATTCCATATTTCAAGTTCGTTTTCATAAAAGTCCAAAAATTGTAGGACCTAGGGCGGTATGCAAGAACGTATAGTTGATGCTTAGTGGACCGATAGTGTGGTCCTTGTGAGGACGCAAGCAAACCCTCGCTAGTGTCCACAAAGCATCAACTTAGTCAAGTCCTTGCATTCAGCCCCAAGTCGTCGTACCACTCCATTTCCACAGCAAACACAAGACACTACCGACCAAACTAGACACGAATGTTGGGGGACGGGGCAGAAGTGCGAGATAAGGCCAACATTTCGTGCCCTTTGATGTGTGATGGATTACCGACAGCTGACGGGAAATGTTTGGTGTTGGGCGAGATATGACTAAAGCCGCGTACAGACGGGTGTAACGTGCTTTGAACGACACAAGAATCTCGGATCGTCTGATCCACTCAGTCGCTGCGAATACGACGAACAGACGGGTGCTACAATATAAGTGCGATTATTTCTAACCAGGCATCATTCTTCAAATTTTGTTGTTGTTATAATCTGGGTGTTTCTGGTTGCACAAAAGTCTCTTTACTTTTGTGTATCTCGATCAATCCGAGCGATTTCTCTTCCCTCCACATATTCGTAGCTTTAAGAAGTCAGTCTAAGTAAATACCGGTAAAGTAAATAAGTAGATCTCGATAAGGTAAATCAAAACAGAGATTAATTAATTAAGTAAAGAGACCACCATTCGCACATTCACGACGAATCGCGCCCAAACGTACACTGCGAGCGCCTTTGTGTTCGCTCCAAAAACTGACAACCGATGGATCAGAACGAACCTCAGCGCGAGAATTACATCACACGCTCGCTGGACGTCCAAACGATCGAATAGAGTAAAGCCGATTCTACACTAGCTGTTAAAACGCGACGGTTTTGCCGCTATCAAAACGCTACTGATTCTACACGGTTGTTGCTTCCACTTGGGCAGAATGGTTTAAAAATGGACATTGTACAGGCCGACTGTAATGCGGGATTTATTTTGCCGGAGGAAACTCGCAACAACAACAAAAAAATCGTCAAAAGAGACGGTGGTGGACTCACGCAACATTATCGAACCGTCTCTCAACAGGAAGATTTGTTGTGACATTGAGGAACAACTGCCTGTTAACGCCTGGTGTAGTTTGATTCACCGTTTCTACCACCAGGCGGTTTTAACGCCACCAGAGGTAGCGGTCAAAACGCTGGTCTAGATCAAAACTTATTTTCTAACTTGATAAAAAAGGTTTCATTCAAATTCGCGGTTGTTAGCGTTTTAACCGCTAGTGTAGAATAGGCCTTAGGGTTCGGCCAGACTGACAAGCGTGCGAGCGAGTGCGCAAGCGACTGGGTTGCCAGACTGGCGAGCGAGCGCGTGATTAGCAGATAGCTCTCGTTAGTTGTTGACGAGGAGGCTCCGAATCTTGGCTCAGTGAACTGAGGGTGGTTTTAACAAGTGATTTATTGTTGTGGTTTTCTCCTCCTCTCTCCACGCTAATGGTGATTCTTATTTGTAAAGGCCTACTTTGATAATATTGAAGTATTTTAACATATCAGTTTTACATACATACATATAGGTATGATTTATGACCTTACCAATTAAATTAGGCCGTTGTAAGCAAGTGTGCTTAACCTATAGATAGTAATAAAAATGTCAAAATGAGAAGTTTTCCTAGCACTCAATGAACCAACATACAATAATATTGTCTAGCGCCTGTAAACTAGACTGTTTCAGCTCAAGAGCGCGCGCTTGAAAAATATAACCAGTTCTATCTTTCAATCGTGCGCGCTCGGTCGTTCGCTCGCTCAGTCTGGCCGCCCCCTTAAGCTTATCGCACACTAAGACGCGCAGCTGAGAAGAAAATTTCCGTTGTCTGCTTCTTAGGAAATCCACTACAGCGGAACGCGCCGCGCCTCGCCTCGCGGAGCCGCTTTGTGGGATCTGCGTGCCGGAACCCTCGAGGTTTCTAGAAAAGAATTATTTCCTCTCGACGCGCCTGAGTGGGCGCGGGGGGGGGGGGGGGGGGGGGGTTGTACAAGGAACCGTGAGAGGAACACGTTCTCGTGTCATTCCGACATCATTCGGGTGCGTTGGTTAAGTGCCGGCATGTCTACAACTTCAACACATGATATTTTTTAAATTTTTTTATTTAGGACCCCGTCTTACTACCAGTTCGGGTTAAACGCGTAATAATTACACTAATAAATTAAGGACTATGAAGGCTTAATATAGAGGAAATGCACCCGCATTTGCGTGTAAGGCGGGCGATTTAGGAAAAACCACCCTCATTGTACCCGACCGGAATCAAACCCCGATTCCCCCCATCATCAGCGATCTAATCCAACAAGAGATTGGCGCCTCAGACTACGTGACCACCGAAGCGGGTTATTCTTACTGTTGATTTTGATCAGTAAAATGCACATTAGATTGAGGTAGAATTTTATGTAGTTAACCAGTGAAGTCGAAAAGCATGTTTTCATTGTGTTTTCCTAGTAGATTTAATTAATTAAAAATAAAGGAGGAAAGTGATAAACAGAAGGTGAATATTTACTATGACATTTTGACCAAATTAAATCTACTAACTTCAAAAAAAACTTACCTTAGCGAGAAATAATCATCACTTCTCAAACAAAATACTGCCATGTGCAAACGAATTCGGCCATTTAAGCTGAGTTTAAAGTACTCCACACAACTTGATGTATTAGAGTTTTTATTAGATTCTCAGAACGAATGACTAGGAGGTGGTATTACTAGTTTGAAGAATATTCCAACCTATATAACCTATCATATCCCAAGTACCGCGATAGTTTGGTGAATGTTACACACGGCGGTTCCACGCGGAGAGTTACCTGGGCAACCACCCGTCTGTACGCGGCTTTACGTTCGTAGAATACCAAACATTCGTCATAACTCACCATCCACACTACGAGGTATTTGCCGAATGACAAACATCTGTAAGGCCACGAACATACACGACACTGATAGTCGAGCTGAAAGCAGGCTTACCTTTCAAACAATCAAAGAGCAATGGCGACGGCCTCAAAGAGATGGGTGTAAGGAGGAGATTGGCGCTGGACAATTCACTCGGCGAGTTGGGTGACCCGGCGGTCTCGGGGTAAGGTGTCAGACTTCTGTGTTGAGAGTCCGGGGTTCAATCCTCGGTCCCGGCACAGATTTATCTGATTGCCAAACCACTTCCTTCACCTCTGACAAGACGTGTATTAATCACAACTTGTGAATGTGTGGAATGCCAGGCCTCCACCGTGGTTCGGATCCCACGTTAAACTGTAGGTCCTCCATTTTTATCTCACAATCACCCTACCGATACACATTAGTGTAAGTGCGTACAATCCGAACGGGTAGTAAGACGCGGTAATAATAATAATAATAATAATAATAGCTTTGTGATTTGAGACTGGTTGAGGCGGATTGTATTATAATTTCTGCGAGCTATATGTAATTTAGAGTGATTTTAACTAAATGTATGTTGAAACACTGATTTCTGAAGTTAACAGTAGAATTCCTCTTTAGCAGAAGAATAAAGATAATAGATCAAAAGTATTTATTTACGTCTTAGCATATTCAAATATTTTAGTTGGATATTTACGAAGTTTTTAATATAAATGATGTAATTTTCCATAAACTTCTCGCTGTTTGTTTATTTAGTGGATCCAGTTTTCTCTATGCAATGAGTTAATAATACGAAATTTTAAAGCTGTAACTTCAGCTTACATCCAACTCCTGCTCGATATTCCGTGGTGGTTCAGAGCCTGAACAGATTTTTGAGCACTCTGATATTCTGTGTGTGTGTGTGTGTGTGTGTGTGTGTGTGTGTGTGTGTGTGTGTGTGTGTGTGTGTGTGTGTGAGCATAGCTCGGGATTCGCTGAATACCGCCGGCTCAAGATACCATACAACATACCGGACATTGTGGTGGTACTGACAGCTTCAGAGAAGGAGTTCCCAGTTCCAACCAATGTGGCGTTGATGGTGTAGTTGGTACACGGGTCCAACCCCGTGATTGTCTGGTTCGTGAGGTTTTTTGTCGACTGCTTGGAACAGTTGCTCCGGGTACCGTCTTCCTGGGACCAGCACACTTGGCTGGACTTCAAGCAGTCCGTGCTATTAGGGAGCTCCCACGCTAATGTGATGGTCGAGTCGGAGGCTTCCCGGACTTGGAGGTCGGACACTTTCTCAGGGCCTGAAAGAACGGGACAACATCTAGTTCAGCTGTTCTCGTTGGAGGTCGAACACTTTTCAGGGCCTGAAAGAACGGGACAACATCTAGTTCAGCTGTTCTCGTTGGAGGTCGGACACTTTCTCAGGGCCTGAAAGAACGGGACAACATCTAGTTCAGCTGTTCTCGTTAGAGGTCGGACACTTTCTCAGGGCTCGAAAGAACGGGTAACATCTAGTTCAGCTGTTCTCGTTGGAGGTCGAACACTTTCTCAGGGCCTGAAAGAACGGGACAACATCTAGTTCAGCTGTTCTCGTGGAAGGTCGAACACTTTCTCAGGGCCTGAAAGAACGGGACAACATCTAGTTCAGCTGTTCTCGTGGAAGGTCGAACACTTTCTCAGGGCCTGAAAGAACGGGACAACATCTAGTTCAGCTGTTCTCGTGGAAGGTCGAACACTTTCTCAGGGCCTGAAAGAACGGGACAACATCTAGTACAGCTGTTCTCGTTGCTGCTGTCGTATTCGTGGTACTATAAAGTAAATACATTGCGTGATAAACTAGAATACCGTGAAGTAGCGGTCTAGTACTACGCCAAATAATGCTTTTGTCGACCAATTACAAAGCAGGAAGCAGGAGGGGATGTAGATCTGGTGAAGTCTTTGTTGAACATATACCTGGCATAGCTCGAACACCTACCTGATTACGGTTATTAACAGGACTTGCCAAATTAGATGGTTCAATTTGAAATACTGATAACGATTTCTAAAAAAAAATAAAATTAGGCCACGACTTGGAACAGTTCAAGCTATATTTATTACGGGTGGGTCTACATTAGAACCTTATATAACTGGCGTACGCATCTCGTATAGAAACATATGCCTAAAAAGATTATTTACCCTATAAATATACTTTTTCACTTCCTTGAGATTTGACACCCCCCCCAAAAAAAGGTATAAAAATAACGTTGGTGAGGCGCGTTTAGAATATCCATTAAAAGTAAAAAAAAATAGTTGTCTTATTTGAGTGTTGTAGAAAAATTGTGCTGTTTATTATAACTGGTCCTGAAGGAGATTTATTTTTCATTCAAATAGTGCGGGCGGCAGGAAGAAAAGGGGTTTAATCGTTTACGCCGATCTTGAAAGTTTTCTCGTACCTGTTAAGACGTGTTATCCCAATAAGAAGGGGGAGGGGTATGTAGGAAGCACGGTGGATATAAGGGGGGGGGGGGGGGAGACATGTCGCGACAACCTTAAAATAAGTTTAATTAACTAATTGACGACAAAAAAAATAATATTGAAATATGATTTATGAACATAACGTGTCTACAGAGGCTTACATTCATTTTTTCTTTACTACTTTTTTCTTAGCACCGCGTCTTACTACCCGTTCGGGTTGTACGCTGATGCACTAATTATGCTAATGTGTTAGGGATGAGGAAGGTTGGATTTAGAGGAATTACAACGGTATTTGTGTGGAGAGTGGAAAACCTGCCTCAGTGCACCGGACCAGGGTCGAACACTGATCTCCCTGTCATCGTCAGTCTAGTCTGTTGCGAGAGTAGTGCGTTAGACCGTGCAGCCACCGGAGTGGGTGTTTTTTCTATTAATACTACTACTATCATTATTACTGTTACTATTATTATCCACTTAATCAGTTGAAATAATTTTACAGAAATAATAATTGAAAATTCTCCGTTTTGTAAAATTTTACGTCTCCCATATCCACCTGCGCGTCGCGGATCTTATCTATCTACAGAAAGTTTGGAGGCCGAGTGAGGAAAGTTTGGAGGCCGAGTGAGGAAAGTTTGGGGGCCGAGTGAGGAAAGTTTGGAGGCCGAGTGAGGAAAGTTTGGGGGCCGAGTGAAGAAAATTTGGGGGCCGAGTGAAGAAAGTTTGGAGGCCGAGTGAGGAAAGTTTGGGGGCCGAGTGAGGAAAGTTTGGAGGCCGAGTGAGGAAAGTTTGGGGGCCGAGTGAGGAAAGTTTGGAGGCCGAGTGAGGAAAGTTTGGGGGCCGAGTGAGGAAAGTTTGGAGGCCGAGTGAAGAAAGTTTGGAGGCCGAGTGAAAAAAGTTTGGGGGCCGAGTGAGGAAAGTTTGGAGGCCGAGTGAGGAAAGTTTGGGGGCCGAGTGAGGAAAGTTTGGAGGCCGAGTGAGGAAAGTTTGGGGGCCGAGTGAGGAAAGTTTGGAGGCCGAGTGAGGAAAGTTTGGGGGCCGAGTGAAGAAAATTTGGGGGCCGAGTGAGGAAAGTTTGGAGGCCGAGTGAGGAAAGTTTGGAGGCCGAGTGAAGAAAATTTGGGGGCCGAGTGAAGAAAGTTTGGAGGCCGAGTGAGGAAAGTTTGGAGGCCGAGTGAGGAAAGTTTGGGGGCCGAGTGAGGAAAGTTTGGAGGCCGAGTGAGAAAATTTGGGGGCCGAGTGAGGAAAGTTTGGGGGCCGAGTGAGGAAAGTTTGGGGCCGAGTGAAGAAAATTTGGGGGCCGAGTGAGAAAGTTTGGAGGGCCGAGTGAGGAAAGTTTGGAGGCCGAGTGAGGAAAGTTTTGGGGGCCGAGTGAGGAAAGTTTGGAGGGCCGAGTGAGGAAAGTTTGGGGGGCCGAGTGAGGAAATTTTGGAAGTGGGCCGAGTGAGGAAAGTTTGGAGGCCGAGTGAGAAAATTTGGGGGCCGAGTAGTGAGGAAAAGTTTGGAGGCCGAGTGAGGAAAGTTTGGGGCCGAGTGAGGAAAGTTTGGGGCCGAGTGAGGAATGGGCCGAGTGAGGAAAGTTTGGAGGCCGAGTGAGGAAAGTTTGGGGGCCGAAGTGAGGAAAGTTTGGAGGCCGAGTGAGGAAAGTTTGGAGGCCGAAGTGAGGAAAAGTTTGGAGGCCGAGTGAGAAAGTTTGGGGGCCGAGTGAGGAAAGTTTGGAGGCCGAGTGAGGAAAGTTTGGGGCCGAGTGAAGAAATTTGGGGGCCGAGTGAAGAAAGTTTGGGAGGCGAGTGAGGAAAGTTTGGGGCCGAGTGAGGAAAGTTTGGGGCCGAGTGGAGAAAGTTTGGAGGCCGAGGGAGGAAAGGTTGGAGGCCGAGTGAGGAAAGTTTGGAGGCCGAGTGGAGGAAAGGTTGGAGGCCGAGTGAGGAAAGGTTGGGGGCCGAGTGAGGAAAGGTTGGGGCCGAGTGAGGAAAGGTTGGAGGCCGAGTGAGGAAAGGTTGGGCCGAGTGAGGAAAGGTTGGAGGCCGAGGGAGGAAAGGTTGGAGGCCGAGTGAGGAAAGGTTGGGGGCCGGAGAAGTGACGAGTGAGGAAAGGTTGGGGGCCGAGTGAGGAAAGGTTGGGGGCCGAGTGAGGAAAGGTTGGGGGCCGAGTGAGGAAAGGTTGGAGCCGAGTGGGAAAGGTTGGGGCCGAGTGAGGAAAGGTTGGGGGCCGAGGGAGGAAAGGTTGGAGGCCGAGTGAGGAAAGGTTGGGGGCCGAGTGAGGAAAGGTTGGGGGCCGAGTGAGGAAAGGTTGGGGGCCGAGTGAGGAAAGGTTGGAGGCCGAGTGAGGAAAGGTTGGGGGCCGAGTGAGGAAAGGTTGGGGGCCGAGTGAGGAAAGGTTGGGGGCCGAGTGAGGAAAGGTTGCTCTTTCTGGAAGGTTCTTTCTTTCCTTCGATTGCACCATGTCTCCATTAGCTTCTAGAAATGAGTGCGAGAGAAATACCACGTGTTCTCGGAGTTGTGTGTCTCAAGTATTCGGTAGAGGGGTGTGAGACAGCGAACAAAAGAGACATTTTGGCTGGCGACAGAAAGTCGTTAGTCAATAAAGAAAAATAGATGACCACCCAGGTTGGTGAGAAGATTTTCTAACAAATGTGGATTCCTTGAGTTTAATATTACGGATTGGTGACCTGGTGGTCTAGAGGTAAGGTGTTGGACTTCTGTGCTGAGGGTCCGGGGTTCAATCCTCGGTCCCGGCACAGATTTATCTGATTGCCAAACCCTTCCTTCACCTCTAACAAGACGTGTATTAATCACAACTCGTGAATGTGAGGAATGCCAGGCCTCTACCGTGGTTCGGATCCCACGTTAAACTGTAGGTCCTCCATTTCATCTCACAATCACCCTACCATTACACATTAGCGTTAGTGTGTATAACCTGAATGGGTAGTAAGACGCGATAATAATATTAATAATAATACGACATTAAATTATTCATTAATTTGAGATATATTAAAGGTGGGAACTTTTTTATTTGAATTATTACGTAATGAAAACCTATATCATAGCATGAGTCTAGAATAAATTTAAAAATGACACGTGGACAAGGGAATCGAACCTTTAGCTTTTGACTTAGCGTATCAATGCTCTAACCACTGAGCTAGCCAAGAGTCATCCGATGGCCAGGGTCATTCTTCACTCATATTTTAAGGCAGAGTCTGTGATGGACGTGTGGAAATCCAAGTCTCTTGTGGGCTGTGATATCAATAAGTGTCAGCTGTTATCCACACGTTCATCACGCGAGCGTCGGGAGGGGGGGAGGAGGGGGAGTGTACATGGGACTTGTCATTTTTTAATTAATTTAATCGTCCCCGCCAAGCGGCGTATGGACCCAAGTGTGTGAGGCTACACGACATAACCTACCGGACGATACAGTGACTTGTACAGTCTCGGAGTCCCCTCCGGTCAAGCTGACCAAGGTCACGTTGACGTTGTATTTGGTGCAAGGGTTGAGGACATCTATTGTCCGGGCGGCGTGGCCGTAGTATGACTGCGTGTCGCACTTGCTCTGGGTCCCGTCCTCCAGGGACCAACACACCCGGATCGCCTTCAAACACTGGGTGTGCGTGGGAAACCTCCATTGGACAGTGATGTTCGAGATAGTGGAGCCATACTCGGTAATTCTGGACACTTTCTCAGGGGCTGTAAGCAAGGAACATGGTCTTATCAGGGACTGTAAGCAAGGAACATGGTCTTATCAGGGGCTGTAAGCAAGGGACATGATCTTATCAGGGGTTGTAAGGAAGGAACATGATCTTATCAGGGGCTGTAAGCAAGGGACATGAACTTATCAGGGGCTGTAAACAAGGGACATGATCTTATCAGGGGATGTAAGCAAGGGACATGATCTTATCAGGGGCTGTAAGCAAGGGACATGATCTTATCAGGGGCTGTAAGCAAGGGACATGATCTTATCAGGGGCTGTAAGCAAGGGACATGATCTTATCAGGGGATGTAAGCAAGGGACATGATCTTATCAGGGGCTGTAAGCAAGGGACATGATCTTATCAGGGGTTGTAAGCATGGAACATGGGTCTTATCAGGGGATGTAAGGAAGGAACATGATCTTATCAGGGGCTGTAAGCAAGAAACATGATCTTATCAGGGGCTGTAAGCAAGGGACATGATCTTATCAGGGGCTGTAAGCAAGGGACATGATCTTATCAGGGGTTGTAAGCAAGGGACATGATCTTATCAGGGGCTGTAAGCAAGGGACATGATCTTATCAGGGGTTGTAAGGAAGGAACATGATCTTATCAGGGGCTGTAAGCAAGGAACATGATCTTATCAGGGGCTGTAAGCAAGGGACATGATCTTATCAGGGGTTGTAAGGAAGGAACATGATCTTATCAGGGGCTGTAAGCAAGAGACATTATCTTATCAGGGGCTGTAAGCAAGGGACATGATCTTATCAGGGGTTGTAAGGAAGGAACATGATCTTATCAGGGGCTGTAAGCAAGGAACATGATCTTATCAGGGGCTGTAAGCAAGGAACATGATCTTATCAGGGGCTGTAAGCAAGGGACATGATCTTATCAGGGGTTGTAAGCATGGAACATGGGTCTTATCAGGGGATGTAAGGAAGGAACATGATCTTATCAGGGGCTGTAAGCAAGAAACATGATCTTATCAGGGGCTGTAAGCAAGGGACATGATCTTATCAGGGGATGTAAGCAAGGAACATGGTCTTATCAGGGGCTGTAAGCAAGGGACATGATCTTATCAGGGGCTGTAAGCAAGGAACATGGTCTTATCAGGGGATGTAAGCAAGGAACATGGTCTTATCAGGGGCTGTAAGCAAGGGACATGATCTTATCAGGGGCTGTAAGCAAGGGACATGATCTTATCAGGGGATGTAAGCAAGGGACATGGTCTTATCAGGGGCTGTAAGCATGGAACATGATCTTATCAGGGACTGTAAGCAAGGAACATGATCTTATCAGGGGATGTAAGCAAGGGACATGATCTTATCAGGGACTGTAAGCAAGGGACATGATCTTATCAGGGGATATAAGGAAGGAACATGATCTTATCAGGGGATGTAAGGAAGGAACATCATCTTATCAGCGGCTCTAAGGAAGGAACATGATCTTATCAGGGGCTGTAAGCAAGGAACATGGTCTTATCAGGGGATGTAAGCAAGGAACATGGTCTTATCAGGGGCTGTAAGCAAGGGACATGATCTTATCAGGGGCTGTAAGCAAGGAACATGATCTTATCAGGGGCTGTAAGCAAGGAACATGATCTTATCAGGGACTGTAAGCAAGAGGCATTATCTTATCAGGGGATGTAAGCAAGGAACATGGTCTTATCAGGGGATGTAAGCAAGGAACATGGTCTTATCAGGGGCTGTAAGCAAGGGACATGATCTTATCAGGGGATGTAAGCAAGGGACATGATCTTATCAGGGGATGTAAGCAAGGGACATGATCTTATCAGGGACTGTAAGCAAGGGACATGATCTTATCAGGGGCTGTAAGCAAGGGACATGATCATATCAGGGGATGTAAGCAAGGGACATGATCTTATCAGGGGCTGTAAGCAAGGGACATGATCTTATCAGGGGATGTAAGCAAGGAACATGATCTTATCAGGGGCTGTAAGCAAGGGACATGATCTTATCAGGGGATGTAAGCAAGGGACATGATCTTATCAGCGGCTGTAAGCAAGGAACATGATCTTATCAGGGACTGTAAGCAAGGAACATGATCTTATCAAGGGTTGTAAGGAACGAACAGACTCGAGTATTTATAATCCCCCCTCCCAAGTTGGGTATGAACCAACGACTCCTATAAGAACCTTCACACCTCTTGTGTAGTAAGGAACATACCGGATGATGTAGTGATGTTGACAGTTGGAGAGGTGATGCCTGTAGATGCTACTGACGTCACATTGACGACGTAGCTAGTGCAAGGGGTCAGTCCTGTGATGTCAGTGGTCGTGTTATCATGTCTCGACTGCGTGATACAGTTGCTTTGGGTCCCATCCGCCAGGGACCAGCACACCTGATATTCCTCCAAGCAGTCAGTGTTGGAGGGAGGTTCCCATTGGATGGCGACGGAAGAGGTGGAGTTGCTTATAACCTGAAGTCGTGACACGCTTTCAGGTGCTGTAACCACGTTCACAAAGCCTTCAGGAGGTGTGTTTTAACTAGTTATACAAGGACATCAACGTAGACTTTCTCAACTGACTGATCATATTAACAAACGATTTACAAACTAACTTAATTCTATAACAGACACAAGATTCATTCCTTCTCCAGGTGTAAATTCTTTATTTATTTTACTATTATTTACTCAAGGTATTTAACGTGTACTTTCTAAACCGATTTATTATTTCAGCACACGATAATTTCTATGAGCGAGAGCGAAAGGGCCTACCGATTTAGCTGGGAAAGATATTTTAAATTCCACAATCGACATGGGACCAACGACTTTACTTCTCTTCCGAAGGAAGTTGTGCTACGGATTTTAATCGTTCAAAAAAATGGTTTGATCCCACGAACATTTATCATTTCATCACTATAAAAGGGATTACCCTAAATCCACCAATTTATCAAAAATTTCACTAATGATGGGAACTGAACCAGGCACTCTCAACTCAGTAGGAAGATTCGCTACTGACTGAGATAAGATGTGAGACAGTGATAAGAAATATCTAGTTTGGTCGTCATGGTTTAGAAGAGAGGTTAACACACCTGTAGAGGTATCTGTAAATGTAAATCACTGAACAAATTGTTTGATTTCCGAACAAATTTAAGAATAACAAAATCACTCTCAATTGTATTGTTTATTAAAGATCAATAATATTCAATGAAAGTTACATGTTTTATAAATAATATTCCTAATAAAAACATGTTTGTTTTAACTAAATGATAGGAGGATGCTGAAAAAAATTATTGTTCTGTTAAATTGATTTTAAAAGTTCACTATCTTTTAGTACATGTTCACAAATTAATGTGTCCGATTCAATTGGTGTCGAAAAAAGCTCTTTATCTATTAAAGAAAACTTTTTTTAAAGTGATGTTTGAAAATATTGAATCTGTTAATGAAATTATATTAGAAAATAAAACATGTCCAAACAAAGTTATGACTCCTCAAAATCGGAAAAAATGATACCAAATTTACTTCCTGATATACCATCCACACGAAACGTAAAATTTTATAATAATTGAAAATAAAATCAGTACAGATAAAATATGAAATTAAAAACAACGTTACTGTAATTGATGGAAAATATTCAAGTTACTTACCTGAGCAGTTTGTTTGACTGCTCACTACACCGACAAAGTACACAACTAGTGACCTACCTGAGCAGTTTGTTTGGCTGCTCACTACACCGACAAGGTACACAGCTAGATAATTACCTGAACAGTTTGTTTGGCTGCTCACTACACCAACCAAGTACACAGCTAGATGCTTACCTGAGCAGTTTGTTTGTCTGCTCACTACACCGACCAGGTACACAGTTAGATACTTACCTGAGCAGTTTGTTTGGCTGCTCACTGCCCCGACCAGGTACACAGCTAGATACTTACCTGAGCAGTTTGTTTGGCTGCTCACTGCACCGACCAGGTACACAGCTTGATACTTACCTGAGCAGTTTGTTTGGCTGCTCACTACACCGACAAGATACACAGCTAGATACTTACCTGAGCAGTTTGTTTGGCTGCTCACTACACCGACAAGGTACACAGCTAGTGACTTACCTGAGCAGATTGTTTGGCTGCTCACTGCACCGACCAGGTACACAGCTAGATACTTACCTGAGCAGTTTGTTTGGCTGCTCACTACACCGACCAGGTACACAGCTAGATACTTACCTGAGCAGTTTGTTTGGCTGCTCACTACACTGACAAGCTACACAGCTAGTGACTTACCTGAGCAGATTGTTTGGCTGCTCACTACACCGACCAGGTACAGAACAGCAGCAAAATGAATCAACATCTTCTTGACCTGTTGGAATACAACTTGAATGTTTAAGTTGGATCTATCTGTATGCTCAAGTTCCAGAAACGACTATCATTTCCCTTGTACCTGATTTAGTGTTTATTTCCCCAGGCGTATAAAATGTTAGTATTAAAAACAAACAAATTATATCATTACATGACTTACAAACTAACAACCTAGAGAAGGATTTGAACAAATTATGTGTTTTTTTCATTTTAGAACGCATAATTTTACCAAAATATTTGTATCGAATTTTTTTTTATCAGTTATGGGGACAATATAATTAGTTCTTAAAAGAATCCGAACCAACCACTAGGGATGGATAATAAAAGTGATGCAACGCAAAGTAGTCTATTATTTCGGTAATAGATTTATAATTTTTATATCCAATATTTCCAAGTTTATCCTTTGGTGACCACAACAGGAGGAGAATCCCTTCACAATGAAATCTTTCTGACTTAAAAAAACAACAAAAAGCTACTGTCTTTTAAGGATTTATTTATGCTTTAGTACTTTTTGTGAGGATGTATACAGATCTTAAATGACTTAAATGCAATTTGGGGGTTTGCCCAACCCATCTTTTTTCTTTCAAAGGGTGATTAATTTGGAGTACCGTATCGCTTAGAAATAAAAACAAAATTACTTAGATGTATTTTTGATTTTGGAAACACCCAAATCCCATTACATCGAAAGCCACCATTCTGATAGAGATTTACTCTCGTTATTAAAAAATGTGTTGGTCTTAAAAATAGCTTGAGTCTGTTTTAGAAAATCTTACCTAATTTTACAATTACAATTTTCCTGTTGACGATTCCTTTAAAACCAACTCGGGGATAAATTTCAAATCTCTATTAATTTCTAAGAATATATTAGATCTTTGTAAAATTTTAAAATTATACCACCTGTATTGGTGGTCATGCGGGCCAAGCTCATCTATACCTCAGTTTAGTTTATGTGGTGCTGACTGACAGCTCACAGCTGACTTCTGACAGTCAACATTGAGGTATATACCTAAATTTTGACTGTCAGAAGTGACAGCTGCTAAAGACATGTTTTTTGCAGATCATATGGTTCGGCGTAGGGATACATAATTTGGTCTGGTAGCTTTTTAAAGCCGTCAGAAGTCAGCTGTGAGCTGTCAGTCAGCACCACAGAAGCTAAAACTGAGGTATAGTCTTGCTCACTAATAACGGGAGGGACATAATGTAATGATCCTGCTTTGTTGCATAGCTTTTTGGAGTAATTAAATTCAGTTTGTGTCAAATTTATTAGTCGCACTGTACTGTTGTTGATACACTTCCGTACACGTGCAAAGACTACGGGTTAGGAGCATTCAGTTTGCTTGTTTCCAGCCCTAGTAATTATTAAAGAAAAAAACTTTGCAGTGTGAGTGTGAGAAAGAGAGCAACATATTTAATTTGCAAACTGTATTTATTTAAAAAAAAGTAGTTTTACTTGTGCTCGTAAGAGTTCAGCAGCTCTCGGTATCAAAATTGATGTTATAGCCAGGAAAATGGTTTGGGGGGACGGGGGGGGTATTAATTTTTTTTCTGAGACTTGTGAACTATTTTATAGGTGTTCTAAGAGAAAGAGCGCGATGAAGAATCGCGGATGCCATTGTGGCAATTTCTTGAATGTATCATATTAAGTTGTGAAAATAAAAGTTATCAAATGTGTTAATATAAACAATATTTAATTACCAATATATCACGAAGCGGTCTGCGCGAACGTATCGCGACAATTATTAGAGATTTTTTAAAAAAAGTATTTTATCAAACGGTTTGGCAATTTCCATAACCACGCACTTGCGGGTATATTTACTTAAAATACTCCTTCCTCATCCTTACCACCTTTGTGTGATTAAAAGGCGGATAGAACAGACGAATAGTATTTATTTATTATTTATCATCGTGTCTTACTACCCGTTTGGATTAGACGCTTAAGTACTAATTACGCTAATGTGTTAGGAATAGGGAAGGTTAAATTTAAAGGAAGTGAACCCACATTTGCATGGAGGGAGTGTGGAAAACCATTTAGAAAAACACCTCCCTTAGCGAGATTCGAACCTCGATCTCCCGCCCCGGCAGTCCAGCTCAACACAATACTAGCGCGTTAGCTAACGACGCTACCGAGGCGGGTGACAAATTGTAGAACGTGGCGCAAAATAATAATAGTAATAATAAAGTGAAATTTTATTAGAACAAAGAGTAACCTTCTTCATTGGATGCATGGTCTAAGGCGTCTTGTAATAAACTAGACTGCCGATAACGGGGAGATTTGAGTTCGAATCCCGGTCGGGTGTACTGAAGGTGGTTTGTACCAAAATGTTTTTTTTTTCACTTTTCCTCCACGCAAATGCAGGTAAACCTCCTCATACCTAGCTCAGCGTAAATTAGTATATGTGCGTATAACCTGATCAGGTAGAAAGACAAGATGCTAAAAAAAACAAAAAAACTAGTGCATTGAAAATATTTTGTGTCGCTCTAATGACGTAGTGTTTTAACGACAGTCGACTGTTTTTAAACATCCACTTAACGACATAGCTTACGTATGAATCCCTAAGCTATTTTGCGAAGTGGGTTGCATCTTTACTTGACGCACCTAAGCACTATTATACTTAGACACCGATGTAAAAAAAAAAGAGGAAGAAAATTATTAGTTCATCTGGTGAGGTCTCTAGTTTATCTTCTGATTACCCTCTTCCCCTGACGGGTTTACACAATCCCTATACTATTTGCTCCTTGAAAACATTTACTTTCGTTTTTAAGACTTTATTTTCCTTGTTTGTTGTTCTAGATAGACATTTTGCTATCACGGACTTTTTTAATCTACATCAGGTGACCTGGTGGTCTAGGGGGTAAGGTGTCAGACTTCTGTGCTGAGGGTCCGGGATTCAATCCCGGTCCCGGCACAGATTTATCTGATTGCCGAACCCTTCCTTCACCTCTGACAAGACGTGTGTTACAACTTATGAATGTGTGGAATGCCAGGCCTCCATCGTGGTTCGGATCCCACGTTAAACTGTAGGTCCTCCATTTCATCTCACAATCACCCTACCATTACACATTAGCGTAAGTGCGTAAAAACCGAACGGTTAGTAAGACGCGGTGATGATAATAATAATCTACATCCGCAGGAATATTCCTACAGGACATTTTCATGAAGACCTATACCAAATAGCCTATACTGTCAACGATTTAAAAAAATATATTTGTACAAAAAAAACTAATTCAATATAAAAAAATAAGGTTTTGAAAATGTAGGGCTAGTTCTTTAAGAAATTATGGTTTCTGTTCCAACGGTATATCTTTAAAGCTCGCCGAATAAAACGTGAATACATTAACATGGGGAACACAGCCGTGACGTCACTGGTTTTAATATTCGTGGCAAGCGCGTGATCATTAAATTGCTCCTCCATTAAGATCCACACTTGTAAATGTCGGTGCCTTTGAGCATACAAATAAATTAATTACAGTATTAATTGCAATTAAATGTATCAGAGATAACCATCTATAGATAGGTACCTGAAACAAAACACATCTTCAAAAATAAATACTTAGCACCGCGTCTTACTACCCGTTCGGGTTATACGCTTAAGTACTAATTACTCTAATGGGTTAGGAATCGGGAAGGATGAATATAGAGGAAGCGAACCCGCATTTGCGGGGAGGGAAAGTGAAAAACCTTTTAGGAAAAACCGCCCTCAGTTCACCCGAACGCGATTTGAACCTCGATCTCCCGTCCTCGGCAGTAAAGCTCCACACGAAACTAGCGCGTTAGCTAACTACGTCACCGAGGTGGGTCATCTTCAGAACATTCTATCTTTTAATCTGTTCGTTTGGTGCCATTTTTCTATATACTCTGTTTTTCGGTAGATAACATGTCCAAATTTAAAAAAAGTTGGTAAATAAAATACGGATACTTTTTTTTATATTATATAGTCGCTATAGTAGCTGGATCCTTTTTTTTTTTTACCAATATGCTTTGGCTGAGGAAAATAAGTTTCTCAAACTAAGATAACTTTTTTTAAAGCTCATATCGTTAATTCGGATTTAGTAAAATTGCCTGTTACTCACAATTAAAAAGGTCAATTAGTAAATTTCACGGAAATATTTCGTTTAATTTTATTTGTGCATGTATTAAGAATTAAAAAAAAATGCTACAATGAACTTTTAGATTTGTTTCTATAGCCATTTCAATGCTCTAAGTAAAAGTTTTTAATAAGAAAGTCTCGTGAAATTCCGGGGGTTTCTACAAATGACACGTGATGTCTCCGAGCCATGAGTCTGCTCTTCAATGAAAGTGTCTTGTTAAGGTTCGAACCGAAGATCACTGCTCTCCATATTTTACACAAGTAGCTACTGTTGGGGTTCAATCTAAAGGTCCCCCCCCTTTTTTCTCATTAATTTTGGTTTTAGCCCTCTTTCTCTGATGAGCCAGTAGCAAAAAGTCACAAATCTTCAATATGAAAACGGACCTTGTCCAAAAATTTCATATATATATATATATATATATTTTTTCATTTTTTATCACCACGTCTGTTCGGGTTGTATGCTTATGTGCGAATTACAATAATGTGTAAGTGATGAGGAAGGTTGAATTTGGAGGTAATGTACCCCCATTTGTGTGGAAGGATAACAAAACACAATCAAGGGGGGAAAAAAACCACCCCTCAGGGACCCACGACCGAGATTTGAACCTCAATCTCCCTGTCATTGGAAGTCTAGTGTATTGCGTGAGTGACGCCTTGGACTATGCAACCGTCTAAGTGGGTTTCATGTTGTTTATAAAATAAATAAACAAATTTAATGGAATCGATCTTGAGGTTTTTTAAATGGAAATTTTAGTTCACGTGTTTTGAGTGTTATCGCCTGTCTGGGATGTCCACTTATTTACAATATTATGATAGGAATGAGGAGGGTACAATTTATATGGAATGTACCCGAATTCTTGCGGACAGAGAGTGGTAAACTATTTCGTGGAGATCACCCTCAGTGAACCAGACTAGGTGAGACTGACACCTTTGACTGCGTGCACACAGGTGTGGTTCTTTTGCTCAGTTGTTGTTTAGCGCGCCTGTGTACTGGAGCAAAGCTCCCGGGTTCAATTCCCGGAATGGTAGAATAATTATTATATTAACCGTGATACCGGAGTTTCTTCTTTTATCATTGATAAGTCAACGATCGGGGGACTGAGTGTTGTTTCTGTGATAAAATTTTAATTAGTTTGTAAGTCGTGTGTTGATAGGATCAGAGAGTTCAGAAAGTTAAGAGGAGACATGATCAATAATAACGTCAAGGGTTGGCTAAGCGTCAGCGAGACTCAATTTTGACCCGTAAGAGGATGGAATTTGATTAAAAATTCAGCCGTGCGTGGTTTTCCCGTCCTCTACCAAGGCGAATATCGATGCATTTACTTCAAATTCACCTTCCTTAACCAGTGTCCTTAAATGAGGAAAAGCCACCCGGACCAATACCAATTTGAAAATTGACTTTTTGAAACTGTCATTCTTTCTTTTATTATTATTACTATCATCATTATTATTATTACTACTACAATTCGATTCCTATTCAAATTAATACAATTGTGTTAATTTCTATATTTTCTTGAAACCCTAATAAGCATAATGTAGTTTTGTTCAACTTACCTTATAACGTAGAACACGAAGAGTTTTTCTTTGAACTAAATCTTGAAGAAATATTGATTGTACCTTCTAGAGATATTTTAATTACGTTACCTGTTCAAAAATCTCTTCTCGGTCGAGTGTTTTTCATCCTGGTAGACATCAAACAGTTACGAGATAAACTTTATCTCCACTCAGAGAAGATCACTTAATTATAATTTTATTGGAATGCTTTTATCTTACTCCTGCATCATTTCAAGTGGCCGAGACAATCGCGTTGATTGGTTTGCAAATCAAACTGTCGTCGGCGGCTGGCGCTCGGTCCAGGCGGTCAGCCTGTGAGGGTTGGTCCGTTCTGGCCATAAACAGTCTTAAACTACTCTACGGATACACATTTAATACCAGAACAATAAGATTATAGTATATTATTCAAATTATCACATGTATTATTAAAAGTTCAAAGAGATAGTTACGATAATCACGCCACCGAGTGGCTTGGACAGTTTTAGCATCCACCTCGCTCTGAAGTAGAGATGTCTATGTCTATGTAATATGTGTGTTCAGGGTTTCGCTTGTGAGTGTCCGTCGGGGTAAGGTGTCAAGACGGCCTAGATTCCAGGATAGGCTAGCCCGCGCGGTCTTTCCCGCCGCACCCATCCCAGACGCCGAGGAGTTGGACCGACAGGCCCACCTCTTCGCGTCAGCACTCCTATCAGCCGCGTCCTCTTCTATACCGGTGCGACGTCCCCCTCTCCTGGGCCCACCCCTACCCCCCTTCATCCTGGATGAGATGCGGCTCCGCGACAGGGCGCGAGCCCTGTGGCAGCGGTCTCACCAACCCAGAGTCAGGGAGATCTATAGAGTCCTCCGTTCCCGCTGCCGGCGGCTACTCCGTCGGTGGAGGGCGGAGGCTCAGCGCAGGAGGCTCCAAGATCTGGATACCGAGGATCTTTCCCTGTGGCGCCACCTGAGGAGGATGCGTCCCAGGGGAGGTCTAATCCCGGAGCTGCGCGTGGCGGGCGGGTTGGCGTCCGCCGCCTCGGACCGAGCAGAGGCCTTGGCGGTGGCGTTCGAGGCCAGCTTCGCGCGGTGGCCGGGTTCGCCGGTGAGAGATCCGGACCCTCCTGCGCTAGATATTCCTGAACATCCTTTTCTCCCCCCAGTCGAAGGACACCCTCCGTACCCCGACCTTCGACTGGTCACCCCCCGGGAGCTGTCTCGGGCGCTGGCGAGATTGAAAACCTCGTCCGCCCCGGGGCTCGACCGGGTCTCCCCCCTCCTCCTCACCCACCTACCTCGCAAGGCGTTCGTCCTTCTCCTCCGGATTCTCAACGCCGTCCTGACACTGCTCCACTTCCCGGACCAGTGGAAGGTGGCGTACGTCGTTCCCATCCATAAGCCGGGTAAGCCCCCCGCCTACCCGGCGTCCTACAGACCCATCTCCCTCCTTTCTTGCGTCGGCAAGGTGGCGGAGAGAATGATCCTGGCTAGATTGGAGGCCTGGCTGGAGGTGAACCCCCTCCTGCCGGATCACCAATTCGGCTTTCGGAAGGGGCTGTCGACGACCCACGCGGTCGCCAAGGTAGTCGACCTGGTGACCGGCGCGTTCAACGCCAGGGCCCAGACAGGCTTCGTGGTGTTGGACGTCAAAGGGGCGTTCGACAGCGTCAGCCACCGCGGGCTTCTCACCGCTCTCGCCGGGGCGGGTATCCCGCCTCCCGTACTCCGTCTCCTCAGTTCCTTTCTCGCCGACCGCTCCTTCAGAGTGGGAGTCGAGAATACCCTTTCGGCACCTCGACCGATTCAGGCAGGGGTCCCCCAGGGCTCCTGCCTGTCTCCGCTCCTGTACTCGTTGTTCGTGCGAGACATGCCCGTTCCGCACGGCACAGCGCTGTTCCAGTTCGCGGACGACACTGCCATCCTGGCGCAGTCCCCGGACGCTAAGGTGGTCTGGGCCAAACTCACCTTCGCGATGCGGGGGCTGTTGGCCTACCTTCGATCTCGATCCCTCGCTATCCAGTCCCAAAAGACGCAGGCTATTTTGTTCACGCGTCGGCCGTCGGGCCCCCTGCAGCCACTTCGCGTGGAGGGTGCCGCGGTCCAGTGGTTGCAAACAGTCCGGTGGCTGGGTGTGACCCTGGACGCGAGATGCAGCTGGGACCCGCACCTGCGTTCGACGGTGGGTAGGGCTAGGGGCGTCATGGTGAAGCTGGCTCCGCTTTTGCGCCCGGCCAGTCCGCTAGCATACGGCCACAAGATCAGACTTTTTCTGCTCTGTGTGATGTCCATCCTTCTCTACTCCGCTCCCGTCTTTTCCTATCTACCTAGATACAGATATAATCATCTCCGATCTGTATACCACCGGTTCCTTCGCTTGATCCTCGGGGCCCCGCCCCGCATCCCAAACCGCGTTCTCCTGACTATGTCAGGCCTCCCGTCCCTGGACAGCCGTATCCGCGGTCTGGCGGAACGTTTTTTCAGTCGGGCGCAGGCCAGCTCCAACCAGATCGTCCGGGGCATAGGCGATTACGACGCCCCTGCCCGACCCTACCGCCGAATAAGGGACGGCGTAGTGAATCCCTTTGTCGACTACGGCAGGTGACCGAGGAGTCAAAGCGGGGGATTCGTGACCGCCCCTTCTAGTCGTGTGAGACTGGGGGGAGTGGTCAGATAGCGGGCGATGCCGGCCAGTAGGCCGCGATAGGTGCAAGTGGGCGAGTCTTTTGTGTATACAGTGCAAGTGAATCGTCATTACAAAAAGATCAACCCGATCATATGTGCCATGTGGGAGGACTGTTTATTTCCCCCACAAACAAGATAGTATGCACCCCATATGGGGATACACAATTCAGAAAAAACTTTTTATTTAATGACAATTATGTTTTGCTCCCGAGAACCCCTAAGGGTTGGTGAGAGTATTTATTTTCTGTATTATGTTTACTTATAAGTTTCATTCAATGTATGTTTACCAAAAATAAATAACTTATGAAAGAAAAAAAATAAATAACTTATAAAAGAAAAAGGTGTCAAGACTTCTATGCTGGGGTCCGGGGTTCAATCCTCGGTCCCGGCACAGATTTATCTGATTGCCAAACCCTTCCTTCTCACGAGCGCTGGCCAGTTCTAATCCAATCGTACGGGGCATCGGCGATTATGACGCCCCAGCTCTTGTTCATAGACGCATCAGAGACGGCGTGGTGAACCCCCCTGCCGGACGCGGATGACCCTGGAGGTAGTCTGTGGTGACGAGGAGCGAACGCTCCTGAGCAACGCCGAGGCCGACTTCTCCGGGACTCGACTCCGGCGCCCCGATCGACCTCCCGGCTGGCGCACACGCCGGCGGCACACCCGAGTCCGTGACTTTGTTTAGTGTTGTCCTGTGCGCGTCCCCAACCCCACCAACCCAGCAGGTGTGGGTTGGTCAGTTACTCAATCATATTTACGAACAGACAATCTCAATAGACAATTATAAAAACAGAACATTTCATTTTATCTGTTATCACTCTTACTATTATTATTATTTTCTATGTTATTATTTCTCACGCTAAATTGTGACTTAGTCAATTGTTTCACCCGCCCCACTCCTAAGAAGAGGAGAGGCGAGATTTATTATTTAAATGAACTCTATTCTTTTTTCAGTGTTAAATGTTGATTATACTGTTGTGCTTGTGTGTGTCATGTCTAAAATAAAGAATTGATTTGTCCCCGCCGGTCCTCGAACCGAGGGCCGGAGTGTCCCTGTCCTGTCCTACGTCTGTGTTAATTGTGTTCACCTTCCGCTTTCCCCCCTCATCCTATAGCTGGTACCAACATTTTGCCTATCCCTAGCCCCTTTTTCACTCCAATGTTCAATTGTCTGCCCTATGAGAATGGGCAGCAATTTCCAAATTATGTTCTAACCAAAAAGTGTTTATTTTTCCCCCTTTAGAGGTTTACACCACCAGATGGGCTAAAAATGCCCGCTGGCAAAACTTTTATTTCATTTCCCACCAGGATTACGTATGATAATATCATACGTAATCCTGGTGGAGTACTTTTTCATACAGCCGGCCGACGGCGAGGGCCTCCTTTGTCCAAATCTGCCCTGACCGGTCCTCGAACCGGGATAGGGCAGGTCCGAGTCCCCCCATTTTTTATAGTTTGTTTCCACTCTCCTGATGCCCCTCCTTCCATTTTTATATGTTTCCCGCTCCTTTGCTCGGTGTCGTCCCCTTTTTCCTGGTTAAACTTGCACGCGAGCCGCGTGCTGCGCCAGTACTCCCGCAGGTTTAAAATCATTTTTATTTTATTTCCCTTGCTTCTCAAAACCGGACGAGCAGAAATAGCCCACCGAAGATGCTCTTTTGTTTAATTACTTTCAGTTCTTCCGATTTCTCACGCCAGGGCTACATATGGAATTTTCATAGTAGCCCTGGAGGTGAATTATTTAATATTTCTGACCGACCCCGGCGACTCGATCGACCGGGGAATCATTTCTCTAGTTTCTTTTCTTTGTTTCTTCCCCCTTTGTTTCCGTCCTTGTGTCGTTGTTCTCTGTATTTGTACCCTGGGTATTAACACGGTCAAACCGACCCATTATGTGCGGTGGGGTGGGTTTTTATAATATTTTCCCACCCCTACCCCAAAGATTACATAATCAGCCCGCCAGGGCGCCATAGAAAATCACCTTGTTTAATTTGTTCAATGTATTGTTGGTATTCGAGAGCCCTACGGGGCTGGTGTTTACTGTTTTTTGTTCATAATGTTTCCTGTCTCTACATGTTAATTAATTTTTGATGTTTAATAAAAATTACTCTTACAAAAAAAAATATCAAAAACTGGGAATTTTAAAAATGGTACTTTTTTTAAAGTGTGATATGTATGTATGTATTATTTTATAAACATCATTTGTTTGGATTTTATTGAATATAAATGTACTTCAGATATAGTTATTTAATTTATTAAAAAGAAATTAAAAACACCTGTGTATTGAAAAAAAAATTCTAAAAACATTTGTTTGTATGGTATTTTTTATTATATAAACATCAATATATTTATAAACATAGTAAAGAACACAGAGATAAATTTACAGTGAACATCAGCCACTAAGGGCTCTTGAGCACCAACATTACATAGAAACGGTAATAAACAACCAAGGAACTAGCAATAACGTCGATAAAGTACATTCTCCGGGGTAATAGCGGGAAAATACTCAAAAACCCACCCCGGCGCCTATAATAGGCCGTTATGGACCTTAAAAAAATTACAGTAATACAGATATAGATCAGAAACCAAGTGAAAATAATAAACATAATTCCAAGAAACACGTGGGAAATAAACAACAGCAGGCGAGCAAGACGCCGGGATCGGCAACTGCCACATTCAGGACGATGACCCGTCGTTACGTCCACTACGGCGGGAATTGAGGTTTGTTTTTTATAGCAGACCATTTTTGGCCCGTTTTATACAACAAAAAACCAGGAGAAAGTATAAAGATTAACAAGGGGACATCAAATTAAAAGAAAATTACGGCCCACACCTCGTGGACCGACGAAATGTGTAAATATGTAGACACTGCCATGTATCTGTTGAGTAGAGTCTAAGACACTGTTATATCTATGTTGAGTAGAGTCTAAGACACTGTTATATCTCTGTTGAGTAGAGTCTAAGACACTGTTATATATCTGTTAATTAGAGCTTAAACACTGTTATATCTCTGTTGAGTAGAGTCTAAGACACTGTTATATCTATGTTGAGTAGAGTCTAAGACACTGTTATATATCTGTTGAGTAGAGTCTAAGACACTGTTATATCTATGTTGAGTAGAGTCTAAGACACTGTTATATCTATGTTGAGTAGAGTCTAAGACACTGTTATATATCTGTTAATTAGAGCTTAAACACTGTTATATCTCTGTTGAGTAGAGTCTAAGACACTGTTATATCTATGTTGAGTAGAGTCTAAGACACTGTTATAATATCTGTTGAGTAGAGTCTAAGACACTGTTATATCTATGTTGAGTAGAGTCTAAGACACTGTTATATCTCTGTTGAGTAGAGTCTAAGACACTGTTATATATCTGTTAATTAGAGCTTAAACACTGTTATATCTCTGTTGAGTAGAGTCTAAGACACTGTTATATCTATGTTGAGTAGAGTCTAAGACACTGTTATATATCTGTTGAGTAGAGTCTAAGACACTGTTATATCTATGTTGAGTAGAGTCTAAGACACTGTTATATCTATGTTGAGTAGAGTCTAAGACACTGTTATATCTCTGTTGAGTAGAGTCTAAGACACTGTTATATCTCTGTTGAGTAGAGTCTAAGACACTGTTATATCTCTGTTGAGTAGAGCCTAAGACACTGTTATATCTCTGTTGAGTAGAGCCTAAGACACTGTTATATCTCTGTTGAGAAGAGCCTAAGACACTGTTATATATCTGTTGAGTAGAGTCTAAGACACTGTTATATCTATGTTGAGTAGAGTCTAAGACACTGTTATATATCTGTTGAGTAGAGTCTAAGACACTGTTATATCTATGTTGAGTAGAGTCTAAGACACTGTTATATCTATGTTGAGTAGAGTCTAAGACACTGTTATATCTCTGTTGAGTAGAGTCTAAGACACTGTTATATATCTGTTAATTAGAGCTTAAACACTGTTATATCTCTGTTGAGTAGAGTCTAAGACACTGTTATATCTATGTTGAGTAGAGTCTAAGACACTGTTATATATCTGTTGAGTAGAGTCTAAGACACTGTTATATCTATGTTGAGTAGAGTCTAAGACACTGTTATATCTCTGTTGAGTAGAGTCTAAGACACTGTTATATATCTGTTAATTAGAGCTTAAACACTGTTATATCTCTGTTGAGTAGAGTCTAAGACACTGTTATATCTATGTTGAGTAGAGTCTAAGACACTGTTATATATCTGTTGAGTAGAGTCTAAGACACTGTTATATCTATGTTGAGTAGAGTCTAAGACACTGTTATATCTATGTTGAGTAGAGTCTAAGACACTGTTATATCTCTGTTGAGTAGAGTCTAAGACACTGTTATATCTCTGTTGAGTAGAGTCTAAGACACTGTTATATCTCTGTTGAGTAGAGCCTAAGACACTGTTATATCTCTGTTGAGTAGAGCCTAAGACACTGTTATATCTCTGTTGAGAAGA
The DNA here is from genome assembly GCA_033556935.1 of Timema podura. NCBI lineage: Eukaryota > Metazoa > Arthropoda > Insecta > Phasmatodea > Timematidae > Timema > Timema podura. The sequence continues at coordinate 5,625,949 of JAVRXN010000014.1, read as the reverse complement.
GCCTAAGACACTGTTATATATCTGTTGAGTAGAGTCTAAGACACTGTTATATCTCTGTTGAGTAGAGTCTAAGACACTGTTATATCTCTGTTGATATAGAGCTTAAACACTGTTATATCTCTGTTGAGTAGAGTCTAAGACACTGTTATATTTCTGTTGAGTAGAGTCTAAGACACTGTTATATCTCTGTTGAGTAGAGCCTAAGACACTGTTATATATCTGTTAATTAGAGCTTAAACACTGTTATTCTCTGTTGAGTAGAGTCTAAGACACTGTTATATCTCTGTTGAGAAGAGCCTAAGATACTGTTGTCTTTGTTGAGTAGAGTCTAAGACACTGTTATATTTCTGTTGAGTAGAGTCTAAGACACTGTTATATCTCTGTTGAGTAGAGTCTAAGACACTGTTATATCTCTGTTGAGTAGAGTCTAAGACACTGTTATATCTCTGTTGAGTAGAGCCTAAGACACTGTTATATATCTGTTGAGTAGAGTCTAAGACACTGTTATATCTATGTTGAGTAGAGTCTAAGACACTGTTATATTTCTGTTGAGTAGAGTCTAAGACACTGTTATATCTCTGTTGAGTAGAGCCTAAGACACTGTTATATATCTGTTGAGTAGAGTCTAAGGCACTGTTATATCTCTGTTGAGTAGAGTCTAAGACACTGTTATATCTCTGTTAATTAGAGTCTAAGACACTGTTATATCTCTGTTGAGAAGAGTCTAAGACACTGTTATATATCTGTTAATTAGAGCTTAAGCACTGTTATATCTCTGTTGAGTAGAGTCTAAGACACTGTTATATCTCTGTTGAGTAGAGTCTAAGACACTGTTATAACTCTGTTGAGTAAGCCTAAGACACTGTTATATATCTGTTGAGTAGAGTCTAAGACACTGTATATCTCTGTTGAGTAGAGCCTAAGACATTGTTATATCTCTGTTAATTAGAGTCTAAGACACTGTTATATCTCTGTTGAGTAGAGTCTAAGACACTGTTATATCTCTGTTAATTAGAGTCTAAGACGCTTATATCTCTGTTGAGAAGAGTCTAAGACACTGTTATATCTCTGTTAATTAGAGCTTAAACACTGTTATATCTCTGTTGAGTAGAGTCTAAGACACTGTTATATCTCTGTTGAGAAGAGCCTAAGATACTGTTATGTCTTTGTTGAGTAGAGTCTAAGACACTGTTATATCTCTGTTGAGTAGAGTCTAAGACACTGTTATATCTCTGTTGAGTAGAGTCTAAGACACTGTTATATATCTGTTGAGTAGAGTCTAAGACACTGTTATATCTCTGTTGAGTAGAGTCTAAGACACTGTTATATCTCTGTTGAGAAGAGTCTAAGACACTGTTATATCTCTGTTAATTAGAGCTTAAACACTGTTATATCTCTGTTGAGTAGAGTCTAAGACACTGTTATATCTCTGTTTAGAAGAGCCTAAGATACTGTTATGTCTTTGTTGAGTAGAGTCTAAGACACTGTTATATCTCTGTTGAGTAGAGTCTAAGACAGTTATATCTCTGTTGAGTAGAGTCTAAGACACTGTTATATCTCTGTTGATTAGAGTCTAAGGCACTGTTATATCTCTGTTGAGTAGAGTCTAAGACACTGTTATATCTCTGTTGAGTAGAGCCTAAGACACTGTTATATCTCTGTTAATTAGAGCTTAAACACTGTTATATATGAACTACGTCTGGAAATAAAAATTATGCAAGTTCAACACCCCATGAATCGTCAAGAGTCTAGATTATGACAAATACGATCGACTGAAATTTTACAAGTACAGTATTTAAGAATCATTCAAATATAACTTATGACACTATGTATTTTAACAAACACAAATGGCTCAGAGCAAGAGTGTCGGAGAAACGGACAGAATAGTGCGTGTTCTAACCTACCTTGAACCATCTTTTAAATCTATTTTTTATTTTATATCGGCCATTTTAACAATTTCTTTTAAATCGATGGACATTCACGATCGATTTGAATAATTTGGCATCGGGATAATAATAACAACCATAGTTTTGGTTTTTATTAAAATGAGAAAAAACAGAAGAATAGATGGTATTTGATTTATAAACTCTAAAACTATATCCATAAGTGGGAACTAAAATTATTCCGCTCGATTTGTTTTGACTGCCCTCTATCGACAGCGTCGTCGGCCGACGGCGAGGGCCACCTTGACTGGGGTCTTATACATTATTTTTTTATATTATGTAATTCTGATTGATTACTTGAGTAATTTGCTTTGATTTATAAATTCAATATAAGATATATTGTTCCAAATGTTTTAAATAATGTTTTGTTACTTAAATATTATAACGACCAATAATTATTTTTTAAGTATGACAGTGAACCCTCGGTTTATACATGCCACAGTATCAATAAGTAAAAAAAGAACCATTGTATGCTAAATCAAAGTGTTAATTCAATCAAAGTGATTTAAAAGTGGGTGAATTGAGATTAAATAGTCTTTAATCTTTGCCCTCAAATGGCGGTAGAGTCCCCGACAATTTACCTCTCGCAGACGAAACCTGTTGTAGTGTGTGGAAGCATAATTTTTTTCACTACACTCTTTGTTTGTTAATTCACACTATGGTAAATTATGTGCCGAAAGAGTGAAGCAGCTTAGCCTCGTCTTGTCATATTTTCTCAAATGTGATTCATATTTCAACATAGGGAAATATACCGGAATTTAACACACATGTTTACACGACGCCTTTCAAAACACTTTGTATGAACTACGTCTGGAAATAAAAATTATGCAAGTTCAACACCCCATGAATCGTCAAGAGTCTAGATTATGACAAATACGATCGACTGAAATTTTACAAGTACAGTATTTAAGAATCATTCAAATATAACTTATGACACTATGTATATTAACAAACACAAATGGCTCAGAGCAAGAGTGTCGGAGAAACGGACAGAATAGTGCGTGTTCTAACCTACCTTGAACCATCTTTTAAATCTATTTTTTATTTTATATCGGCCATTTTAAACAATTTCTTTTAAATCGATGGACATTCACGATCGATTTGAATAATTGGCATCGGGATAATAATAACAACCATAGTTTTGGTTTTTATTAAAATGAGAAAAAACAGAAGAATAGATGGTATTTGATTTATAAACTCTAAAACTATATCCATAAGTGGGAACTAAAATTATTCCGCTCGATTTGTTTTGACTGCCCTCTATCGACAGCGTCGTCGGCCGACGGCGAGGGCCACCTTGACTGGGGTCTTATACATTATTTTTTTATATTATGTAATTCTGATTGATTACTTGAGTAATTTGCTTTGATTTATAAATTCAATATAAGATATATTGTTCCAAATGTTTTAATAATGTTTTGTTACTTAAATATTATAACGACAATAATTATTTTTAAGTATGACAGTGAACCCTCGGTTTATACATGCACAGTATCAATAAGTATAAAAGAACCATTGTATGCTAATCAAAGTGTTAATTCAATCAAAGTGATTTAAAAGTGGGTGAATTGATTAAATAGTCTTTAATCTTTGCCTCAAATGGCGGTAGAGTCCCCGACAATTTACCTCTGCAGACGAAACCTGTTGTAGTGTGTGGAAGCATAATTTTTTTCACTACACTCTTTGTTTGTTAATTCACTATGTAAATTATGTCCGAAAGAGTGAAGCAGCTTAGCTCGTCTTGTCAATTTTCTCAAATGTGTTCATATTTCAACATAGGGAAATATACCGGAATTTAACACACATGTTTACCGACGCCTTTCAAAACACTTTGTATGAACTACGTCTGAAATAAAAATTATGCAAGTTCAACACCCATGATCGTCAGAGTTAGATTATGACAAATACGATCGACTGAAATTTTACAAGTACAGTATTTAAGAATCATTCAAATATAACTTATGACACTATGTATTTTAACAAACACAAATGGCTCAGAGCAAGAGTGTCGAGAAACGGACAGAATAGTGCGTGTTCTAACCTACCTGAACCATCTTTTAAATCTATTTTTTATTTTATATCGGCCATTTTAACAATTTCTTTTAAATCGATGACTTCACGATCGATTTGAATAATTTGGCTGGGATAATAATAACAACCATAGTTTTGGTTTTTTTAAATGAGAAAAAACAGAAGAATAGTGGTATTTGATTTATAAACTCTAAAACTATATCCATAGTGGAACTAAAATTATCCGCTCGATTTGTTTGACTGCCTCTATCGACAGCGTCGTCGGCCGACGGCGAGGGCCACCTTGACTGGGGTCTTATAATTATTTTTTATATTATGTTATTTTACTTGAGTAATTTGCTTTGATTATAAATTCAATATAATATATTGTTCAAATGTTTTAAATAATGTTTGTTACTTAAATTATTAACGACAATATTATTTTAAGTATGACAGGAACCCTCGGTTTATACATGCACTCAATAAGTATAAAGACCATTGTATGTAATCAAGTGTTATCAATAAAGTGATTAAAGTGGGGATTGAATAAATGTCTTTATCTTTGCCCTCAATGCGTAGAGTCCCGACAATTTACTCTCGCAGACGAAACTGTTGTAGTGTGTTGAAGCATAATTTTTTTCACTACACTCTTTGTTTGTTAATTCACACTATGGTAAATTATGTGCCGAAGAGTGAAGCAGCTTAGCCTCGTCTTGTCATATTTTCTCAAATGTGATTCATATTTCAACATAGGGAAATATACGGAATTGAACACACATGTTTACACGACGCTTTCAAAACACTTTGTATGAATACGTCTGGAAATAAAAATTATGCAAGTTCAACACCCCATGAATCGTCAAGGTCTAGATTATGACAAATACGATCGACTGAAATTTTACAAGTGCAGTATTTAAGAATCATTCAAATATAACTTATGACACTATGTATTTTAACAAACTAATGGTCAGAGCAAGAGTGTCGGAGAAACGGACAGAATAGTGCGTGTTCTAACCTACCTTGAACACTTTTAAATATATTTTTTATTTATATCGGCCATTTTAACAATTTCTTAAACGATGGACATTCACATCGATTTGAATAATTTGGCATCGGGATAATAATAACAACCAAGTTTGGTTTTTTAAAATGAAAAAAACAGAAGTATAGTGGTATTGATTTATAAACTCTAAAACTATACCATAAGTGGAACTAAAATATTCGCTCAATGTGTTTTGACTGCCCTCTATCGACAGCGTCGTCGGCCGACGGCGAGGGCCACTTGACGGGGTCTTTACATTATTTTTTTATATTATGTAATTCTGATTGATATTATAATTTGCTTTGATTTATAATTCATATAAGATATATTGTTCCAAATGTTTTAAATAATGTTTTGTTACTTAAATATTATAACGACCATAATTATTTTTTAAGTATGACAGTGAACCCTCGGTTTATACATGCACGTATCATAAGTATAAATGAACCATTGTATGCTAAATCAAAGTGTTAATTCAATAAAGTGATTTAAAAGTGGGTGAATTGAAACTAAATAGTCTTTAATCTTTGCCTCAATGGCGGTAGAGTCCCCGACAATTTACCTCTCGCAGACGAAACCTGTTGTAGTGTGTGAAGCATAATTTTTCACTAACTCTTTGTTTGTTAATTCACACTAGGTAAATTATGTGCCGAAAGAGTGAAGCAGTTAGCCTCGTCTTGTCATATTTTCTCAAATGTGATTCATATTTCAACATAGGGAAATATACCGAATTAACACACATGTTTACACGACGCCTTTCAAAACACTTTGTATGAACTACGTTGGAAATAAAATTATGCAAGTTCAACACCCCATGAATCGTCAAGAGTCTAGATTATGACAAATACGATCGACTGAAATTTTACAAGTGCAGTATTTAAGAATCATTCAAATATAACTTATGACACTATGTATTTTAACAACCAAATGGCTCAGAGCAAGAGTGTCGGAGAAACGGACAGAATATGCGTGTTCTAACCTACCTTGAACCACTTTTAATATTTTTTATTTTATATCGGCCATTTTAACAATTTCTTTTAAATCGATGGACATTCACGATCGATTTGAATAATTTGGCATCGGATAATAATAACAACCAAGTTTGGTTTTTATTAAAATGAGAAAAAACAGAAGTATAGTGGTAATTGATTTATAAACTCTAAAACTATACCATAAGTGGGAACTAAAATTATTCGCTCAATGTGTTTTGACTGCCCTCTATCGACAGCGTCGTCGGCCGACGGCGAGGGCCACCTTGACTGGGTCTTTTACATTATTTTTTTATATTATGTAATTCTGATTGATTACTTGATAATTTGCTTTGATTTATAAATTCAATATAAGATATATTGTTCCAAATGTTTTAAATAATGTTTTGTTACTTAAATATTATAACGACCAATAATTATTTTTTAAGTATGACAGTGAACCCTCGGTTTATACATGTCACGGTATCAATAAGTATAAAGAACCATTGTATGCTAAATCAAAGTGTTAATTCAATGAAAGTGATTTAAAAGTGGGTGAATTGAATTAATAGTCTTTAATCTTTGCCCTCAATGGCGGTAGAGTCCCCGACAATTTACCTCTCGCAGACGAAACCTGTTGTAGTGTGTGAAGCATAATTTTTTCACTACACTCTTTGTTTGTTAATTCACACTATGGTAAATTATGTCCGAAAGAGTGAAGCAGCTTAGCCTCGTCTTGTCATATTTTCTCAAATGTGATTCATATTTCAACATAGGGAAATATACCGGAATTGAACACACATGTTTACACGACGCCTTTCAAAACACTTTGTATGAACTACGTCTGGAAATAAAAATTATGCAAGTTCAACACCCCATGAATCGTCAAGAGTCTAGATTATGACAAATACGATCGACTGAAATTTACAAGTGCAGTATTTAAGAATCATTCAAATATAACTTATGACACTATGTATTTTAACAAACTCAAATGGCTCAGAGCAAGAGTGTCGGAGAAACGGACAGAATAGTGCGTGTTCTAACCTACCTTGAACCACTTTTAATTATTTTTTATTTTATATCGGCCATTTTAACAATTTCTTTTAAATCGATGGACATTCACGATCGATTTGAATAATTTGGCATCGGGATAATAATACAACCATAGTTTTGGTTTTTATTAAAATGAGAAAAAACAGAAGAATAGGTGGTATTTGATTTATAAACTCTAAAACTATATCCATAAGTGGGAACTAAAATTATTCCGCTCATTTGTTTTGACTGCCCTCTATCGACAGCGTCGTCGGCCGACGGCGAGGGCCACCTTGACTGGGTCTTTACATTATTTTTTTATATTATGTAATTCTGATTGATTACTTGAGTAATTTGCTTTGATTTAAATTCAATATAAGATAATTGTTCCAAATGTTTTAAATAATGTTTTGTTACTTAAATATTAAACGACCAATAATTATTTTTTAAGTATGACAGTGAACCCTCGGTTTATACATGCACGTATCAATAAGTATAAAAGAACCATTGTATGCTAAATCAAAGTGTTAATTCAATAAAGTGATTTAAAAGTGGTGAATTGAATTAAATAGTCTTTAATCTTTGCCCTCAATGGCGGTAAGTCCCGACAATTTACCTCTCGCAGACGAAACTGTTGTAGTGTGTGGAAGCATAATTTTTTTTCACTACACTCTTTGTTTGTTAATTCACATATGGTAAATATGTCCGAAAGAGTGAAGCAGCTTAGCCTCGTCTTGTCATATTTCTCAAATGTGATTCATATTTCACATAGGAAATATACCGGAATTTAACAACATGTTTACACGACGCCTTCAAAACACTTTGTATGAACTACGTCTGGAAATAAAATTATGCAAGTTCAACACCCATGAATCGTCAAGAGTCTAGATATGACAAATACGATCGACTGAAATTTTACAAGTCAGTATTAAGAATCATTCAAATATAACTTATGACACTATGTATTTAACAAACACAAAGGCTCAGAGCAAGAGTGTCGAGAAACGGACAGAATATGCGGTTCTAACCTACCTTGAACCATCTTTAAATTATTTTTATTTTATATCGCCATTTTAACATTCTTTAAATCGAGGACATTCACGATCGATTTGAATAATTTGGCATCGGGATAATAATAACAACCATAGTTTTGGTTTTTATTAAAATGAGAAAAAACAGAAGAATAGATGGTATTTGATTTATAAACTCTAAAACTATATCCATAAGTGGGAACTAAAATTATTCCGCTCGATTTGTTTTGACTGCCCTCTATCGACAGCGTCGTCGGCCGACGGCGAGGGCCACCTTGACTGGGGTCTTATACATTATTTTTTTATATTATGTAATTCTGATTGATTACTTGAGTAATTTGCTTTGATTTATAAATTCAATATAAGATATATTGTTCCAAATGTTTAAATAATGTTTTGTTACTTAAATATTATAACGACCAATAATTATTTTTTAAGTATGACAGTGAACCCTCGGTTTATACATGCCACAGTATCAATAAGTATAAAAGAACCATTGTATGCTAAATCAAAGTGTTAATTCAATCAAAGTGATTTAAAAGTGGGTGAATTGAGATTAAATAGTCTTTAATCTTTGCCCTCAAATGGCGGTAGAGTCCCCGACAATTTACCTCTCGCAGACGAAACCTGTTGTAGTGTGTGAAGCATATCGATGGACATTCACGATCGATTTGAATAATTTGGCATCGGGATAATAATAACAACCATAGTTTTGGTTTTTATTAAAATGAGAAAAAACAGAAGAATAGATGGTATTTGATTTATAAACTCTAAAACTATATCCATAAGTGGGAACTAAAATTATTCCGCTCGATTTGTTTTGACTGCCCTCTATCGACAGCGTCGTCGGCCGACGGCGAGGGCCACCTTGACTGGGGTCTTATACATTATTTTTTTATATTATGTAATTCTGATTGATTACTTGAGTAATTTGCTTTGATTTATAAATTCAATATAAGATATATTGTTCCAAATGTTTTAAATAATGTTTTGTTACTTAAATATTATAACGACCAATAATTATTTTTTAAGTATGACAGTGAACCCTCGGTTTATACATGCCACAGTATCAATAAGTATAAAAGAACCATTGTATGCTAAATCAAAGTGTTAATTCAATCAAAGTGATTTAAAAGTGGGTGAATTGAGATTAAATAGTCTTTAATCTTTGCCCTCAAATGGCGGTAGAGTCCCCGACAATTTACCTCTCGCAGACGAAACCTGTTGTAGTGTGTGGAAGCACATTCACGATCGATTTGAATAATTTGGCATCGGGATAATAATAACAACCATAGTTTTGGTTTTTATTAAAATGAGAAAAAACAGAAGAATAGATGGTATTTGATTTATAAACTCTAAAACTATATCCATAAGTGGGAACTAAAATTATTCCGCTCGATTTGTTTTGACTGCCCTCTATCGACAGCGTCGTCGGCCGACGGCGAGGGCCACCTTGACTGGGGTCTTATACATTATATTTTTTTATATTATGTAATTCTGATTGATTACTTGAGTAATTTGCTTTGATTTATAAATTCAATATAAGATATATTGTTCCAAATGTCTTAAATAATGTTTTGTTACTTAAATATTATAACGACCAATAATTATTTTTTAAGTATGACAGTGAACCCTCGGTTTATACATGCCACAGTATCAATAAGTATAAAAGAACCATTGTATGCTAAATCAAAGTGTTAATTCAATCAAAGTGATTTAAAAGTGGGTGAATTGAGATTAAATAGTCTTTAATCTTTGCCCTCAAATGGCGGTAGAGTCCCCGACAATTTACCTCTCGCAGACGAAACCTGTTGTAGTGTGTGGAAGCATAATTTTTTTCACTACACTCTTTGTTTGTTAATTCACACTATGGTAAATTATGTGCCGAAAGAGTGAAGCAGCTTAGCCTCGTCTTGTCATATTTTCTCAAATGTGATTCATATTTCAACATAGGGAAATATACCGGAATTTAACACACATGTTTACACGACGCCTTTCAAAACACTTTGTATGAACTACGTCTGGAAATAAAAATTATGCAAGTTCAACACCCCATGAATCGTCAAGAGTCTAGATTATGACAAATACGATCGACTGAAATTTTACAAGTACAGTATTTAAGAATCATTCAAATATAACTTATGACACTATGTATTTTAACAAACACAAATGGCTCAGAGCAAGAGTGTCGGAGAAACGGACAGAATAGTGCGTGTTCTAACCTACCTTGAACCATCTTTTAAATCTATTTTTTATTTTATATCGGCCATTTTAACAATTTCTTTTAAATCGATGGACATTCACGATCGATTTGAATAATTTGGCATCGGGATAATAATAACAACCATAGTTTTGGTTTTTATTAAAATGAGAAAAAACAGAAGAATAGATGGTATTTGATTTATAAACTCTAAAACTATATCCATAAGTGGGAACTAAAATTATTCCGCTCGATTTGTTTTGACTGCCCTCTATCGACAGCGTCGTCGGCCGACGGCGAGGGCCACCTTGACTGGGGTCTTATACATTATTTTTTTATATTATGTAATTCTGATTGATTACTTGAGTAATTTGCTTTGATTTATAAATTCAATATAAGATATATTGTTCCAAATGTCTTAAATAATGTTTTGTTACTTAAATATTATAACGACCAATAATTATTTTTTAAGTATGACAGTGAACCCTCGGTTTATACATGCCACAGTATCAATAAGTATAAAAGAACCATTGTATGCTAAATCAAAGTGTTAATTCAATCAAAGTGATTTAAAAGTGGGTGAATTGAGATTAAATAGTCTTTAATCTTTGCCCTCAAATGGCGGTAGAGTCCCCGACAATTTACCTCTCGCAGACGAAACCTGTTGTAGTGTGTTGAGGCATAATTTTTTTCACTACACTCTTTGTTTGTTGATTCACACTATTGTAAATTATGTCCCGAAAGAGTGAAGCAACCATCCCAGCCACCTGGACCTGATCCTGACCACGAGGAGGCCGTTTCTGACACCTCTGGTCACCCATCTCTTTCACTCCTCCGATCACAATCCTGTGACTAGCGTTATACGATTTCTTCCCCTCCAGACAGATGCGCTGCTTCTGTTCAACTACCGACGCGCGGACTGTCCTAGATTCCAGGCTAGGTTGAGCCGCCGCCAGCCGCCCTCATACCTGACGTCGGGGAGCTGGACCGTCACGTTCAGCTCTTTACCGCCTCCCTCCTGTCGGCGGTGGAGTCGTCGATTCCGATCCGTCGAACCCCCTTGTTGGGCCCCCCACTACCCCCAGACCTGATCGACGACATGCGACTACGTGATAGAGCGTGCGCTCTGATGCAGAGAGGTCGTCTCCCCCGTGTCCGGGAGATATACGTCGCGCTCCGCTCTCACTGTCGGCGCAAGTATAGACAGTGGCAGAGGGAGGCTAAGATCTCTCTCTGTGGCCTCATCTGAAGGGGATACGTCACAAGAAAGATCTGATCCCCGAGCTCCGCGGAGCGGGCGGATTGGCGTCCACCGCCACAGACCGGTCAGAGGCTCTGGCGGTCGGATTCCAGGCCAGCTTCGCGAGGCGACTGGGATCACCGGAGAGAGATCAAACGGATCTTCCCGGACACTTCCTTCCCCCGGTGGTAGGTCAACCCCCGTACCCCGACCTGCGACTGGTAACACCCTCCGAGCTGACCAGGACCGTCGCGCGGCTGCGGTTCGCGTCCGCTCCCGGGTTGGACCGGATATCCCCCCTCCTCCTGGCCCACCTCCCTCGTAAAGCCTTCGTCCTACTTCTCCGCATCCTCAACGCAATGTTTGTATTGCTTTACTTTCCAGCGCAGTGGCGGGTGGCGACTGTCATACCCATCCACAAGCCCGGGAAACCGCCCGGATACCCCTCGTCCTATCGTCCTATCTCTCTTCTCTCTTGCGTCGGCAAAGTGGCCGAGAGATTGATCCTGGATCGGCTGGAGGTGTACCCCTCCTGCCGGATCACCAGTTCGGTTTCCGGAAAGGCCGGTCTACCACCCACGCCGTCACCACGGTCGTAGACTTAGTGACGGAAGCGTTCAACGAGCGTCGCCATTCCGGCTTCGTGTTGTTGGACGTGAAGGGGGCGTTCGACAGTGTGAGCCACCGAGGACTTCTCACGGGACTTGCAGATGCCGGGGTCCCCCCCCCTATACTACACCTCCTTCTGTCTTTCCTCCAGGACCGCTCCTTCAGAGTGGGCGTGGACCACCAGTTGTCGACCCCTCGTCCTGTCGTCTCTGGCGTCCCCCAGGGCTCCTGTCTCTCCCCCCTCCTCTTCTCCCTCGTCCCGCAGGGAGTCTCCCTGTTTCAGTACGCCGACGATATAGCTATCCTGGCGACTTCCTACGACGCCGCGGTGATCTGGGCCAAGCTCACCATGGCGTTGCGAGGAATAATCGCCTACCTTGATTCCAGATCCTTAGCGGTGAACGGAACCAAGACGTTGGCGATACTCTTCACACGCCACGGACCGGGTCCCATGCAGCCGCTCCGCGTCGCCGGAGAAGCGGTCCGGTGGTCGCAGACCGGGTCCCATGCAGCCGCTCCGCGTCGCCGGGGAAGCGGTCCAGTGGTCGCAAACGGTGAAATACCTGGGTGTGACGCTGGACCGTCGCTGCACCTGGGACCAGCCAGCCCGTTGAACCACGCCCACAAGTTTAGTTTGTTCCAGGCTTGTATTATGTCCCTCCTTCTCTACGCCGCCCCTGCCTGGGCCTACCTCCCCCGATACCGCTACTCCCCGCTCCGAGCGGTGTATCACCAATTTTTGAGGTTGATGCTCGGACTCCCTCCCAGAACCCTCACCAGTGTCCTGCTAGACTTGTCTGGCCTCCGACCCCTGGACGTGATCATCCGTGGGTTGGCAGTGAACTTCTTCTCACGAGCGCTGGCCAGTTCTAATCCAATCGTACGGGGCATCGGCGATTATGACGCCCCAGCTCTTGTTCACAGACGCATCAGAGACGGCGTGGTGGACCCCCCTGCCGGACGCGGATGACCCGGGAGGTAGTCTGTGGCGACGAGGAGCGAACGCTCCTGAGCAACGCCGTGGCCGACTTCTCCGGGACTCGACTCCGGCGCCCCGACTGATCCCCCGGCTGGCGCACACGCCAGTGGCAGACCCGAGTGCGTGACTGAGTGTTAGTTTCGTCCAGTGCGCGTCCCCAACCCCTCCAACCCAGCAGGTGTGGGTTGGTCCGTTATCTAAATAGACTACAAACAATATAAATTCCCAGTAATATCAACATTATTTTTCACTTTTATAAATTTGTCAGATGCGCTAACCACGCAGTAAATGTGGCTTAGTCGCTTGTTCCACCCGCCCCACTCCGAAGAAGAGGTGAGGCGGGATTTAATTTAATTTAACTCAAATAATTTATTTTTCAGTGCTAAATGTTTAATATTCTGTTATGCTTGTGTGTGTACTGTCTTAATAAAGAGATGTTTATGTCCCCTCCGGTCCTCGAACTGGGGGCCGGGATGTCCTTGTCCAGTCCCTCATCTGTGTAAACTGTGTTTCTCCTTCTGCTCCCCTCCTTTTCCTTTAGATTGTCCCACCGGTTGCCTACCCATAGCCCCATACCCATCCATATTCAATTGTCTGCCTGCCCTATGAGAATGGGCAGCAATTACAAAATTATATCCACACCAAAAATCTATATGTTACCCCCCTTTTTAGACTATCAGTACCAGATGGGCTAAAAAAGCCCACCGGTAAAACTTCTATTTCATTTCCCACCAGGATTGCGTGTGATAATATCATACGTAAACCTGGTGGAGCACTTATTCATTTAAGCCAACCGACTTCAATGGCCACCCCGTTCAACTTTGCCCTAGCCGGTTTTTGAACCCGGATAGGGCGGGTCCGTGTCCCCCCTGTTTTTATTGTCAATACCCTTCCTCCCGATGTCCCTCCTTCCGTTTTTTTATGTTTCTTGGTCCCTTGATCCTTGTCCTTACCTGTTTTTTGCTGTTTAAGTCTGACCGCGAGTCGCGAGCAGCGCCAGTCGCTGCGCCAGGTGTAATAATTTAATTTATTCTTCCTCCCTTTAGTTTCTTAACGCCGGACGGGCAGAAATAGCCCGCCGGGGATAGTCCCTTTTGTTTTATTTTAGTTTTCACTTTTCACGCCAGGGCTATATATGGAATTGTCATAGTAGCCCTGGCGGAGTATTGTTAAGGTACTCTGACCGACTCCGGCGACTCGATCGACCGGGGCCTCCCATCTTTCTTGTTTCTTTTTATTTTCACCTTGTTTCCGTCCCCGTGTCGTCACCCTTCATATTTGTACAGTGTGTATCACAAAGGTCTCCTTTGACCCTTTATGTGCGGTGGGGTGGGTTTTTATAATATTTTCCCACCCCTACCCCAAAGATTACATAATCAGCCCGCCAGGGCGCCATAGAAAATCACCTTGTTTAATTTGTTCAATGTATTGTTGGTATTCGAGAGCCCTACGGGGCTGGTGTTTACTGTTTTTTGTTCATAATGTTTCCTGTCTCTACATGTTAATTAATTTTTTGATGTTTAATAAAATTACTCTTACAAACAAACAAACAGACGCCCCAGAGACGGCGTGGTGGACCCCCCCTGCCGGACGCGGATGACCCCCGGGAGGTAGTCTGTGGTGACGAGGAGCGAACGCTCCTGAGCAACGCCGTGGCCGACTTCTCTGCGACTCGACACCGGCGGCCCGATCGACCTCCCGGCTGGCGCACACGCCGGCGCCCAGCCCGAGTGCATGTGTCTGTGTATAGTGTCGTCCAGTGTACGTCCCCAACCCCACCAATCTATCAGGTGTGGGTTGGTCAGTTTCTGCTACAACACTCTCTGTTCTCGTCTACATTATATGCAATAGCAATTCACGTCAATAAAAACAGAAAGACATAACAGTAACAAGTGCAGACATAATAAACAATACAGACAGTCACGTCCTCCACGCCACCAAAGTGGCCTAATTAATATCATCCCCCGCCTCACTCAGAAGGAAGAAATGAGGCGTAGTTCTTTGTAAATAGCTGTAAATATGTGTAATATGTGTATCTCTATATCGTGTCTGTGAGTGTCCGTCCCCTCAATAAATAAAACTAGTCTGTCCCAACCGGCCCTCGAACTGGGGGTCGGGGTGTCCCTGTCCGGTCCCGCTCCATTGCATCATCATCATCATCATCATCATCATCATCATCATCATCACATCATCATCATCATCATCATCATCATCATCATCATCATCATCATCATCATCATCATCATCATAAGTTTTCTTATTCTTTTAAATAAACATAAATTGATAATACAAAAAATTGTGACATAATAAATAAATAAAAAGACTTACACCATGGGACCAAATCCCAACAATAGTACATCACCACACCTTCAATAGTCTGCCTACAAAGAGTGGGCAGCTATATCAAATCATATATATACTCAAAATTTTTTTTATTTGACCACCCTATTGATTTTTCAGCGCCAGATGGGCAAAAAAAAAAAAAAAAAAAAGCCCACTGGTAAAACTTTAATTTTATTTCCCACCAGGATTACATATGATCTTATCTGCGTAATCCTGGTGGAGTACTATTCATAAAGCCGACAGACCCTGAAGGCCTCCTCGATCGATCTTGCCCTAGCCGGTCCTCGAACCGGGATATAGCAGGTCCAAGTCCCCCCCCTTTTTTTTATCGTTAGTACTCTCCCTCAGGATGTCCTCCTTCCGTTTTTATGTGTTTCCCTGGTCCCTTGATCCCTGTCCTGCCTTTTTCACTGTTTAAAGTCTGCCGGGGCAGGCAGTCGCTCCGTCAGGTGTAATAATTTATTTTTAATTCCCTCCCTTATTTCTAACACCGGACGGGTCAAAAATAGACCCGCTGGGGATAGTTTAGTTTGTTTTCCCCCTCGTAGCCCTGGTGGTGTAATATAATACTTTCCGACCAACCCCGGCGACCCGTAGGAACTCACTTCTCTTTTTTCTTTTCTATATCCGCTCTTCTTCCCCATTGTTTCTGTCCTAGTGTACCCTGGGTACCACCAAGGGCTAAATTGACCCATTATGTGCGGTGGGGTGGGTTTTTGTTACATTTTCCCACCCCTACCCCAAAGATTATACTAATCAGGGCGCCAAATTACGTCATTGTGTTAAATTTTCATGTTCTGTGTCTGTTAGTTTTCGACGAGCCCTACGGGGTTGGTGCCTGCTTACTGTCTATCAAAGTGATTCTTGTTTTTTACGTGTTTAATACTTGATGTTTATGAAAAATAAAACTCTTACAAACAAACAAACAAACAAAAACAAACATAGTAACGCGTGTTCTAATAAACCTTGATCTATCTTTTATTTATATATATATATATATATATATTTTTTTTTCACATTTTAAATTGCCCATTTTTTTCCGTTGTTTTTGATTGACGGATATTCATGAACTATTTGAATAAATTTGCCATCGGAATATAAATAACCATCAGCAAGATTTTTACAAAAATAAAACGAAACCGAAACCATGAATCGTATTCCATTTATAGATTTGAAATATATATCCATCAGCGGGATAAAAATTTTGTTCAATTTGTTTTGACTGCCCTCTCTTGATGTACACAGCCAGACTACTCGACCAAATCTTTGTCCTTAAATGGAGCTAGAATCCCGACAATTTACCTCTCGCAGACGAAACCTCATGGGCTGCCATTTTCTTACGAAAACTACAATAACTGTGTTATAAATTCCCATATTTTATCATAAAAATTTTAGGTAAGGATTGAAAGTTTCCTTAAATCTTGGGTAGCGTGCAACAAAACTTCTTAAAAGAGAGAAAACATAAAACGGATAAAATGGAAAATTGTAACGAATAATAGGACACATAGATAGATCATGTAAAAGGTATAAAATAAAAGACAAACACAGGAAAAGGACATTTGATGGTGATGATGATTTTCTTTAAGAGGCAGCCATTACCTCTTTGTACATGGCAGCAGTGTAAGTGTGAACTGTGTTTTTTTTTCATGTTAAAAGCCATATTGTGTTCGTCCCTTTTATCCACCCCTCCTGTAACTTCTTCCCAAATATAAGACAATTACCTCCTAAAGCGAAAAAAGTTTTCCTTATTATATTCATATCCAATGTCCTTTTCCTGTTGTTTGTTCCTTTAAGTTAAACCTTTTACATGTTCCTATCTATGTATCCTATCTTCTTTACATTTTCCATTCTTTCCCTTTATGTTTTTTTATTGTTTCCTCTTTTAGAAGTTGCGTTGCGCGTTTCACACTCCTCCCTGATGAGTTGTGAGAAAATGAAACCTAAATTTTGGGTAGTACTAAGAAATAAAAGAATAAGTGTTTTAATCATTTAATATTTTTAAAGTAGAAAAGTTACAAGAATATATAGATACGTAGAGTGTTTTATTTATAGATGGTAGAGTTCTATATTTCTCATATCTGAATATCTAATCCGAATCTTTAATCCTCTTTCTAATCCAAATTCAAATTTTTAAAAATGTACAACTTTAGTTAAAGTGAAATTTTTAAAATTTAATGTAAAAAAATATGGTTGTCTGATAATCGCCACAACTGACAAATGATGTGCTGTTTGTCGTGTTTATTACGTTAAATAAACAACCAAAAGAAGTTTTTTTTAATAAACCAATTATATTAATACAATTTTGTCCTATTTTTATTCGTATTCTCCAAGCCAAAAAGTTTATAATTCTTTTTGCAAATTGTTTAAAATTGTTATTTGAAGTCATGATTGTATTCAAGATACTTTTTTAGATTTTCACAAACCTCAAATCTCTAATACCAATTCTTTGGTTTTATTATTATTTAACATTTTACACGAGTAAATCAAGATCTTTATATGTGAACCTTGATAAACATATCATCTCGATTGGTTCATTTCCTGCTGTGACGTGGATATGTTCACGGACCCTCAATCACGCCATCTTGTAAGTATCAGAGAGACAAATAACAAGCTGATGATCGCCACAGGTGAAATGAGGGTATTCAACGAACCTGCAAAATTAAAGACACAATTAATTATAACCATGTGTAAATCTAGAAACTAAGCAGAAACATACATGGTTAACAACTGTGCACATGAAACTTGCTTCAGTGGCCTCATGGTTTAAGGTGTCACTTTCGTGTTAGACCTGGACTGCCGACGACAAGGGGGGGTCAAGGTACAAATCCCAGTCGGGTCTACTGACTCCGTTTTTTTTTTAGCTCTTCCTCCACGCAAATGCGGGTACACTCAATTTAAATCCACCCTTCCTCATCCCTAACTCATTAGCGTATTTAGTACATATGCAACGCAGCTTCACGAAAGAGGAAGTTACGTTGCGAGTTTCACACTCACTCCTGATGAGTTGCGATAGAATGAAACCTAGGTAGGGGGATTGGGAGGTGACGGTTGATTTTTTTTATTTTCAAGAGGCAGCCATCACCTCTTTGTCCAGTGGCAGCAGTGTAAAGTGTGAACTGTGTTCTTCCTTCTTTTCATTGCAAAATTCATACTGTGTGTTTCCAGTACCTTCTTCCAAATATAACAAAAAGGAAAGGTCGGGTGACCTGGTGGTCTAGGGGTTCAATCCTCGGTCCGGCACAGATTTATCTGATTGCCAAACCACTTCCTTCACCTCTGACAAGATGTGTATTAATCACAACTTGTGAATGTGTGGAATGCCAGGCCTCCACCGTGGTTTGGATCCCACGTTAAACTGTAGGTCCTTCATTTCATCTCACAATCACCCTACCATTACACATTAGCGTAAGTGCGTATAACCCGAACGGGTAGTAAGACGCGATGCTAATAATAATAATAACAAAAAGGATTTCCATTAGTGAGTTTCAATCAATGTTTGTAATGTAAAATATATTTTTTTAGGTGCTCCAAAAGACTATTTGCAAAGAAATTTAAGTATAGTCGGAGTTTCCATGATAGTTTTTTTTTTAACATTCACAACTTTAGTGTCTTTATTAACACACAGGTGCCACCGTTTTAAGCAAAAATATATAGTACGGTGCACCACACACATTTTCTAATACCTTTGCCAAAAATTGAGATATTTATTCAAAACTGATAAGATAATATATGTAGCATAATAACACACATTGTTACAGAAACACAATGGGAATGAATTAACATCTCTGTTCACCAAAAAGCATACAATCAATTTCCCAGACCTCAATTTAAAAAAACATATTTTCCTATATCTCATAAACTATTCGTTTTATAAAAATATATTTCAAATAAAAGTTATTTATTTTTAGTAGTACTACAACTTTTCAACGATAAGCTATTTTGTATCTCCAATAGTTTAAGAACCTGTGTTGATATCGGCGACGCACGCGGAGGAAGGGAGCGTGTTATTACCTGCTGCGCGTGTGTTGACTTGTCCCGACAGAACAGACCGACCGTAGCCCTCCGCGCGAGCAGTGGCGTCGAAGGTGTACGAGGTGCACGTTAAGAGGTCAGGGACTCGCAGGGCGGTGCTGTCTCGCGTCTGACCCACACACACCGTCTCATCACCATGGCCTTCAGACAAACTTGGTAGTAGTCTATGCAATCCATCGCGACGTTGGCGGCCTCCTCCTCTGCTTCGATGGGGGCGGCGTTGGGAAACAAGAGGGTCGGATTGTGTGCCGGTCTGGAACCTGTGAGTAACATGAATATTCCTAATTAACACTGCTTGATAAAGAAATGACATGGTTCACCTCAGGATTTGTTCTATTAACAGTTGAGTATCCACATGATAGGAAGTGGAAAGAGGGAGCAGCACTTGAGATACCCTCACCCCTTACCTTAGTTTGAGGATGATCTAAGAACGAGGACTTATAATATAACTCTTATATATGAAATAAAGTGTTAATTGAACTGGCAACAGCCCACGATTCACCCATAGTTTTTACTATTCAGGGAAAGCCAAGGAATGGGTTTATTTCCCAAAAGGGAACAATTATATTGTGTTGGTTATAGTTTTATTGTGTGCTCTGGTGTCAGAACGAGCTATAGAGATATTAAACTATCTCAACTAAAGATGCAATCTGAGGAACCAACCAACGTTTACCTGTAAATAGGGCTAGGAAATCCATGTCTCTTGTATTCAGTTGGGATCAAACCTTGGTCTTGCGGTTCAGTCAGACCCTGACCCTGACTCTCGACTAGACTTAAGGACCATCACTATCCTTCAGTATCACGAAACTACCCGGAGAATCAGTCATATCCTCAAATAACAGCAACAAACTCACCGATAGTCGCAGTGGCATTGACCCGGAGGAGTTGCCGGGTCGCCTCAGGGCAGTTACCCCCACAAGGTACTCGCTACAATACGTCAGCTCGGTAATGTTGAGCGTCGTGACGCTCCCGTCCTGGACGGCGCAGTCCTCATCGTCCTGGAACGAGCCCCAGCAGATCTCGTACTCCTCCACGCACTTGTGGTGGTATTGATTTGTGAGAAAATTTGCTACCGAGCCAAGTCGCAAGCCATGATCTCGCAAGTCGCAAGCTGAAACAAAATTGTTCTTGTTTTTGAAAATGTTAAGATATTTACCATAAGGGGTCGCCATGAACCATGGAATGCTTACTCCTTACCTTTTACCCTCCTTCCATGTAACACCAAATAGACACTTATGCTGCCCTATACAACCGGTGTTACGTAACTTTTCACATCAAGAGTGAATGTCATTGTTTCATAGAGAAGTTCCTGAGACACTGAAAGAGGGACTTGATTTAATACAACTCAGGATAGGAAGTTGTCTATAAGTATGTTTACTAACCATGAAAACATGAACAATAATATTATATTGTCAACATTATGGTTTAAGTACCAGACCCGTGTTACATAACACTGCGATGTAACCACTCTCTCCCCCACGTAACACCCTCACCCATTTCAGCAGCATTACGTGGTTTATAAATGACCCCTAAACAGTTCTCACACTATCCTGTATTGGTTGAAATCCAAGTCAACTGACACTAGAACCATTGAGACCCCAATTCGGGGCCATCATCTGAACCTACCAGATTCTGCAGATACAGTGACAGCCTTGGAGTACTCTCCGGACGAGCTGACCGTGGTGACACTGATATGGTAGCCGCTGCACGGGGTGAGTCCCGTGAAGGTCCGGGCCGCGTGTGCGTGGGGGGACTGTAAGGCGCAGTCGCTCTGGTTGCCGTCCCTCGGGGACAAGCACACCTGGATCCCCTGCAAGCACTGTGTGTGCGAAGGGAGTAGCCACAAGACGGTGATGTTGGTCTCATACGCGCTGTAGACTTGGACTCGTTTCACTCTCTCTGGGGCTGCAAACATTGGACATCGTCTAGTTCACTGGTCGCTGCTCTTAGGTCCGCAAGGAAATCTAGTTGCTACTTGAGTTTTATTAAATGTGTATGCAGAGAATGTAAAAGTGATTAGATAAACATATTATGTAAATTAGTGGAATTAATAATGTGGTGCTGGAGAAGATCAGGTGGACAGACAGACAGGGGGACAAATGAAGAGCGGGTGAGAAGAGAACCATTTTGGATGTGACTCTTCGGTACATCCTTAGGAGGAACTGTCTTATGTACGACGTCATAGAAGGAAAGGTTGAGGAAAGGAGGAGGCAGAGGACAGGGCGCATTGGCGGTCAAGTTCAATGACGGACCTTTCGTAAGAGAGGACGAATAATATAATAAAGGACTTTCTTTGACTTCTTTAAATTTTACTTCCAACCTATTTGCATGTTTACACTTATGAAAATAGGGATGAGCTAGGTATAGATTTAAAAGAAATGTACCCTTGTTTGTGTGGAAAGATAGTGGGAAATCAATCATGGATTTAAAAAAAAACAAAGTATGTCGCCCGGGAGTAGAATCTTTATCTCCTGTCGTACCGCAAACCAGGCCAGATGAGACAGACACCTTAATCCTTGTGCTGACACTAACATTTCAGCTCATCCTTAATCTGCATCCTTGTTTCTTCGCTCCAAAATGATCTTCCGCAACTGCCAGTGCACTTATGAAAGTTACTATTACTTCTTTTAGCCAAGAATCAATTTTATTTTTCCAATAGTTTGCATCAAAGTTTTCTTTGGGTGAAACAAGTGTTTATTCTTGGGAAAATCACACTAACCCCATAAACATGTTAGTGTGGCTCTCCCAAAAATATATATGTATATGTATATATATTTATTGCTTGTTTGTTTGTTTGTTTGTTTGTGTTCAAAAGTGTAAAATGAAATTATACCTTAACATTTAAGTAATTCCTTGAACAGATTAAAAACTATTATACCAATCACAATAATTATCAGGTCACAATATTACAAAAATCTACACATGAAAAGTAAGTATAGAAATAAATACTTTGTGAGATAGAGTTTATAACAGGGTTGTACAACTTGCGAGCTGTAAATAGCCACACCTGTGATCCTGTGCAGCCCGCAGACCTACTGACTAACCAACTCACAATGCAGACCGATTCAAGTAAACGTCAAAAGAAATACCTGGTTTGGGACCATAACATTTGTAAATTGGTTTGGGAAATTTAAATATTGGGGTTAATAGAAAAATATTTACTCTTTACTTTAAAACGATCGATTCCAAAGGCATAACTGAGGCTAACCAGATTTGGGAACCATAAGTTTTTCAATATTTTAAACATGGTGATATTCACCAGGTCTAAAACTTAAGGCAATGCAACATAACTTGAAGGCTAATCAACACCATTTGGAGGCAGGCGAAACCTTCCAGTTTGTTGATATTTTCATTGTATGGGCAGTGGAGTGTTAATCAATGTTTTGTATACAGATCTGTAAGTTGACTTGAGTATTTATAATCAACCACCCAAGCGGGTTATGAACCAATGGCCACAATGTGAAACTCCCCAACACCCAGGTAGAACAACATATTACGTAGCTTACCGGACGATGTAGTGATGCTGACAGTCTCAGAATAGTCACCAGGAAGAGCCGACTGATGTCACTTGATGATGTAGTTGGTACATACTGTCAGTTCTGTGATGTTTGTGGTCACTTGTTCGTGTTTTGTCTGCGTGGTACAGTTGCTCTGGGTCCCGTCCGCCAGGGACCAACACACCTGGTACTCCTCCAAGCATTCCGTGTTGGAGGGAGGTCTCCCATTGGACGGCGATGGGAGGAGACGGAGATGTTCACGGCTTCTAGTTGCGACACACCTTCAGGGCCTAAGACAGGTCATTTAGTTCACAGAATTAGTAATTGTTTTAAGGTACTATTTGAATAATATAATAAACTAACCAAAAGTTGGTATTAATTCTTGGTCTCTTGGTTAAGTCAGGAGTACCCCATCCAAGGGCTGAGCCTTGACCCTATTTGTGGACTAGGGACATGGACAAATACTATCCCTCAGGAATCACATCTCACCAGGAGATTCGGAAAACTCACCAGTAGTCACAGTGCCGTTGACTCGAGAGGTTGTCGGGTCGTCCCAGGGCTCTGACCCCCACAAGGTACTCGCTGCAATAATTCAGGTCGGTAATGTCGAGCGTCGTGACGCTACTATCTTGGACGGTGCAATTCCAATCGTCCGGAGAGGCCTCCCAGCAGATCTCGTACTGCTCCGCGCATCGAGGGTGTTCTGAAGGTGGTGTCCAAGTCACGATGACAGAGGGGCCCACAGACCTGGTCTCCAAGGAGCTTATACTGTCGGGAGTCAGGGCTGGAGTAAAGATACAAAAGTTAACAACAATGTGCATAGGCTTTCTTTGGTTTCACCTCCACTTTGTGCTCGTGCAACCCGCTCAGTTCCAAAATAAACTATTTTGAACCTGAGAATTATCCTTTACATTCAACACAGAAAGTATAAAACACTCGACCAAGATACGAACCTCGTATCTCCCAGTAATCAGCAGTCTAGTCTACTGCGAGAGTAGCGCGTTAATATTTGTTTAGTGATTGTACGTACAAATGATGGCCGAGGCAGTGCTCCCCGCACTTTCCCCCGTACGCCGCTCGCTGTCAGGGTGAAGGTGTAGTTGGTGCACATCTCCGGCTCAGTCAAGTTGAGGGACGAGGGAAGGTCAACGGATTGTGAGGTGCAGTTTGTGGCGGAGGCGCCGGTTATCTTCCAGCACACCGAGTACTCCTCCAGGCACTGTGTGCCTTCTGTGGGTGCCTCCCAATCCAACTGGATACTGTTGGAGGTGGTCACAGCCCGGAAGTTGTTTACTTTGCTAAGAGCAGGAGCTAGACAAGGAACATCAACATGAACATTGTGGCTACTGCTATAGGAGGAGCTAGACAACAAACATCAACATGAACATTGTGACTACTGCTATAGGAGGAGCTAGACAAGGAACATCAACATGAACATTGTGGCTACTGCTATAGGAGGAGCTAGACAAGGAACATCAACATGAACATTGTGGCTACTGCTATAGGAGGAGCTAGACAACAAACATCAACATGAATATTGTGTAGGAGGAGCTAGACAACAAACATCAACATGAACATTGTGTAGGAGGAGCTAGACAACAAACATCAACATGAACATTGTGTAGGAGGAGCTAGACAACAAACATCAACATGAACATTGTGGCTACTGCTATAGGAGGAGCTAGACAAGGAACATCAACATGAACATTGTGGCTACTGCTATAGGAGGAGCTAGACAAGGAACATCAACATGAACATTGTGACTACTGTTGGAGGAGGAGCTAGACAAGGAACATAAACATCAACATTGTGGCTACTGCTATAGGAGGAGCTAGACAAGGAACATCAACATCAACATTGTGGCTACTGCTATAGGAGGAGCTAGACAAGGAACATCAACATGAACATTGTGGCTACTGCTATAGGAGGAGCTAGACAAGGAACATCAACATGAACATTGTGGCTACTGCTATAGGAGAGCTAGACAAGGAACATCAACATGAACATTGTGGCTACTGCTATAGGAGGAGCTAGACAAGGAACATCAACATGAACATTGTGGCTACTGCTATAGGAGGAGCTAGACAAGGAACATCAACATGAACATTGTGGCTACTGCTATAGGAGGAGCTAGACAAGGAACATCAACATGAACATTGTGACTACTGTTGGAGGAGGAGCTAGACAAGGAACATAAACATCAACATTGTGGCTACTGCTATAGGAGGAGCTAGACAAGGAACATCAACATCAACATTGTGGCTACTGCTATAGGAGGAGCTAGACAAGGAACATCAACATGAACATTGTGGCTACTGCTATAGGAGGAGCTAGACAAGGAACATCAACATGAACATTGTGGCTACTGCTATAGGAGGAGCTAGACAAGGAACATCAACATGAACATTGTGGCTACTGCTATAGGAGGAGCTAGACAAGGAACATCAACATGAACATTGTGGCTACTGCTATAGGAGGAGCTAGACAAGGAACATCAACATCAACATTGTGGCTATTGCTATAGGAGGAGCTAGGCAAGGAACATAAACATCAACATTGTGGCTACTGCTGGAGGATGAGCTATACAAGGAACATCAACATCAACATTGTGGCTACTGCTGGAGGAGGAGCTAGACAAGGAACATCAAAATGAACATTGTGGCTACTGCTATAGGAGGAGCTAGGCAAAGAAAATCAACATCAACATTGTGGCTACTGCTAGAGTAGGAGCTAGACAAGGACCATAAACATCAACATTAGGGCTACTGGTGGAGAAAATGTTTAGCCCCTGGAACCAGGCCAATATTATTTACCGTATTAGTTGATATTGAAGTCAACTGATTATATAACTGTGGAGACCCCGAGTGGGGCCATGATCTGAATCTAGGTAGCGACTCATACCGTACCGGATATTGCTGAGGCGGTGACAGCCTCGGAGTATTCTCCAGACAAGCTGATCGTGGTCACATTGACAATGTAACGGCTGCACGGGGTGAGTTTCGTGAATGTCCGGGCCGCGTGTCCGTGGGGGGACTGTATGGTGCAGTCGCTCTGGTTGCCGTCCCTCGGGGACAGACACACCTGGATCCCCTGAAAGCACTGACTGTGCGAAGGTAGTGTCCAAACGGCGGTGATGTTCGAGACAGTGCTGCTCCAGATTGTAACTCTTTTGATTTTCTCAGGGGCTGCAAATATAGGGACATCATTTAGTTCAGTGCTCGCTTTCGCAAGTCCCCAAAAAAAATCATTAGTGGTTGAAGTTATACTTGAAGTTCATGGAATGTGTATGGCGTGGGTGTGCCAATTGGGGGTGTGCTTTCATCCCCTCAGATGTGATTAAATGATTTCGTGAAATAGATTAGGGGAATGGTTAATAAGTAGACTAAGATAAAGCAATTTGAATCCTTTCAATCTTTGTCTGTTTCTTGGGAGACCAATACTCGGTAATAAGCCCATTCTCTCTGGGGGAGGGGGGGGGGGGGTCTTACTGAGTCCAAGCTAATAACATAATTTAGACCCGATTGTAGAAGCCAATCAAAGAGAGAATTTAAAGAATCAAGTAGCTAAGAAAGAAATTGGTTTTTTGAGACTATAAACATCTGTTTAACTGTTGGAGAGATCATAGGAGCTATAAATTAAAATATTTCTAGCTAAGGAAAACCTCTTTTCACTTTTACTCGACTGGTGGAGTGACAGTGAGTTGGCATTGTAAGATTGACGGCAACTTCTTTTTAGGCAGGGATTCAAAGGGAACTTGTAACAAATAAGGTTATGTTAAAATTGGGTGGGGTTTTTTTTTTACTATCATAAACATATTACTTTTGTAACAGAACATATTATAATACTATAGCTCTGCAGTCTATAAATACTTGTATTTTCTGATTTAAATATAACAGGTTATTTCTTTCTTGCAATGTCGGAAATAAACCTCGAAAAAGTATTGCAACACTTTGTTGTTCACGGTCGTCCGATTGCCCCTTGATATAATAGAACTTTGTGTGATCAAATTGCCCGCCTTTCTACAATACCTAAACTTAGGCTCATATCTAGGTTTTTTTTGTTGTAAACCAAGCAAGTTTTTCAATATTTTAAACATAGTTAATATTCACCCGGTGTGAACCTTCTTGGGAATCAGAGTGACTCGATTTGGGGGCAGGCAAAACCTTGACCTGTGTTCATATTTTCATTGTCTGGACAATGTCGTGCTATCCCTTGTTTTAAGAACATATCTCTCTATGTGGACCCGAGTATTTATAATCGTCCCCCCAAGGGGGTTACCGAACCAATGGCCACAATGTAAACCTCCTCAACATCCAGGTAAGGGGACATACTCTAGCTTACCGGACGATGTAGTGATGTTGACAGGCGGAGAGGTGGTGCCAGAAGATCCGAGTGATATCACGTTGACTATGTAGTTGGTGCACAGGGTCAGTCCTGTGATGCTCGTGGTCTCTAGTTCGTGTCTCGACTTGGTGGTACAGTTGATCTGGGACTTGTCCGCCAGGGACCAGCACACCTGGTACCCCTCCAAGCAACCCGTGTTGGAAGGAGGTCCCCATTGGATGGCGAGGGAAGAGGCGGAGATGTTCACGGCTTCTAGTTGCGACACACCGTATACTGGAACACGTCACTCGGCTCAACTGGAGATCCAAGCTCAATTCCAAATGACTACATTCTAAGTCTGTCTGTCTGCTCATCTCTCCTTATCAAGGTACAGTCCAAGTAGTGACTCACCCTTATTTGTTTTTACAGCCAATTAGTAGCTCAAACAAGCCAATAAATGAGACAATCACCCTTTTACCACCAAGTGAAATGACATAGTTCCCCACCCCCCTTCCCCCATATTATATTAAAATTGACCTTTTAGTATAAATAATATTCAAATTTCTTGTTTAAATATTTCTTTTTATTAAAAACATGTTTTCCCTTTTTTTTGAGGTATTTTGTTATATTTGGAAGAAGTTACAGGAGGGGTGGATAGAAGGGGACGAACACAATATGGCTTTTACAATGAATAGAAGAACACAGTTCACATTTTACACTGCTGCCACTGGACAAAGAGGTAATGGCTGCCTCTTGAAGAAAATCAATTGTTACCAGCCAATCTCCCGACCTAGTTTTCATTCTATCGGAACTCATCAGGAGGGAATATGAAACGTGTGACACAACTTCCTAAGAGAGGAAACCAAAAACACAAAAAAGAGAGAAAGGAAGTTGATAAAGAATGATAGGACAGTTGCATATTTCTATCTTAGTGTCCTATCACTCTTTACCTATTTACTTCGTCGTTGTCCCCCCCCAATTTTTATGTTTTTTGTTTCCTCTCTTAGGGAGTTCTGTTGTGCGTTTCACGCTCCTACCTGATGAGAGTCCCGATAGAATAAAACCTAGGTTTGGAGAGTGGGCGGTAACAATACATACATACATACATACATACCTAATCACACCACTCCCTAACGGGGTAGGCAAGAAACTGTGCATATACTTAATCCATCCTCACTAACTTTCTCCACACTTCCCTATCCTTGCATACTTCCTTCGTTTCAACAATATCTATACACAGAGTCATACATGCTCTTTTATTCTTAAAACTCTTCATGTTTCTCTATGTCACATATTCGTTTAAAACATTGTCCAGTGGTAGCAGTGTAAAGTGTGAACTGTGTTCTTATTTTCATTTTAAAAGCCATATTGTGTTCGTCCTTTTTATTTATTTCTATCTATCTTTCCTGTACCTTCTTCGAAATGTGATACAATTACCTCATTAAGTGAAAGGAGGTTTTCCTTAAAGAGATATTCACCTTTCTTGTACCTTAGTTTAGTATTTTAATTCATCTTTCAAATTAAGTATATAATTCTCGTACTTCAGTATTTGTTGAATATTCCTATCAAATCCGCTTTCATTTCCGTGTAGGTGAGTCACTTAGGTAATTTCGGGCCTTCCAAATAGCCATGATTGGCGCGTGAAATGGAACATGGTTGATTTCTGGTTCAAATCTAGAAAGGGTTCACACAAGCAAGTGCAAGGACTCGCCGCGTGACTTCTTGCGATTGGCTCCTGAAACTTGATTTGAGTAAGGAGTATTTTTCTATCACTCCAAAATGTAAAACTTAAAGTAAGATAGAACAGTTAATTTATATTTAATAAAGGAGTTGGATTTGTTTTGTGTCGAGTAAAAGTTAAATAATCATGAACCAGCTCGGAACATGTGAAAATAGAAGGTTGTGTTTCTCTTATTTAATTTTTTCAAATGTGTCTTCAAGAATAAATTAATGGTAACAAATAAATAGTGTGTAATGTAATAATCATTCTAAATCCCACTTTACCAATCAACCACGTAAACATGAATAGCAGGCACATATTTAATAAAAGAAACTAAAAAGAAGGATGACGAAGATTACTTCCACTAAAACCTATAGATGGACTTTTTTATATTTTAATAAAAACTCTCAAAATAAAAGTGTGGCGCCATAATCGTCTCCACCACATGGAGCATATATTATTAATAATAACCATATTTGTAGCTCTTCATAAGGTTCGAATCCTTCTTATGGATGTAATTTCTCAAATAAACCCTAACACTTGGTCATAACCTAACTGAACATAAACGTACAGTTTGTTTATAGCAGTCCATACTTTTCCATACGTTTGAAAAGTAGATCGTAAAACGGTTTCGTATTCATCCGCTTCACAAACATGTTACATCACTTTTACAGGGTGATGCGAGTCGAGTCGAACCTCAAGGCAGATTAACGTGGGCCGTGTAAGATTTTCAACTGTCAGAAAAAAAAAAAAAAGGCTCAAGCTATTGAGGATCATAGTTCACCTTTTGTTCTCGTGCGGGCGACCACCTGGGACGCCTCGGAGCTACCGGCGGTCCCCACCGCGATGACGTCGACGGAATATCTCCCGCAGCCGTCCAGTCCTGTGATGAGATACTGGAGGCCTGTGGAGTTGCCGCAGGACTCTGTCTGTCCCCCCGTGGCCCTCCAGCAGACGCTGTACCACTCGACACACTCGTAGTTGACCGTAGGGACGCGCCACTGCACGTTCATTAAGTCTCCGTCGGCGTAGTTCACGTGGAGGTGGTTCGGTACGTCGGGGACTTGCAATTATAAACAACGTCGGTTGGAGTGAATTGAATCTATGTGCGTCTTTCCTTATTCACCAAGGTGGAAGGAGGGGGGGGGGGGGGGGGGGGGCCACCACCGGTTGTTTCTAGTGTCTAATAAGAGTTATGTTACTGTGCTACAGTTAAGATAACATCTTATTACATTATTTGGATGACTATTAAACATTTATTTTAATAAAAAAAAACAACAGCTTATTAGTATTTATCTCACAAAACAACTTGATCCACAAAAGTTCAGGACCTTAGGTCAGTTGATAGCATATCTGTCCTGGGTTCGATTCTCGGCATGATCGAAAAATGTATCATTGGTGAAATGTGGGTTTCCCCCTTGCAAAGTGATGAAATAACTGCCGGGGGACCAGTTGTTGTGTCTGTTCTAGATTTAAGTTAGTGAACAAGTCGTGTGCTGATATAATCAGTCGGTTCAGAAAGTGCACTTTAAATACCTCAAATAAGTACAAATAAAAAAGTTATGTTACTTTAGTAAAGCAAGCAGTGATGTTTTCAGGGGAAGGGGAACATGTATTACCTGCGGCGGTTGTTTCGACTTGTTCCGATAGGACAGAGGATCTAGCGCCGTCAGTCCACGCGGTGACGCCGACGGCGTACGAGGTGCATGACCTGAGGTCAGAGATATACGCGGTGGTGATGTCTCGCGTCTGATTCACACAGACCGTCTCACCGGCGACCACTAGACAGGCCTGGTAGTAGTCGATGCAATCCGATTGGTCGCTAGGAGCCTCCCACTCGGCTACGATGGAGGTGGCGTTGGCGAACGAGAAGGTCAGGTTCCGGGCCGGTTCGGGAGCTGGGGAATAACATCAAGCATCTTCGTTAACACCGACTGAGAGAGAAATACGTTTTTGGTTTATCATTTATTTGGGTTAAGTGAACCTCAAGATTTATTCTCAATCTTGTGAAATTAAGACATCGCATTGAAGTTCAAACACAAAGATTTAGTGGCGATATTTGCACTACGGTGGAGTCTCAACTGTTTTATCTAAAATGTTATTCGAGGTTAGAATAGATACTTTGCTTTATATATTGATAATCTCACTCAGAAGGAAGTTATATAGAAAACTCGACAATCTATGTATAACAACTTCCTCTGTGTGAAGATGCCTCTTTGCAAGATTAATTTCCTGTCCAGACAATCCATCCAAAGAACATTGGTCCTCCCCCTAGTCTGAAGTAGCTGTCTTCGGCAGTGAAAGCTTGCATTTAAAAAAAGTGTTTTATCTAGAGTTGGGTTTAATCCACTATTTTAACAATCCGAATCTCCAATTTACCTTAAAATCCTGAATCTAAATCTAATGAACGTCCGAGGAAAATATAAATATAATAGATAATAGAATAATATAAAATAAAAATAGTAACTAAATGTCATCATTCATTCTTTCTTATAATCTGTTCACGATAACATTCATACATTCAGTTAAGTGTTAAATTACTGGTCTGGGAACTGGTTGTTGACTTTATCCTATAGTTATAATTGGTTCTGAACCACGAATAAGAAGTATTAGAGCTTTAAAAAAAAAATTTTTTTAAGGGTTCTAGTTTCAAATCTGAAATTTTCTCAAATCCTGAATCTCGAATACCCTTAAGGATTTGAGGGTCTCATCCATAGCTATATCCAAACAATATCTACTTGAGGATTAACACAGCTAAGTGTTTTATTTAGGTTATAATTTTTATTGTTTCATCAAGTGTCAAAACAATATGTTCCCAATTTAAACAATATTTATTAAAGGAGAAGGATAGGGGAGGTAAATCTGAACAACAATTATCCATAGAGAAGGTTAGGACAGCCATCCATCCTGCATCACAGTTCGGGTCGAACTTTAGTCTCGTCGGTCAGAGAGGGGGCAACTTGTTTGGGGCTACTAGGTCATATGCTCAGTAACAGCGACAAACTCAGGAGGAAGATTATCAAAACTCACCGGCAGTCGCAGTGGTGTTGACCCGGGAGGAGTTGTCGGGCTGTCCCAGGGCTCTCACCCCCACAATGTATTCGCTGCAAGGCGTCAGCTCGGTAATGTCGAACGTCGTGACGCTGTTCTCCTGAACGGTGCAGTTCTGATCATCCGGAGACAGCCCCCAGCAGATCTCGTAGTGAACCACGCACTGGGGCCGATATGAAGGTGGTGTCCACGTCGCGATGACAGAGGGGCCCACAGACTCGGTCTCCAGGGAGCTTACATTGCCAGGGGTCAGAGCTGGGGAACAGACACACGAGTTAGCAACAATCGGCGTGGGCTTTTTTTGGGTTCACCTCTAATTTTCGCTTTGTTCCTTAAAATTGACTATTCCCAGGGCGCAGCCGGTTAAAAGAATGACCATTAGAGCGGGTATACTTGTAATTTAAAACTGTTCCCAAATACTGGTCGAAGGAATTAGTGGGAGGTCAAAAACCTTAGTAAAGAGACAACATGAAGGTCAAATTCTTTGTAGAAGTAAATTTTTGGCTGTGGTAAGTATTTCCCTAGCAGAGGTTGGCAACAGCCCATAGTAAAATATACAAATAGGAATAAACACCAAATAATGCAGTACAGTTGCTATATTAAAGATTGGTGTCATTCTATATAGTTAAAACATGAAGTGATTCATTTACAGTGATTTTCAGAAATACAGGGTGACTCAAAAGAAGGGTAAATGAAGGAACGGTGAATAATGGACGAGTAAACATACTTTATAAACATCTATTTATGCCAATCAATAGTACAGAGTATGTCATTGTGGAACTACATACTGAACTAATGCCAACATGCGTTCAGCAATTTGTCGCTGCATTAGATGGTAGGTAGGTTTGAGTTGTTGGACGATCTGTGACCTATACAGATGGAACTTTTTAGTCCACTTTCAGTATTCGCTGAGCAATGAACCTGCAGCGACACTACGTGACTACGAGCCGAACCCTGTGGACTTCCGGTGACAGCTGTTCCTACAGTCTCAATCATGTCTGCTGTACGAGCTGTTCTCGGACGCCCTGCAGGTTTCAGAGCTGAACCCATTTCCATAATAAATTACGGGCCCATGTGTTAGTTGCACGTGCTGAGGGAACACGCCCATGCTGTCCAATGTTGAAATGACGCTGAAAGTCTATAAGCGCGGCCTCCACACTGCCGGTCGTGTAATACGCTTTGACCGCATAGGCACGCCGCACATCAGTCAACTGCTCCATGCTGACTAAATGGCAAGCTGTGGGGAGCAGCCATGTTATTTCCTTCCGCGCTACCAACCTCCCAGGGCAACTACACCACCTTTCAAAATTTCCCGTTCTAATGAGTCACCTGTATATGCAACCATCTTATAAAAACATTTTTTTTTTTGATTAAACTTACAGCTGAGAATGTATCAACAAAATGTGTTCAACATTTGTTTATCACCCGTTTACTACATGTTCTACTAGATTAAAATATGTGGATAGAGTCAATCGAATTAAATTTAGGAGATGGATAACAGAGTTAAGGATCAATCAGTCTTCAGGAGTTCTAGCCTATTGTGGGGAGAGATGGCAAAACCCATGCACACCGAACCGGGATAAACCTCAATTAAGTTTCAGACATTATTTCGAGGAATTTATCTTACATGCAGTAAGAATAAACTAAATATAGTTTTATAATTATTATTATTAATTATTTATTATTATTATTATTATTATATTATTTATCATCATCACGCGTCTTACTACCCGTTCGGGCTGTACGCACTTACGCTAATGTGCAATGGTAGGGTGATTGTGAGATGAAATGGAGGACCTACAGTTTAACGTGGGATCCGAACCACGGTCGAGGCCTGGCATTCCTCACATTCACAAGTTGTGATTAATACACGTCTTGTCAGAGGTGAAGGAAGGGTTTGGAATCAGATAGATCTGTGCCGGGACCGAAGGATTGAAACCTCTGACCCCCAGCACAGAAGCCTGACTGACACCTTACCCCTAAACCGCCAGGTCACCCTTAAAGGGGAATATTTAATATTGAATTAGAATTATAAAAGAAGGAACTCTCATGCGTAGATCAATTAAATTTCCAATTTACATTTTAAAGATTTGAAGTCTTCAGTCGAGAGCCGCCATTATGAGAATTGACGCTTATACAGTTCTATCTAATATTTGGTATTCGTACATATGATGGCCCAGACGGTGGTACTCGGGCCTTCTTCGTACTCGCTCCGCGCTCCCAGGATGAAGCTGTAGTTGGTGCAGATCTCCACATCGGTGTAGTTGAGCGTCGTCGCGAGGTCCACGGCGTGATTGATACAGTCGTTGGAAGGGGTGTTGACAATCTTCTGGCACACCGAGTACTCCTTCAGGCACTCTGTGCCTTCCGCGGGGGCCTCCCAATCCAATTGTATACTGCTAGAGGAGGTAGCGAATGCCCGGGGGTTGTTCACTCTGGTTATAGAGGGAGCTAGGCAATAAACATCAACATCAAAATCAACATTGTGGTTACTGCTAGAATGGGAGCTAGACAACAAACATCAACATGAATATTATGGCAATAGCTGGAGAAGATGTTTAGCGCCTGGAAATAGGCCTACATTATTTACCATTTAGTTGATATTGAAGTCAACTGATTATATAACTGTGGAGACCCCGAGTGGGGTCTAGGTAGCGACTCATACCGTACCGGATATTGCTGAGGCGGTGACAGCCTCGGAGTACTCTCCAGACAAGCTGATCGTGGTCACATTGACAATGTAACGGCTGCACGGGGTGAGTTCCGTGAATGTCCGGGCCGCGTGTCCGTGGGAGGACTGTATGGTGCAGTCGCTCTGGTTGCCGTCCCTCAGGGACAAGCACACCTGGATCCCCTGCAAGCACTGGGTGTGCGAAGGTAGTGTCCAAACGGCGGTGATGTTCGAGACGTAGTGATTAGAGATTTGAACTCTTTTCACCTTTTCTGGGGCTGCAAATATAAGGACATTTAGCCGAGTGCTCGCGGCTGAAAATTTTCAAATAAATTAAAGTATTTTTGTAGCTATATTAGAATTTTTTTTAAATGCTTAAGCAGTTGGAGGTACTTGGGAGGAGCATATTGGTTGATTCTACCTACTCCCCTCTCCAATATAGAAACATATATATATATATATAAACAATGTGTTTTACTACCTGTTCACATTTTATACATATGTGATAATTACTCAGGATTACCCGTAACCCCATTTGAAGAAGGCTACCACCAAAACCAGGTCTACCTGAGGGCCTACAGGCGGCGGCGGCCCCGCTATTTAGGTGTAGGCCAGGGCAGGCTTAGTAAGGGTGGCCGAAACCAAACAATAGCTCTAGTAAATAATGTACTGTCCAAACAATCATCCTTAAAAAGAAGTTATTCCTCTGAGTTTACAAAGGTAACAAGATAAATCATTGGGTTGTGCAGAGTAATCACATCAGCCAAGATTGCGAACTGCACAGTTTTTTGGAGGGTTGTTGGGGTAAGGGGGGAAATTAATAACTCAACAAAGAAGGTATTGTGCTCTTGGAGTGCTAGTGTAGTCAAAACAAACATTTATTTATAGTAGGAGGAGGGGGTGGGAGGGATTATGGTAGAGACTAAGAATAGACAAGGAAGACAAACATCCCCACAGCAAGTACAACTACCTGTGTAGCAAACAAGACAGACCAGAAGGGGTAGTATTCAAGGGGTGGTCAAACTAGAATTATCAGTAGGGTTCAAATTATAAATATTAGGGGGGGTCTCCAAATGTTGATGCAAACCGCTGTAAGCCAACATATCAAGACAAGGCTTAATATATTTGCAGTATCTGATGATTCAAAGTTCAAGTGTGTTTCCAGCGTTGTTAGACACCCTGGCTTTGTGCGGCACTATGACGCAGTCGTTAAGGCCGTCGACTCTCAGGGACCGACCAGCCTGGATCCCTTGCAACCACTGGGTGTGCGAAGGGCAGGGATGTTCGAGACATGGCCGCTCAACATTTAAACTCCACTCTCTCTGGCTCAAGGGAGATTATCTAGTCGAGAGCGCGCTTCCGCAAGTCCGCAAAGAAGTTGTTAGTTTTAGTTATACTTGATCTAAAGGTGAAGATAGTTCCTAGTATACCAAGTGTTGCGGGGGGTGTTATTCACCGTTTCCTGAACAGATCTCTACATGGAGTCGAATATTTATAATCGTACTCTCAAGTGGGGTATAAACCAACGACTATTGTGTGAACCTCCACCACACTCAGGTAGAACACAATATTACATAACTTACCGGACGATGTAGTGATGCTGACAGTCTCAGAATAGTCGCCGGAAGAGCCGACTGATGTCACATTGATGATGTAGTTGGTACACACTGTCAGTTCTGTGATGTTTGTGGTCTCTAGTTCTTGAATCGTCTGCGTGGTACAGTTGCTCTGGGTCCCGTCCGCCAGGGACCAACACACCTGGTACTCCTCCAAGCATTCTGTGTTGGAGGGAGGTTCCCATTGGACGGCGATGGAGGAGACGGAGATGTTCACGGCTTCTAGTTGTGACACACCTTCAGGGCCTAGGATCGGTCATTTAGTTCACAGAATTAGTAAATTGTATTAAGGTACTATTTGAATAATATAATAAACTAACCAAAAGTTGGTATTAATTCTTTGTCTCTTGGTTAAGTCAGGAGTACCCCCATCCAAGGGCTGAGCCTTGATCCTATTTGTGGACTAGGGACATGGACAAATACTATCCCTCAGGAATCACATCCCACCAGGAGATTCGGAAAACTCACCAGTAGTCGCAGTGCCGTTGACTCGAGAGGAGTTGTCGGGTCGTCCCAGGGCTCTGACCCCCACAAGGTACTCGCTGCAATAATTCAGGTCGGTAATGTCGAGCGTCGTGACGCTACTATCTTGGACGGTGCAATTCCAATCGTCCGGAGACGCCTCCCAGCAGATCTCGTACTGCTCCGCGCATCGAGGGTGTTCTGAAGGTGGTGTCCAAGTCACGATGACAGAGGGGCCCACAGACCTGGTCTCCAAGGAGCTTATACTGTCGGGGGTCAGGGCTGGAGTAAAGATACAAAAGTTAACCACAATGTGCATAGGCTTTCTTTGGTTTCACCTCCACTTTGTGTTCAAAAATAAACTATTTTGAACCTGGGAATTATCCTTTACATTCAACACAGAAAGTATAAACACTCGACCAAGATACGAACCTCAATCTCCCAGTAATCAGCAATCTAGTCTACTGCGAGAATAGCGCGTTAGACCATGCGGCCACTGGAGCAGGTGATCGTTTCTGTTCTGTTATCGCTCAGGTCTAAATCATGATCTAATCTAAAGCTCTATTCCAAGTATTGATTAAATAATGTTATTTGTTCTATTTCCATGTTTGTATCTAAATGTCCCCATCATTCTTTGTAATTTCGTTTTTCTGCCCTTATGTTGCGTACTTCACACCCCCTCCTGATAAGTCTTGATAGAATAAAACCAGGGTTAAAGGTCTGACCAGAAATATATGATTATCATCGAGATGAAGCTGTTATATCTTTGTCCAGTGTCAGCAGTGTAAAGTGTGAACTGTGTTGGTTCTTTCATTATAAATCCATTTTGTGTTTGTTCTATTTTACGTGTTTCAATCTCTCTTTCCTGTACCTTCTTATATTAACGAATGTTCGCACTTCTAAGATCTAGAGGTTCACGTTAGAACGTTCATTGATCAATTTTAATATTTGTTTAGTGATTGTACGTACAAATGATGGCCGAGGCAGTGCTCCCTGCACTTTCCCCCCGTACGCCGCTCGCTGTCAGGGTGAAGGTGTAGTTGGCGCACATCTCCGGCTCAGTCAAGTTGAGGGACGAGGGAAGGTCAACGGATTGTGAGGTGCAGTTGGTGGTGGAGGCGCCGGTTATCTTCCAGCATACCGAGTACTCCTCCAGGCACTGTGTGCCTTCTGTGGGTGCCTCCCAATCCAACTGGATACTGTTGGAGGTGGTCACAGCCCGGAAGTTGTTTACTTTGCTAAGAGCAGGAGCTAGACAATAAACATCAACATGGATATTGTGGCTATGGCTGGAGAAGATGTTTAGCGCCTGGAAATAGGCCAATATTATTCAACATATTAGTTGATATTGAAGTCAACTGATTATATAACTGTGGAGACCCCGAGTGGGGTCTAGGTAGCAACTCATACCATACCGGATATTGCTGAGGCGGTGACAGCCTCGGAGTACTCTCCAGATAAGCTGATCGTGGTCACATTGACAATGTAACGACTACACGGGGTGAGTTCCGTGAATGTCCAGGCCGCGTGTCCGTGGGGGGACTGTATGGTGCAGTTGCTCTGGTTGCCGTCTCTCGGGGACAAGCACACCTGGATCCCCTGCAAGCACTGGCTGTGCGAAGGTAGTGTCCAAACGGCGGTGATGTTCGAGACAGTGCTGCTCCAGATTTGAACTCTTTTGATTTTCTCAGGGGCTGCAACAAAGAGACATCATCTACTTCAGAGCTCGCTTTCACAAGTCCGCAAATAAATCATTAGTGGTTGAAGTTATACTTGAAGTCCATGGAATGTGTATGGCGTGGGTGTGCCAATTTGGGGTGTGCTTTCATCCCCTCAGATGTGATTAAATTATATCATGAAATAGATTAGGGGAATGGTTAATAAGTAGTCTAAGATAAAGCAATTTGAATCCTTTAAATTTTTATGTCTGTTTCTTGGGAGACCAATACTCGGTAATAAGCACATTCTCTCTGGGTGGGGGGGATCTTACTAAGTCCAGGCCAAGAACATCATTTAGATCCGATTGTAGAAGCCAATCAAAGAGAGAATTTAAAGAATCAAGTAAGAAATTTGAAAGAAATTTGAAAGAAAGAAATAATTTTTTTTTTTTTTTTGAGACTATAACAATATCTGTTTAAGTGTTGGATAGATCAGAGGAGCTATAAATTAAGATAGTTCTAGTTAAGGAAAACCTCTTTTCACTTTTACTCACCTGGTGGAGTGACTTGAAATGGCATTGTTTGATTGATGGCAACTTCTTTTTAACCTCTCTTGCGGTGTGGGACATCATTAGTCGTCGGTAATTTGTGATGCATTTACAGGCTTAAACTATTGCACTACAGAAATTAAGTCACCCTCAGGAAGGGGTTAAGTAACTGATAAAAGTCAGGCTTTAGAGGTTAAGCATAGATTTAATTGGAACTTTTAACAAATAAGATTATGTTAAAATTAGGGGTTTTATTTTACTATCCTAAGCACATTATTCTTGTAACAAAACATATTATAATACTGTAGCTGTGCAGTCTATAAATACTTGTATTTTCTGATTGAAATATAACAAGTTATCTCTTTCTTTCAATGTCGTCAGTGGACCTCAAGAAAGAATTGCAACTCTCATTTGTTCAAGGTCATCCAATTCCCCTTGATATTTGAGGTGATCAAAGTGCCTGCCCTTCTACAATTTCAAAACTAAGGCTCATATGAGTTTTTGAAAACTTGCAACTTTTTCAATATCTTTATTGTGATAATATTCACCAGATCTAAACC
Organism: Timema podura; assembly: GCA_033556935.1. Classification (NCBI taxonomy): domain Eukaryota; kingdom Metazoa; phylum Arthropoda; class Insecta; order Phasmatodea; family Timematidae; genus Timema; species Timema podura. The sequence goes on along the minus strand of JAVRXN010000014.1, from coordinate 5,586,414 downwards.
ATCTTAACGACAGGTTAAACCTTGAACTATGTTTGTATTTACATCATATAAACAGTCATATGTTAATCACTGTTTCGTATACAGATCTGTATATGAACTTGAGTATTTATAAATCAACCACCCAAGCGGGTTATGAACCAACGGCCACAATGTGACCCTCCACAACACCCAGGTAGAACAACATATTACGTAACTTACCGGACGATGTAGTGATGCTGACAGTCTCAGAATAGTCGCCGGAAGAGCCGACTGATGTCACATTGATGATGTAGTTGGTGCATCCGGTCAGTCCTGTGATGTTCGTGGTCTCTAGTTCTTGAATCGTCTGCGTGGTACAGTTGCTCTGGGTCCCGTCCGCCAGGGACCAACACACCTGGTACTCCTCCAAGCATTCCGTGTTGGAGGGAGCCTCCCATTGGACGGCGATGGAGGAGACGGAGTTGCTCACAGCCTTAAGTTGCGACACACTTCCAGGGTCTGAGACATAGTTTAATTCAAAGGATTACTAAAAGTTTTTAAAATTAGTTTCATATAATTATATTTTTCTTTTATCTATTTAATCATTTCCTATTTTGTAATCATTTCCTTATTAATATTGACTTACCGGTTTGGTAAACTTCATAAATAATAAACATAATATTTTCTTAACCAAGTCTTATCTCATATTTAATAACGGTCCTTATATAAAAATTTTTTTAGAATGTTTTCCAAAAATGTTAAATAATATTCGATAATGTTCACATGTTCTAAAATGATTAGTTTGAATATAAAAGTATATTTTAACTAAATGATAAAAGTTCTATATAAAAAAAACAAAAAAACAAGCAATTAATGGTTTACCTGAGCAGTTTGTTTGGCTGCTCATTGCACCGACAAGGTACACAGCTAGTGACTTACCTGAGCAGTTTGTTTGGCTGCTCATTGCACCGACAAGGTACACAGCTAGATACTTACCTGAGCAGTTTGTTTGGCTGCTCATTGCACCGATAAGGTACACAGCTAGATACTTACCGGAGCAGTTTGTTTGGCTGCTCACTACACCGACCAGGTACAGAACAGCAGCAAAATGAATCAACATCTTCTCGACCTGTTGCAATAAAACTTGAATGTTTAAGTTGGATTTATCTGTCTGTTCAAGTTCCAGAAATGACTATCAGCAGCCTTGTACCTGATTTAGTGTATTTTATAAAGAGGTATCAAGCACAAACAGATTCAGTACTTATATGACTTACAAACTAGCTTAGCCTAAAGACAGACTTTAACAGATTAGTGGTTGGTTTTGAAATCTATAATTTTACTCGTAGATTTGAATTTAAGTTTATTAGTTACAAGGACATTATGTATCTTATTGTATCCGAACATTAATTAATTTTTTTGATATGAAAACACCCAACTTTCCCAACACCGGAGGATGTAAATATAATTATATTGTTAAATACATAAAACAAAAGTTTTAACCATTATAGTAAATATTTAGATTAGGGATGAGACCATCGAATTCCGCGAATTGTTAAGGATATTTGAGATTCAAGGATTCGGGGCTCAAATCCTTTTTCAAAAAAATCAATTTTTTAAAGTGAAATTTGTTTTAAAACTATAACACTGCTTATTAATAGTTCAGAACCATTTATAACCATTGGAAAAGGTCAACAACCAGGCCCCAGGCTGGTAATTTAACATATAGCTCAATGTTATAATGAATGGATTATAAAAAAGAGTTTTAACATTTAGTTACTAATTTTATTTTATATTTATATTTCCTCCTATGTTAGTAATATTTTCCAAAACATATTCCAGATTCGAAGGTAAACTGGATATTTGGATTCGTAAAATATTGGTTTCGACCTAACTCTCATTTTAATCTTATTAACAGGATGATTTCATTTTAGCATAGCATAGGGTTTGCTAAAAAAAATTGCATATTTTAATGCTTTCCCTCAAGTGTTTGGTAGATGTGTACTGGTACAGATACCGATGAATCGTAATCAGGCAGCTATCAGTGTATCGGAAATGAATCGCAATCGCAGACTGTTACGCCGATTAATCGGTTCTTTTTTAAATACTCACACTTAATAAAACAATAAATGGACTGTATTTTAAATGTCTGAAAAAAGATTGATTCCCACTGTATCAATGATAAAGGACAGGACTAAAAAAAAATTATATTAATTGTTACTTAATGATTAATCGGTTATATACACATATTTAATATATACAACTTATTTCCACAAGACGACATATTGAACTCATTTCACAACATGAGTATAAAATGTTTGATTTTGAAATAAAATACTTTATAACTGTTATAATAAAAATGAGTGACCTGGTGGTCTAGGGGTAAGGTGTCGGACTTCTGTGCTGGGGGTCCGGGGTTCAATCCTCGGTCCCGGCACAGATTTATCTGATTGCCAAACCCTTCCTTCACCTCTGAGAAGATGTGTATTAATCACAACTTGTGAATGTGAGGAATGCCAGACCTCCACCGTGGTTCGGATCCCACGTTAAACTATAGGTCCTAAACTGTAGGTGTGTATAACCTGAACGACGCGGTGCTAATAATATAATAATAATTTTAAGCACTTGTATTAGCATTCAATAAATGAATAATCGATCATGAACAATTAATTTCCCTAATTGTTAATCAGTAGTAATTTTTATTGAATCGAAACACCTATAGTATTTGTTTTTACTATTTATAGCAAGTGTGTGGTTTACCCTTAATTTAATTCACACTTGAACCAAGTTATTATCTTTGTGGTATATATTTAATAACCTAACTTAGTTCTAATGATACTGAGAAATAGGTTAATGACAATATTGATTATAGTTACAGTAAGTGTAGTTAAGATAACAATCTGTAGATAATCATCAAAACACATTTTTTTAACACAGCATATCTTTAAAAAAATTGTATCCGTTTGGCGGCATATGACATGTGATGTCCGTACTATTGGCACCAGGGGATTCTTGAGGGTTATAGTTTTCTCCGAGTCATGAGTCTGCTCTCCAATCAGAGTGTCTTGTGAAGGTTCAAACCAAAGTTAATTTCTCTCCACCTTTTCCACTGGTAGCTATTTTTGGTGTTCAATCTTGTGACCCCCACCCTCACCCTCTAAAGTTGGTTTTTAACCCTTTCTCTATGATGGACCAAAACCATTCGATATTAAAACAGCCTCGTTCCTCAATTTTCACTCATAAAAACTATTGTGTAATATATTTTACGGTTTGTTGTTCAAGTTGTCGACACAAATTTTTATAGAAAATTACTGGATTTTTTTTCTTTGGGTATCTATCGTGTGTTTTATGAACAGACTGCACCCTTAGCTCGGTAAGCAGACACGCTCTACCAACTGAGCTAGGGTGCCAGACAATGGGTTACCTCCTTTCCCCAATGATCAATTAATTGTCGGGCGACCCGAGTTTTGTCAATTTTAAAATTAAATTAGTTTGTAAGTAGAGTTCTGGTACGATCAGTGTGTTCAGAAAACGTTAAATACCAACAACAACAATAATAATGGCAGGGTTAGCTCGGTGTCGGGTAAAACCACTGACGCAGGCCCACTTAATTTCAAGCCAGAAGAAGATAGAACCGAGTTTGTATCCCGGCTGGGTCAAGTTCACCCCGATACGCGTTTCACTGTTTATTTCCCAAAATAGCGACTCGAAAAGTACTTATATTAGAGCAATAGCTGACCTCTTATATTTACAAGAAATGGACCCTTTAAGTCAACTCGGAAATAACGTGGAGCTCGTCTTGAGACTTTCGGGCAAGTCGGACAACTCGAGAGTAAAACTAAAGGGCAAATGTTAACACCGAGTTATGTGAAGACTTACTAATTACATTTTTTATCGAGTCTTTCATGCATTGAAGTTAGTACAATTATGTTAATTTTAATTTGTATATTTTCTTGAAAACACTAATCATAATTTTTTTTTTACTTACCTCTTAACATAGGGCACAGAAAGAGTTTTTCTTTGGACTAAATCTTGAAGACTGATTGTACCTTCTAGAGATATTTTAATTACGTTGCTTACTGAAATATCTTCTCACTCAAGTGTTTTTCATCCTGGGAGATTCCAAACAGTTACCAGATAAACTTTATCTCCACTCAGAGAAGATCACATGATAATAATTCTATTGAAATGTTTTAAGCGCATCCCTGCACAATGTAAAGTGGCCGATAGAATTGCATAGATAGATTTGTGAATTATATTGAGACATCAGCGGCGCTCTAATCATAAAGAACTCTAGACCATTCTTGTGACATTTGATAAACAATAGTTGGGCTCACTAGCAAAAATGTGGAAGTCTCTTCCTTAAACAATTTTAAAGTGCTTATTTATCATTATTATTATTTTAGCACTGTATCTTACTACCCATTCCGGTTATAGCCTATGTACATTAATGTGTTAGGGATTAGGAAGGTTTTATTTACAGGAAAATGCACTCACATTTGTATGGCGGGAAAGTGGGAAAACCGTTTAGAAAAACTTACCTTGAACTCCCCATCCTCCACAGTCTAGTTTATATTAGATTAGCGCGTTAGACAATGTTGCCACCGAAGCGGATTTTTTTAAATTGTTAGTATTATGTGTTCTGTCTTACGACAGGTTCATCCTGTCCTCTGCACTCCTCCAACTCCCGGAATTTCTCTTTCCTTCAAGTCATCCAATATTTGGATCCTCCTCCTTCCTAAGCTCCTCTTTCCCTCAACCTTTCCTTCTATGTCGTCATGCAGAGGACAGTTCCTCCTGAGGATGTGTCCGATCCAGTTTGCTTCGTACCCAAAGAATCTCATCCAAAATGGTTCTCTTCTTAGGAATTCACCCTGTCAGCCTGCCTCTGTCCTCGCTATACCCTTTTTTAACACCAGGGCCGCCCGGAAGATTCAAGGAGCACCAAACAGTAGAATTATTAGAGCCATTTTTTTTTGTAAGGGGAGGGGATGGAGGGGGGAAGTTAATAAAACACACAAATTAAACTATGTAAGTTTCATTTAGCCAGATAGATAGCAGTCTTGATTTCTTCCTTCTTTATTACTGCGTCTTACTAAATGTTTGGGTGTTCTAAGTATGTTAATGTGTTGGGGATGAAGAAGATTGAATTTAGAGGAAGTGGACACACCTTTGTGGGGAACCATTAATAAACCCCCCCTCCCCAGGAGTCGAACCCTGATCTCCCCGTCCTGTGCACTCTAGTTTATTACAAGAAAGACGCCTTGGACCAGTGGTTTTCAACCTTGTTCACGTACCCCGAGGTATAATCTCTTTTTAAACTTTGTACCCCCATAGATGTTGGTGCTTAATGCAAGTTAAATATATTCTATAATCATCATCTAAAATAAATCAAATTACAAACAATATATATATATATATAAAAGTAAATGTATTTTTTTTTAATTTCATGTACCCCAGGTTGAATACCACTGCCTTAAACCATGTGGCCACCAAAGCAGGTCAGGCTTACCTTGACAGACTTCACTATATGGTCAGATCATATAAAGTGCACCATAGTGGAAGCGAACAAGGTAAGCTCGCTACCCTAAGGTAGGACTCCTTTGGGCGTGTCCGCGACCGGACTGGTTTCCAAGGTTTTTTATGTGCCCAGTTTCTTCGAGGCGACCAGAGTGCGCGTCCAGCGTCTCTACATTGCGTCTGCGTCCCCACTGCCCCGAGAGCAAATGTACGTTTTAGTTAGAGTTGTATTTAGTGTTGTGTTTGTTTCGGCTGGTTTTGAAAATGGCCCAAGATTTCTCTATAGAAAAGGATGAGAATTTAATTGAAGAGGTGGGCAAAGCACCCTTCAATTATCGACATGTGAAGGACAACACTATGGAAAGAGATCTCAGGAATAGTTGGTCGATCAAGTTGTAGTGTAATATTTCAGGCTAACACTATAACAAAATAACACGAACATTATAAAATACAGTTGAAACACTCTAATAATTGAGGGACGATCCGTACTACACATAAAATTACCCACAAATATCGACCAAAGAGACGCATTTAGGGAAACAATGTATCCTGCGTCTGGGACTCATCATCCCACGTCTGTGGTCGCAGACGCGAGACGCGCCGAGGGAATCCCACCTTTAGAAAGTACGAGAAGGGTACATAAATATAAGCATTGTGCGTGAATTTAAAATATTCTTGAGAATTTTATGATCCAAAGGGCCCATCCCTTAAGACTAATTTGAAATGTAAAAAAAAACTTAGTTATTGAAATAAACGTTTTAATCTTTCCAAATAAAGTACAAAGTATGTGACCAAACTCAGAATTATATCTTGATCTGATGAAGTTTCCGGTTGAGTTCCTCGAACTTTATGATCTTGCGTATGAAGAAGTCCCCATAGCGGTGCGCCACCTTGGTGTCCGCGATGTGAATCATATCAAGGTCGATGTAGAAATCAAGCTCAGAGCCCGACTGGAACTTTCCGTCGAGACCGGAGCTCCCCTTGGACCAGACGACGTTCTTCATCTTGTGTTTGAAACACAGCAGGTGAATACTGAGAGCCTTCATCTCCTTGTCGAGGTCCCAGGAGTTCTCCTGGCGCTGTGCCTGGGACATACAGTGGCAAGGTCACATACTGGGACATACAGTAGCAAGGTCACATACTGGGACATACAGTGGCAAGCTTACATACTGGGACATACATTAGCAAGGTCACATACTTGGACATACAGTGGCATGGTCACATACCGGGACATACAGTAGCAAGGTCACACACTGGGACATACATTAGCAAGGTCACATACTGGGATATACAGTAGCAAGGTCACATACTGGGACATACAGTAGCAAGGTCACATACTGGGACATACAGTAGCAAGGTCACATACTGGGACATACAGTAGCAAGGTCACATACTGGGACATACAGTGGCAAGGTCACATACTGGGACATACAGTAGCAAGGTCACATACTGGGACATACAGTGGCAAGCTTACATACTGGGACATACATTAGCAAGGTCACATACTTGGACATACAGTGGCATGGTCACATACTGGGACATACAGTAGCAAGGTCACACACTGGGACATACATTAGCAGGGTCACATACTGGGATATACAGTAGCAAGGTCACATACTGGGACATACAGTAGCAAGGTCACATACTGGGACATACAGTAGCAAGGTCACATACTGGGACATACAGTAGCAAGGTCACATACTGGGACATACAGTAGCAAGGTCACATACTGGGACATACAGTAGCAAGGTCACATACTGGGACATACAGTGGCAAGCTCACATACTGGGACATACATTAGCAAGGTCCCAGACACTGGAACAAAAAGTTCACTTGTTCATTTTGAAGTGAACTCAAATCAAATATATGAAATATTCTCAAAGTCAAATCAAAGTTTGAATATTGCTTGGCCAGAGCGGTAGCGTGGTGTACAGATCCCGAAATAAAACCAACAAACTCTCCGTTACCTGACTCATGAAGGTGGCGAGCTTGGAGAGCGGTAGAGTGGTGTACAGCTCCCGAAATAAAACCAACAAACTCTCCGTTACCTGACTCATGAAGGTGGCGAGCTTGGAGAGCGGCAGAGTGGTGTACAGCTCCCGAAATAAAATCAACAAACTCTCCGTTACCTGACTCATGAAGGTGGCGAGCTTGGAGAGCGGTAGAGTGGTGTACAGCTCCCGAAATAAAACCAACAAACTCTCCATTACCTGACTCATGAAGGTGGCGAGCTTGGAGAGCGGCAGAGTGGTGTACAGCTCCCGAAATAAAACCAACAAACTCTCCGTTACCTGACTCATGAAGGTGGTGAGCTTGGAGAGCGGAAGAGTGGTGTACAGCTCCCGAAATAAAACCAACAAACTCTCCGTTACCTGACTCATGAAGGTGGCGAGCTTGGAGAGCGGCAGCGTGGTGTACAGCTCCCGAAATAAAACCAACAAACTCTCCGTTACCTGACTCATGAAGGTGGCGAGCTTGGAGAGCGGTAGAGTGGTGTACAGCTCCCGAAATAAAACCAACAAACTCTCCGTTACCTGACTCATGAAGGTGGCGAGCTTGGAGAGCGGCAGAGTGGTGTACAGCTTGAGGTAGCTCCTGATGGTGGGCAGCATCTTTTGCTGCCTCACCTCGTCCATAAACACCTGCGTCTGGTGCTGGATGGCCTCCTTGACGTAGTCGTCGGGCTTGGCGTTCGCAGCAGGGGGCGCCGGCGACAGGAACTTGGGGCACGCAAACAGGAAACAGGACTCGAACTCGGCCAGGTCCCCATATTGCATCTTGTACATCTTCTCGTGGTAGTTCTTCTCGCGGAGCACCTGCTGGATCGACTCGTCGATGCACTGGGGGTGCAGCACCAGACAGATGGCCAGCAGGTGGTACATCTGGTCAGTCTGCTTGTTGATCTGGTCATTCTGATACGTGCGGGACTGAGAACACAATCTTTGGTTACTGCGTGCAGGCGCACAATATAATCAATATACTTGGATGATGGCGATTGTTTTTAGCGAACGATATCAAACTCAATATTTATTTGTCCTTGATTATTATTATTAGTATCAAAATAATTAAAAATCAATCTTAATATCATAATTTTCTAGAGCTTTAATCCTTTGCTCTCAAAATTCAGTCCTCTAGTTTTAGGTTAGACTGCCGATGACCGGGAGGTTGGAGTTTGAATCCCGGTCGAGTGTGCTGGGGGTTTATTTTTACAAAAAGGGTTTTCCACTGTGCCTTTACACAGATCTGGGTACACTTCTAAATTCAACCTTTTTCATCCCTATCTCATTAGCATAATTAGTACAGATGATAATTTGGCATAGGCACAGCTCTAACCTTTATTTTTTCAAGCTAAACACAACTAAAATATTGTGACTTTCCAAACACACACATCCATTTATAGGCCTAATAATTAATTAAAACAATAACATGAGCTTGTGATATAAAGTTTAAAGCCCAAAGCTTTGGATTAAAGCTATTTTGTCACAATTATCTCTTATCCTATAGTATTTGAGAGATTCGAGGAGTCAAAACTTTGAACACCTCGTCCTGATAATACACCCATCGCCACTCGCGTTTCGTAACCGACCTGGAAGAGCTGCTTGGTGCGTTGGATGTAGAGCAGGATGGAGCTGAACGTACGGATGGCGTCAGAGTAGCGCCGCATCATCATATAGGCGAAGCCGACATAGTAGGAGGTGGAGATCTGACAGGCTGGTACGTGCGAGTACTGAGTCTTCTTGTGAAGTTCAATGTTCTCGAGAACCTGGAACATAGACACACAAGGGCTCAGCTTTGTACTGACATAGAGAAACCCATTCGAGATTCATGGTGTCTACTCGACTTGACCAATGAAATTCCCAACTTTTCCCCTAATCATTTCCTAAAATTCCCGACTCAAAAGTATGTCCACACCCTTTCTTCCCCCCCCCCCCTCCAAAGTTTTTGTTAATCTTTTTTTATGAATAATAATAATAATAATTTTAACAATTTAAAAAAAAGGGTTTTTTATTTGTATTAACAAAGTCTACTAAGAATTAGAAAAATTAGAAAATATATTACACAGCTACAAACATAAAACAAGACAGTTTGAATCACATTGTAATTTACTGATTTAATGATTATTATATTTTATATTTTAAGTAAAACAACATTTTCCTGGATATTTTTTTAATTTACCAAATTCCCGACTTATTCCCTTTTTTCCCCGACCATTTCAAATTACAGGCTAATTCCAGTTTTTCTGGATGGTAGACATCTTGAAGATTTAGTTCGAGTGAAATAATGCTTTTGAAAACTCTACAATTTAATAAAAGTAGCATCACATTAAAAAAGTGTCAACATTTTCGACTCGAAGCGATGTCAAATTAAATACAGAGAATATTACCAAATCTGAATTGAAGTAAGAATATTTTCTTCAAATTGTTTTATGGGCTAGAAAAAAAAATATCAACTTGCACTTATTTATATAACTTTATGCATTAAAATTACTTTGAAATTTATTTATTGCTCAATTATTTGTAATATTTTCTTTAGTTCTGATAGTTCAAGTTACTTACAATTATATTACTTTAGATTTTTTCATGTAAATATTAATTTGTAATGTATATGTAACAGCTCAGAATGGTAATAATAATAATATTTAGCACCGTGTCTTACTACCCGTTCGAGTTATACGCTTAAGTACTAATTACGCTAATGGATTAGGAATTGGGAGGGTTGAATTTAGAGAAAGTGAACCCGCATTTGCATAGAGGGAGAGTGAAAAACCATTTAGGAAAAACTACCCCCAGTTCACCCGACCGAGATTCAAACCTCGATCTCCCCGTCCTCGGCGGTTGAGCTCAACACGACTAGCGCATTAGCCAACTACGCCACCGAGGCGGGTCAGAATGGTAATAATTGAACATAAATTCAGTATTATTAATACATTTTGGGGAAGCTTCATAATAATTTGTCAAAGCTGAAATTGTTTTCAAAGCCAAGTCGAAGTTTCAAAGTTTTGCACACCGTAATATTGTAAAAAAATTGTTTTCATGTTGAAACAATAGTCTATATTATTTTGTTCATTTTTATAAAAATAATTTAGAAAAAAAAAAGAGTTGTATTGCAAAATTGTACAAATTTCATTCAAAATTCTGAAAAATTCAAAAAAATTACATTACAATTACAACATGATATACAATTATTAACATAATTACTATTCATATTGATAACGATAGAAAACAAATTGTTTATTTAATAGCAAATGTACCTACTTTGTATTGTAACTGTATTGGTTTACATACTGGTAATTCAAGTGGACAGGATGAAGAAGGTGAAATGAACTACCACCCCACAGTAAAAATTGTTCAGCACATGATTGTGGCTCTAACCTTGATGGCCTGATAGTAGTCACCCAGGAGCGAGTGAAGACGCAGGAGCCCCACCAGGCTGAAGTAGCCGAGCATCTTGTACAGCGAGTGACGGCCAAAGTCTCCGGCCACAGATTCGGGGTCCCCCCCGCTAGCGTACACCTCCAACTGCCGCTTTATGTTGGACTTGTCCACCAGGGAGTGGAGGACATTCAGGACACAAAGCACGTACCACACCTGGTGACAGCAAGAGGATCATGCCCGCAAGTTAAGGTCTGTTTTTATCACAAACCCTCACCACTCGTTCGGGATGTATAAATGATTATGTACTAATTACGCTAAAATTTGTTAGGGATAAGGGAAGATGAATTTAGAGGAAGTAAACTTGCATTTGTGTGGAAGTAGAATGTAAGACAATTACGGGGGGGAAAAAAACCTCAGTTCACCCTACATGGATTTTTACCCTTGCTGTATCCGAATCGAATAGTCAAGTACACTTGACTTGATGACTTTACACTTAACACGCACTTGAGATCGAAGACTGCAACTGACTATTTGAACGGCAAAATATACTTTTCACACCAAGTCCGCAATGCTGCTTCCAACCAATGATATTATAAACTATTTCAAACGCCATCTTTCAGCTCAAATTAGCGTAGACCACTTACAGATTTGTGGCGACTTATTTTCACTGCACATGACAAACTATCTAACACAACACAATACAACTCTACAACACTACAAAACAACCGGAATATTTAACGTACGTTATCAAATATCACATTACTCTACGAGCTCTCTCTCTCTCTAGCAGACTAAAAATTAAACAATTGCCTATCAAACACTGCATCGACGGCGTGTCAAGGGTAACTTTCTGTCGCCCTTGAACTCACAGGCGTGTTAGGGGTGCATTAGCACACTTCGTGACTATTCAGACAGATCTGCAATTGATCACGTGATTGCTAATGCAACTATCAAATGAACGTCAAGGGTCGACAGCGCGTGAAGTTGACTATACAGCCCTGATATGTCATCGGCAGTCTAGTCTATTGGAAGACAAGAACCTTAGCGGTTACAGGCTAGGCAACAGTAATATAATTAATATCACCTTGTTGTTGGCATTGAGCGTGTCCATCTCCTCGGGGGTCTTCTTGAGCAGACGGGCGCGGTACTGGGCAAACGACTGGAACTGGTAGACAAACTCGTCGATGAGTTCCCATAGCCACTGGTCAGGGAGTTCCAAGGGCACGGGCTGGTTAGCGCTCAGGATGTAGTTGAACAGGTCACAGTAGTTGAAGAAAGAGTTGAACCTCTGCTCCAAGGTGGGTCCCCCGGATATGCGGGCGTAGATGTGGCGATAGTACAGCTCTTTGTAAAGCGTCAGGAACACGGTGTCGTTGTCGACCAAGTGGGCCACGTCCGCCTCGTCGGGCCAGGAGCGCTTCTCGAAATACTGGTCGGTCAACTTGGGGAAGGTCGTCTCGTACAGGTTCTGTATCTCGAAGACTAGACCCTCATTGATGCAGTTCCTGAAGTAGGTGAGGAACTTCTTGACGACTTCCGGCATTTTGTAGTAGGACCGGTCGTAGTCAGTGTCCCCTTCCGTACCGTGGACGTCGTCCGGAGGGGCCCCGTAACCATACTCGTTGCTATGTTCGAGATTGTCGTCGTACATGCTGGCGAGATAACCTCACTCGCCTAACAAATACACTTATATGCTACGTTTATAAGGTGAATTATACTTAGTTCATGTATTCTCGTACCCAAATTAGTTCATGAAACGTCCGAATCAATAATAATATGTCAAACTAATATATAAACGCTTAACAAATACACGTAATGGTAATCACCAGATTTTTAAAACCACGGATCAGTCATCAAGTTAGAAAAGGGATAAGTAATAAGTATAGATACGCAACTCGAATTATGGCAAGTATAACCACATTGCTAGCGCTAGTGGCGTTAATGCCGCTAACTAAAAGATTCGAAGCGGGATGTTACACTTGGAACCAAACCAAGTTCTATTGCGGAATGTTAGTTAATTTAGTGCCCCAAACTAGTTTACGAGATCAGATAGTCCTATAAGAGTGCCCACCCCATGGTCATAAAAGACTAGAATAAAACTCAAGTATTTTTTACATCCACCGTCTATGATACAGATACTAGATTAACAGATGTTTTACCCTTAAACTGCGCATTTAATCTAGCTAAAGGCAACATTACTAACGTTTAAATTTTGAAGAGCTGTCTTTTAAGGACATTTAAGGTCATTTAACGATGTAAAAAAATGTCAACACCTACCTAGGTGATATAAGATCTCTCTAAACTAAATACTGGATGGACTTAAACACACACCTTGCACAGGACCGAATGTGACGCTTAAGTTTGTCGTCTACTTGAGTCTGAGGGGTATATATAAAAGTTTTTTTGCAATGTTCGTGTGTGAAAACATGCGTGGAACATTGAAACTGTATTTTATTGCTTAAAACATACTTAAATATGGTTACGATACAATAAAACACACACAACACATAGGAAAAAAATGTTGATTTTATTGTTATCGAAATAAGCTCTTTTTAAATGGAATGATCGTTAAATGATGAGAGGGGGAACTTTTTTAAAATTTACAGAAGACACTTTTAGATAGTGTACTGATTGAATTATATTATTATTTCCTAACTATTTTATATAAGTTAAAAGATAAAGAATGAAAACAATATACATTTTTCAGTTTACATCCTGAATCATGATTGATTTCCAAATCTCATTCAGTTTTCAATGTTCACGCAGTTCTTATGTGCAAAACTTAAGCATAGCACAGCCTCTGAAATTTATTGTGTTGTCCAGCCCTTGAGCTCTTTAGTACAGCTGGATGGACATTTATGCCTGAAGCTTTCTAGCTGTCGTCTTCACACCTTTGTGTAAGAGAGAGGGAAACTTTCAGGTATCTCTTTATCTCTTACACATACGCAAGGCAATGTGGCATTTTGACATATTTAACTAATTTGTATTAATATATGAGATACATCAATATATGATTAGTTAAATGAAATAAATGTATTAATAAAAGGTTTGAAGAGCATAACTAAATTCTAGACTCACGACTTGTTTATTTAAATAAGTATATATATGCTAATACAGTAAAACTTCCTACAAGCCTATAACCTAAATGATAGTTTGAACGTAAAATTATATACAGTTTGTCATTCAAACAAATGTAATTAAGTCGTGAGCTACTTTATTTCACTATAGTTAACGAACTTTCAATATAATATGGTTTCTGAAACCAAAATACAATCCAATAGCAAACTCTAAATATATTGTAGTCTTGATAGAATGTTATATATATATATATATATATAATATATATATATATATATATATTAGCTCTTACCCATATATATATTATATATATATATAATATATATATATATGGTAAGAGCTAAATATTATATATATATATATATATTATATAATATATATATTTATATATATATATATATTTAGCTCTTACCATATATATATATATATATATATATATATATGGGTAAGAGCTAAATATATATATATATATATATTATATATATATTAATATATTATATATATATATATATATATATATATGGGTAAGAGCTAAATATTTTACTGTATTAAAATTTTTATTCATGTTTGAATAATATTACCTTTGAAACTGAATTTTATATTCTTTAATATAAACGTTTCTTCACCCAAGAGTAATACAATACCTACTTCACTATTTTCTTGTTCTATTCATCAGAGACATGTTTTCGCACTAGAACATTGACAATAACATACTTGAGCATCACGCCTTGGTCTTTTGAATGTTTTGTCCAACCAGTATAGTAAATATAGAGATCACTGATATAACTGGATGGCAGTTTTTTTAATTCTTTGGCCTCAAGCGATAGCACACGGATCTGAAATGGATTGTATTTTGCTTGGCAAGGTAATACTTTTGTTCTCATTATATTTTATAACGTAAAAAAAAAGCTCCGTAGTGTGAGCCCAAAATCGGGCTATACCAACCTAGTGGCCACCGTTGCTATTGAATTTTATATAATATATATACTATAAATATATATTTTGGTTGGATTAAGATGATAGTGTTTATATAAGGACGAATCAGGAATTGAATGTCAACTTATTGAAAGAACAACGTACAAGAACAAATTAATATAATTTTTATCCCCTGTCAAAAGTCTCAAATTGGTCCACACTTTTGTTCAATGTCTGCCTGTTTCCAGATGATCAATACAATAATATTAACATGCAATCAATGCTGTAATTTCCTTAAAAACCTAAACGTCATCTTACCACCCTCCTCAAAATCAAAATCGCCCCCTGGGGGTTGATACTACCTAGATTGGTGAACACGGGTCTAAATAGAAGCAAGGGTATCCCCAGACACAGCTGTTATTGGTCTTGTCTCATGTGTCGTCCTTGTGATACCCCACATGAGATGCGTGAAAAGTTACCAAGAAGGGCGTCACCCATCTGGCCACATAACGATCGTGTCCCGTGCACCCGTGGGACATAAATGGTTGTCACGCAAAAAAAGAAGAGGAGTCATTTAATATATTTTGCTATTTTATTGTGCTCTTTTCATGTTATAATTAAATAGAGTGTACGCGAGTTCTGACAAAATTACCAAACTATGGACACTAAAATCTCTCGAGGCCTTACGAATAACTAGGGAAAGGATGTATTGACAATATACCATTTTATATTATAAATCATGTTTTATTAAATATAATAATTTAGCATTACAAAGAGTTAGAAATATCCATGAAATTAAGTATATAAGATTAAGGAAAAGAGAAAATCTAATAATCTGCCTTTTATATTAAGTAGAAATATGTTTATAATAAATATGATAAATACATGAAAGGGGTAAAAAAAACTAACTGTTGTACAATGTTATGCCTTTATCTTAATCTTAATATCGTCAAATGGGGTAGTTTTAAATCACGGTATAACGTTGAGAACATTTTAATTAACGTATTTTTATAGAAAAAATTAAATATTATAGTTTCTAGACATATGTTTTGATGGTTTCAGAAACAATTATTTCCATATTTTTTAATTCAAAAATAAATTTAAAACAGTTTCAGTGGACGAATGGTCTAAGGCGTCACTATCGTATTCGATTGGCCTGCTGATGACAGTAAAATTGGTGTTCAGATCCCGTTTGGATCTACTAAGGGTGTGTTTTCCTAAATGGTTTCATTTTCATACTATACTTACATGCAAATGCGGGTAGATTACTGAACAATCTGGTAGTCAGCATAATCAATAGGCGGAATGTATAGAAAATAATAACAATGAAAAAATCACCTGAAGAATGTTGTTTTATTAAATGACAAGTTACGATGACAAATAAAAAGAGGGAAAAAGCCTCACCTGTCCAATCAGGAGAGAGGAAGCCTCTCATTGGAGTGGCAATTCACAATTCAAAGCAATACAGTAAACAACAAACAAAAGTAAATAGAGCACCTTTGGTCTCCAATACAACTAACATAATAATAATAAATTTCCCACCAACACAACAATTACCTCTAAAATTCTTCCTTCCTCATCCCTATCCCATTAGAGTAAATTATCAAATAGGCGTATAACCTGAACAGATAGTAGGACGTGGATATTAAAAAAATAATATAGATGTAATATATTTTGGAAAATGTGATCAATTTTAACCAAGCTACCTCAGTTGTCGGTATTAATCAAAATCATGTCTATTGAAAAATTAAATGTTATCTTTGTTTAGCTTTTTATTTGGGACGTTGATTGCAGCTTTTAAGGAACTCAACTGCTCCCACACGTCGGAGGAATGTCGAACAAGATAAAGCAAGTTATTGACGATAGTTTGGTGGTTCTCTTCCATTTGCTTTTTACACTCGTCAGAACTTTCCCGTAATTCTTTTTGAAGTCTTTCGAGGTTCTCTCTTATCTCACCCAACCTTTCCGAGCTCTCCTCGAATTTCTCAAGATAAATCTTGGTGTTGAGCTTCGCCTGTATGTCGGATTCCCTGTAGTTTGTCTTGAAGAGTTTCTTCAACGATTCCACTTCCGTAGCCTGTTTTTCTTGATTCAGCAACTCCTTGGCCCTGTGGATGACGTCGTTGTCCATCCTGTCGATCTTGGGTCGTCTACAACAAATGCGGAACCTTTGCTTCAGTCGAGCGTTCAGAAGGTTCTGGATGTTTGGTTGCACCGTGTACTCGTTCCTGAGCACGAGGAAGGAAGAACGAGCGTATTTCAGAAGGGTTCTTTGTGCAAGCCAGCCTTTGGTGAACAACAGGCTATCGATGAAAAGCATAAGTCGCACCCTCGACTCCACCCTTAGCTGCTTGGCGTTGTCCATTATGTTGTGCGTGTCTCTCACGGCCAGGCCGTTCAGCAGGTTGAGGAGGACCATGGTCACCAGTAGCACAAATAAGAGGAAAACCAGGTGACAGGTGTAAGGCACGAAGCTCAACTGGAGTGTCTTGAACTCTAACTCTCCGGTCATCAACGTGACCGTCCGCAAGGGGTTGTTCAGAGGGTCGCCAAACAGCAGGAAGAAACAGATGGCGAATCCCGCTAGGATAAGGAGGAACCAGGTGAGGTAGGTAAAGAAGGATATCAGTCCCGTCTGTAGCATCTCGAACTGAACGGAGCAGAGGGGGAGTCTACCTGTCAGGAGTATGAGCTCGGACCAAGACAGAAAGGCTGTATACACAGATATATGTCGTAGGACGTACACGTCTAGAGTGTCGCTCGAGACGAGTAAGACGAAGACCAGCACCAGGAGACAGACCTGTAAGAGGTTCTCGACTTCTTGGAGATATTTCCCTCTTAGAATGACGCGTGGACGAGCTCACGGATGCTAATACCACATGTCAGAATTATAAGGTAGCTTATCAACGTCCGGCGCGAGTTCTTATAGAGGGGGCCTTGTGCCTCGAGAAGATCTCCTCTGGTCATATTTTCATACACGTCCGTTTTTTCCATCCAAGCAAAGTTCTCTACAACGATGTAGGTATTTAAAAAACAAACAAATAATATGTAGGCTATCACGTTTGTGTGGATGAGCCAAGTAAACCTCTTATACTTGAGGTAAACGAAACTGCTGATCAGTGGGTGGAAAAGTAAGTGTTTGAAATGTTTGTTGTCGTGGATATATTTGATAACGGTCATCTCCATGTCTGGTTGTTCCTTATTTCGCTTCAATATCTCGCCACGCAGCTCTGTCCCTTTGTGTTGGGGGAGGAACTTGTATTTGAAGTTCAGGAGGTATTTGCTCTCGTGCGGTTCGAAATGTTGCTCAACGCAGAAGTCAAAGTACATTTCCAAAGTTTGTGGGGTGATTTTTTCCATCAATAAACGAGTTCGGTCGTATCTATCTATTATGCTTGCACCTGCTTTCATCAGAATCAAAGCCGCGCTCTGGTTGTTTTTCTTTAAAGCGACATAGAGTGGCGTAAGCCCCGACTTGTCTTTGCCGTTGACGTTCAACCCTCTCGGTTCCACGTGGGGACCTTTGCTGACAGGCGTCGTACTGGTATCTTGCAAGTTGACCAGAACTTCCAGACAACGCTTTTAGTTCCTCGGCGTCTGAACTGGACATCACCAACCTGTCTGCGGTGATGTGTATAAGATTTCGCCCCTCGTCATCTAATTTGCAAACATTCGCGTCTGGCATACGAACCAAGGCTTCTAGTATGTCCGAATCGGCATACCTGGCAGCCATATGGAGAGCGGTTTCCTTGTTCCTGTTAAGATGGTTCACATTGATACCTTTTCTGAGTAGAAGTTTGATACATTCTCTTACCGCTTCTTTGTGAGATTCAACACTCATCAGCAGTGTTTGCAAAAGGGACTCTGAGCCATGCAGGACGTCTAGATTGGCACTCCTGCTTTCTATCATCGTTTTTAGCACCGGAAAGTTGCAACTCTCTACCGCGAGATGCATGGCTGTCCATTTGTACTTACTGTCATCTCCAGTTCGATCCCCATGCTCTACCAGATGTACGGCACAGATCACGTACTTGGACATGTACCTGGTGTCCCTCAGCTTACCCAGTGCTACGTAATGCAGGGCTGTGTATTCACGGTTGTCACTGGTAACTACGTGGCAATCAATGTTGGGATGTTTCAGCAGTACCTGAAGAACACTGTCGTTACCCACTGCTGCAGCTAGCTGAATAGGATACACATCGCAGTCCAGAACCTCAACCAAAGGGACAGATATTTCCAACGAGAAGTTGTTCCGAATAGTGTGAATAATCACGCTTATTGGAATTATGTCATTAGGGTCTAATCCTGCGTCTAGCAGGCATGCAATGAAATCGCCATTGCGGTCAAGCAAACAAGTTGCTGTGACGCATCGACTTGCACAGAAATGTTTAGGCCTTCCTTCACTAAGCAAATGTTTTTGTACCTTATCTAATGCATTGTGCTTTATCGCGTCGACTATCTGCTCCTCTATGTTTCTAGAGAGAGAATTACAAGGAGCGTAGTGCAAATCAATCCTGCCACTTTCCAAAAGAACGTCTAGAACTGCAAAGTTGCGTGTCTTAACGGCTAGGTCCATAGCAGTTTGTTTGTTGATGTTAACCTTATTAAAGTCAAATTTTGGGACCTTAAGTAGGTGTTCAACGCATTTGACATACTCAGGTAGATAATTGTTATCCTGTACATCTTTCAACATACCTAACGAAACATAATGCAATGCTGAGAAGCCCTGCTCACTCACAGAGTTGTAATTTGTTCTTGGGTCTTTGAGCAACTCAACCAGCATACCAACATTCCCCAAAGCTGCGGCCAAGTGTATCGTTGTGAGGCCATTTTGATTGCTCAAATTTGTCAAGCATTCGAGCACTTTACTGTCGTAAAGTGAGATACACCTGTTCACAACAATAAATGCATTAGGGTCTAATCTGTTTTGAAGTAAAATTTTAGTAAACTGACCGGAGCGATCAATTAGACTTGCCAGTGTTATGCAAAAGTCAGCAGAAAACTCGCTTCGCTTAGATTTATTTTCCTCAATTTTTTTACAAAACTCTTCTATATTATTGTTATTCATGGCTGAACACAACATATTTTGAAGTTCCCGTGGTAAACTTATTTTTCTGTTACGTATAAGGCCTTTCACGAGAATGTTTCCTTTGCGATTGGCTAATTCCTCTTCATTGAACACTTGGACATTTATATCTTCCTTCTGTAAGAAGAGTTTGGCACACTCACAGTACTGAGGCTCACATGGTAAATTCCCTCGCACGATGTAGTGAAGAGGAAGGAGCTTAAATTCAGAGGTCTCAAGGTTGTAATTTGTTCGCGAATCTCTCAACAGCTCCCCAAGAGCCCTTGTGTTCCCCACACCAGCAGCCAGATGTACCGCGGAGCTTCCTTCATTGAGTATGATGGAGTCTTTGATCAAGATCACTGTTCCCGAGTCGAAATGCTCCACCACGACTAGAATAGCACTCAAAGGGATGATGGCATTTGTGTTGAGACCAGCCTTTATCATCATCTTTATAAACTCACCACGATAGTCCTGCCAACACGCCGTTATGACGCAATAATCAGCGGAGAAAACGCCAGGGTTCGTATAGACGCCACTTCGCTCACACACCGGGTTGCTGCACTCCTCACCGAACAAACGCGGGCCCCCCTCCTCGTGTCTAGAAAGGATTTTATAAAATTTTAAAAGATCATTTTCCCGGATAGCGACTATCAGTTGCTCCTGGAGGTCATCGCACAGTCGGTTCTTGCTGGATTCCTCCTTATCAAACCGTCCACGCCTGATGAGATATTCCACGAGGAAATTACCACACGACTCTGCAAGTTCTGCGGCGGTCTGATCCTCCATGTTTCTGCAGTCTATCCGGAAACCTTGATTCCTCAACAAGATTATTCCACACTTGACGTATTCAGGCTTAAAATCCAAGTGAGATGTTTGTCTTAGCTTTCCCAGAGACACATAATGGAGGGCCGTAAAATGTAGCTCGTTCCGCAGGTTACAATCTGTGCGTGGGCAATTCATGAGTTCTCGGATCACCTTGTAATTTCCCAGGAGTGCGGCGATGTGAATGGCCCCGTTTCCTACGCACAGGATTCGGGGGTCCTTCAAAAGCTGCGCTAATTCAGGACCAACGCTCTCAATGGCAGTTAAAATTATTTGCAAAGGGATAATTGCATTCGGATCCAGCCCAGCGTTTAGCAAACTTCTCATGAATTTTCCACTAGAATCTTGCAAACAGGCCATTGAAACGCAACGCTCCGCTGAAAACTCTATGGTAGTTTTCTGTCTCTGAGATAATATTTTGCTAAACTTGGTAAAATTAGCTGCGCGCATTGAGCTATTTAGCTTTTCTTGAAGGTCCTCGTTAAGGCAGTTGGGGCTGAGAGGTCTTTTGAAGTCCTCTCTTCTTTCTATAAGAAACTTTACCAAGAAGTTGTCACCTAAATTCTCCACGTCAGTGGCAAACTGTTCATCTTTCTGTTTAGAAGGACTATCCAAATCTAGTTTTTCCACTAAAAGAATGGCGCATCTAACGTATTGCGGGGTGAAACCGTATATATTTAAATGACTCATCTTTGCCAGGAGGACATAGTGAAGTGCTGTAACCCTCAGTTCGTTCACTTTATCGTGGACAGTGAACCCGTCGCCCACCAGTAATTTCAGCACTTTGTAGTTACCCACAACGGCGGCCAAGTGTAGAGCGGTGTTACCATGACACAGTATACCCGTGTCACGAATCATCGAGGCAACTTCCGGGTCGAACAGTTCTAGCACCACCAGGATAGCACTCAGAGGGATGATGTCGTTAGAGTCCAAGGCTGAGTCCAGCATCAACCTCATGAAATCCCCACTGTAGTCGTACAGACAGGCCATAGCCACGCTCTGTTCGGCGGAGAACTCCCTTTGAACGTTCGGCGAAGTGAAAGGCGAGGTGCACATACCTGCAGCGAGGAGGGACAGACTCAATCCTTGCCTTGAGAGGAGTCTTTCGAACCTAGACATATCCTTTATGAATATCGCGGAGGTGAGTTCATACAGGAAGTCATCTTCAGAAACATCCCTCGCGTTTATGTACGCCTCGGTCGCCCAGTTATCCAACAGAACGCCCACTAGGAAGTTACCACAGGACGCCGCCAACTCCGCGGCAGTCTGCCCGTCTTTGTTCTTGGCTTCCAACTCAAGGTTATCTTTCTTTAAGAGGAGTATCCCGCACTTGACGTACTCGGGTTTAAAGCTAGAATGGGTCGTTTTCCGCATTTTTCCCAAGGACACGTAGTGCAGAGCGGTAAACTTGTTCTCATTCTGTAGATTGCCGCTATTTTTAGGGTGATCCAGGATAGCCCGGAGCACTTTGTAGTTCCCCACGGCGGCGGCCAGATGGATCGGAGTGTTCCCTTCACATAGTATCAGCGTGTCCTTCATGAACTGTCCCACCTTGAGGTCGAAGTTCTTGACGACCTGGTCGATGGCCTCGCGGGGAAGGACGGCGCCAGGGTCCAGCTCGTCGTCCAGCATGATTTCCACGAACCTTCCCGTGTAGTCGCACATGCAGGTCGTCACGGTGAGCATTTCGGAGCACAGCTTGCGGTCGCTCTGGACGCAGCGGGAGATGATCTTCTTGAAGTGTCTGTCCGTCTTGTTCTTGTACAGAGCGTCCATCAGTTCGTCGTGCATTTCGCCCGACAGTTGGCTGAGGAGGCTGGATTCGTCGTCCGTTTCGGCACTTTCGACGGCGACCCTGGCCATGTCTCTTCTGCTCCTACTGAAGGTCCCCCTTTTCCTGAAAAAATAAGAGAAATACTTACAACCCGAGCGTTGGAAAAGGGGAACATTTAAGTTACAAGAATGTGAGGTTTTTTCTTTCTTTTATTTTATATCCGCGTCTTTCTACCCGTTTGGGGTTTTTTACGTCTATGTAATAGTTACACTTGAGTGTTTGGGATTAGGAAGGTTAAATTTAGAGGAAGTTTACCAGCGTTTGCGTGGAGGGAGAGTGGGGAAAACCATTTAGGAAAATCTTCCTCAGCACATCCGACCTGGATTCGAACCCCAACCTCCCTGTCATCGACAATCTAGTCTAACATGATATTGACACCTTATACCATGCGGCCACTAAAGCGGGGCTTAGTGTAATAAAACCTAAAATAAGTTTATCCTGTTAAGTTGTCCGTTGCCCTTTGGTAGGTGCACCTCGATTTTATTCCAAATTGACATTTTGAGCACCTTTAAGAAAATATAAAACACATTTAGTCTGGGATCAACATTGATAACACCCTCTTCAGTGGCCACATGGTCTGAGGCGTCGCTCGCGTGTTAGACCAGCCTGCTGAAGACGGGGAGATCGGGGTTAGAATCCCGATCAAATCTACCGAGGGTGGTTTTCCCTAAGCGTTTTTCCACTCTCTTTCCAAGCAAATGCTGGCGGATGATCTCTAAAATGCTTCTTTCCCTATCCCTGCCCTATAATAGCAATTATCATACAAACGTACAACCTGAACAGGTAGTAAGGCGCAATAGATGTAGTAACTTATTATAGCTCTCAGATATGTCCATTTGTAAGAAGATTGGAGTGTATGTATGTAAACACTACATGTCACAAATTACAATAAGTCGAGCCCAATGCGCCATTATTACCTTGCTATTTTATTAGAATATAAACCTATTTAAACTAATTACCGAAATTTAAATCGCTAAATTGTTATAAAAAAGTTTTTAAAACTTTTTTAAAATTTCATTATAAATAATATGTTTGCTATTTTTTTCCCCAAAATACTCTATTGATTATTTACGCGAGACCAATCATCTCAAAAATGTTCATTTTTACCAAGATATTTTTATCGATCGGTCAGGTGTAAAAAAAGGGGGGTCATTTCTAGTCAAGTTTGAAATAAGTTTCACAAAATTCGGAGCCGATTGAACTAAACATTTAGGTTTCATTTTTCTTTCTAAAGAAATATCGACTGTAACAATTTACTTTGTCAATTGTATTTAAAAAACAAATCACATCTTTTTTTACGTTGGAAAATTTACATAAAAAATAATACTTTAGCAACAATATTTCTCTCTGTGTAACTATAGCTATTCTAGGTAAAAGGGTTTTTCACAATATATTGTAAATTTATATAAACCAAAAAAATAACAAGCATGGCCCAGTGGTCAAAGGTTCTAGCTACAGATCCAGAGGTCCCGGGATCAATCCCCAGCGCCTCCAAAAATTATTTGTGAAACAGTTGGTTTGGAACGGGATCAAACTCAGACCCATACAAACAAATGAGGGGGTACTTGAATAAAGGAGTAGTGGCCGCAGCTTAGAAAACTGAGATAAATGGCCGGCGTGTTCGTTGTGATGACCACATTCACAAATGTTGGCGCTAACATTGCTAACGCTAACGGCGGCGGCCGCTCGGTCGGACTGAAGCCATGGAGATTTTAAACAAAGTAAGTATTTAAAAATGGTGGGCTCATGGTAGCTTTGGTTTGGACTATAATGACTGTAGAAAGATCAATGAACTAACTGTAGGGGGTAGAAAATCAATGAACCTACTGTAGGGGGTAGAAAGATCAATGAACCTACTGTAGGGGGTAGAAAAATCAATGAACCTACTGTAGGGGGTAGAAAGATCAATGAACCTACTGTAGGTGGTAGAAAAATCAATGAACCGACTGTAGGGGGTAGAAAGATCAATGAACCTACTGTAGGTGATAGAAAAATCAATGAACCGACTGTAGGGGGTAGAAAGATCAATGAACCTACTGTAGGTGGTAGAAAAATCAATGAACTGACTGTAGGGGGTAGAAAGATCAATGAACCTACTATAGTGATGGTAGAAAGATCAATGAACCAACTGTAGGGGTATAAAGATGAATGAACCAAACCCCAGAGGGGGATTGTGGGGAAGATTAGAGGTAATTGTTTATCTATGAAAGATTTCACTCACTTGCTCTCGTTGGCAAAGAAGAATTCCACCTTTGAAGGCGAGTCTCGAGGTACATCCTCCATGGCTGTGTGACACTCAGGAACACAATGTATGTGTGACACTCAGGAACACAATGTATGTGTGACACTCAGGAACACAATGTCTGTGTGACACTCAGGAACACGATGGCTGTGTGACAATCAGGAACACAATGTATGTGTGACACTCAGGAACACAATGTATGTGTGACACTCAGGAACACAATGTATGTGTGACACTCAGGAACACGATGGCTGTGTGACACTCAGGAACACGATGTATGTGTGACACTCAGGAACACGATGGCTGTGTGACACTCAGGAACACAATGGCTGTGTGACACTCAGGAACACAATGTATGTGTGACACTCAGGAACACAATGTATGTGTGACACTCAGGAACACAATGTATGTGTGACACTCAGGAACACAATGTCTGTGTGACACTCAGGAACACGATGGCTGTGTGACACTCAGGAACACAATGTATGTGTGACACTCAGGAACACAATGTCTGTGTGACACTCAGGAACACAATGTCTGTGTGACACTCAGGAACACGATGGCTGTGTGACACTCAGGAACACAATGTCTGTGTGACACTCAGGAACACAATGTCTGTGTGACACTCAGGAACACGATGGCTGTGTGACACTCAGGAACACAATGTATGTGTGACACTCAGGAACACAATGTCTGTGTGACACTCAGGAACACGATGGCTGTGTGACACTCAGGAACACAATGTCTGTGTGACACTCAGGAACACGATGGCTGTGTGACACTCAGGAACACAATGTATGTGTGACACTCAGGAACACAATGTCTGTGTGACACTCAGGAACACGATGTCTGTGTGACACTCAGGAACACGATGGCTGTGTGACACTCAGGAACACAATGTATGTGTGACACTCAGGAACACAATGTATGTGTGACACTCAGGAACACGATGGCTGTGTGACACTCAGGAACACAATGTCTGTGTGACACTCAGGAACACAATGTCTGTGTGACACTCAGGAACACAATGTCTGTGTGACACTCAGGAACACAATGTCCTGTGAATGACAGCGCGGCGGGTCTGGACATCTCGACTTGATCCAGAGGGAGAACTCATTGCGTGAGTACCGACAGCGTCACGACATGACATTATGAATTATTTACCAGCGGGGAGACCGTCAACTTGGGTGAGTGGTTAGGAAGGTCAAACATAGCTCTAGAGGAACATGGTTACATTCTTCTCTTCATGTCTGAGTGGTTAGGAAGGTCAAACATAGCTCTAGAGGAACATGGTTACATTCTTCTCTTCATGTCTGAGTGGTTAGGAAGGTCAAACATAGCTCTAGAGGAACATGGTTACATTCTTCTCTTCATGTCTGAGTGGTTAGGAAGGTCAAACATAGCTCTAGAGGAACATGGTTACATTCTTCTCTTCATGTCTGAGTGGTTAGGAAGGTCAAACATAGCTCTAGAGGAACATAGTTACATTCTCTTCATGTCTGAGTGGTTAGGAAGGTCAAACATAGCTCTAGAGGAACATGGTTACATTCTTCTCTTCATGTCTGAGTGGTTAGGAAGGTCAAACATAGCTCTAGAGGAACATGGTTACATTCTCTTCATGTCTGAGTGGTTAGGAAGGTCAAACATAGCTCTAGAGGAACATAGTTACATTCTCTTCATGTCTGAGTGTTAGGAAGGTCAAACACAGCTCTAGAGGAACATAGTTACATTCTCTTCATGTCTGAGTGGTTAGGAAGGTCAAACACGGCTCTAGAGGAACATGGTTACATTATCTTCATGTCTGAGTGGTTAGGAAGGTCAAACATAGCTCTAGAGGAACATAGTTACATTCTCTTCATGTCTTGAGTGGTTAGGAAGGTCAAACATAGCTCTAGAGGAACATGGTTACATTCTCTTCATGTCTGAGTGGTTAGGAAGGTCAAACATAGCTCTAGAGGAACATGGTTACATTCTCTTCATGTCTGAGTGGTTAGGAAGGTCAAACATAGCTCTAGAGGAACATGGTTACATTCTTCTCTTCATGTCTGAGTGGTTAGGAAGGTCAAACACAGCTCTAGAGGAACATGGTTACATTCTTCTCTTCATGTCTGGATGGTTAGGAAGGTCAAACACAGCTCTAGAGGAACATGGTTACATTCTTCTCTTCATGTCTGAATGGTTAGGAAGGTCAAACATAGCTCTAGAGGAACATGGTTACATTCTCTTCATGTCTGAGTGGTTAGGAAGGTCAAACATAGCTCTAGAGGAACATGGTTACATTCTTCTCTTCATGTCTGAGTGGTTAGGAAGGTCAAACACGGCTCTAGAGGAACATGGTTACATTCTCTTCATGTCTGAGTGGTTAGGAAGGTCAAACATAGCTCTAGAGAAGCATGGTTACATTCTCTTCATGTCTGAGTGGTTAGGAAGGTCAAACATAGCTCTAGAGGAACATGGTTACATTCTCTTCATGTCTGAGTGGTTAGGAAGGTCAAACATAGCTCTAGAGGAACATGGTTACATTATCTTCATGTCTTGAGTGGTTAGGAAGGTCAAACATAGCTCTAGAGGAACATAGTTACATTATCTTCATGTCTGAGTGGTTAGGAAGGTCAAACATAGCTCTAGAGGAACATGGTTACATTCTCTTCATGTCTTGAGTGGTTAGGAAGGTCAAACATAGCTCTAGAGGAACATAGTTACATTCTCTTCATGTCTTGAGTGGTTAGGAAGGTCAAACATAGCTCTAGAGGAACATAGTTACATTCTCTTCATGTCTTGAGTGGTTAGGAAGGTCAAACATAGCTCTAGAGGAACATGGTTACATGCTCTTGGTGTCTGAGTGGTTAGAAAGGTCAAACACGGTTCTAGAGGAACATAGTTACATTCTCTTGATGATAGAGTAGTTGGTTATAAAGGCTGATTAGAGGTCTCATGGTTTTTCAAACTGTGCTCCGTCATCGTTGTATCAGGTTCCTTGAGTTAACTTTATCATTTACTTTATTTATTTTTCACCATTTTAAATAGCTTAAGAAATTAGAATTGTCAAATTTTTCAAATCTGAATAAAGGAGTTGGTCAAGTGTGCGGTGATGTGATGTTTTCAGTTTGGTTTATACTTGTAAAATATAATTCTGGTTATTTAATGTCCATAGCAGTGTAATTTTGTTATAATGGCTCCAGCATGTATTTTTTTAAAAGGCTCATTAGAATTATAATAATCTCCAGTATCGAGGGGGTCTGAAGATGGACTACACTTATATTCTTCGCCCAAATTGAACCCTAGATACGTATTTGACCATCAAAATATATTTTGTGACATATTTGTGGTAGTAATTATAATAATTTGTAATAAAGTTTTGATACAAGCTTTGAACATGTTTGCAATTTTATTTATTTGTAAAGTGTGTACAAAAATATCATCTCACACAATTAAATCTGGCTAGTATTATTAAAATACTTGTTAATATTTAACTAAATTCTAGACAAAGTTGTTCCGTTATATTAGTCTCGTCCATCTTGTTGAACATGACGGTTTCAGAATGGTTCTGACACATTCTCGTGAGATTTCAGGTCGCACTTGGCCACAAAGTCATTTCTTGTATACATCTTACCACGTACAGCACGTTATTATGAGGGATTGCTATTGACGGTATCACGACCACCTTAATGCCGGGATCGCGATCAACTTAACGTAACGTTCACTTAAAGTTAACTTAACGTATATGTGATCACGATTCACGTAACTTAACGTAACAACTCGAGCCAAACATCTTCATTCTTGAGTATGATCTGTGATTTGTACTAGTTTTACAGTGAAGATCTGTGAATGTTTACAATTTTCAATCGATATAATAAATATCTATAACAAAACTTTTTTGATAAATTTAGCTTTCTAATTGTAGCTTAATTATTTTGTTTCAATGTCTGATCACTAGAACTTATGCTAAAGAGTAAACATTGGTCATAATACCAACAAATGAATAACTACATAGCCCTGTTGACGTCACTCGCATAATGATTGGCAGGCTAGATCACGTAATACCCTTCAAGTAACGTTCACTTAAAGTAAAAGACTTCCCAGAACATCTCTTACGTTAAGTTAACTGCAAGTCAACATTAAGTTAACTGCATCGTGATCGCCTCCATTTAAACACACGAGGAGGTCCTTTATGTTAAGTTACGTTAAGTTAACGTTAAGTTGATCGTGATCCCGGCATAACGTACAATTTAAGTAAAATATCTTTAAAGTTCTCTCCCTGGATAAATCTTTAAACAAAGGCGATTGGTCCTTTTTATTTGGCTTGGAAATGCAGAGCCATGGGAACAAACGGTTATCTTCAAGAATTTTTATTGTTTTTGCAATTTTCTTTTCGGAAACGGTTTGTTCAAGAATAGAAGCATGTTGATTAAGTCATACGTTTTATATACACACCTCCTCTATAATTTTAACAGTGATCAAATATAGATAAGATTGACATTTTACCATAGAAAACTGCCGGCTTCATAACAAATAATAAGAAAATGTAACAATTAATAAACATCGATACAATATCTTAGAAGGGGTGTTGAAAATATTAACATAAAAATTTCACTCGTTCTCGAGAAAACTGACATATCCAAACGTACGATTTTTCCGCAAGAACTGTCCGGCAGCTAGCGCCATCTACGGTTTCCGTGATCCATCTGTTCTTGTTGGCGCGGGAGGATACTTTGGTGAACATTGAGTGAACTTTAAGACGATCGTGATCCCGGAATGAACTTATGCCTGCACCTAACGGCGATGAGATATTGTTTATGTCACACAAGTGTTTGCTGTCTGAGGTAGCCGTACACGAGCTCACTCAAAGTGATAAGACATTTAAATCAAAAAACGTTCGTATCCCTGCATAATATCTCACACACAGATCAAATATCGTAAAGAAGTTTGAACTATTAATTTTTTTTCATTTTATGGTTTTAAGTAATGGTGAGTAGAGAAAGTAATTAAGGTGGCGGATGGAGGGGGGGTTAATTCAGCAGGATGTACTGAAGGTAGTCTTACCGAAGAAGTTTCCCACTATTTATCCACGAAATTGAAGCAATATTTCCTTTAAATTCTACCTTCTTCATCCTTAATCCATTAACGTATACATCAAGTTTTTTTTTACACAAGTTTTCGTCCTGTCAGCTAAAGTTCTTGCTATGGTAGTGGCGCTTTGATATCTATCTATCTCATATTGTGAGGACTTGTACGTGAGTCGCTCTGATCTCCTTGGTGTGTCTCCGATCACACCTCCTGTTGCAGTCGTTCTCCTTGACGATACAGGGCGGTTCCTCGGCCCAGACCTGCTTCTCTGCCGACCCGAACATGCCGTAAAACACCGCACCCGACAGATAGAGGGCAGCAGCGACGTACAGTACCAGTCGCCACTCGTCTGCTCTCTGGCGGGAACAAACAACAAACAACAACACGCTATAGTTTCGGACGTGTTGCACCCAGTAACTAAGTGAGCCCTATATATACCACTGGAGGGACATGAACACCCCCATTAATTTGCAATCTACCAAAACGTGACGT
Organism: Timema podura; assembly: GCA_033556935.1. Lineage (NCBI taxonomy): Eukaryota > Metazoa > Arthropoda > Insecta > Phasmatodea > Timematidae > Timema > Timema podura. The sequence goes on along the minus strand of JAVRXN010000014.1, from coordinate 5,556,046 downwards.
TCAATCTTGACTTCTACAAACCATGACAAACCCTGGCTTTGATCTCGTTGTTCTTATGGCATTGTGTTGCACTGAAACGTTTTTTTTTTACTATAAATCTATTATTTTGTCCATAAAGTCATAAGTATTAAATGTATTTTATAACATTTTGACATTTTACTAACTCATTCATCCCATTAAATATAATATACCTTGATATACATTATAAAATAGTAGAAAACAGTGTTTCCAAATGTCTCATTGACTTGTATGTGTAAAAGAGAGAAAGAAATACCCGAAAGTTTATATTTTTTTCTTACAAATTAGCGTGCGGAAGACAGCTCGAAAATTTCAGCCACAGATGTTTATTTATTTATATTATGAAGATCACTGGTTACAACTCAACAAAAGGATAAATACCTAGTTTGGTCTTAGTTAGGTTAAGTTAGTTCACGGGTCATGTGGTGACATTTGAGAGTGTGTGAAAGAGAACAGAGCGGATCAATAACATTATTGCCTGACCTTGTTGCGCACGATGAACCCTGTGAAGAGAGGACTGGTAATAGCGGCGAGTGTGGCCACAGTTTGTGACACGCCCATTAGCACCCCGGCGTGTCTGGGGGCCAACTCCAGGTGGTTCACACTACAAACAAGAGTTCAACTCTGGTCAATTCTCACGTTGAACAACCTTTCCCTGACGATTAACATTTTCATTACTCTCGGCCGCAGCCTTCAAGGGAAAATGAGATACCCCTTCCTCAACTATCCAATGCCAAACGTTCCTACAGGAAAATGCTGGGAACATCGACAACTCATTTGGCTTTACATACGCTCTCTAGACAGACATTAGTGTATTTATTCTTCACTACCATTCGCATCCTTACTACATTAGATTAAGTCATTAATAAACTCTTGTGGAAAACATGATAGCACGTTTAGTGGGTCTCGTTGTAATCATTAACATTGGGTAATGATGTCATGATGGAAATGTAGTACCTAGGAAAGATACTGAAAGGGAGGCCAAGAAAGAGATGGGAGGCTCAGATAACAATAAGTGTGCAAGTGATAGGAGAAGAATAGAAGCAATTAAAGGAGGGAGAGTTGTAGAAGGATAGAGGAATATGGAGGCATTTTACTAAACTGACATGGCCACAGCCTGGAAACAGTTGATTATTATTATTATTATTATTGTTAATGTAATTCTGGATAGTACAGAACAGTGGAGCTTGGTAAGTACGGTACTATATTGTACTGAGGAATATAATCTCTCACCTAAGAGCAGCCCAGGTGCAGGCCTGAAAAGCCGACGCCAAAGAGACGCAAACGATGACGCCAGAGGCTGTGTTCAGAAACACCAACACAATCAACAGCACCACCTCTCCCAGGAAAGCGCCACATATGTACAGCTTCCTAATCTGGTGTAACAGGAGCACAGTAACAGAAAGGAGTGTCTCTAGAAGAGGGTTCTATCTATGTATAACCGATCACAGTTTACTCCTTGTACTCACGATAGTGGCCATGGTAAAACCTGTTGCCAGGAGCCAGTCTGCTACTTGTCCGGATAACTGCATCAGCCCCGCTGTGATGAGGAACGGCAGAACTGCCAGGAAACCGTCTCTCTTCAGGTAGGAGCCCGACGTGTCTGTTTGACGGGGGTTTGAGAACAACAGAATCTTTGTATAACTTTGATGGTATCTGGTTTCACATGAAAAGTACTAACATTTCCCTATAGGGTTAAGAAATCACTTCCATTATAAGTTTTATAATATTAAAAAATCACGATATGATGAAATTAGCTCATTTTCAAGTAAGTTTGAATCGAAATATGCAATTCCGGGATTACAGTAAAAGTTCTGTTTCCTAGCTAGTCTACTGAACATCGCTTGGCACAGTTTAGAAGTAGGCTATGATCTTAGACGCTCTAAATACTGAAGAGATGGAAAACACGACAGACCTTTCACAAAATCTGGTAGCTGATTAATCAACGAGTGGAAACCCCAGATTTCTACGAAGTGCGCCACAGTGATGGCCCAGAAAGGAAGTGACGTCAGAATCTCCCTCCAAGGGTGAATTGTTGCCTGGAAAATAAAAATTATTAGTTACGTGATCTGCAGGAATAACGCCTCCCCCCTCTCTCTCTAATAAAAACAATGTATGTATGACATACTTCTTGTTTCTTTTTTTGCACCCGTTCATGCTATCCGCAATATTTATAACAATAAGAAGGTAGGAATGATTTATAGGAAATGCACTCGCATATGGGTGTAGAAACCATTTTAGGAAATAATCCTATTCAGTATCACCACCAGAGAAGGACCTGAAAGTCAAGCTCCCCATCAACGGAAGTCCAGTATATTGCAAAAACGACGCCTTAGAAGCTTTGACCCTTTGACAGCAGATCTGGGACTTCTTTTATTACTTTACTACGCACTTGGAAACATTGTTTGCAACCATTGCTTCTCGATGTTCCCGAAATGTTTCCTGTTACTCACATAGGGAAACAGTTTGCAAACAATTAAACAAACATTGTTTCTCGTCCAGACCACAATGATGAAACATGGTTTCTTGTCCAGATTTCAGTTGAGTACAAGATGGCAGCAGAGTGGATGCTGCTATGGCTTCAAAATGGTTCATACTATGCAAATAAACTTCTGACAGAAATGAAGCTCGAAGACGGCAGTGGTTGTAGAAACCTCACTCGCACGTCTCCTACAGAATTTTGATGTTCTTTAACAAATGGTTGGTCCCAGGATATTGAACGACTGGTCGGGCCCAAGTTGTTTGTTGTCGACAATGTTAGCAAACACGTCCAGACATGAAAACTTGGTTTCCTGGAACCTATTCGAAATTAATGACAAGAAACATGGTTTCCTATTTGGGAAACACAAAGGAAACGCGAAAAAAAGTTTGCAAACTGTTTCCAAAAACAAACAAAAAAGTTTGGAAACAAGAGCAACATTTTTGCAAACAATGTTTCCGGGAAACCACGTCCAACTTGTAATAAATTTTCAAACAATAGTCGGGCAGAATTAGGAATAACCTGCAAAATGAAAATGTAGAACAACAAATATTGAGAAAAGGTTCCTAAACTTATTTTCAAAATGTCAAAATTGGCACCCTCTGTCAAAAATGGTAGCGGTAAAATGCATATCTAAGTGAAGAGGCAGCTTAAGGTCACATGACTTTACATACATATGAATGAAAACTGTTTTATTAACTGTAATAACAGTAAAAGAAAGGTCCCTCCTTATTAAAATTAAGCTGTACCTTGTATATTTTTTCCTGAGGTCCAAGCGAGTTCTGAATGTATTTCAACTCCTCGACAGAAATATGTGGATCCCGCTCCGGGCATTCCTTCACCAGCATCCACCACGCCACGAACCAGACCAACCCTAGAAGACCTGGAATAACAGGGGCATATTGGGTAGCACCAACACCCTTAAGAGCCCGATCTCAAGGTTGACTGATCAGGATGTTATAAAGAAGACTGGGATTCAACCAGAACTCACATTGGTGCCAGGTTTCCTGGACTCATCACTTGACGACCACGAAAGTGGAATCAATTAAATAGTATTTTATATTTTTTAATATTTTTTCTTTAGCACCACATCTCACTACCCGTTTGGACTGTACGCATATTTACTAGCTACGCTAATAAGCTAGGGATGAGAAAGGTGTAATTTAGAGGTAACGTACCTGCATTTGAGTGAAGGTAGAGTGGCAAAACCATTTAGGGGAAACAATCCTAAGTACATCTAGCTGGGATTCGAACCCCAATCTCCCCGCCATTGGTAGTCTAGTCTAATGCAAGAGTGACGCCCTAGGTTATTTGGCCACAAAAGCTGGTTTTAAATAGTTATCTTTCAATTTTATTTTAATTTATAATTTAAAAAAATAGTTAAATAATTCCATCACTCGTCTCCATTCTAAAGACGACTACAAATCAGTGGCTATCGCATCACGATACAACGTTTGGTTTTAGCTGTATTACCTACCTAAGTTAGGTGTTATCTGTGAGGTGAGACGGGCTCTTAAGACGTCTGGTTCTAGCTGTATTACCTACCTAAGTTAGGTGTTATCTGTGAGGTGAGACGGGCTCTTAAGACGTCTGGTTCTAGCTGTATTACCTACCTAAGTTAGGTGTTATCTGTGGGGTGAGACGGGCTCTTAAGACGTCTGGTTCAGCTGTATTACCTACCTAAGTTAGGTGTTATCTGTGGGGTGAGACGGGCTCTTAAGACGTCTGGTTCTAGCTGTATTATCTACCTAAGTTAGGTGTTATCCCTGGGGTGAGACGGCCTCTTAAGACGTCTGGTTCTAGCTGTATTACCTACCTAAGTTAGGTGTTATCTGTGGGGGGAGACGGGCTCTTAAGACATCTGGTTCGAGCTGTATTACCTACCTAAGTTAGGTGTTATCTGTGGAGTGAGACGGGCTCTTAAGACATCTGGTTCGAGCTGTATTACCTACCTAAGTTAGGTGTTATCTGTGGGGTGAGACGGGCTCTTAAGACGTCTGGTTCTAGCTGTATTACCTACCTAAGTTAGGTGTTATCTGTGGGGTGAGACGGGCTCTTAAGACGTCTGGTTCGAGCTGTATTACCTACCTAAGTTAGGTGTTATCTGTGGGGTGAGACGGGCTCTTAAGACGTCTGGTTCTAGCTGTATTACCTACCTAAGTTAGGTGTTATCTGTGGGGTGAGACGGGCTCTTAAGACGTCTGGTTCTAGCTGTATTACCTACCTAAGTTAGGTGTTATCTGTGGGGTGAGACGGGCTCTTAAGACGTCTGGTTCGAGCTGTATTACCTACCTAAGTTAGGTGTTATCTGTGGGGTGAGACGGGCTCTTAAGACGTCTGGTTCGAGCTGTATTACCTACCTAAGTTAGGTGTTATCTGTGGGGTGAGACGGGCTCTTAAGACATCTGGTTCTAGCTGTCTTATGCTTATTTTAAGGGTGGCTTACTGACAGCCTAGTTTTAACCATTTCGTTCCAAACTATAATAGACTAAATGATAAACACGACTCTATCATACCATTTTATTCATTCAAATAAACTCTGTGAAAGGTCAAACAGTCAAAAATACGCACCGAAAACGTAGAAAATAGCCGGCCATCCAATTCCATCTGCGACAGCTCCAGAAAGCGGCAGAGACACCGCAGTACCGACGTAGCTTCCAGACAGCGCTAGAGTTGCGAGTTGGCTGCGCTCCAATGGCGGTGCCCAGCGGGACCAAAGGGCATTAATGCAAGGGTGTGTGACGCCCTTAATAAAGAATGACAACGTTTAGTTGGTTACATTTTTTTAAAAACTTTTGCACATTATAGACAAAGATTTTAATTTAATGTGTGACTATAAGAATTTCGAAGTATGACATTCGATGAGATTGTCATTTTGTCCTAAAAGTCTTGGCTTAAAAAATTCGGAATTTTCAAAAAGTAATATCAAAGTTTTTTTGGTGTTTGTAGTATTTTAGTGATAGATGCTAAAAGATCAAATGTAATCAGACATATTTTCCTGTTATTATAATATGTGAATATCGAAACACGACTATGCGAGTAGTCTAATTATTCCCGTGAAGAAATAAATATTCGATCGAAGCAACAAATGGTTAAGATGTTACTGAAATAAAGCAATCAACTATTTAATTTGGTACAAAACATGTCACTAGATAGTAAATACCATCGTTGTACTTTATAAATCCTTGCTTTTCATTGGATGAACGTAAACATCTTGTAAAGTCATAAAAGAGTATTTTGTAAATAAATAGGTCTATTAATAATTATGAACAAAATAAAAAACTGTCTATAAGCTATAGTTTTTAATTGTTTATCCAGCTTTAAAACAAAAATAAGCTTGTTGCTTGATTTTATAAAAGAAAAAAAAAGTTCACTTCTGACTAATTTTTGTAAATTTGGAACCTATATAAGAGAAAGTATGTACGATATAGCCGCACAATTTAATTTTTATGGTCATATTAGAAGTGATAGACGCAACCAGATTGAATGCCGTACAAGGGCGATGTAGCCAAGGTGCACGTATCAGAAGAACTTGTGAGGGGGAAGTACCTGAAAATACTGCTCTACAAACCCGCCTGTAGATTCCCCTGGAAGAAGTACAGCTCCACAAGAAAGCACACCCCGCCTGTAGATTCCCCTGGAAGAAGTACAGCTCCACAAGAAGCACACCCCGCCTGTAGAATCCCCTGAAAGAAGTACAGCTCCACAAGAAGCACACCCCGCCTGTAGATTCCCCTGGAAGAAGTACAGCTCCACAAGAAAGCACACCCCGCCTGTAGATTCCCCTGGAAGAAGTACAGCTCCACAAGAAGCACACCCCGCCTGTAGAATCCCCTGAAAGAAGTACAGCTCCACAAGAAGCACACCCCGCCTGTAGATTCCCCTGGAAGAAGTACAGCTCCACAAGAAAGCACACCCCGCCTGTAGATTCCCCTGGAAGAAGTACAGCTCCACAAGAAGCACACCCCGCCTGTAGAATCCCCTGAAAGAAGTACAGCTCCACAAGAAAGCACACCCCACCTGTATACTCCCCTGGAAGAAGTACAGCTCCACAAGAAGCACACCCCGCCTGTAGATTCCCCTGGAAGAAGTACAGCTCCACAAGAAGCACACCCCGCCTGTAGATTCCCCTGGAAGAAGTACAGCTCCACAAGAAGCACACCCCGCCTGTAGATTCCCCTGGAAGAAGTACAGCTCCACAAGAAGCACACCCCGCCTGTAGATTCCCCTGGAAGAAGTACAGCTCCACAAGAAGCACACCCCGCCTGTAGATTCCCCTGGAAGAAGTACAGCTCCACAAGAAGCACACCCCACCTGTAGATTCCCCTGGAAGAAGTACAGCTCCACAAGAAGCACACCCCACCTGTAGATTCCCCTGGAAGAAATACAACTCCACAAGAAAGCATACCCCACCTGTAGAATCCCCTGGAAGAAGCGCAGCGCCACTAGCAAGGAGACGTGGCTGTAGGCCAGCGCCGGGACGAACAGGGCGAGAAGGGCGGCGGACGCCACCCCCAGTCCAAGCAGCCGGTGTGCCCCTACCCGCCCCGCCAGCCACCCCCCGGGGACCTGGCTCAGCAGGGAACCGTACAGGAACGAGCCCTCCACCGCTCCGCGTGACGTCATGTCCCAGTCGAGGTCGCGGACCTGGGGACACAGACAACATGTCAGATGTCCCAACATTCACCTGGAGATACAAGAATCACAACAACTGTCCCAACATTCACCTGGAGATACAAGAATCACAACAACTGTCCCAACATTCACCTGGAGACACAAGAATCACAACAACTGTCCCAACATTCAGCTGGAGACACAAGAATCACGCCAACTGTCCCAACATTCACCTGGAGACACAAGAATCACGCCAACTGTCCCAACATTCACCTGGAGACACAAGAATCACGCCAACTGTCCCAACATTCACCTGGAGACACAAGAATCACGCCAACTGTCCCAACATTCACCTGGAGATACAAGAATCACAACAACTGTCCCAACATTCACCTGGAGACACAAGAATCACGCCAACTGTCCCAACATTCACCTGGAGATACAAGAATCACAACAACTGTCCCAACATTCACCTGGAGACACAAGAATCACGCCAACTGTCCCAACATTCACCTGGAGATACAAGAATCACAACAACTGTCCCAACATTCACCTGGAGACACAAGAATCACGCCAACTGTCCCAACATTCACCTGGAGACACAAGAATCACGCCAACTGTCCCAACATTTACATTCAGAGACTAATCCCCTCAGAAATACCATGAGCTCCGGTGTCTCGTGGTGTTTACAAACAATATGGTAAATGGTGTTTATTAGTGGTGTTTGAAGTGCACGTTCAGGTTTACTTCATGACACCATCTAACCTAACCTAACCTAACCTAACCTAGTCTCAACAGATTGGGGTACTCACGTGCAGGGTGGTGCCGTTCCCAATGTCGATGGAGTAGTTGGTCGTCATGGCAACCATGGCAGCACCCATGCTCGCACCCAGAGCTGCCACGTTGAAGAGGCCGAGGAAGACTAGGATGGCGAGGACATAGCGTCTCCTCTTCCAGAACTGCCACCAGGGCCCCAGTTCGGTGTCCGTCAGGACGGTCCTGGGACAGCACCACGGTTAGGTCAACAACCCCTTCCTTGTCTCTTAGGTCTCCAATATAAGGCCTCTAAATCCACCCCTCCCCTGTCTCCTAGGACTCCAATCTGAGGCCTCTAGTTCCACCCCTCCCCTGTCTCTTAGGACTCCAATCTGAGGCCTCTAGTTCCACTCCTCCCCTGTCTCCTAGGACTCCAATCTGAGGCCTCTAGTTCCACCCCTCCCCTGTCTCCTAGGACTCCAATCTCATACCTCTAGTTCCATCCCTCCCCTGTCTCCTAGGACTCCAATCTGAGGCCTCTAGTTCCACCCCTCCCCTGTCTCTTAGGACTCCAATCTGAGGCCTCTAGTTCCACCCCTCCCCTGTCTCCTAGGACTCCAATCTCATACCTCTAGTTCCACCCCTCCCCTGTCTCCTAGGACTCCAATCTGAGGCCTCTAGTTCCACCCCTCCCCTGTCTCTTAGGACTCCAATCTGAGGCCTCTAGTTCCACCCTCCCCTGTCTCCTAGGACTCCAATCTCATACCTCTAGTTCCAACCCTCCCTTGTCTCCTAGGACTCCAATCTGAGGCCTCTAGTTCCACTCCTCCCCTGTTTCTTAGGACTCCAATCTGAGGCCTCTAGTTCCACTCCTACCCTGTCTCCTAGGACTCCAATCTGAGGCCTCTAGTTCCACCCCTCCCCTGTCTCTTAGGACTCCAATCTGAGGCCTCTAGTTCCACTCCTCCCCTGTCTCCTAGGACTCCAATCTGAGGCCTCTAGTTCCACCCCTCCCCTGTCTCTTAGGACTCCAATCTGAGGCCTCTAGTTCCACCCCTCCCCTGTCTGTTAGGACTCCAATCTGAGGCCTCTAGTTCCACCCCTCCCCTGTCTCCTAGGACTCCAATCTGAGGCCTCTAGTTCCACCCCTCCCCTGTCTCCTAGGACTCCAATCTGAGGCCTCTAGTTCCACTCCTCCCCTGTCTCTTAGGACTCCAATCTGAGGCCTCTAGTTCCACCCCTCCCCTGTCTCTTAGGACTCCAATCTGAGGCCTCTAGTTCCACCCCTCCCCTGTCTCTTAGGACTCCAATCTGAGGCCTCTAGTTCCACTCCTCCCCTGTCTCCTAGGAATCCAATCTGAGGCCTCTAGTTCCACCCCTCCCCTGTCTCCTAGGACTCCAATCTGAGGCCTCTAGTTCCTCCCTCCCCTGTCTCTTAGGACTCCAATCTGAGGCCTCTAGTTCCACTCCTCCCCTGTCTCCTAGGACTCCAATCTGAGGCCTCTAGTTCCACCCCTCCCCTGTCTCCTAGGACTCCAATCTGAGACCTCTAGTTCCACCCTTTCCTTGTCTCTTAGTACTCCAATCTGAGACCTCTAGTTCCACCCCTCCCCTGTTTCCTAGGACTCCAATCTGAGGCCTCCAGTTTCACCCCTCCCCGGACTCCTAGGACTCCAATTTGAGATCTCATATAGACCCGCACTGGTGGACACGAGGATAAAAGTGTCAGTCTCGTCTTGTATGGTTCGCCGATAACGGGGAGGCTGTGGTTTATAATCCCTGGTGGGTGTAGCCTATTTCTTCTAAACTCTACCTTCCTCCTCTCTTTGCAACGATGGGTGCTCTAGGAGCACGACTGGAGAAGTTTACTTACCAGTCATCGTGCGGGTAGGCGCTGTTCTCTTGTTTGTGATGTGTTGCATTCTGGGGGCGGCCGTGAGGCGTCGGCGCCGCCGCAGGGCTGAAGGAGCTCACCGCCATCTTGTGAATGCCTCACACGATCACATTACTGGAAACAGTAGGCCTCATCATCATGTTCATATCGTTACTACAATCTTAACAGTTCTCTTTGGATTTCAAATTTAAATGTATCCTATGATTTCTCTTTGGATTTCGAGTTTAAATGTATCCTATGATTTCTCTTTGGATTTCAAGTTTAAATGTATCCTATGATTTCTCTTTGGATTTCAAATTTAAATGTATCCTATGATTTCTCTTTGGATTTCAAGTTTAAATGTATCCTATGATTTCTCTTTGGATTTCGAGTTTAAATGTATCCTATGATTTCTCTTTGGATTTCAAGTTTAAATGTATCCTATGATTTCTCTTTGGATTTCAAGTTTAAATGTATCCTATGATTTCTCTTTGGATTTCGAGTTTAAATGTATCCTATGATTTCTCTTTGGATTTCAAGTTTAAATGTATCCTATGATTTCTCTTTGGATTTCAAGTTTAAATGTATCCTATGATTTCTCTTTGGATTTCAAGTTTAAATGTATCCTATGATTTCTATTTGGATTTCGAGTCTAAATGTATCCTATGATTTCTATTTGGATTTCAAGTTTAAATGTATCCTATTATTTCTCTTTGAATTTCAAGTTTAAATGTATCCTATGATTTCTCTTTGGATTTCAAGTTTAATTTTTTAAAATATATTCTCTTTGGATTTCAATTTTAAATGTCTTCTATAATTATTTATCTTTAGATTTCAAGTTCAAATACCTCGGGTAGTATTAGTGCTTTGGAGCGGTACACCTTCAATCAAAATATTTAATATACAATCGAATTAAAGCAGTCAACTATTTAAATTGTTACAAAATACGCCACAAGATGTCATCATCGTATTTTCTCTACCTTTACTTTTCATTGGTTGAACGTTTACATTTTTTAAAGTCATATAACTTAAAAATATCCTACAAAGTTCGTTAAAGTAAAAAATGTAGACCTATGTATAAAAGATTGTCATATCGTCGATATATTGATACTGCTGCGATTGTAGTAATCGATTTAACAAGAAAGAGTTCTTGTAGACCATGGAGGATCGAACTAAACACTAGGTAGACTTGTCTATTGTTGCTTCATGTGGCTGTATTGTCGATATATCGATACTGCTGCGATTGTAGTGATCGATTTAACAAGAAAGAGTTCTTGTAGGCCATGGAGGATCGAACTAAACACTAGGTAGACTTGTCTACTGTGTAATTTGGAGGTAATGGAGGCTAGAGGACCGTGGGAAAACAGAGATGGAATGCGCATGCGCGCCCTTGCCTCTGGGCATGCGCTCTAGAGCTTCATTCACCGGATGTGGGATATCGTTCGATCAGGATATCTCTTCTCCGTGTAATTAGTGAGATGGAGGGTGCAGGGGGGAGGGGATGAAGATTGCTGGTAGATCAATTAGGTTCTTCCCCTTTGCCCTACACGCCACTGCAATCACTGATCAAAGAGATAAAGATGTGGAGTGGAACATTTTCCCTTAAATTTGATCCGAAAAATTTTATGTTTTAAAAAAATGTTCATTTTTTTCCCCCGAATTATTATTATTATTAGCACCGCGTCTTACTACCCGTTCGGTTTATACTCACTTACGCTAATGTGTAATGGTAGGGTGATTGTGAGATGAAATGGAGGACCTACAGTTTAACGTGGGATCCGAACCACGGTGGAGGCCTGGCATTCCACACATTCACAAGTTGTGATTAATACACGTCTTGTCAGAGGTGAAGGAAGGGTTTGGCATTCCCCGGAATTATTTAATAACCACTCCGCCTATGTTTATTCTAGATATCCCAAGTCTTTAAGTTCCCATTTCTCAAGGACATTATCTAATGAGTTGCAATGACGGCCATTAAAGTTCTCTTCTGACACTCACGTATTGACTACAGCGCTAGGTGGTTGAATTTGTCACTAATGTAAGGTCTTACGTAGTCCAGATATATCACTCCTTCAATAACACGACACTTCCCCCCCTTTCACCTAAGATTCAATATCTGAAAATGTTGACCAAAAAAATGTTCGTCTTAAATTACTATAATTTGTTTGGATTTTATTTCCAGTGAATCATAATTAAGATAATTAAAGCAATTTTAAGGTTGATTTAAGTGTTTGTTAACAACTTTCCTCCCCCACTCTCCACCCAACACATTATTTGATGTATTTACGTATAATAGACTCTGGGTAGCCACACAGCTTCGTCACCTACTTAAGATGGCGGAATAGAGGACGTGAGAAAATGGCGGTGGTTTTTGTAGTTTTTATAACTAAATCAATCAAATATTGCCTCCATACATACACAAGAGTTTAATTTTCTTCACACTGTGATATCAACACGTGAAGAAAATTAGACTTTATATTTCTATTGGAGAACGTGACCTGACGGTCTAGAGGTAAGGTGTCAGACCTCTGTGCTGGGGGTCCGGGGTTCAATCCCCGGTCCCGGCACAGATTTATCTGATTACCAAACCACTTCCTTCACCTCTGACAAGACGTGTATTAATCACAACTTGTGAATGTGTGGAATGCCAGGCCTCCACCGTGGTTCGGATCCCACGTTAAACTGTAGGTCCTCCATTTTCATCTCACAATCACCCTACCATTACATATTAGTGTAAGTGCGTATAACCCGAACGGGTAGTAAGACGTGTTGATAATAATAATAATAATCTACTGGAGAAATATTTTATCTATTTCGACTGAATACACCGACTATTTCTCGCGCCCCTTTACACCCCACCTTGATGACCCGCAAGCCGCCACTGAGGAACATTTTCATCTCTTAGCTATAGAGTTTTACTGGTGACATCTAACCTGGATGGGCAGTATCTGGTAGTAAGGTGGTATTAGTGCGTCTGAAGGCCGCCAGGTGAGGGAGGGGGGGGGGGAGGGAGGCCATTCATGGCTGCTGGCCGGGATGAATGGACCAACCATCCCATCATCTTAGGTTAAGAGGGGGGTGGAGGGGGTATCACATGACGCCAGACATGCCCTAAAGAGGTAGTGGTTTTTTTAAAAATTATTATTATTATTAAAACGTTTCGTTTACAACTTTCTGTTACCACAAAAATTAATTCCTAAATATCTTTTGGTCACAAAATATCGAGCGAAATCCCAAGTTAACTTTTCGGTTTCTTTAAATAATCCAACTGTTAGAAATGGCCTCCTTGGTTTATTTCATTTCATTTATTTGAGGTATTTAACGTGCACTTTCTGAACCAACTGATTAAATCAGCACACTACTTATAAACTAACTTAAATATAGAACAAACACAACATCCAGCCCCCAGGCCATTAGTTCATCACTGTGAAAGGGGGAACCCACAATTCACCACTGATATTTTTTTTTATCATACCAGGAGTCGAACAGGAGACACTTAGCTCAGAAGGGAGACACGCTACCGACCGAGCTAACGCGACGGACCTTCCTTCTGTCATTTATAGAGGTTTGGTTTGTGATTAAAACCATCAAATATTTTAAATTTTTTGAAATAAAGACAAATTATAAAATCAACCCACATCGACATCAAGCTCATCTTGTCCAGTTTTTTTTTTTTTTTTTTTTGCTGATGTGGTTGGACTGTGGTTGAATACTGGTCGGGTATTCTCAGCGAGGTGTTTCGTAAGTGGTTTACCGATCTGTATCCATGCAATTGAAGGTACATTTCCTCTAACTCAACCTTGCTCCTGCCTCCTCAAGAGCGCAATTAAAATGTGCACATCCTATGAGAGGGTTGTGAAACATGGCTGACAACAGCGAGCGAGAAACGATCAGGTGTCAGATCCACGTGTTTTTTTAAATCTTGTGACTGTGACTGTGACTGTGACGTCCAGGCTCGGTCGCCTTAAGCCCAACTAACCAAACCCTGGTGACCATTGGGAGTATTCCCCCTAAAGCAGCGGTTCCCAACTTGGGGTACGCGAAACTATTTGAATAATGGCGGGAAGAAATGTTAAATATGCCGGCGGTGTAAGACAAAAGATGAGTCAAAAGGTGTGAGATTTTAACTCGACGCTATGGCGAGGGGCGGTGCGGAGTTTTACTTCTATATCTGACCTTGGGAAAATGATTTATATCTCAAACACGCAACAGTTTTAATAATTAGTAATAAATTAATTAAATGTGTTAGTTTTTATTGTAACTTTTGATTTTTGAATGTAAAAATATATCCACTACTTACTTATTCACCTTATTATTAAATTGTTTTTTAATCCCATTTATTTTCAGCTGAAACAAATAAATTTGAAATAACTACTAATGTATTAAATAAACATTTTGCTAATATTAAGGGCACAGTCTATGGAAATGGGCTGCCAAGGGGTACACAAGCGATAAAAGGTTGGGAACCGCTGCCTTAAAGAGAAAAAATAACAAAAGTACCATCCGGGAATCGAACCCGGGACACCTAGACTCGTAGCCAGGTGCACTGACCGTTAAATCACGGGGTTGATTAGATCCACATTAACTTCAAGCAATTAACATATCAAACGCGGGAAAGCTGCCTTTACAGGGGCTGGAATGGTAGAAAGCTGACTTTACAGGGGATGGAATGGTAGAAAGCTGACTTTACAGGGGATGGAATGGTAGAAAGCTGACTTTAAGGGGCTGGAATGGTAGAAAGCTGACTTTAAGGGGCTGGAATGGTAGAAAGCTGACTTTACAGGGGATGGAATGGTAGAAAGCTGACTTTAAGGGGCTGGAATGGTAGAAAGCTGACTTTACAGGGGATGGAATGGTAGAAAGCTGACTTTAAGGGGCTGGAATGGTAGAAAGCTGACTTTACAGGGGATGGAATGGTAGAAAGCTGAATTTACAGGGACTGGAATAGTAGAAAGCTGACTTTAAGGGGCTGGAATGGTAGAAAGCTGACTTTAAGGGGCTGGAATGGTAGAAAGCTGACTTTAAGGGGCTGGAATGGTAGAAAGCTGACTTTAAGGGGCTGGAATGGTAGAAAGCTGAATTTACAGGGGCTGGAATGGTAGAAAGCTGACTTTAAGGGGCTGGAATGGTAGAAAGCTGACTTTACAGGGGATGGAATGGTAGAAAGCTGAATTTACAGGGACTGGAATAGTAGAAAGCTGAATTTACAGGGGATGGAATGGTAGAAAACTGACTTTACAGGGGATGGAATGGTAGAAAGCTGACTTTACAGGGGATGGAATGGTAGAAAACTGACTTTAAGGGGCTGGAATGGTAGAAAGCTAACTTTAAGGGGCTGGAATGGTAGAAAGCTGACTTTACAGGGGATGGAATGGTAGAAAGCTGAATTTACAGGGGCTGGAACAGTAGAAAGCTGACTTTACAGGGGATGGAATGGTAGAAAGCTGACTTTAAGGGGCTGGAATGGTAGAAAGCTGACTTTACAGGGGATGGAATGGTAGAAAGCTGACTTTACAAGGGCTGGAATGGTAGAAAGCTGAATTTACAAGGGCTGGAATGGTAGAAAGCTGACTTTACAGGGGATGGAATGGTAGAAAGCTGACTTTAAGGGGCTGGAATGGTAGAAAGCTGACTTTACAGGGGATGGAATGGTAGAAAGCTGACTTTACAGGGATGGAATGGTAGAAAGCTGAATTTAAAGGAACAGTAAAATAAAAAGTAAAACATGGTAAGAAATGTGTATCTTGCCGTTAGTAAAAATTAATCAAATAAGCTTCATGTGAACATACGTCAAATCATCTGATGTGCATAGATAATAGAACATTGTGGTATACCGACAAACTATCGTTGCGACAACTTAGCGTCGGTAGCTCATCTGCCCGTTGGAATGAGGGGCCAGGTTCGAGCCCTGATATGTGCAAAGATATTAGTTACCTGAGGAGGTTTTCCCTTGAGTGATTTTCCACTCTCCCTCCACGCAAATGCAGGTACAGTTCCTCTAAAATTATACCTTACTCAACTCTACCCCGTTACTGTATCACCCAAATGGGTTCTAAGACGAGAGAGTAAAAAAATTATAATTAAAATATTTATAAATATATGATTAAAAAATATATATATATAGGCATATACATACATTGTTAAAAATAAATAAATATATATATAGTTAAAAATATATATATATACATAGTTAAAAATAAATATATATACATAGTTAAAAATAAATATATATACATAGTTAAAAAGGTATATATATATATATATGTATTTATAGAAAAATATAATATATAAACACCATCACTTACTTCACGTGATAGTCTTCAAAGTGACCTGATGAGTCTTGTATGATCTGTGGTGGTGGTTCCCACGCGCCTCTCCTGTGTCTCGATGGACGCCACTGGTATCCTTCTACCACCGCCTTCCAGACCCGGCTGTTCCCGGTCCACTACAGACCACTGGCCCGTCTCTTCTACCTTTACACGGACATTGGTCCTTGGTACACCGCGAGGTGTCAAGTTTTGTTCGTCACGAGACGTTAGCGTTGTATCTAGTGCGCATGCGTCTATATCCTGGGAGGAGGAGGAGGGAACTCCATGGCCCGAGTTATACTGACCACTAGCGATGATAGTGCCGACATTTGCGGATAGGGAGTGTCATGCGGTCAGCACAAACAGCACTACGAACGTTAATCTCAGTTTTCTAGACCAGAGCTGATACTTATTTAATTAAGTAGCTCCTCGTGAGGCTGAGTTTAACCTGTTTCAGACTCAGTGCTTCACAGAAAATCTCTGGAAGCACCTGGGATCGAACCCGGTACCTCTAGATCTATATCCATAAACTCAAACCACAGAGACATTTAGAAAATACAAACATTTATAATTGCGGTTAACTTATATAACTATTAGTATTATTTTATAGGGTTAGATAATTCCTATCAAAAGTGTAGATCACATAGCTTTACGTATGAATACATTTAAAATCGTTCTAGTAACTTTTTTAAACTGTCAATAAAGTGAATCCCTATCAGGATCGCACTATTAAAAAAAGTTTTAAAAAAAGAAAACGAATAACGCACAAGAGAATATAAAAGTTACGGTTTAGACACCTTAGGTTTTATTGAGAAAATTCTGCCGCTTGCGAGGTTTAAGTGAACCGAAAATAGTGCTTGATACAAGATCTAAAGCTTGCCACATGCGCACATGATAAACTGCGAAAGATCACATTCTACTGTGGTTTGTGTTTTAGTGATTGACAATGTCGACTGGTTTCAACAATCGATTCAATATTTGACAGTCAATAGGAATAGGAACTTATTTTTCACAGGGTTTCTAGAGATTTTAAACTCATATAAATAGCCCTTCTCGCGTTGAAAACCTAGAACAACAACGATGTTATGAATAAAGAACATTTTAAAAATGGATGATAAAGTCAATTCCTCCTCTCGTATTCCTCAATCAACGAGCCACCAATGTCACAACATGACAGAGCGAAAACCATAAACAAAATGGCAGTCGTAGCTTCACCTTCCAATAGACGGACCTAGACGTTGCCGGTAATGTCACTCTAGTCGCAAGCTTTGGAACAAATCAACTTGTTGCACTCGGTGTATGTTTTGTATTCCCCAGCAGGTGATCTTGTCCAGCAGCTTCCACTGCGCACACATCCCGCGCAGCTTCTTCTCTGCCTATATAGCTTTTTTGTTCCCACTCATTGGACTGACTGGGCCGATGGAGCAGGGGGAAGAAGGTGTATGTGGGCTGTTCACCTCGTTTCTTGCGTCTGTGTTTTGAAACTAATCGTCATGCATAACTAATGGACATTATACAAAATACACTCTTTTTCTTTTCCAAATAAACAAGTTTTTGTAAAAAATAAAAAGTAGTACTAATCGATTTACACAGTAGCGATTAGTAGGACGTGTTTATAACGAAATGTTCCCCATTCTCCATTGAATATTAGGACTACTGCAACAAGTACAAAATGTCGATACTAAGAAAGAGGTTATAAATAGGTATGTTGATTCTTATGAGGTTTGTTTACAAGGGAGAACAGCCGTTGACTTGCCTCTATAGTTTGTTTACAAGGGAGAACAGCCGTTGATTGTCCTCTATAGGTTGTTTACAAGAGAGAACAGCCGTTGATTGGCCTCTATAGTTTGTTTACAAGAGAGAACAGCCATTGATTGTCTTCTATAGTTTGTTTACAAGAGAGAACAGCCATTGATTGTCTTCTATAGTTTGTTTACAAGAGAGAACAGCCATTGATTGTCTTCTATAGTTTGTTTACAAGGGAGAACAGCCATTGATTGTCTTCTATAGTTTGTTTACAAGGGAGAACAGCCGTTGATTGTCCACTATAGTTTGTTTACAAGGGAGAACAGCCGTTGATTGTCCTCTATAGTTTGTTTACAAGAGAGAACAGCCATTGATTGTCTTCTATAGTTTGTTTACAAGAGAGAACAGCCATTGATTGTCTTCTATAGTTTGTTTACAAGAGAGAACAGCCATTGATTGTCTTCTATAGTTTGTTTACAAGAGAGAACAGCCATTGATTGTCTTCTATAGTTTGTTTACAAGAGAGAACAGCCATTGATTGTCTTCTATAGTTTGTTTACAAGAGAGAACAGCCATTGATTGTCTTCTATAGTTTGTTTACAAGGGAGAACAGCCATTGATTGTCTTCTATAGTTTGTTTACAAGAGAGAACAGCCGTTGATTGTCTTCTATAGTTTGTTTACAAGAGAGAACAGCCATTGATTGTCTTCTATAGTTTGTTTACAAGAGAGAACAGCCATTGATTGTCTTCTATAGTTTGTTTACAAGAGAGAACAGCCATTGATTGTCTTCTATAGTTTGTTTACAAGAGAGAACAGCCATTGATTGTCTTCTATAGTTTGTTTACAAGGGAGGACAGCCGTTGATTGGCCTCTATAGTTTGTTTACAAGGGAGAACAGCCGTTGATTGTCCTCTATAGGTTGTTTACAAGAGAGAACAGCCATTGATTGTCTTCTATAGTTTGTTTACAAGAGAGAACAGCCATTGATTGTCTTCTATAGTTTGTTTACAAGAGAGAACAGCCGTTGATTGTCCTCTATAGTTTATTTACAAGGGAAGACAGCCGTTGATTGTCCTCTATAGTTTGTTTACAAGAGAGAACAGCCGTTGATTGTCTTCTATAGTTTGTTTACAAGAGAGAACAGCCATTGATTGTCTTCTATAGTTTGTTTACAAGAGAGAACAGCCATTGATTGTCTTCTATAGTTTGTTTACAAGAGAGAACAGCCATTGATTGTCTTCTATAGTTTGTTTACAAGGGAGAACAGCCGTTGATTGTCCTCTATAGGTTGTTTACAAGAGAGAACAGCCGTTGATTGTCCTCTATAGTTTGTTTACAAGAGAGAACAGCCATTGATTGTCTTCTATAGTTTGTTTACAAGAGAGAACAGCCATTGATTGTCTTCTATAGTTTGTTTACAAGAGAGAACAGCCATTGATTGTCTTCTATAGTTTGTTTACAAGGGAGGACAGCCGTTGATTGGCCTCTATAGTTTGTTTACAAGGGAGAACAGCCGTTGATTGTCCTCTATAGGTTGTTTACAAGAGAGAACAGCCATTGATTGTCTTCTATAGTTTGTTTACAAGAGAGAACAGCCATTGATTGTCTTCTATAGTTTGTTTACAAGAGAGAACAGCCATTGATTGTCTTCTATAGTTTGTTTACAAGGGAGGACAGCCGTTGATTGGCCTCTATAGTTTGTTTACAAGGGAGAACAGCCGTTGATTGTCCTCTATAGGTTGTTTACAAGAGAGAACAGCCGTTGATTGTCTTCTATAGTTTGTTTACAAGAGAGAACAGCCATTGATTGTCTTCTATAGTTTATTTACAAGATAGGACAGCCGTTGAGTCACTAATGATAAGGAATATCACGTGCGAGCCGCCATCATCCTTTACGACAATAATTATTGTCCCCGGTGGCGTGCGCTTGATCACAGGGAGGGTAATTATTGCTACTGTAATGACGACTGTAGCGCTTTCGTGTTAAACGTAGGTACTACCACTGTGTCACCTTGTTCAAGAGTGTCGCAAGTCAACATGATCAACGTTACGGGGATAATTCTCCGATAATTGAAATGGTAGCGCTGGACCTTTTATTTTTCTAAATAGTTTTCACTCTCCCTCCACGCAAATGCGGGTACATTTCCTGTAAAATTCTACTTTACTCTTTCCTTTTTTAAAAAATTAGTACCGCGTCTTACTATCTGTTCAGATTATACGTGTGTGTACTAATTACGCTAATGTGTTGGTTTGAGGAAGATTGAATTTAGAGGACGTGTACCCGCATTTGTGTGGAGAGAGTAGAAAAAATCATTTTGTAAAAAAAATTCCATACACCCGACAAGCATTCGAACCCCAATCTACCTACCGTTGGCAGTCTAGTCTATTAGGAGAGTGATGCCTTAGACCGTGCGACCACCGAAGCAGGTATTCTTATTCTACCAGCGTGATTGGTGAGATAGTATAGCCGGAACGAGTAAGACACGATTAAAAAAATGTTTATTATAGTTTGTACGTTCTAGCGCTAGAGTGTTCTACTGGTTTACTCTAGGAAACAGGATGAAACAGATGAATCTTACAAAACCGCGCCAACATGCCGGTCTGTCGAAAGATAAGTTTGCAAAGGCCGAGTCTTCAACGGGAACAAACGGTCCGAGCAGGCAGGCGTGTCAACCGCTCGTCCAGTCGGATTTGTTCGTCTCTTGCACCACTCTTGCACCAAGCTTCGGGACCACTCAAGTGTGCAGTTGAATTGTGGGAAACGCTCTGGGCTTTCTTTCCCCCCAAAAAAGCAGGGTTTTTCTTTTTCGTGCAAGATAAACAGCTAGTTGGGGGAGGGGGTTTCTTTCTGTCACCGGGGATTTTAAGGAAGGGGAGGGGGTAGTAATTAGTCAATTATGTGACAATTTACTTAACATTACATAGTTTCGACGTCAGATGCGTTTCCGGTGATTCCAAGAACTTTTATATAGAAAATATAATAGTAATAATATGACTAGAGTGTCTACCGAATTATGTAAACCATATTTCATGACTTTTTAATGACCTATGTATATAAATAATAGGCCTAATGACCAAAAAATGCTTTAAATAATATTTTAATCCATCTCCTCAGACTGAGATTTTCATTAAAATTCCATTGAATTCTGATTTTTAGGATTTTCTCAATTTATCACTGGGAACTGGGGTGTAGTCGTAAATTTAAAATAGTTTTGAGGGGAAAAAAAATTAAAAATATATACTATTATTACCTTAACAATAAACTAGGCTCACAAAAATTCATGACCTGCTGAAAACTTATTTAATGACTTTTTGATAACTTTCATGACGAAAATCTCATTCAATGACTTTATTTTATTATTTCCATGGCTGAAAGACACACTCTAATAGTAGACTTAGTAATAATAATTATTGTGACTACACAAAAAATTATTTTGTCCGCCCTTTTGCCAGTTTTGATAGTTTTTGATAAGGATGGATCAGGAAATGATTGTCAGCTTAGTCTAAATGGAAGGATGGATGGTGAAATCGACAGACGGGTGAAAGCATCTTGGAGAGTAGTCGGATGTAAGTGGACTATTGTAAAGAATGAGGAAGTATCGAAAGAGGAAAAGATGGAAGTATATAAAAGTGTGTTAACACTAACATTGTTTTATGGATGTGAAGAGTGGGTTTGTCTTGAGAAACACAAGAGCAAGAAGAATGTGGTTGCAATAAGATATCTAAGAAATGTATGTGGGAAAACTCGTATGGACAGTCGGTGATAAATGGGTGCTGAAGGAGTGAGGTTTGAAAGGGAATCCAATAGATCAATGTGAAAGAAGCGTCTTACGTTGATTTGGGAATGTCGAGAGGATGAGTGTGGATCGAGTGACAAAGCAAATATATGAAGGTAGAGTGTGTGGAACAAAAGGATGGGATGTTGTATACATATGTGTGAAAAAGAGAAACATTAAGAGTTTTAATAATAAAAGAGCGTGTATGACTCGGTGTATGGATGTTGTTGAAGAGAAGGGAGTATACAAGGATAGGGAAGTGTGGAGAAAGTTAGTGAGGATGGATTAAGTATGGAGTTGTTGTTTTTGAGCCGTAAGGGAACGGCGAGATTAGGGATGTTTGGTTCTTCAGAGTAATTTATAAAACAACATCTATGGTCACATGGACAAAGGCGTTAATCTCGACTTGTCTAATTTGCTGGCTGGAGCTTTGGGTACGGATCCAGTAACTTGGTTCATTGAGGTGATATTTTATTAAATGATTATTCCACTCTCTCTCTCTCTCTCTCTCTCTCTCTCTCTCTCTCCTCTCTCTCTCTCTCTCTCTCTCCACGCAAATGTGAGTGTATATTTCTCCGAGGTAAATTTCGAAATTTCATATTTTGAGCCTAGTTTTTTTTTATTCGCGAATTAAATTTCGAGTAAAGCTAAGTCATTTTTCTTTATCTAAGAGATTACAGAATTAAAGCAAGCTAAATTAAGATTCGGATGGACACCTACTATATAAGAACGATAAAGTTGTGCCCGCCATTGCTTAAAAAATATGCATAGTAACAACATGCGGTTTTTTGCATTGCATTTAACTTGTAAATTTAAAATGAACTATATTAATAAAAAAAGTTACAAGTTACTATTTACTTTTTGCAATAAGACGTAATTTCAATTAAATTTAAATGAAATAAAACATGAAATACAAGAATATAGTTTTGAATTTATCATATTATTATAGAGAATAAGATAATGTTCTATCATACACGACATATATTTATAGTACAATAACGGGTACAAAATTTGTTATTTTCAAATTAAATCATGTCTAAACTGTTGAAAAAGTTCAGCAGCTTCTTGGTAGAGTGCTCTGTCTTCGGAAGCACCTCTCCCTCTCCTCCCCAAACCCCCTTTTGGCATTCTCTTTCTTACCATCTTTTTTTCCCCATGTAAACCCCGCTACTCCCCCTTCCATCGAACTATTTATATCCTGTTCAGTCAGGTAAAACCCTTGACTGGACACTAATTGTCTGCCACCTCCAAACCTGAGCTATTGAGAATGTTCCCTATGATGTATTTGTATGATCTAGGTTAAAAGTTTTTATAGAGTAAACTTGATTATGTTTACCTTATAAATAATTTGCATAAACAGTGTTTCCTTGATTATATAAAACCTATTTGTATAACGTTGGTTTTGTAAGAAGAAAGAGGTGAAAAGGATTTCTCTAAATAGTTTTATTCATGTTTTATAGACGAACAAGAACTTTTCCCACTTATAGCAGACTTAATTTTGAAGATATTAAGATTCAGTGGCGCATCCAGGAGTTTACTTAGGGGAGGGTGCGTATGTGTGTCATAGCTATTATTTATATCCCCTGAAAATATTCATTAAATTATTTTAGTTTAATACATCTTTTATTTTAGAGTAATTACACACACACGCGTATATACAGGTTGTTAAAAAAAGGGGTTCAGAAATTATGGATCTTGTTGTACACATTAACATGTGTGGAATGATTTTAATGATGTTACATGACCTCTAGTTGTGCCAATACGTCAGTAAACTCAAATAATAATTATAATACAAATAAAAGTGTCTTGGAAACTCTAGGTCTACAAACCTACTCACATAGAGGTAAAGGTAATTTTGTATTTTAGTAATAAAAAATAAATGGTACGGTGCACCACACAGACTTCCTTTTGCTTTTATCTTGAAATATACATTTACTAAAAACTCGTTAGGATTTGTGAAATGAAATAATATACACTGTTACTTACTCTATGCAAGGGTGGCTCAAGGGCCGTGCGAACCGGGCGGCTAACTTCTAACCTAACGTAGCCTGGGCGTGATATGAAAATAGTCCCTAAACCTAACAACTCCAAACATAACGTAGACAGGGGGTGATAGGGGAGTTGCTAAGCTTAACAATCATTCAATTTTTTATACTAACATGAAATTTTACACATTTCTTTAAATTTGTGGTTAGTAAAATAGAATCTAATGTCACTCTTAAAAAGATATTTTATATTTTCCAGCTTAAAATAATGGCACCATTAAACTTTTTTTTTTTGCAATTATAACACAAACCATTCATAATGTCAAAGTGTTTGTTAAACTTATAATAAAAAATAGAGGATGACATTGTCTACAAAACAGGTTCTTATAGTTTTATTTGTAATCCTAACAGTTTTTGTACAATCTCGAAGTGAAACGTTTAACGTATGTTTAACATTTGTGGAGTTTCCCTTTCACATTTTTTCCTATCACGCCCAGGCTACGTTATTATTTTATTATGGACTATTTTCATATTTTCCGAGAGTACAATCACCATGAGAAATGTGATAGCTGGCAGCTAGCAGAAGATTTAAGAACTGTCAAAATAAAAACCAAATTAAAAATAAAATTGTTTTTGTGAAAGTTTTGACTGCCAAAAATGCCAATAAATCAACATAGTATTATGGCCATTGCAGATAATATGGTTTGGCAAATGGATACATGAGATTTGATTTGCTAACTTTTGCTAGCTGTTAGTTACCTAGACTCCCATGGTGAATGGATTATATTATCCACCGGTTACGTAAATAGGTGCCAAAAAGCAATACCGCCTGGGTGCGAAATTTACCTCAGGCCGCCTCTGACTCTATGGCTTTAGGATCAAGGAGCACTGTTACAGAAAAAATGAGGAAAAAAGAAACATCTTTGTCAACTAAAGAGCATAAGAATCAAATTTATTTTCAAAAGCCTGTATTAAAAACAGTGGTGTAGTCGTAAATTTAGCAGTGCCGGAACGCAAGGTCGTAGCAACCCCAAAGTTGAAGTGGGGTTTTGGGACCCCCAACCACCGTAGACGAAAGAATTGCACAAACATAATTGCATCTAAAATCTATTTGGAGCATCTTTTAATGATTACTAAAGCAGAAACTTACTTAACGCACTTCCCCTAAAATTCCAGGAATTCGCATAGAGCACTGTTAATTTCATCAGAATTTATTGATTAATAGTATGAAAAAAGTTTTAACATAATATTGATATAAAATCAATTAGTTAACTTGAAATTGCAAAGTATAAAACTTTACTAAACATTAAAAAAAAATATTTTGCCACGAAAAGCCGTGCCAGAACGGCGTTCACCAGGGATCCCACTCCACTACATCCCTGATTAAAAAGTATATATATATATATATATTTGTTTATAGCTCAAAATTTATTGGTTTTATAAAAAAAAATATTTTTACATTTCATAGTATACTACAACTTTAAAATAATAAGATATTACGAGTCTCAAATAGTTACGGAGAAATGATGAAAATTTGAAAATCTGTCCTATGTAAAGTACCCTCAAAGTCATGTTCATGAGAAAATGAAAATGTCCATCTTGTTTATAATGATAAACTATGTTTAGATATCAAATTTAATCAAAACCATTAGAGTGAATTTCGATAAAATAGATTTATCTCTTTTTGCCTTTCAATAAACTAGCCTTAAATTTAGGGTTAGATATCTAATTTCAAAAATCCCTCGGGGACGGGGGGGGTGGGGGGGGCTTATTTAAACCCCAGATACAAAGTTGTAGCCCAAACGGTAAGATGGTTTCGGTTCTAGCCCAAACTAAGCTACAAACAGTCAGATGGCCTTGCGGAAACAACTTTTTGTTTCAGGGGGCTATGAAACGTCAACATTTTTCAAAATCTCGGTTTCGAATTTTTGACGATCACAATATTTTCACTCCAAGGTGTCGAGACAAAGTAAATATTAGTTTACAAAGTTTAGTTACCCACAGCCGTTGCTTGCCGTTGGTTTGATCGCCATTGATGGGGAGGTCATGGTTCGAATCTCATCTGCGTGAACTGGAGATGGTTTTACCGTTAAATGTATATATATATCTTTAACGGTTTTCCACAAGTGATATATCACTCTGGTTTTCCCATCTTTACTCCATGCAAATGCGGGTTCACTTCCTCTTAGCTACCTTCCTCATCTCTACCAATCAGATTAAGCCGTTAATAACATGTGTTCTGAACGTAGCAATAAAAAATAAAAGACTTGGTTTTGGACGGGTTATAATCATATTATAGTAATAAATTAATAATTTTAAATGGAAACATGGTTTAGTGAGCTTTATTTAATTTTGATTTTTTTAAGATCATGAAATACAATGTTCTTGTTAGTAGGGTGTTCGAAAAAATTTAACAATAGGGCCTATTTGTAAAGTGAAGTAGGCGTATAGTACGTAAATTATATTTAATTGAAATAAAATTTTAAAAATTACAATTTTTCACTACCTTTGGCCACCTTTTTCTAACTCATTAATTTTTTTAAAGATATTTCAAATTTTTTTTATCAGGCAATCACCTGGAAGAAAGTATGGTTTTCACTTTGGTTTTTATATCTTCTGTACAAACAAATTGTGGTGCACTTATTTTAATTCTAACCTCCTTATATCATGTTTTTAAATAATTAGCGTAAGTAGTGACCGTTAAAACTATGTCATTGAAAAAAACAAAAAGAAATGGCTATATATTTTTTAGTATAGGGAAGAAAATATATATTTATATATTCCTACAGTAATAGATAAACTAAATAAAAATGTAACAATTTACTGTAGATAATGATTTCCCAAGGTAGCTCAGAAACATTATACTTTGACAGGGATTCGAGCCCTAGTCCTATGACTTTGGACGTCATTCTACAGACCCCGAGATATCGGCTAAAAACCCGGCATCATGGAAATAATAACGGGGATAGATTGTCTTTTGTTGAGTAGCAAGTAACAAAAGTTGAAAGGATTGGTGCTTGGGGGGGGGGGGGGGGTCTGTCTGTGGAATGTAAGGACACTCTGAAAAGGGGTTAAAATAGAGGGGGTGAGAGGGGTCGGTGAGGTGACTGCCATAACTACAGCAGCGCACCTCTAGTGAGGTGATAATACATGGAACTACTTGGACGAGAGATTTGCAAAACTTGGAGATGTCCATCCGAATCTTAACTTTCATCAGATTTGTTGATTACAAAATAAATGTAATGTTTTAACAATTTGTCTTCAAACAAATTATTATTATTATTATTATTAATATTATTATTATTTTTAGCACCACGTCTTACTACCCATTCGGGTTATACGCCCTTACACTAATGTGTAATGGTAGGGTGATTGTGAGATGAAATGGAGGACCTACAGTTTAACGTGGGATCCGAACCACGGTGGAGGCCTGGCATTCCACACATTCACAAGTTGTGATTAATACACGTCTTGTCAGAGGTGAAGGAAGGGTTTGGCAATCAGATAAATCTGTGCCGGTACCGAGGATTGAACCCCGGACCCTCAGCACAGAAGTCTGACACCTTACCCCTAGACTACCAGGTCACCATTCAAATAAGTTCTTTATAATTTGGAGTTTATTATGCTTTTGGGTCACTTATTTCTAAAGAGTTTGATATTTTTACAATTCATTGTGGAAATTTACTTTCCAGAGGATACATAAATCAGTAATGTCGGGATCATGATCAACTTAACGCCAACGTAACGTAACGTTCGCATAAAGAAGCACAGTGTACTCACGTGACTTAACGTAACGACCTGATCAAAACAAAGACAATGGATTTAGAGCTTTTGAAAACAAATCGTCCACTCAAATGAAACCCAAAGCATTTAGGGGGGGATTAGTTTACAAGTAGGCCTACTTACAATAGGAGCTTTACTGGATGTATAAAATAAAATGTAACAAGAAGCTACGACGTTTTAAAGTCAGCGAGACACAAATAAATTATATGAAGTCATCTGCACACTAAATCAAACAAATGAAGTACTAAATAGCTCTGTTGACATCAGGCGTGATCTCACGGTTTAACTGGTAGGTATTCAATGTTTTACGACCATATCGTTTTTACCACTCCTGCTATCGCGGATGGTTACGAGCATTTAATGACCAAGACAATACCATACCTCAGTTCGGTAACACTTTCCTCGACCAAACTAATAACTTGGTATCAAACCATGAACTGAGAATTGTGTACCAATTTCAAAACATGACTCCTTACGTTAGATTTAAACGAGCATAGCTCCGTAGTCACATGATTTTAAGAGTTAAATTTAGATTAAAACGTACAGCAATTTACTAGCTAGAAATATATGACAGTAAGTAGGTACTTAAGAAACTGTTTAGTTATTGATAAAAGAAATATCGTTTATGATTTACTCTTCACTCTTACATACGATGGGTGCTATTTGTAACAATACTCCTTCGTTGAGCGTTACGAATACTAATAACTTTTCCATACGATGATTCAGCGTGTAGATAGTTTATTTTTACAAATTTTAAATTACAGTTGAACCAGTTTTGTCAAACATGTAAACAGTATACATACTATACATTAAATATACACAGTATGCACATATATTCGTACATAGTGTTACAATCGTTCGAAACACGTCTACTCGATTCGACATTTAAGCAAATAAGTCTTTACAAAACTAGCGTCTTGCTAAGCTTGGGTCTGTCTACCCCGTAGATATTTAACTCTCGAACCCTGATCACTACTTAATTTATTTCCATCGACCAATGGGGTTATTCTTTCTCAGCGCGAAAACTAAAAATAGACACGGCTTTACTCTGCACCTGTTCTTAAATAATACGTAATACAACCCGGAAATAATCCATGCTTCTAGCATGTGCAGCTAAACGAAAGAAAAATAGAAAAATAGAAAAATGGCTGTCGTTTAGAAAAGATGAGTTTAATTTAAATTAACTGAAAAGAAGAATTATGAAAATGTTTACTTTCAAATATGATTTAAGTATTAATACAGATGGAAAAATCAATATCATTACAATGTGCCCACCGAGACCTCCCCCCCCCTTAAATTATTGTCTGGCTACGGCCTTGCGTCAAGTAAACGTTAACTGCATCGTGATGACTTCCATCTAAAACACTTAAACATCAAGTTGTTCATGATTCCGGAATAAAGGGAAGCTAATAAAGACTAATATTATATCTTATTTTTTGTGTCCATTCACTTGACGAGTATGTTGTTAAAACAAATCGTTAGTGATAGCGCATCAATGTGACACTCAGCGTCCACATAATGGGAGAAACAATTTTATTTTGTGCTGGACTTAGGCTTGGTTCACGATCGAAACATTAAGAATTAAGACGTGAACTATACATACATTAGTCTGGCTTTAGACTCGTGCATAACGCATAACTAATAACGGAAATGTTCACAAGTTACAGTGCATTACCCGACTAACGTGAAAATAAATCAATGTGCTTTTGCTTATTAATCTTTCAAGCAAAAACCACTGCTCTAAATGTGCTGAAATTTCGCGTGGAAATAGCTCGAACATCCTGTTATCACAATTCACAATGAAAACAATATAGTGATTAAACTGCGACTCAAAATTAATTTTCCTTCATTCGTTTGAGGAATTCAACGTGAACTTTCTGAACCAACTGATTCTATCAGGACAAGACTTATAACTAACTTGAATCTAGAACAGACACACACACCCCACCCCGGTCGTTAATTCATCACTGTGAAAAGGGTAAACTCACATTTAATTTAATGATAAATTTTCAGCCATGCCAGGAATTGAACCCTGGGCCATTAGCTCGCGACAAAAGGCGATGCTCCTTTCATTTATGTCTCGCGACAAAACATGAAAGGCATTTCGAACTGCGCGTGAGCCAGGTCCCGAATAACATGGATTTTAGGCCATGTTACTATTTAAATTATTTTGAAAAACTGAGTTCAACTACACAACTATTAATGTATCATTTTTTTTTAATTTACCAGGCGAACCCAGTATTATTACTGGTTGCACGTCAAAAAGCTGTGAGAATAGTCATACAAGAATGGCTACGTCATTTTCCTCATTAGCCGTCATGTCACCCAACTGCACAGATTCACTATTTTTTTTAAGAACCAACAAAAGACGAGCTCAACTCTTTGATGGCTCAACAACAAATGGCGGGAAATCAAACAATTATTATAACTTGTTGCGAGTCAGAATGTATCAGACGTCTCTACACCAAATGCAACAGGATGCGACATTTTGCCTCGAAACAAATTGTTGCAAAGTCATATAGTACATTCACGACCTTAGTTTACACGGATTAAAGCTCAAAAAGTTACTAGAAATAGTTCCTTATGTATTCCTACACTAACAGCCGACATCCATCACTTTGGTCCACTGTAATGAAAACATATGTTAATGCATCAATGATACAGTTAACCACAGTAATTTAAAGAAAGATTATTAATATATTTATTTGAGATCAGGCATAAAGCTTATTTATCGTTTTGTTCCACTTAAAAAAATTATTATTCACAGCACTTTCACAAAAGTTTTAACGAATATAGCTTCAAAATGTTGACTGATGAATTTAAACCGTGTGATTGAACGTGAGGGAAATAAGTTCTGTAGCGTCCCAGACGAGGAGGCCACAAAATAATACTAAGTAAAATACAAAAGGGTAAATAACAACAACAAGAGTGAGTGCACATAGTTCAAGACTAAGAAATGTTCCGTAGAGAAACATTACGCGTCTAATCTCGCCACTCCCCTGTTATGAGAGTATCAAAATATATGGGAGTCGTCTATCACTAGAGAGCCTTAAATGCTCACCTTCCTAACCACTGAAAAAATTAGATAAATTACATTAACTACCAAAAACCTAGACATGTGATGGTATTAATTAGTTAAAAATAAAAATTAGTCATGTTGAACCAAATTTATTTGGATAGACAATCCGAAGTTTAACAATTCAAAAAGTACTAATTATTGTTGTTATAACAATTATATGTACATTTTGTACAAGTGCTTTGGACTTAACATTGAAAATTAGCCCACATAACGGATCTGGCAGAAATGATATTCTGCCAACAATAAAGTACAATTAGAGTAATATTTTTCTTTACAAGTAACATAAATGTACGGTTATATATATATACTAATAGAATAATAGTAAATATGGACAATACAATCGGTCTAAAAATTATTTACCCTATCAATCCTGATTTGGTTCAATCAGCGCTGGCGTGTTGTATTGCGACAACATTGACTCTAAAGTCTAAAAGGTAAATATTTCTCAAGATGAAATACATTAATAGGTTGCGTTAATAACCCCAAGAAATCTAAGTATTACATCACAAGACCTAATTTAGTATAAACATAACAGAAATGTACATAGTTCCCTAACTAAACAATTTGTATAAATTATAAATCGTGACTACGCCCATTTCGCCCTGGCGCGTTGTAAAAAGACAACATTTGGCTTATAAGTCCGATACCACAATATGAAGCATAATTAATTTAGAGTTCCACGTAATTAATACAAATAAATCATTACACCTCAACCGTGACAGACGCCATTACAAGTTAATTGCCAGACTTCGTATAATATTAATTTTTAAGTTAACAAAAAAATTAAGCCAAAAAGGAATTTTGAAATAATAAAAAAATATATAAAAAAAAAGATGTTAAATTAGCCGAGATAGAATTTGGGTTCTTACATTTTCAAACGCAGGAAGCCGAAGCTTGTACTAGTCCTAATCCAGCTCTGTCCCAATTGTGAGGTTTATTGGGTCAGACACAAATATATATACAGATACAACAAAGAGGAGGGGCATGATGGGTAAGCAAGAGGGGAAAGATTCTGGAATATCAAAGGAACAATGTTATGCGCATTTCTACGTGCCTCGGAAGACCGGTGGTTTTTTCTGGCACAATCTAGAAGAGAATAACTATAACTGCGCATGTCCAGCCCACATGTGGGGTTCGCTAAATCGCCGTTCAATTCGCTCCGCCAGTGTACATTTTCTCTCGGGTGAAGGAAGGTGTGCATAGCAGAAGTTAGGTCGCTCTTCCACGTCGCCTCCAATCACGGACAAATGGGGTAAGGTTCAACCATCGATATAGCAGTTGTGTATTTTATTGACCATCCGATGCTACAGTTCTTTACAATGATGCACCCAGGCAGTGGATAAAAATCTTTTATTCGGTTAAATATTTCCAAACACTCCAAATAATCATAAAATAATTTAGTATACCAGTAGGTATATAAAAAATGACAAGTATATCCTCTTTTCTAAGTAAAAACGATGCCTGTATTAAAAGGTATTAATATATGCACTATATTACACATTACAGATAACATTCCAAAACGAAGAATAAATACTTTTAATTATCTTTAAAATATTGTTTCAGATTGGGTAAAAAGAAATAGTGTGAGAAAACTTAAGTTTACGTTATTTAAAATGTAAAATATAATATGTAATTAAAAAACTTAACAAAACAGTGCTCTTGTACAAGTGTTGGCAACCCAAAATCTAAACATATGATTTATGAACTGTCATTATTCAGGTAAAAACCTATCATGAACAGACCCTATGTTAAATTTGGTGTGTGGCCAGTCTTAAACTTACGCTGCCTAAATTTCTGTTGAACGTGAACCTAGCTTCAAACTTGTTGAAATCGGTAAGACATTATCCATTAGTAAACCTATATCTGCCACGACCCGAGCCAATCCATTTGTGCCAATTAAATATCCGTTAAAGCGTATAATGTCTTTCTTCTGTTACGATATTGATCTTACCAAGGGATTGTTTTGTCTTCATTACTCAAGAGAATGTTGAGTGACCAGCGTCCTAACGCCAATTTGGTGATATCATACTGTTGACGGTTTTATCATACTTTGCCAAGCTAAAAAGATGTAAAGTAAAAACTACAGAAGGATTCTTTAGAAAGAAACCATTGGAATACAAACACGATGATAACATTTTACTAATATTTTATTGTTAGATTATAGGTATGATAATATCTATCACAAGTGATGGCTTTAGAACACATGACTTGACGTATGAATATGTGAAAGTATATCTAGTTAAGCTGTTCTGTTTCATATAATAATTGAACTTGATTTGAGCAAAGAAAATAGTAATACCTCGCCAGCTTGAGCGCAAAGTTTGATCGGGAGCCAGTTTTTCTCAGTCTAGGTACGAGTATGAAGGTTGTATTTGTCTTGACGGGTTTAGTCCTCGTCGGAGGTTACACTCTAGAGGAGAGTGTCTTCAAGCTCGTGGATACAATCAGACGTCAGAGATGCTGCGAGTCGCCTCATCTGGGACTGGCGCATTTTGCCGACCCGCAGTACAGACGGGACATTGTCTCACAGCGGGCGTCGTCGCCAGGGATCTGCTGAAGACTTATCTGGAAGACACGCGCCGAGGGGTATACCCCTCGACTATCTCGTCAGACAGGTACACGCGTTGCAGACGATCGACGTGACCTTGACGCCGACTGAACCGGGGGTAAACTAAACGTAAAAGGTGATAGTGTCACCATCGGCATGTACGTCTGTTCCTAGACATACGTCCAGGGAAGGTGTCGAGTCCCTTAAGGAACGCTCTCGCCGCTAGGAACGTCAAGTTCCTTTGGAAAGTGAGGGCCTGTTTCTTGGTGGTGTTGTCGGGCGAATCTTCGAGAGAGGTGGTAGAAAAGTCAGCGGAGATGTCCTTGAAAGAGTTGAAGACCTTCGGGATCTCCCGAGTCGTCATCATGAGGTTGAACCGCGGAGATAGAACAGAACATGGTGGAGGGGACTTTATAGACGTTTACAGAGGGGTGACCCAGATGGGTCCATGGGTACAGATGCGGGGAAATAGAGGTGTGGCGATGATCAACAGATGGTCCATCGATAGGGACGTCTTCCTCGAAGGGCGTGACGTTTTCCCGAAAGATACCCATCGGCCCTGAAGGGCTGTCACATGACAGTGTCAGTTTACCCGAGCGAGCCCTACGCCTTCAGACCTGAAGAGTCGCCAGACCGGGTCCTGCGGTACACCAAGGGGATTGAGGTGCAGGTGTTGTGGGCCTGGCGGAGACCCTGAACTTCGAGGTCCGTTCCAGACTCTTAAGGCATCAGGTTCGGGCTGGGGGATTCAGCTACCCGACGGCACCTACGACGGGATCCTCGGCCACGTCCTCAAAGGACGGTCGGACTTGGCGTTCGGCACCATGTTGCTCAGTATAGATAAGATCACCACTTTGATTACACGTTCCCCTACGCCACCGACGAGTTAATATGGTTCGTCCCCAAGGCGGACCTTTCCCCAGATGGATGAGCCTCTACCGCATATTCTCCTCCAGACTCTGGCTCAGCGTCCTGCTCGGATACGTCGCTAACTCCTACGTCTTCTACCTGTTCCTGAACGGGAGACTGGGCGCCACCACGACGGGGACGAGGAAGACCCTTTCCGAGTGCTTCTTCGCCTTTTGGTCGGTGATCCTGGGTACAGCTCTTCCTTACAACCTAAAGATACAATTCACAGGGCCATCTTTTCCTCTGGGTGTACTTCTGCTTCATCGTGAACGCCTCGTACCAGTCTTTCCTCATCGGCGTCCTGACAAACCCCGGGTCCAGCACCAGATTTCCACGGTCACGAGATGCTCGAGTCCGGGATAGGGTATGGGTACTACCCCTCCTTGGATTCGATATACCAGGACGACCCCGACCCACGCTCCGTCGAGATCCTGAAGAACCGAGAGTCGTGCCTCAACATCTCTTACTGCGTTGGAAGATTGTCATGTCCAAGGACTTCGCGTTCCATCGGCGCGTACAAGCCGAATGCACTACATGATCATGTCCAAGGTGCTGACGAGTTCAGAGAACCCCTGGTCATGCCGTTGCGGGAGAAGGT
This sequence comes from Timema podura, assembly GCA_033556935.1. NCBI lineage: Eukaryota > Metazoa > Arthropoda > Insecta > Phasmatodea > Timematidae > Timema > Timema podura. The sequence continues at coordinate 5,521,572 of JAVRXN010000014.1, read as the reverse complement.
GAAGAACGTCTACCTGAGCATGTACCTGGCCAAGGGCGCGCCTTTCCTCGCCGGTTTTGACCGGTCATAGCCACGCGTGGTGGAAGGGGCCTCTTAGACAAGTGGTACGGGGACATCATGAGGGAGCTGGTGGTGGCAAGAGGGCCCCTTCCTCCTCACGGGGACTGTCATACTCACCCTGGACCACTTACAAGGGGCCTTCTGTCTCCTAGCCGCGGGGCTGAGTGGGGCCCTACTCGTGTTCCTTAGGGAGGTCTGCCCTCTGATCAGGGACCATATGAGACCGGTTAATTACTAATTACACTAGTGTGTTAGTGATGAGGAAGTTAAAATGTGGATAAGTGTACCCGCATTTGTGTGAAGAGTGTGTATAACCATCTAGGGAAAATACACCCTCATTACATTCAAGTGGTATTCAAACCTCAAGCCCCCCCAGCCAAGTCTATTGTAAGAGTGACGCCTTGGACAAGTTGACCAGTGAAACAGGTGCAATCGGAGTGTTGTCAACCGATCGGAAGGACAAAAACTACCATAGAGTTGTGTTTCATAAACAAAGATGGCGATTGGATTGGATTTGATAAATAGCTGAGTTCAGACGTCTTAAGAGCCTGTCTCACTTCACGAATGACGAATAATATATTTTCGTAACACCGTCTCTTGGTGAGATGTAATGTTCTTTTTTCCTCATTATGGTTCTGTAACAATGTATATTATTTTGTCTCACAAATCTTATGAGCAACAAGTATGTCTTAGACAAAGGAGTAAGAAAGTCTGTGTGCTGCACCGTAACACTTTTTTTTTTTAAATTGAGGTCATTGAGATTATGTAACCATATTTTAAAAAAAATACAAACCAAATTGAAAAAATAATTATATCAAAATAAAAAAATAACTTATTCCAATTTTGTTGTTTCAAAATGATAAAATTGCATTTCAATACATCTTCTGGTTCGAGCACGAGTACTCGGTTAGTTCGTCTGTGAGGCAGCCTCTTATAAGAAACAGAGCCGATCCATTGTTCCCAACATGATTAATAATATACCACATTCAGGAAAATATAAATGGTTTTAATGTCTGTATAAACAGATGACAGATAGACATAAAATTAACAAAACAGCATTTTAGCACCATAACTATCACTAGGGCCAGCCAAACCTTATAAATAGCATTTTTTTTAAAATAAAAATAAAAGATGCAAGTAGTTACCATTTTTAAAAGACTACCTACATGATGATTACAATTTCTTTGTTTTATTAATTTAAATTTTCTACTGTAAACACAAGTACTAAATCATTTTTTTAAATCCAGTGGTTTTTTTAAGTGCTTACCACGGCCGATTGAGTAGTTAGCAATTGGGGCAGCTCCGACCAAAGGTGTAGGAAGGGACGTATGGGCTGCCTCTTAAAGAAAATCAATCGATACCGCCCAATCCCCCGACCTAGGTTTCATTCTATCGGAACTCATCAGGGAGTATGGTGAAACGTGCAACGCAACATCCTAAGAGAGAAAAAAAAAACTAGAATTGTTCAAATACTATTTTTAATGACTCTGAATCTCAACTCCAATTCTTAAATTTTCTTTAGAATTTATAATTCTATTTTTAATCTTCAAACCTTACTAAATGTACACAAAAGTTTTTCATGTATATCAAATCATAAACAACAAATATAAAAATATTTTACGTGCTTTTTCTGAACCAACTGATTATATTAGCACACAAGAATTCTATGAGTGAGAGCGAAAGGTCCTACCAATTTTCCTGGGAAAGGTATTTTCCCTGAAAGTGTTCTTCTACACACAATAATCGACACGTGACCGACTGCTTTACTTTCCTTTTAAATAGAGTTGGGCAACACATTTTTATCGCTCAAGAAATATCAGTTAACCACGGCACAGAAAATCTCTCGAAGCGCCTGGGATCGAACCCGGTACCTCTGGATCTATAGCCAGAAACTCTAACCACAGAGACATTTAGAAAATACAAACATTTATAATTGCTGTTAGCTTGTATAGCTATTAGTATTATTGTATAAGGCATGATCATTTCTATCAAAACTGTAGATCACATAGCTTTATGAATGAATACATTTAAAATCGTTCTAGTGATTTTTTAAACTGTCAATAAAGTGAATCCCTATCAGAATCGCACTGTTAAAAAAGTTTTAAAAAAAGAACGAATAAGGCGCAAGACAATATAAAAGTTCCGGTTTAGACACCTTGGGTTTTATTGAGAAAATTGTGCCACTTGCGAGGTTAAAGTGAACCGAAAATAGTGCTTGATACAAGATCTAAAGCATGTCACATTTAATAAAGGGAAAGTCAAATGGCGTTTATATTCTTGTCTACTAGTGGCGCATGCGCACATGATAGACTATGAAACATCACATTCTACTTGTGACTCGTGTTTTAGTGATTGACAATGTCGACACGTTTCAACAATCGATTCAATATTTGACGGTCAATAGGAATAGGAACTTATTTCTCACAGGGTTCTAGAGATTTTAAACTCATCATAGATGCGGTCCCAGATATAAATAGCCCTTCTCGCGTTGAAAACCTAGAACAGCAACGATGTTATGAATTAAGAACAGTTTAAAAATGGATGATATAGTCAATTCCTCCTCTCGTATTCCTCAAGCAACGAGCCACCAATGTCACAACATTACAGAGTGAAAAACATAAACAAAATGGCAGTCGTGGCTTCACCTTCCAATAGATGGACCTAGACGTTTCCGGTAATGTCACTCTAGTCGCAAGCTTTAGAACAAATCAACTTGTTGCACTCGGTGTATGTTTTGTATTCCCCAGCAGGTGATCTTGTCCAGCAGCTTCCACTGCGCACACATCCCGCGCAGCTTCTTCTCTGCCTATATAGCTTTTTTGTTCCCACTCATTGGACTGACTGGGCCGATGGAGCAGGGGGAAGAAGGTGTATGTGGGCTGTTCACCTCGTTTCTTGCGTCTGTGTTTTGAAACTAATCGTCATGCATAACTAATGGACATACACTAATGGACAGACAAAATACACTCTTTTTTTTTATAAATAAACAAGTTTTTGTAAAAAATAAAAAGTAGTACTAATCGATTTGCACAGTAGCTATTAGTAATTATAACTAAAGCTCCACCATTCTCCATTGAATCTTAGGATTTCTGCAACAAGTACAAAATGTCGATACTAAGAAAGAGGTTATAAAATATGTATGTTGATTGTTATGAGGTTTGTTTACAAGGGAGAACAGCCGTTTATTGGCCTCTATAGTTTATTTACAAAGGAAGACAGCCGTTGATTGTCCTCTATAGTTTGTTTACAAGGGAGGACAGCCGTTGATTGGCCTCTATAGTTTATTTACAAGGGAAGACAGCCGTTGATTTTCCTCTATAGTTTGTTTACAAGGGAGGACAGCCGTTGATTGGCCTCTATAGTTTATTTACAAGGGAAGACAGCCGTTGATTGTCCTCTATAGTTTGTTTACAAGGGAGGACAGCCATTGAGTCACTAATGATAAGGAATATCACGTGCGAGCCGCCATCATCCTTTACAACAATAATTACTGTCCCCGGTGGCGTGCGCTTGATCACAGGGAGGGTAATTATTGCTACTGTAATGACGACTGTAGCGCTTTCGTGTTAAACGTAGGTACTACCACTGTGTCACCTTGTTCAAGAGTGTCGCAAGTCAACATTATCAACGTTACGGGGAGAATTCTCCTATACTTAAAATGGTAGCGCTAGACCCTTTATTTTTCTAAATAGTTTTCACTTTCCCTCCACGCAAATGCGGGTACATTTCCTCGAAAATTCTACCTTACTCATTCCTTTAAAAAATTAGTACCGCGTCTTACTACCTGTTCAGATTATACCTGTGTGTACTAATTACGCTAATGAGCTAGTTTTGAGGAATATTGAATTTAGGGGAAGTGTACCCGCATTCATGTGGAGAGAGTGGAAAAAATAATTTTGTAAAAAAACTTTCTTTCCATACACCCGACAGGCATTCGAACCCCAATCTACCTATCGTCGGCAGTCTAGTCTAATAGGAGAGTGATGCCTTAGACCGTGAGACCACCGAAGCAGGTATTCTTATTCTACCAGCGTGATTGGTAAGATAGTATAGCCGGAACGAGTAAGACACGATGAAAAAAATGTTTATTATAGTTTGTACGTTCTAGCGCTAGTGTGTTCTACCCATTTAATCTAGGAAACAGGATGAAACAGATGAATCTTATAAAACCGCACCAACATGCCAGTCTCTCGAAAGATAAGTTTGCAAAGCCCGAGACTTTAACGGGAACAAACGGTCCGTGGCAGGCAGGCGTGTCAACCGCTCGTCCAGTCGGATTTGTTCGTCTCTTGCACCACTCTTGCACCGAGGTTCGGGACAACTCAAGTGTGCAGTTGAATTGTGGGAAACTCTTTAGGCTTTCTTTTCCCCAAAAAGCAGGGTTTTTCTTTTTCGTGCAAGATAAACAGCTAGTTGGGGGAGGGGGGGTTTCTTTCTGTCACCGGGGATTTTAAGGAAGGGGAGGGTGTAGTAATTAGTCAATTATGTGACAATTTACTTAACATTACATAGTTTCGACGTCAGATGCGTTTCCGATGATTCCAAGAACTTTTATATAGAAAATATAATAGTAATAATATTAATAGAGTGTCTACCGAATTATGTAAACCATATTTCATGACTTTTTAATGACCTATGTATATAAATAATAGGCCTAATGACCAAAAAATGCTTTAAATAATATTTTAATCCATCTCCTCAGACTGAGATTTTCATTAAAAATTCCATTGAATTCTGATTTTTAGGATTTTCTCAATTTATCACTGGGAACTGGGGTGTAGTCGTAAATTTAAAATAGTTTTGAGGGGGAAAAAAATAAAAATATATACTATTATTACCTTAACAATAAACTAGGCTCACAAAAATTCATGACCTGCTGAAAGCTTATTTAATGACTTTTTGATAACTTTCATGACGAAAATCTCATTCACTGACTTTATTTTATTATTTCCATGGCTGAAAGACACACTCTAATAGTAGACCTAGTAATAATAATTATTGTGACTACAGAAAAAGTTATTTTGTCCGCCCTTTTGCCAGTTTTGATAGTTTTTGATAAGGATGGATCAGGAAATGATTGTCAGCTTAGTCTAAATGAAAGGATGGATGGTGAAATCGACAGACGGGTGAAAGCATCTCGGAGAGTAGTCGGATGTATGTGGACTATTGTAAAGAATGAGGAAGTATCGAAAGAGGAAAAGATGGAAGTATATAAAAGTGTGTTGATGCCAACTTTGTTTTATGGATTTGAAGAGTGGGTTTCTCAGTAGAAACACAAGAGCAAGGTGAATGTGGTTGGAATGAGATATCTAAGAAATGTATGTGGAAAAGATCGAGTGGACAGAAGGAAGGAGTGCGGTTCGAAAGGTAATACAATAGGTCAATGTGAAGGAAGTGGATTACGTTGGTTTGGGAATGTTGAGAGGATGAGTGTGGATCGAGTGACAAAGCAAATATATGAAGGTAGAGTGTGTGGAACAAAAGGATGGGATGTTGTATACAAATGTGTGAAAAAGAGAAACATTAAGAGTTTTAATAATAAAAGAGTGTGTATGACTCTGTGTATGGATGTTGTTGAAGAGAAGGGAGTATACAAGGATAGGGAAGTGTGGAGAAAGTTAGTGAGGATGGATTAAGTACGGAGTTGTTGTTTTTGAGCCGTAAGGGAACGGCGAGATTAGGGATGTTTGGTTCCTCAGAGTAATTTATAAAACCACATCTATGGTCACATGGACAAAGGCGTTAATCTCGACTTGTCTAATTTGCTGGCTGGAGCTTTGGGTACGGATCCAGTAACTTGGTTGATTGAGGTGATATTTTATTAAATGATTATTCCACTCTTTCTCCCCAGAGATGTGAGTGTATATTCCTCCGAAGAAAATTTCGAAATTTCATATTTTTAGCCTATTTTTTTTATTCGTGAATCAAAATTCAAGAAAGCAAAGGCATTTTTTTATCTAAGAGATTACAGAATTAAAGCAAGCTAAATCAACTTTTATCAGATTTGTTGATTACAAAATAAATGTAATGTTTTCACAATTTGTCTTCAAACAAGTTCTTTAGAAATTGGAGTTTATTATGATTTTGGGTCACTTATTTCCAAAGGATACATAAATCAGTAATGTCGGGATCATGATCAACTTAACGTCAACGTAGCGTAACGTTCGCATAAAGAAGCACAGTGTACTCACGTGACTTAACGTAACGACCTGATCAAAACAAAAACAATGAATTTAGAGCTTTTGAAAACAAATCGTCCACTCAAATGAAACCCAAAGCATTTAGGGGGGGATTAGTTTACAAGTAGGCATACTTACAATAGGAGCTTTACTGGATGTATAAAATAAAATGTAACAAGAAGCTACGACGTTTTAAAGTCAGCGAGACACAAATAAATTATATGAAGTCATCTGTACACTAAAAACAAACAAATGAAGTATTAAATAGCTCTGTTGACATCAGGCGTGTTCTCACGGTTTAACTGGTAGGTATTCAATGTTTTACGACCATATCGTTTTTACCACTCCTGCTATCGCGGATGGTTAAGAGCGTTTAATGACCAAGACAATACCATACCTCAGTTCGGCAACACTTTCCTCGACCAAACTAATAACTTGGTATCAAACAATGAGCTGAGAATTGTGTACCAATTTCAAAACATGACTCCTTACGTTAGATTTAAACGAGCGTAGATCCATAGTCACATTGTAACGATACTGATTGAGACCCCTCTCATATATTTAAAAAGTCATGGATGAAGGTATTTTTCTTCAATAAAATGCATGTAAATTATCATTTTAAGACTTCATCCAAGGAGAATCACGCGCTTTTCAGAAACAACGTAGAAGGATTGCCCTATTAAAACTTATTTTTATTTCAAAATTAAACTCCGTAGTATTTACCAAACGAGCAAGAGACGCCAGCTTCCTATACCCAATAGGAAGCTAGCCTTCAAGACACCTGTCGCAGGGACGCTTTCGATTTGTTGGTTTTGACACTGGTCACGAGAGGTCCAAGGGGCAAGGGGTATGTCATATATAAGATGTTTCTACGTATGAACACACAGAGCGACGGTGACATAAACATAGATTACGTGTAGTATCACGAGAGTATTACTAACTTATATACAGAAAATTATCTGTATTTCAAGTAAAATTGTATAAGAAGATAAAATTTCTCCAATAAATCGTGTGCAACATTGACAGTTGTATTTATTTAAGTAAAATATCGTAATAATTGGCGCTCGATCACGGGGCTATAAATACCAATTATATAACGATAATTCCGAAACATCTTAACATGATTTTAACAGTTTAACAGATTAAAACGTACAGCAATTTACTAGCTAGAAATATATGACAGTAAGTAGGTACTTAAGAAACTGTTTAGTTATAGATAAAAGAAATAGCATTTATGATTTACTCTTTCACTCTTACATACGTACTTCATTTAATGTTTTCTGTAGGTTATTTTTAGGAAGATACGTTTAGCTTGATCTGTTGTGTAAATATTAGGAAAAGTCAAAATAAGAACCAATATGACCAAGAATACAATTAAATAATTCATTTTATGCTGATTTACAGTACATTTAGGTTTACATGAATTAACCTACCGGCTGTTACATCTACTTTACCCCAACTGACATTTTTTATTTACGAGAAAAAACTCAAAGTCGTTTTCGCGCTCCGCCTTGGTCAGAACCACTTGGTCCGATAACACTCGATACCAAGACGTGACCAAGACAATCGCGGAAAACTCGCCTATTGGTCGCATCATGAGTGGCTATCTTAAAACACATGATAGTCTTCACTTAACGTTGGCATAATGTGAAAGTTTATTTTTCCTTTGACAACTCTTACGTCAGGTCAAGGTCGCAGACAGGGGGTGGGGGTTTGGGGGTTAAAAAACCCCCACCCTCCCAATTTTATGAACAAAATATATATGGCTTTATTTATGGTTCGAACAATATCAAAATTAAGATAAAAGTACAAATTAGGGGGCAGAGTGTTACCATAAAAAGCTTCTAGAGTTGTTTAATATATATTTTTCTAGCGTCCAGCAATTGCGGGATGTGCCCACTAACCCTCACGCCCCTTAAATTATTGTCTGGCTACGACCTTGCGTCAAGTAAACGTTAACTGTATCGTGATGACTTCCATCTAAAACCAGGTAGACATGAAGTTGATCGTGATCCGGAATAAAGGGAAGCTAATAAAGACTACTATTATCTCTTACTTTTTGTGCCCATTCACTTAACTATGTTGCTAAAACAAATCGTTAGTGATAGCGCATCAATGTTACACTTAGCGTCCACATAATGGGAGTAACAATTTTATTTTGTGATGGACTTAGGCTTGGTTCACGATCGAAACATTAAAAATTAAGACGTGAAATATACATACATTAGTCTGGCTTTAGACTCGTGCATAGCGCATAATTAATAACGGAAATGTTCACAAGTTACAGTGCATTACCCGACTAACGTGAAAAAAACAAAAACAATGTGAGTTTTCTTGTTAATCTTTCAAGCAAAAACCACTGCGCTAAATGTGCTGAAATTTAGCATGTAAATAGCTCGGACGTCCGGTTATCACAATTCACAATGAAAATAATATAGTGATTAAACTGTGACTCAAAATTAATTTTCCTTAATTCATTTGAGGAATTTAACGTGAACTTTCTGAACCAACTGATTCTATCAGGACACGACTTATAAACTAACTTGAATCTAGAACAGACACCCCCCCCCCCCCCCCCGGTCGTTAATTCATCACTGTGAAAAGGGTAGACTCACATTTCTTTAATGACACATTTTTCGGCCAGGCCAGGAATTGAACCAGGAACCATTAGCTCGGGACAAAACGTGAAATAAATTTTGAACTGCGAGTGTGCCAGGCCTCGAATAACATGGATTTTAGGCCATGCTACTATTTAAATTATTTTGAAAAACTGAGTTCAACTTCACAGCTATTAATGTATTTTTTTTTATTTACCAGGTGAACCCAGTTTTATTACTGGTTACACGTCAAAAAGCTGTGTGAATTGTCATAAAAGAATGGCTACGCCTGCTTTAAGAACCAACTAAACACCGAGCTCAACTCTTTGATGGCTCAACAACAAATGGCGGGAAATCAAAAAATTATTATAACTTGTTGCGAGTCAAAATGAATCAGACGTCTCTACAACAAATGCAACAGGATGCGACATTTTGAGTCGAAACAAATTGTTGTCGAGTCATATAGTACATACACCACCTTAGTTTACTTTGATGAAAGCTCAAAAAGTTACTAGAAATAGTTCCTAATGTATTCCTACACCAACAGCCGACATCCATCACTTTGGTCCACTGCAATGAAAACATATGTTAATGCATGAATGATACAGTTAACCACAGTAATTTAGGGAAATATTATTAATATATTTATTTGAGATCAGGCATAAAGCTTATTTATCGTTTTGTTCCACTTAAAAAATTATTATTCACAGCACTTTCACAAAAAATTTAACGAATATGTCTTCAAAATGTTGACTGATGAATTTAAACCATGTGATTGAACGTGAGGGAAACAAGTTCTTTACAATGATGCACCCACGCAGTGGATTAAAATCTTTTATTCGGTTAAATATTCCAAACACTCCAAATAATCATAAAATTATTTAGTATACCAGTAGGTATATAAAAAATGACAAGTATTTCCTCTTTTCTAAGTAAAAACGATGCCTGTATTAAAAGTTAATAATATATGCACTATATTACACATTACAGATAACATTCCAAAACGAAGAATAAGTAGTTTTAATTATGTTTAAAATATTGTTTCGGTTTGGGTGGAAACAAATAATTAAAAATAATGAAATAGTGTGAAAAACTTAAGTTTACGTTACTTCAAATGTAAAACACTTGTAAAGTAGCACTGTTTTGTTATAAATTTTATAAAAAAATAATGATCTTTTACAAGTATTGGCAACCCAAAACTTAACGTATGATTTTTGAACTGTCATTATTTGGGTAAAACCTATCATGAACAGACTTTAAATTTCTGTTGATCGTGAACCTAGCTTCACACGTGTTGAAATCGAAGACATTATCCATTAGTAAACCTATATCTGCCACGAACCGAGCCGATCCATTTGTGTAGATATCCGGTAAGGCCTATATGGTGTATAATGTCTTTCTTCTGTTACGATTTGTTCTTCCCAGGGGATTGTTTTGTCTTCATTACTCAAGAGAATGTTGATTGACCAGCGTCCTAATGCCAATTTGCTGATATCATACTGTTGACGGTTTAATTATAATTTGCCAAGCTATAAAGTAGTAAAGTAAAAACTACAGAAGGATTCTGTTAGAAAGAAACCACAGATAATAGAATAACTCGCCCAGCTGAGAGCACAGTTAAATCGGGAACCAGTTTTCTCAGTCTAGGTACGAGTATGAAGGTTGTATTTGTCTTGACGGGTTTAGTCCTCGTCGGAGGTTACACTCTAGAGGAGAGTGTCTTCAAGCTCGTGGATACAATAAGACGTCAGAGATGCTGCGAGTCGCCTCATCTGGGACTGGCGCATTTTGCCGACCCGCAGTACAGACTGGACGTTGTCTCACAGCGGGCGTTCGTCGCCAGGGATCTACTGAGGACTTGTCTGGAAGACGCGTATCGAGGGGTAGACTTCCTCGACTATTTCGTCAGACAGGTACACGCGTTGCAGACGATCGACGTGACCTTGACGCCGACTGAACTGGGCGGTAAACTGAACGTAAAAGGTGATAGTGTCGCCATCGGCATGTACGTCTTGTTCCTAGACACACGTCCAGGGAAAGGTGTCGAGTACCTGAGGAACGTTCTCACGGCTATGAACGTCAAGTTCATTTGGAAAGTGAGGGCCTGTTTCTTGGTGGTGCTGTCTGGCGATTCTTCGAGAGAGGTGGTAGAAAAGTCAGCGGGAGATGTCTTGAAAGAGTTGAAGACCTTCGGGATCTCCCGAGTCGTAGTCGTGAGGTTGAATCGTGGAGATAGAACAGAACATGGTGGAGGGAAGTTTATAGACGTTTACAGAGGGGTGACCCAGATGGGTCCTGGGTACAGGTGCGGGGAAATCAGAGATGTGACGGTGATCAACAGATGGTCCATCGATAGGGACGTCTTCCTCGAAGGGCGTGACGTTTTCCCGAAAGATACCCCATCGGCCCTGAAGGGCTGTCACCTGACCGTGTCAGTTTACCCGTACAAGCCCTACGCCTTCATACCCGAAGAGTCGCCGGACCGGGTCCTGCGGTACACCAAGGGGATTGAGGTGCAGGTGTTGTGGGCCGTGGCGGAGACCCTGAACTTCGAGGTCCAGTTCCAGACTCTTAAGGCGTCAGGTTCGGGCTGGGGGATGCAGCTACCCGACGGCTCCTTCGACGGGATCCTCAGCCACGTCCTCGAAGGACGGTCGGACGTGGCGTTCGGCACCGCCGTTCTCAGCGTCGATAAGATCACGCACTTTGATTACACGTTCCCTCACGCCACCGACGAGTTAATATGGTTCGTCCCCAAGGCGGAACCTTTCCCCAGATGGATGAGCCTCTACCGCATATTCTCCTCAGACTCTGGCTCAGCGTCCTGCTCGGATACGTTGCTAACTCCTTCGTCTTCTACCTGTTCCTGAACGGGAGACTGGGCGCCACCGAGGACGAGGAAGACCCTTTCGCAGTGCTTCTTCGCCTTTTGGTCGGTGATCCTGGGTACAACGCTTCCTTACAGACCTAGAGATATAATTCACAGGGCCATCTTTATCCTCTGGGTGTACTTCTGCTTCATCGTGAACGCCTCGTACCAGTCTTTCCTCATCGGCGTCCTGACAAACCCCGGGTTCCAGCACCAGATTTCCACGGTCAGCGAGATGCTCGAGTCCGGGATAGGGTATGGGTACTACCCCTCCTTGGACTCGATATACCAGGACGACCCCGACCCACGCTCCGTCGAGATCCTGAAGAACCGAGAGTCGTGCCTCAACATCTCTTACTGCGTAGGAAGATTGTAATGTCCAAGGACTTCGCGTTCCTCGGCGCGTACAAGCCGATGCACTACATGATCATGTCCAAGGTGCTGAACGAGTTCAGAGAACCCCTGGTCATGCCGTTGCGGGAGAAGGTGAAGAACGTCTACCTGAGCATGTACCTGGCCAAGGGCGCGCCTTTCCTCGCCGGTTTTCGACCGGGTCATAGTCCACGCGGTGGAAGGGGGCCTCTTAGACAAGTGGTACGGGGACATCATGAGGGAGCTGGTGGCTGGCAAGAGGGCCCCGTTCCTCCTCACGGGGGACTGTCGTACTAACCCTGGACCACTTACAAGGGGCCTTCTGTCTCCTAGCCGCGGGGCTGAGTGGGGCCCTACTCGTGTTCCTTAGGGAGGTCTGCCCTCTGATCAGGAACCATATGAGACCGGTGAAGTACTAATTACACTAGTGTGTTTGTGATGAGGAAGGTAAAATGTGGATAAGTGTACCCGCATTTGTGTGAAGAGAGTGTATAACCATCTAGTGAAAATTCAACCTCATTACACTCAATTGGTATTCAAACCTCAAGCTCCACCCCCTCCCAACAGCAGCCAGTCTATTGTAAGAATGACGCCTTGGACAAGTCGACCAGCGAAACAGGTGCGATCGGAGTGTTGCCAACCAGCGGAAGGAGAAAAACTACCATCGAGTTGTGTTTCATCAACAAAGATGGCGATTGATTGGATTTGATAGATAGCTGTTTCCAGACTTCTTAAGAGCCTGTCTCATTTCACGAATGACAAATAATATATTTTCGTAACACCGTCTCTTGGTGAGATGTAATGTTCTTTTTTCCTCATCATGGTTCTATAACATTGTATATTATTTTGTCTCACGAATCTTATGAGCAACAAGTATGTCTTAGATAAAGGAGTAAGAAAGTCTGTGTGATGCACCGTAACACTTATTTTTAAACAAAATTGAGATCATTAGACTATGTAACCATATTAGAAAAAAATACAAAACAAATTGAAAAAATAATAATTTCAAAATAAAATGGCACTTCAATACATCTTCTTGTTCGAACGCGAGTCCTCAGTTAGTTTGTCTGTGATGCGACCTCTTATAAGAAACAGAACCGATACATTGTTCCCAACATGATTAATAATATACCACATTCAGGAAAATACGAATGTTTTTAATGTCTGTATAAACAGATGACAGATAGACAATATTTTAATAAAAAAAGCATTTTAGCACCATAACTATCACTAGGCCGAGCCAAACCTTAGAAATAGCACTAAAAAAAAAGTCAGTAGTTTCCATTTTTAAAAAACTACACACATGATGATTACAATTTCTTTGTTTTATTGAATTTAACATTTTCTATTGTTTACAAAAGTACTAAATCATTTTTAAAAATCCAATGGTTTTTTTAAGTGCTTACCACGGCCGATTGAGTAGGTAGCAGTTGGGGCTGCTCCGACCAAAGGGTGTAGGAAGGGAGGGATTGGCTGCCTCTTAAAGAAAATCAATCGTTACCGCCCAATCCCCTGACCTAGGTTTCATTATATCAGAACACATCAGGAGGAGTGCTAAATGCGCAAAGCAAATTTCCTAAAGGAGAAAAAAACACTAGAAATATGTCAAATACTATTTTTAATGATTCTGAATCCAACTTTAATTCTTAAATTTTCTTTAGAATTTAGAATTCAATTTTTAATCCTCAAATATTACTAAATGTACACAAAAGTTTGTCATGTATATTAAATCATAAACAACAGATAGAATAATTTTTTACGTGAACCAACTGATTATATTAGCATACAAGAATTCTATGAGCTATTAGTATTATTTTATAGGGATTGATAATTTTATCAAAACTTTATATCACATAGCTTTACGTAAAGAATACACTTTAAAATAGTTCTAGTAACTTTTTTTAAACTATCATTAAGTGAATCCCTATCAGGATCACAATATTAAAAAGTTTTTTTTTAAAAAACGAATAAGAAAGGGATTCCCATTCTTCACCTCAACCCACCACGTTTTAGTACCCGTTCGATCCACGGCGCAGGAGAATATAAAAGTTCCCGTTTAGTCACATTGGGTTTTATTGAGAAAATTCTGCCGCTTGCGAGGTTAAGTGAACCGAAAATAGTGCTTGATACAAGATCTAAAGAATGTCACATTTAATAAAGGGAAAGTCAAATGGCGTTTATATTCTTGTCTACTAGTGGCGCATGCGCACATGATAACTGGAAAGATTACATTCAACTTGTGGCTCGTGTTTTAGTGATTGACACTGTCAACATGGTTTCAACAATTGATTCAATATTTGCAGTCAATAGGAATAGGAACTTATTTTTACAGGGTTCCAGAGATTTTAAACTCATCATAGATGCGGTCCCAGATATAAATAGCTCTTCTCGCGTTGAAAACCTAGAACAGCAACGATGTTATGAATAAAGAACAATTTAAAAATTGATGATATAGTAAATTCCTCCTCTCGTATTCCTCAAGCAACGAGCTACCAACGTCACAACATGACAGAGCGAAAACCATAAACAAAATGGCAGTCGTGGCTTCACCTTCCAATAGACGGACCTAGACGTTGCGGGTAATGTCACTCTTGTCGCAAGCTTTGGAAAGAAACAACTTGTTGCTCTCGGTGTATGTTTTGTATTCCCCAGCAGGTGATCTTGTCCAGCAGCTTCCACTGCGCACACATCCCGCGCAGCTTCTTCTCTGCCTATATAGCTTTTTTGTTCCCACTCATTGGACAGACTGGGCCGATGGAGCAGGGGGAAGAAGGTGTATGTGGGCTGTTCACCTCGTTTCTTGCGTCTGTGTTGTGAAACTAATCGTCATGCATAACTAATGGACATACACTAATGGACAGACAAAATACACTTTTTTTTTTATAAATAAACAAGTTTTTGTAAAAAATAAAAGTAGTACTAATCGATTTACACAGTAGCGATTAGTAGGACGTAATTATAACTAAATCTCCACCATTCTCCATTGAATCTTAGGATTTCTGCAACAAGTACAAAATGTCGATACTAAGAAAGAGGTTATAAATATGTATGTTGATTGTTATGAGGTTTGTTTACAAGGAAGATCTGCCGTTTATTGGCCTCTATAGTTATTTACAAGGGAAGACAGCCGTTGATTGTCCACTATAGTTTGTTTACAAGGAAGATCTGCCGTTTATTGTCCTCTATAGTTTGTTTACAAGGTAGGACAGCCATTGACTGGCCTCTATAGTTTGTTTACAAGGGAGGACAGCCGTTGATTGGCCTCTATAGTTTGTTTACAAAGGAGGACAGCCGTTGATTGGCCTCTATAGTTTGTTTACAAGGGAGGACAGCCGTTGAGTAACTAATGATAAGGAATATCACGTGCGAGCCGCCATCATCCTGTACGACAATAATTATTGTCCCCGGTGGCGTGTGATTGATCACGGGAGGGTAATTATTGCTAATGTATTGACGAATGTACCGCTTTCGTGTTAAGCGCAGGTACTACCACTGTGTCACCTTGTTCAAGAATGTTGAACGTCAACATTATCAACGTTACGGGGGGAATTCACCGACACTTGAAATAGTAGCGATGGACTTCTTTTTTTCTAAATAGCTTTCACTCTCCCTCCACAAGTGCTGATAAATTTCCTCTAAAATTCTACCCTACTTATTTTTTTGTAAATTATCACCACGTCTTACTACTTGTTCAGATTATACGTGTGTGTACTAATTACGCTAATGTGCTAGCTTTGAGGAAGATTGAATTTAGAGGAAGTGTACCCGCATTTGTGTGGAGAGACTGGAAAAAATCATTTTGAAAAAACCTCACTTTCCATACACCCGACAGGCATTCGAACCCCAATCTACCTATCGTCGGCAGTCTAGTCTAATAGGAGAGTGATGCCTTAGACCGTGAGACCACCGAAGCAGGTATTCTTATTCTACCAGCGTGATTGGTGAGATAGTATAGCCGGAACGAGTAAGACACGAATAAAATAAATGTTTATTATAGTTTGTACGTTCTAGCGCTAAGTGTTCTACCGGTTTACTCTAGGAAACAGGATGAAACAGATGCATCTTACAAAACCGCACCAACATGCCAGTCTGTCGAAAGATAAGTTTGCAAAACCGTATTTACTTTCGTATTTTCTTGGTTTAATGTTTTGTTTTTTAAATCTGTAGACAAAGCATAAACCTAGTAAATATAATTGAGAATAATTATCCATTCATGTTTCAATATATATACTTGGAATATTTATTCACACATAAGTTTTAGAATATATCTTACACCTTGAGGTCGTAGCGTGAATAGTGGCCTCAGTACTAAATATCTAACCTAATTTATAAAGTCCAGTTTAAAGAGTATTTGAATATATATATAGTGTGAACTATATTTGTAAAACTTTTATTTGTGTAAATAAATATTATATAACTGTTATGTTTGTGTTTTAACGTCTACACCCAAACAACGCCCCTCTCCTATTCTATAAATACAAGTTTATTTAGCTTAGAAGCTCAGTCTCAAACATTATGGATAAAACATTCATAATAAAACAATTGTTTCTAAAATAATTAAATCCTTTTTCTTTTATTTGGGTAGCAATCTAACGTCACAATAATTACAATTTATAGATGAAAAAAAATGAATATGCGTGTGTGACGTCTTACCTTAAACCCCTATTAGTTAAAATTATAAACCAATATTTAAGCAGTGAAACTGTTTGAAATAATAATTTTAAATAGTATACTTGTTCTTCCTTTTTACTCATATCCTACAGCTTAGATAAATATTTGTTTTGCCATAGGTATATTAACTACACATGTGTAATCAATAAAACTTAACATTAACCCGTCTGCCCTATTTAATAATTCATTCTGGCAATGTTGCCGCAGTATATTGCCATCTCCTTCCTGTCTTCGATTCTTCAGGGATTTCCAACCAACATATTCTAGGGATTATTTAAATAATATATTTCCTTACTATTATTTTATTGACAAACAGCAGGTGATTAATAAATTTTATTTAAAACATTTATAGCATACAACAGAAAAAAATGAAGTTTTTAAAAATGACATTTCACCAATATTATTTATTAATTAAGCGGGGCTCGTCTGGTATGGTTAGTTGAGGCGGTTGGAGTTCGAACACGTTTCTACTAAATTGAGGGTATTTCCAACTCTCCCTCCACGCAAATGCGGGTACACTTACCCATCATAAATACTTTCATTATTTCAACCCATTAGAATATTTAAATTATTGTATGATTAGTAATAATTACATTTATTAAATATGTATATGTACGTGCTATCACAAAATATTGAAAAAGTCATAATTACCAATTTTATTCACTAGATATCACGGAATGAATGTGATTAAGAAATGAATACAGGTGAATATTAGCTTGGCTTATCTAATAATTTAAATAGCGTTTTGCAAGATAACTTAAGTCGCGTGTTGCAGAGTAATAAGTTACTTTCTCCTTGAGTAGTAATCTACCGCCACAATTTATAAATAAAAATGAACGTCTGTCTGACTGTGTGTGTGTGTGAACTTGCCACCTTATCTTAAACCAAATTTAGTCAATTTATAATGCTATCCAAACAGTGAAACTGTTTGAAATAAATGCTTGTAGGGTTTTCCCGAATCAAATGCTGGTACACATTCTACCTGGTCTAATTATATCAAACGGAAAATCTGGTCGATCAGCTTTAGCTGATTTTTGATTTCGCCTTATTTTTCACTCTCACAAATGTGGGGTACACTCGGCCATTGCAAGGAAGTCTTTGATTGGCTGACCGTTCTAACATATAGTAGCAGTGCTAAAGATATCGAGGTTCCAATCTTTGTGGGCACGCCGTCTAAATGTCAGGCTCGTTTAATTCTGGCCGGGGGGGGGGGGGGGATGTTGGAATCAAATCCCTGCTGGGTAAACTGTTGGTAGTTATCCCTCCAGGTAAAATGCTGGAACATTTTCTTAATCATCCATACTACATTATCTTAGTTAATATAAAGACGTTTAGCCAGAAAGGGTGCGTGTAACTCATCTAGTTATGGCGGGGGAGGTCGGGGTTTCGAATCTCCACTGAGTTGTACTGTCACTAGGTCTTACTTACTAAATGGTTTCCTTCTACCTTACTCCTTCTTATCTTCGCCAAAGTGGTCCATGTTGATATGGCTGCCCATTGGATGTGTTCCCCTGGTAGATAAGGGCACAATATGCTGTGAAGGACCGCTGTCGTCGTGTGTTTTTTCCAATCCCCACCTTCCCGGCAAATGCTGGTACACAACTCGTCCAGTTAATTTTCAACAGCGCAAGACCGTTGGCTCACTATAGTCCTGTCCCTCTTTCAAACATAATACGTTAAAATTATTGAATAAGTGTGCACCACTCCACACTACATGATTGTGGGTACACTACGTTGAGGCTACGGTGCCGACTGTACCGGTGGTTAGACTATATTTTTTACGTACTGACTGTACCAGTGGTATCCACAAAGATCCATGTCTTCAGGATTATACGTTAGTGATAATTAGTGAGCTAGCCAGTATTTTCCTGATTGAACATGTTTAGTATAATCATCACCGAGTAATGAATGAGCTGGGGCCCCGGGAAAATAACCGTAAATGTTCTCTTCGAACTTGGAGGGGGATCTGTGTGCCCTACTGCTCAGGCAATGTCACGTGCCAAGGTTGTTGTCTCGATAGTTTCGTCACTCATTAGTAATCAGGCTTCAAATTGAACAACATTACATGCTCCACTGCTCTCAGTCTGTGGATTACGAGGGGGCGAGACCAAACACTGGCTGTTTAGCTATGGTCCCTACCCCATGGGGTGAGCAATGTCCCAGGTTGGACCCCTCTGCCCACCACTGCCTAGACTAAACAGAATTGCCGACACATCGTGGGAGGAGTGCCCGCAGCCCAAGACTGCACGCTCCCCTACCCAAAACCCTGGGGACCACATTAAAACTAATGGGCACACATTAAAAGCTATTGGGCACATATTAAAAACTAATGTGGCAAAAATCTAATGAGGCTGGGGCACACATTAAAATCTAATGACAGACATAAAAATCAAATAACCCATTGGGTTGAACCCATGAGACCTGGCTAGTGGGTAAGATCCATTGGGGAATAAAAAATTGTGATGTGGTGGGCCCACCCCCTGTCTAACAATGCCGGGGCATGGTTCGGGGGATGATACAAGCCCAGAATGTGGGCGAGGGAATAACGGTAAATCAACTGGATGTGAAAAGTAGGTCAATTTACATCACAATATCTCTCTCTCACAGGGGAATAGCCTCGGGGGTGTGACGAGGTGCCATACTAACTACGCTTGTGATATTAGAAATGCTTCAATTTTAATATCCTTCGATGTTATCCGTAAATTTATAATAATAAAGTAGGATAAATAAGAAATATGATAATTAAGAGAAAGTGTTCTCACATTTACGTGGAGGGAATGAGCAATCATGAGGAAAAACACTCAATTCACGCGGCCGGGATTCAACTAAAATTTGTAGCACAGGTCCCTAATAAAATAAAAATCATAATATTAAGTTTGTTCATTGCAGAAGTTTTGATGAAGGACTTTGAATGTATAAAGTTGTAGAATTGATCTATTATTATATAGTGTGTGTAGCTAAAATTATATAATAGCTAGTGATGTGTCGATATTATGAACACCCCTGAAATAAAAGTTATTGATAATAATTATAAAATTATCGTGCTTTAATGTAAGACTTGTGTGTAAGCCTATTAAATTTGGTCAAAATCGATATATATATAATATTTTTTTTTTTCCCCATACAACTGGGTGAAAAACATTTTCTTGCAGTATATTAATTTTCTATATGTTTTATTGTAATTTTAAATACTTATTTTTAGAGTAAATGTTTATAATTTTTGTAGTAGAGGCAATAAGTGTAATATTTATTCTATAAAAATAATACATTTTTAAAATAAAATGTTTCTTTTTGCAGAAAATTGTTCTATATGCTATCTTCAAATTTGAAAATATATAATATGTATTTTATAATATTATATTATATTTACATTTATTATACATATAAATGTATATAATATTATTTAGTCTGGTCAAAATATTTTCTTTCAGTAGTAGGAGAATGGTCAGATTCAAATTTTTGTCAAATACACAGAGAATTTGCGAATAGATTTTGTTTTTCAAAAATTGCGTTAATGGTTCTAGGGATCAGGAAGGTTATATTCATATGAAGTGTACCCACATATGCGTGGAGGAAGTTTGGAAAAACCAACTCCAATAAACCCGACCGAGATTTGAACCTCGATTTCCCCATCATCAACAGTCTAGTCTACTGCGAGAGTAGCGCGTTAGACCATGTGGCCACCAAAGTGGGTGTTAGACATGTTAAA
Source organism: Timema podura (assembly GCA_033556935.1). NCBI lineage: Eukaryota > Metazoa > Arthropoda > Insecta > Phasmatodea > Timematidae > Timema > Timema podura. The sequence continues at coordinate 5,501,115 of JAVRXN010000014.1, read as the reverse complement.
ATATGTATAAAGTTATAATTGATTATCGAATATAATTAGTAAAAAAAAAAAGTTAATAGAGTTTGAAATTCTTGATAACTACAAGTTCATTGGTGTAACTATAGGGTGGTGGCAAAATGCCGCATGCCCACGCCCAAAATAGGGCCCACCACGCAGGTCCACCCAACCAAAATTAATTTGGTAATAGATGCAAGCGTTGTCTTTTAAGCCTATCTTTGTTTCGTAAAGATCGCATTATTCAATCAAAAATTACTCAATAATAATTTTATTGCGCATAATTAATTTTATGCTGTACAAAAATGTCTGTACATAATTTTCTGTAAAATCAATAGAAACAGCTGAAAGGTCATTTTCAAAACTTGACTAAAAATTATTTAAGAAGCACATGAATCAATAAAGACTGCAGGGATTAGCTATGTTGTCTGTTGAGCTACTGCCCGTATCTTGTCCTTGGAGGAAATTGTTGACAATTTCAGAGAGACCCACGTTTGTTTAGCCTCTAAGTGTTAATATTAATAATAATAATAATTATTATTATTATTATTAGCACCGCGTCTTACTACTCGTTCGTGTTATAAGCACATACGCTAATGTGATTGCGAGATGAAATGGAGGACCTACAGTTTAACGTGGGATCCGAACCACGGTGGAGGCCCGGCATTCCACACATTCACAAGTTGTGATTAATACGCGTCTTGTCAGAGGTGAAGGAAGGGTTTGGCAATCAGATAAATTTGTGCCGGGACCGAGGATTGAACCCCGGACCTTCAGCACAGAAGTCTGACACCTTACTCTTAGACCACCAGGTCACCCAATATTAATAGTTGACTATAGATTTGTTTATAATATTTATTAATATTGTTTTATTCAATTCAGATTAAGTTTTTTTTTATATTATATTTAAACTTTTTCAGCAACAATTTTATCAAATGTTATGGCTGTATATTAATGCACTTATAAGGTGGTTTTCCTCAATGGGTTTACACTCTTATTTCTCCACGCAAATGTGGGTGCACTTCCTCTAAATTCAACCTACCTACTCTATATTATTACATATTATAAAATAATTCCAATAATAAATATATTTTTTATAATAATTATACATAAGATTTGGAGACGGTGGTGTATTTTTTCCTTGGGGGCACCCACCGTGGGTCCATCACTGCATAGTTATACCTCAGTTTTTGCTTCTTTGGTGCTGACTGACAGTTCACAGCTGACTTCTGACAGTCAACATTTAGGTATATATCTAAATTTTGACTGTCAGAAGTGACAGCTGCTAAAGACATGTTTTTTGCAGATCATATGGCTCGGCGTAGGGATACATAATTTTGTCTGGTAGCTTTTCAAAGCCGTCAGAAGTCAGCTGTGAGCTGTCAGTCAGCACCACATAAGCTAAAACTGAGGTATACGTCTTTGTACATGTTACAAGCTAAAGTAGGTCAAGCTAGTTTTACAATAGGAAATTTTAGTGCATCTTTAAGTTTATATTAAAATAATAATAATAATTATTATTAGTATCTGGGTGATGTAATATAAGAATGTAAAGTAAAAAGTACACTTTCTTAGTTATATTTTATATGTATATGTGTCCCCCCCCCCCCTTTTCCTTTTAAGAATTCTAACAATTTTGAAGGGGGGGGTACACATCTCTGACCCCCAATTTTCTGCGTCCATGATAAAAGGTTTACAAAATCAAAACTTTTTGTCAATTGATAAGATATTTCTATTACCATTATTATTATTATTTGGATTTAGATATTTTCCATCAAAAGTGATTACATGATTTGAAATATGAATCTTTTAAAGAAAATGAAGTAGCCATTGGACTGAGAAGGGGGGAAGGTTGATAGGGAGGGGTATTACCACCAATTTCTTCTCCCCCCTACCCCCATCTAAATGTGCCTTCCTCCAATTTGTTTAACTCCCCTCTGATATTATCTAGTTTGAAGATGAAAGATGGTTTGCATCAAACTTCAAATAGGTTCTATAACAATCTAGTTATTTTTTAAATACTTAAGGGCCACCCCAAATAGCTTTAAGTGGCATTCCATTTTCAAACATTTTACATTGGCTCGGTTGGAGTCGATCCCCTAAAAACTATCATTTTTTTTTTTACAAACTACCTTAATAAAGTTTCTCCAACACTCTTGGTAGTCATCATAATAGTTTTTTTACTTTCTCTCTATCTTATAGGTAGAGAAAGTATGGTGATCGTCAAAAAAATCGAAGTCGAGATTTTGATGAAATTTGACGTTTCATGACTTCCTGAATCCGAAAAAGTTGTTTTTGAATTTCCGTCTGTCTGTCTGTCTGTACCTCCAACTAGAGCCTAAACTATTTTACCGATTGAGCTGAAACTTGATATCTTGGGTTTTCATAGGGTTGCCCCGAGGGGTTTTTGGAATTGGATATCTACCCCTAAAATTAAGGGTAGTTTACTGAAGGGAAAAAAAGAGAAAAAGTCGATTTTCTCAAAATCGGCTCTAACGATTTTGATTAAATTTCATTTATGAACATTAATAAATATTCCAAACAAAATGGCTACTCTCAATATTTCGGCAAAATCGCTTTAAGGGCTCCGGTCTGATGCGTAAATTAACATTTTTTATAATAGCTCCGAAACTATTTGAGATATGAAATTACTTAGCATTACAAATATGTATATATATTTATAATACAAATATTTTATTCGAAACATATTTTTATAAAATCAATAATTTTTAATCTATACGCAACTATATATATATTTTTAGCTTTTTGGACATTAAAGCTTAAGTATTGCGATCGTAAAAAAAACTAACCTGAAATGTTGATGGATTTCGACGTCTCATGACCCCCCGAACCCTAAAAAATAGTCTTTGCAATGCCGTCTGTCTGTGTGTCTATTAAAACTTAAAATTAAGGGTAGTTTACTGAAGGGCAAAAAGAGAAAAAGTCGATTTTCTCAAAATCGGCTCTAACGATTTTGATTAAATTTCATTTATGAACATTAATAAATATTCCAAACAAAATGGCTACTCTCAATATTTCGGCAAAATCGCTTTAAGGGCTCCGGTCTGATGCGTAAATTAACATTTTTTATAATAGCTCCGAAACTATTTGAGATATGAAATTACTTAGCATTACAAATATGTATATATATTTATAATACAAATATTTTATTCGAAACATATTTTTATAAAATCAATAATTTTTGATCTATACGCAATTATATATATATTTTTAGCTTTTTGGACATTAAAGCTTAAGTATTGCGATCGTAAAAAAAAACTAACCTGAAATGTTGATGGATTTCGACGTCTCATGACCCCCGAACCCTAAAAAATAGTCTTTGCAATGCCGTCTGTCTGTGTGTCTATTAAAACTTAAAATTAAGGGTAGTTTACTGAAGGGCCAAAAAAAGAGAAAAAGTCGATTTTCTCAAAATCGGCTCTAACGATTTTGATTAAATTTCATTTATGAACATTAATAAATATTCAAAACAAAATGGCTACCCTCAATATTTCGGCAAAATCGCTTTAAGGGCTCCGGTCTGATGCGTAAATTAACATTTTTTATAATAGCTCCGAAACTATTTGAGATATGAAATTACTTAGCATTACAAATATGTATATATATTTATAATACAGATATTTTATCCGAAACATATTTTTATAAAATCAATAACTTTCAATCTATACGCAATTATATGAATTTTTTTAACTTTTTGGACATTAAAGTTTAAGTATTGCGACCTTAAAAAAAAACTAACCTGAAATGTTGATGGATGTCGACGTCTCATGACCCCCCAAACTCTAAAAAATAGTCTTTGCAATGCCGTCTGTCTGTGTGTCTATAAAAACTTAAAATTAAGGGTAGTTTACTGAAGGGCGAAAAGAGAAAAATTTGGTTTTCTCAAAATCTACTCAAACGATTTTGATTAAAATTCGTATCTAGGCGTTGATTAAGATTATAAATAAACTGGCTATTTTCATTTTCCTATGAAAATGATTTTTAGGGTACTTTACAGAAGCGTTAATTTCCGTATCTCCACAACTATTGGAGAAACTAAACAACTTATCATTGCAAAATTGTAGGACTATCAGAAATAAAAAAACTTTTATTTGACATATATTTTTATAAAAGCAGCAGTTTCTGAGATATTTGCAAATATATTAATACAATTTTGTGAGCTTTAGTTGTAAACATATACTACTTAAGTCTTAACGCAATAATTCTCCAATGCCATAGAGTAATTAAATATAAGTATCTAAAAAAGTATGTTATTTTTCCTTAAATCTCTTAGGAGAAATGTTTGCATAGCAATGATCTATCTCCATTTTAGACTCAATAGTCAATATTTACATTTTTTATTGGTCAAAATGTATAAATGAATAATTAAATATCAATGCGATGACTTGAAGATCTGCAACACCTTATAAAATGTTAAAATTTTAACCAAAAATCGAAATTTTAATACGAAGTGTTGACCCTTGTGGAAGACATTAAACTGTTTGAAATGCTCTTAGGTGGACAAAGATGCGCCTCTTTTCTCATTGATTCTATATCATTGTATATTATTTTATGCGTGTTCTTATGTGGAGTGGTGATGATACAATGTACATTATTCCGTTCAGAAATCTTACGAGTTTATAGAAAGAGAGAGAAAGTCTGTGCGGTGTGCCGTACCGTTTATTTTCCATTGCGACTTACTACCTGTTTGAGTTATACACATGCATTAATTACCCTAATTAACTATAAATGAGGAAGGTGCCATTTTAGATTGAATGTACCCGCATTTGCGTAGTCGGGAGTGGGGAACAATTTTAGAGGAAAATACTCTTATTACACCCGACTGGGATTTTAACCCCAATCTTGTCACCAGCAAACCAGTCTAATAAGAGAAATTCGAATGAAATATGTTTTCTCCCACTAGGTAAGAAATATAAAGAAAATCCTACTACTGATTATTTGAGTTCAACCTAAAAATAAAGCAGCAGGTGTCTGCAAAGTGAAGTCTTTGATAAAAGCCGCACTCTAGCCTTTCTTTCCTTTCCAAGAAACTTGACCCATGTAAACAACAGATTAGCTCGCTCCCACTTCACTCTTTCAGGCTAAAATTGACAGATATGGCTACACCGCAACTGTAGCTCGATGTCTGTTAAACAGTCCTAATAGTTCAATAAGTGGGCGTTCCTTAGGAGTTGCGCTGATAGCGCTTCTCAAGTTCCACAAGGAAGGCCTTCACTTAATGTATGCACTGCACTCTATTACACATTTACTCACATTATAGGTAGCATTCCAAAACGGAGAATAAATACTTTTAATTATATTTAAAATATTGTTTCGGATTGGGTAAAAAGAAATAGTGTGAGAAAACTTAAGTTTACGTTATTTTAAATGTAAAATATAATATGTAATTAAAAAAACTTAACAAAACAGTGCTCTTGTACAAGTGTTGGCAACCCAAAATCTAAACATAAGATATTTGAACTGTCATTATTCAGGTAAAAACCTATCATGAACAGACCCTATGTTGCATTTGGTGTGTGGCCAGTCTTAAACTTACGCTGACTCTAAATTTCTGTTGAACGTGAACCTAGCTTCAAACTTGTTGAAATCGGTAAGACATTATCCATTAGTAAACCTATATCTGCCACGAACCGAGCCAATCCATTTGTGCCAATTAAATATCCGTTAAAGCGTATAATGTCTTTCTTCTGTTACGATTTGTTCTTACCAAGGGATTGTTTTGTCTTCATTACTCAAGAGAATGTTGATTGACCAGCGTCCTAACGCCAATTTGGTGATATCATACTGTTGACTTGTTTTGAGCAAAGATAATAAGATTCTTTCCTATAATAATTGAACTTGTTTTGAACACAGATAATAAAATAAGGTTCTTTCCTATAATAATTGAACTTGTTTTGAACACAGATAGTAAGATAAGATTCTTTCCTATAATAATTGAACTTGTTTTGAACACAGATAGTAAGATAAGGTTCTTTCCTATAATAATTGAACTTGTTTTGAACACAGATAATAAAATAAGGTTCTTTCCTATAATAATTGAACTGGTTTTGAACACAGATAATAAAATAAGGTTCTTTCCTATAATAATTGAACTTGTTTTGAACACAGATAATAAAATAAGGGTTTTTCCTATAATAATTGGACTTGTTTTGAGCACAGATAATAAAATAAGGTTCTTTCCTATAATAATTGGACTTGTTTTGAGCACAGATAATAACATTCTTTCCTATAATAATTGGACTTGTTTTGAGCACAGATAATAACATTCTTTCCTATAATAATTGGACTTGTTTTGAGCACAGATAATAGAATAAAATTCTTTCTTTTCTCAGTCTAGGTACGAGTATGAAGGTTGTATTTGTCTTGACGGGTTTAGTCCTCGTCGGAGGTTACACTCTAGAGGAGAGTGTTACCAAGCTCGTAGATACAATCAGACGTCAGAGAAGCTGCGCGTCGCCTCATCTGGGACTGGCGCATTTTGCCGACCCGCAGTACAGACGGGACGTTGTCTCACAGCGGGCGTTCGTCGCCAGGGATCTGCTGAGGACTTATCTGGAAGACGAGCACTGAGGGGTAGACGCCCTCGACTATCTCGTCAGACAGGTACACGCGTTGCAGACGATCGACGTGACCTTGACGCCGACTGAACCGGGCGGTAAACTGAACGTAAAGGGCGATAGTGTCACCATCGGCATGTACGTCCTGTTCTTAGACACACGTCCAGGAGAAGGTGTCGAGTACCTGAGGGACGCTCTCGCCGCTATGGACGTCAAGTTCCTTTGGAAAGTAAGGGCCTGTTTCTTGGTGGTGCTGTCGGGCGATTCTTCGAGAGAGGTGGTAGAAAAGTCAGCGAGAGATGTCCTGAAAGATTTGAAGATCTTCGGGATCTCCCGAGTCGTCGTCGTGAGGTTGAATCGTGGAGATAGAACAGAACATGGTGGAGGGGAGTTTATAGACGTTTACAGAGGGGTGACACAGATGGTCCATCGATAGGGACGTCTTCCTCGAAGGGCGTGACGTTTTCCCGAAAGATACCCCATCGGCCCTGAAGGGCTGTCACCTGACCGTGTCAGTTAACCCGTACAAGCCCCACGCCTTCAGACCTGAAGAGTCGCCGGACCGGGTCCTGCGGTACACCAAGGGGATTGAGGTGCAGGTGTTGTGGGCCGTGGCGGAGACCCTGAACTTCGAGGTCCGGTTCCAGACTCTTAAGGCGTCAGGTTCGGGCTGGGGGGTGCGGCTACCCGACGGCTCCTTCGACGGGATCCTAAGCCACGTCCTCGAAGGACGGTCGGACGTGGCGTTCGGCACCGCCGTTCTCAGCATCGATAAGATCACGCACTTTGATTACACGTTCCCCTACGCCACCGACGAGTACGTCTGGTTCGTCCCCAAGGCGGAACCTTTCCCAGATGGATGAGCCTCTACCGCATATTTTCCTCCAGACTCTGGATCAGCGTCCTGCTCGGATACGTCGCTAACTCCTCCGTCTTCTACCTATTCCTGAACGGGAGACCCGACGCCACCACGACGGGGACGAGGAAGACCCTTTCCGAGTGCTTCTTCGCCTTTTGGTCGGTGATCCTGGGTACAGCCCTTGCTTACAATCCTAGAGATTCGATTCACAGGGCCTTCTTTGTCCTCTGGGTGTACTTCTGCTTCATCGTGAACGCCTCGTACCAGTCTTTCCTCATCGGCGTCCTGACAAACCCCGGGTCCCAGCACCAGATCTCCACGGTCAACGAGATGCTCGAGCCGGGATAGGGTATGGGTACTACCCCTCTTTCGACTCGATATACCAGGACGACCCCGACCCGCGCTCCGTCGAGATCCTGAAGAACCGAGTGTCGTGCCTCAACATCTCTTACTGCGTACAGAAGATTGTCTTGTCCAAGGACTTCGCGTTCCTCGGCGCGTACAAGCCGATGCACTACCAGATCATGTCCAAGGTGCTGAACGAGTTCAGAGAACCCCTGGTCATGCCGTTGCGGGAGAAGGTGAAGAACGTCTACCTGAGCATGTACCTTGCCAAGGGCGCGCCTTTCCTCACCGGGTCATAGTTCGCGCAGTGAAAGGGGGCCTCTTAGACAAGTGGTACGGGGACATCATGAGGGAGCTGGTGGCCATCAAGAGGGCCCGTTCCTCCTCACGGGGGACTGTCATACTCACCCTGGATCACTTACAAGGGGCCTTCTGTCTCCTAGCCGCGGGGCTGAGTGGGGCCCTAGTCGTGTTCCTTAGGGAGGTCTGCCCTCTGATCAGGGACCACACGAGACCGGTGAAGTACTAATTACACTAGTGTGTTTGTGATGAGGAAGGTAAAATGTATATAAGTGTACCCACATTTGTTTGAAGTGTATAACCATCTAGGGAAAATACACCCTCATTACACTCACAGGTGCGATCGAAATGTTGTCAACTAAGCGGAAGGATGAAAACTACCATAGAGTTGTGTTTCATAAACAAAGATGGCGATTGGATTGGATTTGATAAATATCTGAATCCAGACGTCTTAAGAGCCTGTCTTATTTCACGAATGATAAATAATATATTTTCGTAACACCGTCTATTGGTGAGATTTAATATTATTTTTTTCCTTATTATGGTTCTGTAACAATGTATATTATTTTGTCTCACAAATCTTATGAGAAAAAAAAAAAGAAAAAAAGAGGCCAGTGAAACTATTTAAACATATATAAAAAAAAATACAAACCAAATTGAAAAAATAATAATTTCAAAATAAAATGGCACTTCAATACATCTTTTGATTCGAGCGCGAGTCCTCGGTTAGTTTGTCTGTGAGGCAGCCTCTTATAAGAAACAGAACCAATACATTGTTTCCCAACATGATTAATAATATACCACATTCAGGAAAATATAAATAATTTTAATGTCTGTATAAACAGATGACAGATATACATAATATTAACAAAACAGTATTTTAGCACCATAACTATCACTAGGTCGAGCCAAACTTTAGAATTAAATTTTTTTTTTAATAAAAATAAAAGATGCATGTAGTTGCCATTTTTAAAAGACTACCTACATTATGATTACAATTTCTTTGTTTTATTAATTTACATTTTCTACTGTATACACAAGTACTAAATAATTTTTTTTAAATCCAGTGGTTTTTTTTAAGTGCTTACCGCGGTCTATAGAGTAGTAAGCAATTGGGGCTGCTCCGACCAAGGGTGTAGGAAGGAACATAGGGGTAGGGAGGTCCATATATTGTACAACAACTTTTATTGGCTATAGAAAAAATGTTCTAGTTGATCGCGGCCAGACCCTCCTTGAAAATTAGCTTTTCGTGCCCTTAGTGTATTTTAATGGCCATTGGTTCCGGTTTGGAACAACGCTTATTATGGTCGAGGTGGATAAGTGAGATCTTAAGTTCAAAGGGATGCCATCAAAAAACTTTTAAACACAAGTTATGCCCTACTTTAAAAATCATATTCTATTTATCAAATTATAACTTTACACTCAAGTTAATCGAGCATTATCAATGGTCTTATTGACAACCAAATCAAATATTCCTCGATAAACTGTGTTGGCCGGTGTTTGAATTCAAACGGGTAGAGAAACTATTTTAAGTGTCTATCTAAAAAATACAAACTATCCAATTCTAGTAGAAAGATTGGGTGATTTTTAAGATTAAATCGGTCCTTAAGTATCTAAGGGATATACAAAGTTTTGAGAACTTTAACTTCGATCCGAAAGAAATATTCCCACTTTGACGGTTAAAATATTGACAACTTAAATAAACATTTATAGATATATTTTTTAAAATTTTGTTCCGCTGTGTACATTACAAACTATTGTTCCCCATGACAAAAAATATGTAGTAATTGAATTTTATGTGGTAATAACTTGATTTTTCAGTTCAGGTCGAAATATATTAAACAATTTAGCAATGAAACAATATTGAATAAACTAACACAATATATGTGGCTTTTACAATGAAAAGAAGAACACAGTTCACACTTTACATTGCTGCCACTGGACAAAGAGGTATTGGCTGCCTCTTAAAGAAAATCAATGGTTACAGCCCAATCCCCCGACCTAGGTTTCATTCTATCGGAACTCATCAGGGAGGAGTGTGAAACGCGCAACGCAACCTCCTAAGAGAGAGAAAAAACTAGAAATGTTTCAAATTCTATTTTTAATGACTGAATCTCAACTTCAATTCTTAAATTTTTTTTGGAATTTATAATTAAATTTTTAATCCTCAAATATTACTAAATGTACACAAAAGTTTTTCATGTATATTAAATCATAAACAACAGATAGAACACTTTTTTACGTGCTTTTCATGAATCAACTGATTATATTAGCACACAAGAATTTCTATGAGTGAGAGCGAAAGGGCCTAACAATTTTCCCTGAAAGGGTTCGTCTACACGCCACAATCGACGGCTTTACGAGCAACACATTTTTATCGCTCAAGAAATATCAGTTAACCCCCGCTGGGTTTGAACCCACGAACATTGGGTCCTAAGGCGAGCACTTTAAAACAAACCTCTCCCCCCCCCCCCCTTCGAGGTCGACCTATATAATTTAATTTTAACCAATTGTTTGAAATCGTTTATTCCAAGTCAATGTCTTGGTAATTGGATTCATACAAATCTCATTATTAAAAAAAACCCACACACACACAAAAGGAATGTTTAATACTTAATTTTTATAAATACACACACTGAGCCTATAGTTTTTTTTTGGCAACATAAATTAATAAAGAATAATATTGAAACTATAATTAATTTTACTTGATTCAGTTTCAAATCAAGAGAGTCGACCTCACATACTTCTGAAAATATCACATGCGAAGCACCCTTTAAAATCAAACCAAAACCTGTTTATTCCTAACAACACAAATATCACAACTTATGTAGGCATTTCTCAGGTCACAAAGTGTAGTTTAATGTATAAAAATGAGGTGGCCCAATGGCTAAATAATTTTATAGTAAAGTAAATTGATAGAACTAAAGAAAAAGGAAAAATAAACTACTAAGAGTAAATTTGATGAAGAAAGCCCACCTAGGGAAAGAGGAAAAATGTGTGAAGAATCCAATGCACAAAGGTGACATCTTCTTCCTTTCTTCTGTCTTCTATCGTAGAAATAGTCAAACACACATTTTAACATAAATAGAATAATATTTCGGCACTGTTGCTTTTATCAAACACAAAGAAGAAAGTACAAATAACATGAACACTGGGTTACTCCAATTTGAGTAGTGTAATTTAAGTTATTGTATTGCAGTTTTTAACTGACAACGGTGATTTGAATGAAGTTATCCGGGAAATAGTGGGAGTACACGAGACAATAGAGGAAGTAAGACTGAGATGGTATGAACATGTAATGAGGATGTTGGAGTACATGAGATAGTAGAGGAAGTAAGACTGAGATGGTATGAACATGTAATGAGGATGTTGGAGTACATGAGATAGTAGAGGAAGCAAGACTGAGATGGTATGAACATGTAATGAGGATGTTGGAGTACATGAGATAGTAGAGGAAGCAAGACTGAGATGGTATGAACATGTAATGAGGATGTTGGAGTACATGAGATAGTAGAGGAAGCAAGACTGAGATGGTATGAGCATGTAATGAGGATGTTGGAGTACATGAGATAGTAGAGGAAGCAAGACTGAGATGGTATGAACATGTAATGAGGATGTTGGAGTACATGAGATAGTAGAGGAAGCAAGGGTGAGATGGTATGGACATGTAATGAGGATGTTGGAGTACATGAGATAGTAGAGGAAGCAAGACTGAGATGGTATGGACATGTAATGAGGATGTTGGAGTACATGAGATAGTAGAGGAAGCAAGACTGAGATGGTATGAGCATGTAATGAGGATGTTGGATTACATGAGATAGTAGAGGAAGCAAGACTGAGATGGTATGAACATGTAATGAGGATGTTGGAGTACATGAGATAGTAGAGGAAGCAAGACTGAGATGGTATGAGCATGTAATGAGGATGTTGAGTACATGAGATAGTAGAGGAAGCAAGACTGAGATGGTATGGACATGTAATGAGGATGTTGGAGTACATGAGATAGTAGAGGAAGCAAGACTGAGATGGTATGGGCATGTAATGAGGATGTTGGAGTACATGAGATTAGTAGAGGAAGCAAGACTGAGATGGTATGAGCATTATGAGGATGTTGGAGTACATGAGATAGTAGAGGAAGCAAGACTGAGATGGTATGAGCATGTAATGAGGATGTTGGAGTACATGAGATAGTAGAGGAAGCAGGACTGAGATGGTATGGTCAGATAATGAGGATGTTGGAGTACATGAGGTAGTAGAGGAAGCAAGACTGAGATGGTATGGACATGTAATGAGGATGTTGGAGTACATGAGGTAGTAGAGGAAGCAAGGCTGAGATGGTATGGTCATGTAATGAGGATGTTGGAGTACATGAGATAGTAGAGGAAGCAGGACTGAGATGGTATGGTCAGATAATGAGGATGTTGGAGTACATGAGTAGTAGAGGAAGCAAGGCTGAGATGGTATGAGCATGTAATGAGGATGTTGGAGTACATGAGATAGTAGAGGAAGCAAGACTGAGATGGTATGGGCATGTAATGAGGATGTTGGAGTACATGAGATAGTAGAGGAAGCAAGACTGAGATGGTATGAGCATGTAATGAGGATGTTGGAGTACATGAGATAGTAGAGGAAGCAAGACTGAGATGGTATGAACATGTAATGAGGATGTTGGAGTACATGAGATAGTAGAGGAAGCAAGACTGAGATGGTATGGACATGTAATGAGGATGTTGGAGTACATGAGATAGTAGAGGAAGCAAGACTGAGATGGTATGAGCATGTAATGAGGATGTTGGATACATGAGATAGTAGAGGAAGCAAGACTGAGATGGTATGAACATGTAATGAGGATGTTGGAGTACATGAGATAGTAGAGGAAGCAAGACTGAGATGGTATGAGCATGTAATGAGGATGTTGGAGTACATGAGATAGTAGAGGAAGCAAGACTGAGATGGTATGGACATGTAATGAGGATGTTGGAGTACATGAGATAGTAGAGGAAGCAAGACTGAGATGGTATGGGCATGTAATGAGGATGTTGGAGTACATGAGATAGTAGAGGAAGCAAGACTGAGATGGTATGAGCATGTAATGAGGATGTTGGAGTACATGAGATAGTAGAGGAAGCAAGACTGAGATGGTATGGACATGTAATGAGGATGTTGGAGTACATGAGGTAGTAGAGGAAGCAAGGCTGAGATGGTATGGTCATGTGATGAGGATGTTGGAGTACATGAGATAGTAGAGGAAGCAAGACTGAGATGGTATGAACATGTAATGAGGATGTTGGAGTACATGAGGTAGTAGAGGAAGCAAGGCTGAGATGGTATGGTCATGTGATGAGGATGGAGAAGTAGAGGCTGCCAAAGAAAACGATGTAGTTTGCAGGGGAAAAAAAACACACCAAGGGAGGCCAAGAAAGAGATGGGAGGAGAAGAATGGAAGCAAGAGTGGTGGAAGGCTAGAGGAAGATGGAGGCATTTTACTAAACTGACCCGGCCACAGCCTGACTGACCTTTAGAGAAAAATGATATATTAGCCCCTTCTACAGACTTCATATCCTTAATCACGTGACTGTGCCAACCAATGAGATAGAGACTTCATATAATAAAACTCTTCGAAAGAAAATCATCTAAAGGAAGGAGCAACCGCCAAGCAGTCAGCTGATCAATAAAAGAATATAAAACAACTTTTTGAGGAAAAGTCTTGAATATACTTGAAATGTAGGCTAAGTATAATTATAACAGAATTTGAACTATCAAACTTAAAATTAGCAACGGATCTTTCCGCTGCCATTGGTGCTTTTATTTTGATGCGCACACACTTATTTACTTAACCGTGATTGGTAGACCAAATAAACTAATCCTTATAAAGTTAAAGTTGACCAACTTCTATGAGGTAAGGACTTATGGATCAGGATTCTGTTGACAGAGCAATCTGATAATGCGGCATCAATTTCTTACAGACAACGGACAACAGACCTTAGGACACACAGTCTGTAGATGGGGTTTTAAGATAATTTTAAAGTATCTCACTTTAGAAATGTGTTTCACTTTGTTATGACAATGTCATATTTTACATGTAAACCCTACATTTTAAACTGGGTTAATCAATTAAATCACATAATTGATAATGTAAATTTAACATTAAAATATAATTTTAGTGAGTCGGGAACCATGTTATTGGTTAAAAAAAATAAGGGTGTGTGAAACTTCAAAACTTCGACTTAGCTTCGAAAAAAAAAAATTCCAGCTTCGACAATTACGAAGCTCAGCTAGTCAAAATCTTGAGGTACTAAATTGTTCAGTAAAACATTGAAAGGTGGATGGAAGGGCCAGGCCTACACATTTACCAGAAATTTGTAGGCCTCAAAATTCACAATTAAAAACACAAAACAAATAATTGTGTGATTACATCCATCATCCTTTCAATGTTTAATTTATTATACCAGTTTGGCTCCATTCCCCCAATTTATGTTCAAGCCATTCTGAGCTATTACAAATGAATGTTCATGTGAACAATTCTTAAGGAATAGAATAGCATGTTGTGATAGCGACTGGATTTATCAGTTTGGAATGAAAACGAGTGTTCAATAAAACATTTTATAAACAAATATACTGTATTGATTTATACAAATAATACAATATAATGTTTCATGTATAAAACAATTAACAACTTTGACTTTCAATACAGCTTTGAGAACATTTTACTTTATATATTCGGTTGGGGTTCACTTCGAATTGAAAAAAGCGAATCTCATCAAATATATCACTTTAAAATTAGGGGTGGACGAGATCCCTAATGCTTGGAAAAAGGGGTCGTGAATTTATACATTCCTGTAAGTAGTGTGGGATTGGTTATTTCTCGAAAAGTTTCAGGCGGGAAACAGTGCATGCTTCGTGTTCTTGCACTTAATGCTGACTCACCATTGCAAGCAAGATAACTTGAAAGATTTAGAGAAGGACAGAGACATATCTACTCTATCATTTTTTTGGGGGGAGGGTGAGGGGAGGAAGTCGTTTTCCAAGGTCAACCATTTATGAGCGATCAGATCTGCCCACCCGTTGTTAACGAGCCAGACAGGGAGCAAAGATTAAAGTAGTGTTATATTTATAATCTAAAATTATTCTAGAGCATAATTTTTATAATTTCTCGTTCCCATCCCGAAATTTTGACCGATTTCCCAACCCCACAGTAAATATGTAACTCCTGTCCATCCCTATTTTGGATACAAAGTAAAAAAGTTAAAAAATATCTAACATTATTAGTAATACATAAGTAATATAAAAACATATGTATTTTATTTTTATCAACATGTATGTACCCCATTCGATTTATTAACAGAAGTGTCAACATTGTTAAAATTTCTATTTTATATATATATTTTTTAAATATATCAACAATAAATGAACATCTCCAAAAATCATTTTAAATTCTACCTCAATATCAAAGTGTAGAAACATAACAAGAGCATTATAAAATACATGTAGATAAACTATAAAGAACATTATTGCCACGTGTATAAACCCAGAGTGTACTGCGACACACAAACCGGCCGAGTTCTTTCAGCTCAACTTCGTTACAAACCTTTCTGATGAGATCGGCTTTTGTAGTTCTGAAACAAATACACAACTTACTTACAGGTGACAAAGGTGAGATTGTTTTTAGGAGGAAAGTGGTGTTATTTTTCTCAAAAAGCGACAATATTTTATCCCGAAAATGATGTCTTTTTTTATTTTTATTTTTTAGCACCACGTCTTACCACCCTTTCGGGTGTGTACTAATTACACTAATGGTTTAGGGATTAGGAAGGTTTAATGGAGAGGAAGTGCAACTGCATTTGTATAGAAGGAGAGTGGGAAACCATTTAAGAAAAACCACACTCAGTGCACCCGACCGGGATCGAACCCCAGATCTCCCCGTCTTCGGCAGTCTAGTCCAACATGAGAGTAGCGCGTTAAGCCACGCGGCCAACGAGGCAGGCTAGAAAGTGATGTTGCTATTTACATAAATCCGAGTCAAATTAGTATTCATTTAAAAAAATTAGGGTATAAAATGTCTACATTTTTCGTTCATATTGTGCATTCAACTATTTATTAGTCGTAGAAGACTAAACTACCACCAAATAAGGAGAAGGGAATAAAAGTAGAGAAGATATAATTTTGCCAAACATGACCGCCTGTAGCAAGGTCTCTCTCTCTCTCTATATATATATATATATATTAATGTCCTTGTTTGCTAGCATGTAATCTTTTAAAGACTGAATACAAAAAACTGATTTATTGAAATCGAAATTTAAGTACCGTAGTGTGTAAAAGTAGAAATCGTGATTTTTAATGTTAAAAAAAAAAAAAAAAAAAAGCCTAAGTCCATAAAAATATTCATATATCATGTGAAATGTTTTATACCTTTAAAATCACCAAGAATGTTTACTATCAGTTTAAACGGCAGCCCTTGCATAGCGCTATCGCCGGTGTTACCACAATGTGAATTGATTTAAAATTATATTGCATGGCGTGGTATCTGCCCAATTATAAAGAAATTGTGTTTATTTAGAAAAAAAAACACCTTAAAATTCGTGTTATTCATGTGAAAACAGGAGAATTCGCGTTATTGCAAATGTAAATTTTGTATGTCCTTACTTATAGATAAATAACATATCAAACACAGACGAGGTTGGAGTCGGAGAGAGAAATACATCTAGCGCTCATCTTTTTTTTGCACGATATGAACGACAAATGAAATATATGACCTGGTTGCCGACAGTAGATGTCCTTAAAAAAAAAAGTGTCCCTCTTAAGCCCGGTTCACACTGACAAACACTGCCTGCGTACTACCGTCTGCAAACTAGTGCCCGGGGAAAATGCAGAGCTGCACACAAATATCGTGTGCAATCGAGTGTGGGCTGCGGTGTACACAATGAAACCACCTTGTGAGATGAAATGTCTCTTAATGAGGTAGAGCCTTCATTTAAAAGCCATAAAAAAAAGACAAAACATTTATTCATCGATAGAAGATTCAGTAGTTGAATCTTTTTATTTTCATTATTTTGCAATAAGGTAATTGTATTATATTTGTAAGAAGGTACAGGAAAGGTGGATAGAAACATATAAAAGGAACAAACACAATATGACTTTTACAATGAAAAGAAGAACACAGTTCACACTTTACACTGCTGCCACTGGACAAAGGGGTGATGGTTGCCTCTTAAAGAAAACCGATTGTCACCCCCCAATCCCCCGACCTAGGTTTCAATCTGTCGGAACTCGTCAGGAGGGAGTGTGAAACGCGAGACACAACTTCCAAAAAGAGGAAACAAATAACACAAAGCAGAGAAAAAAGAAATTGGTAAAGATAGGAGCATGTAAGAGGAATAACAAAAAACACAAGCACTGGAGTAGGACAGTCGTATATTCAGAGAGCGCGTGTGGGAGGGTCTACTGTATTTATGATTGCGGGAAGATGCCCTAAACAGTTTCCAATCAGTATTTAAATAGTTTTTATACACCTGCTCTTGTGCTTGTGGGTAAATGTATGCCAGTGTAGTCTAGGCTCTAGGAGCATGTTTCCGAGCAAACATACAATTCACAACATTACTATATTATTATTGTCATTTTATACTTTATATGTATTTACAATATCTATCAAAAGTGACAACTGCATGATCTGACATATCCAGGGGATCTACTAACTTTTCTATTCTAGCCGTTAGATAAGGCCCGTCCTATGAAAGATTGGACCGTAGTTTGTTCAGTTGAAGCATTAAAGACCAATAAAGTTGAAGCTTACCGATTCAGCTATTTTATATAAAGTTTCTGCCATTGATTTCCCCGTTTCTTGAACCATATTGTAGAGGAACCCGTTTTTATTTTTCATCAGCAGGTAGGGATGATCAAGTTCCTAGAAACAACAACAGTTACATCAATAGCAGTGCACAACTAAGTGTGCGATTGCGTTGAGTTGGGAAACAAAGTTACAGCAATCGAGAAAGTAACGCAACTCTTCTTACCACGACGTTGCCAGCATCCATCACTAACGTCCGGTCGCTGTCCATGACCGTGAGTAGCCGATGTGCGATTGTCAGGACCGTGCAGTCCGCAAACTTGCGACGGACCGTCTTCTGGATTAGAGCATCCGTCCTGCGGACAGTAATTGACGGACAATGGGAGAAGCTCTGGCCGACAACATTTAATCAAAAACTTTACACTAAGGGTGTGCCAAGGTTTAAAAATGTTGTCTTGACATCAAAAAGCTACGGCTTGGCATCAAAAAGCTACAGCCTGGCATCAAAAAGCTACAGCCTGGCATCAAAAAGCTACGGCTCGGCATCATGCATTTATAAATAAAAAATATCGATTAATCGCGGTTTAAAATAAACCTCGCTTAATAATGATGACCTAATTACTTTTTAAATGTGGAAGCCCCAAATGACCAATAAATAATGTGTAGTGCAAAAAAAAAACAAAAAAAAAAGTAAAAACAAACCCTTTATCGACCATCCATTTCCTTTATTTCTGATGGAAACATTTTGTTTGAATTAATGCTTTCTTTTATTTAACCAGCCCTTACTTTTAAAACAAATTGTTATATAAACCATGAAACCTCATAATATTAGGTATGTGCAGGTAGTCAGTCATTTTCACTTTGAGTTGAGTTTGAATGAAAACAGAGTTTTTATTCTAGTTCTGAGTTATATAGAGCAATATTTGTACAAGAGCTATTTTAGGTTGAATATTTGTATTGGACCCATGCATAAAGCATAAACACAAGCATTCACTTCTTAGAATGAAATATTTTTGTGGAAAAAAAAATAATTAAAAAAAATGTCACATTCAGATTTTAAAATAAATTTAATATAACTGTACATTTTTTTATCTAAAAAAAAGGGACTATTGAGGAAATCTATTTGCTATTAAATAAATAATATATCTCAAAAGAGAAGCAAATTAATCAACGCCGAATTTTTAAGAACAAAATTAATTTTAAATAATCAAAAATTCCGAATAGTCAAATTTTTCAAGTTGTAAAAGTCTTCAAAGTCGAGTTCGACAAGCTACTAAAAGCTCGACCCGAAGTCGAATTCTCAAGTACTCACACGATCACTTACCCCGGGTCAACATTGGCAGTGGCCTCGTCCATGACCAGTATCCTGTTGTTCCTGATGATGGCGCGCGCAAGGCATACCAACTGTCTCTGGCCGACACTGAAGTTGGAACCACCTTCAGAAACCTTGTGATTTAGGCCAGCCGGGAGTTCGTTGATGGCTTCTTTTAGTTCAACCTTAGAAAGTGAACCACACAATCAACCATGTTTAGGAGAAATTACTATTTATTCGTATTTCTTGATATATATTATTGCTGCAACCCCAACAGAGGAGTGATCTACAGGATGTACCGTGTACCTATATTGACCTTCGCAAAGGAAATTAGCTTGGTGTTTAGTCTGTGTGTCCACCATGTGCTGTGTTCCAATCAATTCAATAAATATAAATTATATATCAATCCTGAAAACAGATTTGAATTTTTTTTTTTTTTTTTTTAATCTTTTGAGAATGTTTATGTTGATTCTGAATTGAACTCATCTCCTTCAAAGAGTTCCACAGAGTCTAAGCTATTGGAAATCACCTCCTCCAAAGAGTTCCACAGTCTAAGCTATTGGAAATCACCTCCTCCAAAGAGTTCCACAGTCTGAGCTAGTGAAACTCACCTCCTCCAGAGAGTTCCACAGCACAGAGTCAGAGTACTCCTCGAAAGGGTCCAGGTTGTTGCGCAGAGTCCCGGAGAAGAGGACAGGTTCCTGAGGGATGATAGAAATCTTGGCGCGCAGATCGTGCAGTCCGATGATCGCTGTGTCTATGTTGTCGATGATTATACTGCCCTCCGTGTTGGCGAGCCTGAACAGGGCCGAGATAAGAGACGACTTTCCGGCCCCGGTTCTCCCCACGATACCAATCTGGAACATACGATGACTCGGTTTATCTAATTCTGTTCCTCCTCCTAAATGATGATCAGACTGAACCAGTCTGAATGAACATGCCTCAGTTCGGCTTGTAAGGAAGATCCTGTTTATAGGTCTTGTCAACCAAAAAGAGCCAGCAGCCAACCCTGCTTACTGGACCAATTGGGCACACATAGCCAGCAGCCAACCCTGCTTACTGGACCAATTGGGCACACATAGCCAGCAGCCAATCCTGCTTAATGGACCAATTTAGCGCATATATCCAACAACCAACCCTGCTTACTGGATCAATCGGGTGCACAAAGCCAGGATCCAACCCTGCTTACTGGACCAATCGGACGCATATAGCCAGGATCCAACCCTGCTTACTGGACCAATCGGACGCATATAGCCAGCATCCAGCCCTGCTTACTGGACCAATCGGACGCATATAGCCAGCATCCAGCCCTGCTTACTGGACCAATCGGACGCATATAGCCAGGATCCAACCCTGCTTACTGGACCAATCGGACGCATATAGCCAGCATCCAGCCCTGCTTACTGGACCAATCGGACGCATATAGCCAGGATCCAACCCTGCTTACTGGACCAATCGGACGCATATAGCCAGCATCCAGCCCTGCTTACTGGATCAATCGGGCGCACAAAGCCAGGATCTAACCATGCTCACTGGATGAATTGGGTGAATAAAACAAGCAGCAATCCCTGCTTAGTGGTCCTAACATCATAAAGTAAGCAAGTAAGCAGGTATGTAATATTTGTTTTCGTGTTTGGCCGAGTTCTCACCTTCTCGCATGGGTCGATGGTGAAGTTGAGGTTCTTCAACACGGGTGGGTCAGACTTGCTGTACCGTAGAGAGATGTTGCTGAATACTATCTTCCCCCGAGTGGGCCAATCCTTGGCTGGTTTGTTGCCTGGAAAGATGCCAACATGACAACACTTAAAAACTTTGAATGGTCACATAAACCAGGGGGAGTGGATTATCAAGAGGGGTGCATCTATTTAGAAACAAACAAAAGGAAATTAAAGAGTTTAATGGTTTAGTAATAATATGGAAGGTTGAATTGCTTGTCTGCGTTTTTCAGGCTCAGCGTTTAGATACACCTTTAGGGTACAGATGAGTAAGGTGGAATTTGGAGTAGATGTAAATACATTTGTATGCGAGGAGAGCGGGAAACCATTTAGGGGAAGGGGGGACAGTGAGTACACACGGCTGGAATTCAAACCCTGCACTCGTCACCGTCATAATAGACTAGGCGAGCTTGATGTTTAGTCTGTGTGTCCACAAGTGCAGGTCTATATCATTGTTATAATAAAGATAGATAAGGCGCACTTTGTATCAGCGAGATATCCAGCAGAAACATGGACAATGAATGTGAGAGAGATTAGGAGAGCATGTTAGCTGTCACGAGGAGAAACAGGATAAAGAATGAAGTTATCCGACAGGGAGTACTGTAGCATACTCTCTCCCCACCCCTTTGCCGGTGATGGTTGGTGAGACCGCCACCAGGCGCTACGAGCACAGGAGAGAGAGAGTTGCGCCTTCGCCTGGCGGTAGGACAGTTCACTCGTATATGAACAACCGAGAGGTAACGTCTGATCTAACTGACGAGGTATTATACAGTTTATAAACTATTTATATTTTTTTTTGTTTAAATAAAGGGTTTGTGTTGAGAAAATGTGATTTATTATATTTTATTATAATGTGGACGCCAGCTATTTTTCTGAAACGTCATGGTTGAACCGAGCCATGAAGGCGTTACAGTACAGAAGCTAGTGAAGGAAGAAAGAATGAGATGGTATGGTCATGTAATGAGGATGAAAGAGGAATGAATCACAAAGAGAATGATGAAGATGAAGTATTTAGGAAAAATACCACAAGGAAGATCACTAAAAAGATGGGAGGAGTAAGTAACAAAAAATGTGCAAGTGAGAGGAAAATGGAAGCAATTAAAGGAGGAAGAAAGGTGGAAGGCCCAAAAAAAAGATGGAGGCGGTTTACTAACTGACCTGGCCGCAGTCTGGAAACAGTTCATCATGAAGATGAACGACTATCTCGCATTTTAAGTCTTCATTTCACATGTGCCGTTGGGGGGTTCCTTGTTCGGATATAGTCATGTTTGGCAAACCTGCACTAACCAGGTTCCGAGTCAAGGGCTGGTTCGCTGTCCAATTTACTGTACTCTCGCACCCGCTCTACCGAGGTCATCTGGTTCTCCAACTCCGCTGACTGTCTCATCCCCCACTGGAACATTCCGGTCAGACCAATCGACTGGCTGATGGCCAGACCTACGTCTCCTCCGAAATTTTCTGGAACAATGTTTGATATATTAATTAAGATTAGCACAAAGAAAACAATAGGAAATAAGGGTGTGTTTGTACCCCTTTTATTTCTTTGAGTATAGTTTAAATCAAGTTTTAATGAGAACAAAGTTTTTTTGAGCTCTAGTAATATAAGATAAAATTTATTCTAGAATTTTTTATTTTTTTTTATTTAGCACCGCGTCTTACTACCCATTCGGGTTATACGCTTAAGTACTAATTACCCTAATGGATTAGGAATTGGGAAGGTTGAATTTAGAGGAAGTGAACCCGCATTCGCGTGGAGGGAGAGTGTAAAACCATTTAGGAAAAACCACCCCCAGTTCACCCGACCGAGATTCGAACCTCGATCTCCCCGTCCTCGGTGGTCTGACTCAACACGACTGGCGCGTTAGCCAACTACGCCACGGAGGCGGGTTTATTCTAGAAATATTTCAACCTGAATTTCTGTAATAGATTCATTTCTTATTTTGGAAATCAATTACTCTTTCCAGCCTGTGGTCAGTTTTTTATCCAAGCCATATATTTTCCACTACCGGCTTGCTAAACCTGTCGTAGCTTCATATGACTTATAATCAAACTTAAGACTAGGACAAGCACAACATCCAGTCCCCCGACCGTTTATCCATCAATGTGAAAGAGTAAACCCACATTTCACCACCAATACATTTTTCGGTCATGCCGGGAATTGAACCCAGGATCCTTAGCCGAGGAGACAGACACGTTACCGACTGAGCTAAGGTGTCGGATAAACCAAAAACATAAATTTAAATTATTATCTTTAGTACCGCGTTTCACTACCCTTTCGAGTTATATGCGCGTCTGTACTAGTAACGATAATGTGTTAGGGATGAGGAGGGTTTAAATAAAAGGAAGTGTACATGCATTTGTTGTAAAAATATTCTAAGGTAGTACTGCCTAATAAAATGGGATTGAACATATTACAAGAGCCGAAAATAGTTCGTGTTTTAAATATAATGTAATCTCAGAAATCGATATAATGCAACAGTCGAATATATTTCTTGTTTTCTATGCGAAGATAGATAGTAGATATATATAAGAATATAATGATAAAACATAATTAAGCATTATTGAGTTCACTATTTCCAATGTAGGTTTAATTGTTAAGCATGTTGTTTTAGTCTTTATTAAAAATATGTTTGTACTTTTATTTTTGCTTTCTTATTAAAATAAATTATAATCCATCAATAATGATTAAAATTGATGGTGAAGTTGATTTTTTTTTAGAAACTTAACTCATTTTAACAACACTATTAAAAATAACTAAAAGACACTCAAATATTGATTGATTCGATTTCTAAACAATAATATGAGTCTAGATTGTTTAATTTGGCTGAATTCTAACTTGTATCTTGCGAGGGGTGGTTGGGGTTAATTAAAATTGAAAGCATGATTGAAATAAATCTTAATTTAGAGTTTAGGCCTCTATTGTGTAATGTAGGTCTATTTGTAAATCATTAAAATTTCCAACAGTTTGCTAGGATTCAGATTCGAGATTCTAAAATGAAATGTAGATTCGGATTCGAGAAATAGTGGATTCGACCCAACTCTACAGTAAATTCAATCCCCACTTTGGTTCCCGTATGGTCTAACACGCTACTCTCGCAGTAGATTAGACCGCCGATGAGTGGGAGATCCGAGGTCCGAATCTTGGTCGGGTGGACTGAGCGTGGGTTTTTTCCTGAATGTTTTTCCACTCTTCCTCAACGCAAATGCGGGTACCCTTGCTCTAATACTTCCTAATCCTTAAAACATTAGTGTAATTAGTACATTAGTGTATAACCCAAATGGATAATAGGATATGATGTTAAAAGAAAGAAAGAAAGAAAAGAACCTAGTTGGATGACTTTTCTTTTTTTAATCAGGCAACAGGAAATATTTAGGGACTTTGTTCACTATAAAATGATATCCTAAAATTGTGTCAAATTAATAAAATTCAAAAACTTTCGAGATTAAATAAGAAAACTCTGAATAAGCAAACCACATCTTTGGTCCGTGTCAAAATAACTAACCTCCGCCAAGGACAAGGAAGCTGAGCGTGACGCACGTCACAAAGAACAAGCAGACCACGTCCAGCCACATACCAAACGCTCGGTTTGACGCTATGGACAGGTAGAACGCGGTAGAGTGAAGGTCCTGAAACAATGTTCACAGGACTTATCGTTAGCATACGCAAGTTTAGTTTAGTCTGGAGATTGGTCCTTAGGATCCTGAAGGAGATTAAAGATTTGAACTCTGAATTTAAAATCAAAACAGATCCTAGATTCGACAGAATCTATTTTGGAATTCAAATCTTAAGTTAGACTTTTGGATTGTTTAACTTTCTAAAGAAAATAGACTTGATTCATTTTTAAAATTTAATAAAAATGTGATCTTGATATTTTGTTTTCTAGAGTTATTATTTTGTTTTGACCCGCCTCGGTGGCGTAGTTGGCTAACACGCCAGTCGTGTTGAGCCAGATCACCGAGGACGGGGAGATCGAGGTTCGAATCTCGGTCGGGTGAACTGGAGGTTTTTTCCCCCTGAATGGTTTTCGCCTCTACCTCCACGCAAATGCGGGTTCACTTCCTCTAAATTCAACCTTCCCAATTACTAACCCATTAGTGTAAATAGTACTTAAGCGTATAACCCGAACGGGTAGTAAGACGCGGTGCTAAATAATAATAATAGTAATATTTTGTTTCGGCCAGCCTTACTGTGGCTGTTGTGGCCTACACTTGAGTGGTGGGGCTGTCGCTTACAGGTCCTCAGGTAGACCTTCTCTTGGTGGTAACCTTCCCTAACTGAGGCAACGGTTGCTGATGGTGACCTAGCTCATCATCACCAACCAACCCTCTCACCCGCAGTCCATCCTGCTGGAGGCATTTTACTAAACTGACCCGGCCACAGGCCAGTAACATTTGATGATGATAATATTTTATAAGAGTTATTAGGCCAATTTTTTAATTGATCAGGGTTTAAATGAGGTTTTTAAGAAATGCCATTTTTTTTATTGGGCTTGAATAATTAAAAAATAAGCTGATATTCGTTTAGGATCCAAATAAAAAAAAATTTAATATTAGATTTAAAATTGAATACTTGGTTTCAGACGTTTGATCGGGGATGAAAAAGGTTTTTGTCAATGCATCTTACTACCCAAGTATATTATACATATTATGAATTTATGTTTAAGAATCGGGAAGGTGTAATTTTGAGAAAGTGCAGCCATATTTAGGCAAAAGGAGATTGTAAAACCATTTAATTATAACCTTACTTAATAAACTCAACCAAGATTCAAACACCCAATCTCCCTGTGAGTGACGCCTTAGACAATTCGACCACTCAAGCAGGTAAACAAAGTTAAATGATAACATCCCAAATTGTAAACTGTACACAAACCTGGTGGCTGTCAAACTCCTTCTCCAGAATCTTCTGCGCCTCAAACGCTCGGATTGTGGACAGACCTTGCAGAGAGGCGTTCAGATGACTGAACACAGGACTGCGCGCTGGAAGCACAAGAGGGAACAGAATAAACCGAGCCATTATCAAGAACAGTTTCCAGCCCATGGTCGAGTCAGTTTTGTAAAATATTCTAACATCTAGTGACTTTGAGAATATTTCATATATCTGATTTGTGTTCACTTCGAACTGTGAAACTGTGATACTTCTCATACCACTTCAGTTTAATTAGCTTTAGTTGGTTGTGTTCACTTACTGATTCCTTCGAGCCTCTTAACGCTCCTGGAGGTGGCCACGTAGACTGACCTCAACACGTAAAATAAAACCAAGATAATACCAGTCGGGAGTAGTATCCAGTAGTTGACGAAAGCCACTAGAGTCAGGATACCAACCAGAGCAAAACCAATCTGGGGGGGAAAAAAAATAATCGAAACATTAATATATAATCACGAGAAAGTGTAACGTTATATTTCATCAATATTTAAAGTGTTTTAAAACCCACTTAGATGGTCGAAAGGTCTAAGGCGTCAGTCTCACAATAGACTGTGACTGCCAATAACGAGGTAGATCGGAGTTCAAATCCCGGAGAATGATGGAGATGAAGAATGTAGGGGAATAAAACCCGCAAGGGAGACCAAGAAAGAGAAGGGAGGAGCAGATAATAGAAAGTGTTCAAATGAGAGGAGAAGAATGGAAGAAATTAAAGGAGGAAGAATGGTGGAAGGATAAGAGGAAGATGGAGGCATTTTACTAAACTGACCTAACAGGCTGTAAACAGTTGATGATGATGGTACTGGTATATCAAAATTAATACTTTTTTTAAAATTGTTTTCATATCACTTTAATAAAAAGACGTTATCATAAACTAAAAACTATTATGATTTAAAATTAGAAACTTATACTAAATAAAAGCTAACATAAGACCAAAGATATGATTAGAAAGTTTAACTCAAAGAGTAAAGTTATTTAGAAACATATTTATCGAAACACATATATTGAAACAAATTTCTTCATAATGATAAATAGTCTATTAATCAGACATCTGTTATCTTTTTGCTTTTTTTTTTTTAACATCCATTACCGTTTCCAGCCTGTGGCAGTTTTTTATTCAAGCTATATTTATTCCACCATTGGTTTGCTAGGCCTGTCGTAGCTTCATATGCTTTATAATCTAACCTAAGACCAGGACAGGCACAACATCCAGTCCCCCGGCTGTTAATTTATCAATGTGAAAGGTTAAACCCACATTTCACCAATGATACATTTTCGGCCATGCTGGGAATCGAACCTGGGACTCTTAGTTCAATAGAAAGACACACTACCGACTGAGCTAAGGCGTTGGAATACATCTGTTATCTAGTTTTATTTAATTACATAATTTATACTAGCTAGCAAAACTATACGAGTATTAAAATATAAAATATTAATTACCTCCAAGCATTCGATTAATATTAACGGTAACTTTTCATCTACAGCTCCCATGTCGTTGGAGAACCTGTTCAGTATCTGGCCTGTAGAATAAAAACATTATAATGTTCAACAAGAATAGGTATGTGCCTCAACACTAAAACTGAGGTAGTAAATGCCTTTATTTAAGCATTTAAAATTAAGGTGCTACACCCAATATCATCACTGAGGGAGCTGCAGACCTCTTTATTCTCTTTCGGTTAAATGTCTCCAAATCTCCTCACCCTCAATCACGCTGGAAGGAGGTATGCTGCGGTAAGGAGCTACTGGTAACATCGACTAACCAGCGTTGCCAAACTTGTCTTATATTTAAGGGGAGATTGACCACATGAAAACATGAGAATGACAACGCTGTTCCCCGATAGTAGCCATTCAGCTCCCTCAGAGATGATATCCAGTGTATAAACAATTTTAACAGTAGTCCTACCTATTATCAAAATGTGAACATCATTTGTTATGTAGGCTCACCATTAAGACTGTTTACACACCAACTAGACCCGAGTCGAGTCCAATCTGACTCTAGAGTCAAGGCCTTACACACTAGTGAGTCGAGTCATCGAGTCCACTAGTTTGAGCAAAGATGGATGCAGTCCTAGCGGTTTCTACAAATACAATTGTATGGAGGCGCCGACGTAGACGCCTAAAAAGACGTCGCTTAATGTGTATTTACCCACTTAATATGAAACGATGCACCTTTGGTAGTTTTTTAACATTTGTTTCCAAATGGCGGAAACTTCATTTCTATCCCTGAAGGATTGTCTTGAACGAGAACAATGAGGTATTCAGTGTCCATGGTGCTATACTTGGAAAGCATGTGGAAATAATAAACTTGACTATACTAGACTGACGAAATCTGAAATCTGCCGCATCATGGACTCTTGACTCGTCTAGACTCGGGGTGACTCGGCTCGCCAATGTGAAAGGTATTGGTCCTCCATCTTGCTATCAAATACAATATGTACCTGTCTCAATTGGTGAGTCAGACTCGACTCAGCTCGGGACTTGTTGGTGTGAAACCAGCCTTAGTTCTGTGGTATATTAATTGTTTGGGTCTTGGTAATCAAACGACTATTTCATACCATCAGCCAAATTGGCCCAAAGTTAATTTTTTTATTATTAGAGTCAAGGTTCATCTATTTTTTAAATTTTAAATAAGCGGGATTCAGGAAAGATCACCATCTGATGCAGCAATTATTATAGAAGTCAGACATATTTGGATATAGCTACATGCAGTCCTCAAAGAATGAACTTGTGGAGGGTTGGCCAACCTGAAGGGTTGATGTTGAAGAATCTCATGGGGACCCTGGTGATACACTTGAACATGGTGTTGTGGAGGTTGATGGAAGCCTTCATACACAGCGTGAAGAACACCATCGACCGGTAGATTACAGCGACCACTGTGGCCACCGTCAGAGCAGCGAAGATGTAGATGCACATTTCCTCGGATAGTAGCGACGAGTATTCGGTAGCGTACGTGCCGTTGTCACTCTTCCACAAGGTGAAGTTGTCCAAGGTCAAGTCTGTAGAATTATAGGGGGATGTATCGGTCGTATTGAGCATCGCAGTTTTCCTTCGACTTTCTGTATCTGTCCTGTTGGAGCGAAAAGTTCGGTGGAAAAAATGTGTTTAGTTTGGTACAACTTTTCAAGTACTCTTGGGTGCATAAAACTTTGACTTGACTTTGAAAAAAAAAAAAATTTGTTACGACTTTGCTTCGATTAAAAATATTAACATTATGAAGATTCGCCAATAAACATATCGACAGCTAAAATAATAAATGTATGTTAAATTCTGGCCATTTAAAGCTGTTATATAAAGAAAAGCACAACTGAAAGAGCTTTCTTCAAAAAACAAGAAGCCGACCAATATCAAATATTATTATTATTATTTAGCACCGCGTCTTACTACCCCTTCGGGTTATACGCTTAAGTACTAATTACGCTAATGGATTAGGAATTGGGAGGGTTGAATTTAGAGGAAGTGAACCCGCATTTGCGTGGAGGGAGAGTGGAAAACCATTTAGGAAATACCACCCCTAGTTCACCCGACCGAGATTCGAACCTCGATCTCCCCGTCCTCGGCGGTCGAGCTCAACACGACTGACGGCTGACGCGTTAGCCAACTACGCCACTGAGGCGGGTCTATCAAATATTGACCTTGGACTTAGAAAGAATATGAAGCTGAATCGCAGATAAATTATTGTTTAGTGATTTATGTAAAACGTTTTAAGCAAAACCTTGGCTCAGTCTGTAGCGTGTTTGTCTACTGAGCTAAGGGTCCTGGGTTTGATTCCAGGCAAAGGCAAAAAAATTATTATTGGTGAAATGTGGGTTTGCCCTTTCACAGTTATGATTAACGCCCTAGGGACTGTATGTTGTGCCTGTCCTAGTCTTAAGTTATATTATAAGTCATATGAAGCTACGATAGGCCTAGCCAGCCGGCAGTGAAAAATATATGGGTTAGATAAAAAACTGACCCAAACATATGCTGGAAACAGTAATGGATGTAAAGTAAAGTAAATGTCAAGCAAGTTAACCATACAAGGGATATGATTCTCAACTTATATCCCTCAATATTTACAATTTAAATCCTTTTTTCACGTATCCGTATTCAAAATCATATAAAAATCTGTTATTAGTTTGTTTATTTTCATAATACATTGTGGTTGAAAAATAGCTAAAATGGGTAGATAGTAAAACAATTATTTTCGCAAAATGGTTATGTTTGATTTGTACAAGATTACAAAAAACACAAAGTTCATCTTCGGGACATTTACAATTCGGTAGTAATAAAGTTAAACGGAAAAAAAAAAACCCACTAAATGTCCACAGCAAAAAACAATTACCCAATTCTGAATATTGCCGTTTCATTTAAAGGACTGAACTTAAATTTGTTAAATTTTAAAAGAGCTTAGAATAAAGATATTGGAATCTGTTGCAGTAAGATCGATTCTTGATTCTTTTAATAACAATAATAATCAAGGATGTTTAGTACTCTAGTTTTACATCACCCACTTCGGTGGCCGCATGGCCTAAGGTGTCCCTATCGCAATAGACTATTATACTACTGATGACGGGAAGATAAGGGTTCTATCTCGGTCGGGTTGTACTGTGGGTGGTTTTTATTAAGTGGTTCCCCCCCCACTCCTGCCATACAAATGCGGGTACACTTCCTTTGATTTAACCTTTTCCCCCTAACACATTAGGGTAATTAGTACATAGGCTTATAGCTCAAACGGTGCTAAGAATAAAAGGTTTGACATCCTATATAAAATATTTTCTAGTTAACACAACATTTAATGGCCTCACCAGAAGGACAACCAGTAGTCCGTGCCGCTGGAGAGGACTTGTGCCAAGAAGGCCACAAAGAACATGAAGAACACCGCAAAACAACTTCCTCCCGCAGAGAAATACGCGCCGTACACCGAGAAGTTTAGCTTCCCTCGGGTCCGTAGCTCCTTCCCCTCTTCGGGGGGCAGAGTTTTGCTACCGACAATGTCCACGGAGGAGCTGCTGCTCTGTGAACATAACCTCCCCGTGAGCTCACAACAAACACAACATACTCTGTTTTAATAAGATGTTTACCAACGTTTTCCTCTACCTTCTTCCAAATATAAACCAAAACAAATTTTAAACAATACAAAGTACCTATCCTAATAGCTACAAATGTTGGTCGATGAATCCTTACCCCCAAAGAGGAGTGTCTCTGCCTGGGCGAACGTCGTCTTCGTAGTGATCCGTCGTGCACCGACATTGTCTCATTGTCAGATTCCTCCCCTTCCTGGTTCCCCAGGAGCTTGGCAAAGTCAAGGCCACTCTCTTGTAGCTCGCTGTAAGTTCCCTCGGCCTCGATACTCCCCTGAGGACAAGAACACCGACATGAGGACACCGGCGTGAGGACAGGGACACCGGCGTGAGGACAGGGACACCGGCGTGAGGACAGGGACACCGGCGTGAGGACAAGGAACACCGGCGTGAGGACAAGGACACCGGCGTGAGGACAAGGACACCGGCGTGAGGACAAGGACACCGACGTGAGGACAAGGACACCGGCGTGAGGACAGGGACACCGGCGTGAGGACAAGGACACCGGCGTGAGGACAAGGACATTAATGTGACAAGTATAATCTTCGATGCCTCAAATCAAACTTTATGGAAATTTGTTGGAATGAGAATTATTATAAAAAGTGTATTTATATCTGAGACCATAGCTCAGTCAGTAGTGTGTTTGTCTACTGAGCTAAGAGTCCCGGGTTCCATTCTCGGCATGGCCAAAATATCTATCATTGGTGATATGTGGGTTTACCCTTTCACATTGATGAATTAATGTCCGGGGGGCTGGATGTTGTGCCTGTTCTAGTCTTAAGTTATATTATAAGGCATATGAAGCTACGACAGGACTAGCAAGCCGGGAGAGGAAAATATATGGCTGGAATTAAAAAACTGACCCAGGCTGGAAACAGTCATGGATGGGGGGGAGGGGGGGGGGGGGAACTACGTAGATATTCGTATAGCTAGAATGGGTAGTTAAAACGCGGTGATTAAAAAATAAATTGGAATAACACTTAAAAATATAAATACATAGCAGGGTGCTCACATGTTTGAGTATAACAATGTGGTCGACGTGGCTGAGGAATTGCAGCTGGTGAGTCACCAAGATACAGGTCTTCTTCCTCAAGAACCCGGTGATACAATCCTCAAACAAGTGTTTACCGACGTGAGCGTCCACCGCCGACAGAGGATCGTCCAGGATATAGATGTCAGCCTTCTTGTACACCGCCCTAAAAGAAGGATGGGACAAACTTTACAAACAATACCTCGTATTACACTGCCAAACATTCTCCAGGAAATAAAACAAATTGGGTTCACGTTTGACCTATAGTTTCTTATGCAGCAGAAACCTGTACATTGGATGTGAGAGAGACTGGGAAGGTGGAGGCCATAAAGAGAATACTATACTCAATATCACCTCTGAGGGAAGTGCAGGTCTTATGGAGAAAAGATTTATCTTCACTCTCCCTCGGTTAATGTTCCGCTTCGGATGTGGCGTCATATGGAAAGTCTAGTGTGGCCTTGTAAATTCAGTCGATGGAGTTTTTTTTTTCACTTCGAGGTTTGTTTCGAAGATTCGCCCCCCCCCCCCCTCCCCCCGAGTTGGATTTTTATTTTCAGTATAATTTTGTATCTATCTATTTATCTATTTAGCCATTTTGTTCAGTTTATTATTAAAACTTTTTGTATCATTCTATTTGACAACACTACCGCACTAGCGGTGTGTTTATTTCTTATTAATATTTTTTTTCATGTAATCAGCTTTTAAAATTTTCCATAAAGATGTAATCCTCATTTGTTCTGGATGAGAAAGTCCTGACAAACGAGATCAGCGTCACTCTGTGCTGAGAACTTAAAATTGTAAGGACGCAGTTTGACGTTATCTAAACATATTTTATTTTATTATATTTGGAAGAAGGTACAGGAAAGTCGGATATAAACATATATTGTCTTTTATTTAACTTTTATTTAGCACCGCGTCTTACTACCCGTTCGGGTTATACGCTTAAGTACTAATTACACTAATGGGTTAGGAATTGGGAGGGTTGAATATAGGGGAAGTGAACCCGCATTTGCGTGAAGGGAGAGTGGAAAATCATTTAGGAAAAACCACCCCCAGTTCACCCGAACAAGTTTCGAACCTCGATCTCCTCGTCCTCGGCAGTTGAGCTCAACACGACTAGCGCGTTAGCTAACTACGCCACCTAGGCGGGTCATATATTGTCCAATGGCAGCAATGTAAAGTGTGAACTGTGTTCTTTTCACTGTAAAAGCCATTTTGTATTCATCTATTTCATATATTTCTATCCACCTTTCCTGTACCTTCTTACAAATATAATATCATATATCATTTAGCCATTCTCCTCGTTATTAAATAATTTAAGAGTTGAAAAACATAAACACAAATCTTTAAACTTAAGCTTTTGAAAATTATTTTGTTGAGTATTTATTTTGGTGCTTAAGAATAGAGTGAAAATTTAAAAATATTGTCAGAAATAAGTTCACCTGTTTGAACAACCTAAATTAGCAAAATATTTCAGCCAAGTATTGTATAGATCGGCGATAAAAAAAGACTACCAAAATTAATATTTTCTTGATAAAGTATTTAGGTATATGAAATACGAATAATATTTGGTTCTCATTCACAGATAACACTGTTTTAAATATTTATTGTGAAGTGTTTTTCAATTCCTTTAGAATTATTTTACGTTTATAGAATCCTGACTATGACATACCTATGTTAATATCACCCAACCTAACAAAACAGAACCTTCAATTCGTAGACGGATGAAAGGTTAGGCGTCACTCTCGCAAGAGACCTGACATCCAATGACTGGGATCTCGAGGTTTGAATTGCAGTCATAACTTCCTTCGTAATTTTATAAATGCCTTGTGTACTTTAATTTATTCATTATTTACTGTTGATACAGTTGATAGCTTATATATCCATGTCTTAATACCTGTCCGGTCTGTACACACTTGTAATTAATACTCAAAGGGTTTAAAGATGGTGAAGGTAGAGTTTAGGGAAAGTGTACTTATATTTGTGTGGAGGAAGAGTGATAATCCGTTTAGGAAAAAGACACTCATTAAATCCTCCCGGGATTTGAATGCGGACCTTGCTCCAAACAGCAAACCAGACTAGAGGAACGTGACGTTCAGTCCACTTATCCAAAGATGCGCATGATGAGTCTGACTATATTATATTTAAACTATTTTAAACTAAACCAATATGTATTTTCAAATGACATTCTGATGGAACGATTGTGTAAAAGATGGTAAAATGACACATAAACAGGGATTTTAACTCTGGTCATTTGGCTCTACTCAATAATTGCCGTACCTAATGGACTATCCGGGCTTTCCTTGTCAGTTCCAACACCCGCATAAACATCCGTGCGTACCGGTGTAGATAAATATCAACACTGGTTACAAGTAAATATATACATATTTATTCGGTAAATAATAATATGGGTATTATTTCATTAGTGTAATTGACTATTTTGATTGTATTCGCATTATACTAATATTACCAATGTATAGTTGCTATTTTTCATTATGTGTCGGGAATAATATTTAAGTAATGAAACAATTATAATATTTAAATATTTGTATAGTTATCGATCCCATAAAATGTTGTTTTAGAATAAATCAGCATCAGCCTATTATATAATATTTAATGTAAAAATGTATGCATACAAAATAAAATTGTATTTACGATTTACTAATTTGGTAATTTAATGCGTATTCACAGTTCTGACATGATATCTATTATTATTATTATTATTATTATTATTATTATTATTATTATTATTATTATTATTATTATTATTATTATTATTATTATCATCATCATCAGTAATAGCACTGCGTCTTACTACCCGTTCGGGTTTTACGCACTTACGCCAATGTGCAATGGTAGGGTGATTGTGAGATGAAATGGAGGACCTACAGTTTAACGTGGGATCCGAACCACGGTAGAGGGCTGGCATTCCTCACATTCACAAGTTGTGATTAATACACGTCTTGTCAGAGGTGAAGGAAGGGTTTGGCAATCAGATAAATCTGTGCCGGGACCGAGGATTGAACCCCGGACCCCCAGCACACAAGTCCGACACCTTGTTCCTAGAGCACCAGGTCACCTGACACGATATCGTTTTTAGGAGCATTTAGCTAATCACTTAAATACTTATTTTTTTAGCACAGTGTCTTAATATTATTATTTTTCCTATTTTGTATAAATACTTGTCTGATCCTTACCCATTTAAATGCACAAATAGGGTATAGAAAATAGCAAAGTGAAATTTAAAGACATTGTGACCACATTTGTTTGGAGTTTAAGTGGAAAATATTATTTAAAAAAAACATTAATATTATAATAATATTTATCACCGCGTCTTACTACCCGTTCGGGTTATACGCTTAAGTACTAATTACGCTAAAGGATTAGGAATTGGGAGGGTTGAATTTAGAGGAAGTGAACCCGCATTTGCGTGGAGGGAGAGTGGAAAAACATGTAGGAAAAACCACCCCCAGTTCACCCGACCGAGATTCGAACTTCGATCTCCCCGTCCTCGGCAGTCGAGCTCAACACAACTAGCGCGTTAGCCAACTACGCCACCGAGGCGGGTTTAAAAAAACAATCTTTGTAGGCACACACCCAGGCAGGATTTGATGCCTGACCTCTCCATCACTGGCAAACCAGACTATACCCCGATTTGATTAAGAATGGACGTATCTGAGAGATAGAAAACTTCCAATTCGTGTATACTAAGGCCGGGATGAATTTCAATGAAAGACAAATGCACTGCCTTCTATTTGGGATAATCTTAGGTTCTTGCCCCTAATAGGCCTTCTAAAGGCTTTGTACAAGTTTGGACTCTGACCCCTTTCAATACAGAGGTGATTGCTACCAGCGATAAAGGTTTCAGAGGATGATGATAGTTTTGTTTTGTTTGCTAAATCAGTCGCACTCTTTGGATGATTGAAGGGAATAGGGACGGGCTCTAGAGTGCTCTGAAAGCTTTGGCAAAACTGTGGGCTGACTGAGACAAAGTAAAACTCAATTGGTTTCTTCTGATACCGTAAATTAGGGGTTGGCGCTGATGCGACTCTTCACTTCCAACGAATATTGACCGGGCCCTTAATAATTTACTTTATCTTTTAGATATTAAAATGAATGAAAACATATTAATATTGACACATATAATTGAGAACTAGTTGGAATAAAAATATAGGTACTATGAAGATAAATTAAATAAAAGTATATCCATTTAAAGCTGTGTAATCCTTTAATATTAGAATGAATAAAAAAAAATTCACTTTACTTGCAAACAAAAAACTATATTGGGATATTGATATGGGCTATAATAGAATGATTGAGAGTAATTAAGTTAAGGCTACACTTAATAAATGTAGCTTAGTATTTAATTTTAAATTTCAAATGTAAGTTGTGAAAACTGCTCTGGAAACGAATTATTCGAAAGGGTAATTGTTTATAAATTGGTGAACCAAATTAAATATAAAAGATAAAGCTTGTAAAAATACCTCAGTTGTTAAAATCTTGATAACATCAAATTTATTCAAATTAATTAAAATGGCTTTTAAATTTATTAGATAGAAATAAATATGAAAATTTACCCAAACTAATTATAGTTATTTATAAGTATATACGTTAAAGTCTAAAAGTGTAACACAAATTAAAACTTCTTTGAACAAGTTATTATTAAACACTCAACAAAATTCACTCACTAAAAATCGCAAATTTCATTTTATCAAAAAACTTATATTAATAGGATAATGTGGAGTTGTGTTTAATTTAAAACCTTTTGAAAAGGGGCGTAGTATTTTGAAGGAATAAAAGCATTAGTTAACTAAAAAATTGGAATGTACTTGAGAAATTTAATAAAATTCAAACTCTAGGAACTAGTTTGATATTATAACCATTCACTAATTTCAAAGATACATGAAAATCAAAGCGCTCCATATCTTTCCTCTCACATGCCGGATGGACGGTGAAATGTCTCAGAACTGTCGCAAGAACAACCTTTATCTGGAGCATGGCGTACTTGTAGCCAACACATTTTCTCAAACCACCGGAAAACGGAAGAAAACTGTACGGATGTCGACCTTTGGAGCGCTCCGGTGAGAAGTTCTCTGGGTCGAACTCATCTGGGTTCGGGTAGATCTTGGGGTTGCGATGTAGCGAATATATATTAAACATCACATCACAACCCTTAGGTATAGTGTGGCTCGTTATTTTGATATCTTCAGTTGGAGTTCTTGGTACGAATGGCACCACCGGATAGAGACGAAGTGATTCTTTTATAACTTGTTCGATGTATTTAAGATTGTTTAAATCCTCCATTGATACTGAACGATCCACGTCATCTCCAAAAACAGCGTCAAGTTCTTCTTGTACTTTCCTCTGAACATCCTGGTGGAATCCTAGTAACATCATCGTGAAGCTCAGGCTGGTTGACGTTGTATCCAACCCTGCCATGATGGTCCAGTTTATTTCTCCAATGATTTCTTTCCTCGAGAAAGGACGTTCATTATGTTCTATCATTTGAATCATGGAATCTATTAGTGATGGTCTATCTTTCTTGAGAGAGCTATCAGAGTCGACTCTCGTTGAAACTTTCTGAACGATTCTTGAACGGTACTCTTTCGTCCTCTTTATGAAGAGCTCGTTACTAAACGAATTCACGTAATTAGTACAATCTGTCATTTTCTTGTGGTACGATGTTAGACGAATTACAATTGGACTAAGCAGCCAAGGCTTTAAGAACATTTGTGTAAAAATGCCATTGAAAGTGAAATTAGAATTGATATATTTTTCACTTATTTTTTCTTGAACTTTCATTTCAAAACCTATAACGGTTTCACATATGCTATCAAAAGCAAATCTTGTTAAATAATGATGAATATCAATAGTGTCTGTATTATTACACGTTCCTACCAAATGGTTTACTAAGATTTTACTGTTTTTATTAAACACCTTAACAAAATATTCAAAATGACGGTAATGAAAGGAAGAGAGAATAAACTTCCTGTGAATCTTCCACTGCTCTCCTCCAATTGCAATCAAACCGTCTCCCAGTGGATATTTATCTACTACATTCTTACATCTTTCCCGTCCTAAACACTTTTCACTGTTCATTAATATTTCTAGATCACACGGATCCGAAACTAAGATGATTAAATACGGTCCAGCCCAGAAACGAACTGTAGGAGTATATTTTTGAACAAGATTTAAATATTTTTGATACGATTCTTCTTGAGTCCAGGCCAAAGCATCCAGGATATTTCCTATTAGTGGATATGCTTTAGGTCCAGGTATCTTACTTGCCAGTTTCCTGATATGTCGGCGCTGCCACCACAGTTTTAATAAATAGAAAACACCAAAAAATATAGTTAGTAAAATCAAAACAGCCGTAATCAAATTCACAAGCGACATTGTAAATTGTAATATTTTAAAATAATGTAGTCTTAAAATCAAAATTCGCCTCTTTCTTCGATTCTATATTGTGGACATTCTTCATTTAAAATACACTACTGTACTAAGAAGAATTTTTCCATCTATTCGCTCTTATATACCTTGATTTCTAATTTATTTTATCAATTTTTTGTTAATTTAATAATAATGGCCTGAATAAAAACTTGTATAATGTAGTTGACCTATGCACAAACGAGTTCAATGCTATTACTTTTTATGTTAATATACAAATGTGTGAAGTTTTTTATTTTGTTTTGGTGTGTGTGTATAAAAATAGTAGATATGTAGTCGACCTCGACACCAAAGAGTTCAATGTTCTTACTTTTTATGTTAATATGCAAGCTAGTAACGTTTTTTATTTTGTGTTGTTGATTGTATAATAATGTGCTGTAAACGATTTTTTTCAAACTTTATAGGAAGAAGAGTTTAATCAATGGTAAATTAATCCTAATAATCTTTTATATATTATTGAAATAAAGGGGTCAAATGGGTTCATATAAAAGCTAAACGATTTGTTTAATAGGTACTTAATATTCTTCTAGACGTCCAAATTATAGTATAAGATTACTACTTAGAACCTAAAGACTATACATAATGTATTTTCATTTGCGTAAACTTATTGTAGAATTGTATAAACTGTTTTAATCAACACCCATAAGCTATAATCTAACCAAACTTTCACGATTTAACTTCTCAAAACAAAAAATGTTAAAACGCTTTAATATTTTCCCTTTATAGCAAAGATCACGAAGTCTAAGACATCATTGTCTCTAAATACTGTGTCACCAGTTACTAGAGGCTGGGTTTCAAATCTCAGGTGGGTTTATTGTCGGTTCCTTTCACTACGTGATCTATTACAACATTTATAACACTAACTTTTTACACTAATGTGGTTGATTTACTCAAAACTACCTTACTTTATACCTCATCTATAAGTAACTAGCCCCGTTGTTACAAAATAATATGAAAGAATATCTGTGCCAAAATCAAATTATAGCTTTTTAATTACTATTCATAGTTGATTAATGTTGTCTATGAATAAATGAGTAGCGTGGGCTCTTGATACGAACTTTTATTTCTAGTAATGAATTGATCCCACCTCAATGATTTTCAAAGGATTTATGTTGAGTTAGAATCCAAGTCAGTGCACTTCAAGTATATATTTTTCAGGTATTTGTATTCGAGTCAATGATTTTAGGACATCATTACAGGCCTATTCTTGACAAACTGGATGGTGTTTTGATATTTCTTTATGTATGAATTGTAAACTGGTCTCATTAAAGATAATTTGTATACATGCATCTCCATCTTTTTGCTTTTACGTGTTCTTTATCTATGAATGTTTTCCCCGTCTACGTATACGAGTCTCTAGATTGATCTAGAGCGCCGGTTCAAAGATATTTCATTAAGTTTTATTTTTTGTAGAGTTCTGGGACACTTTATAATGTGTTTAGCTTTTTACATTTTGAATATAAATTCATATGTCTGATATTTAAATGTAATATATATTGCTTTCGACATATTTCAGTGTTCTATAATATATTTGTATGATTCAAGCTCTAATTAACATTATTCGAGGTTTTATTGTGACAAGGGTAAGTAATATTCCACTTGTCCTCTAACCCAGCCCACCAGGGGCGCTAATTTTGGTGAGTGGAAATAAGTGATTACAATGTTCCTGATAAATCTTACAAACATATTAGCAGGGATGGGCCAAGTATTCTTAATTTATTACTATGATCGACTCTACTGATGAATTCAGATCGTAGATTATGGTTCTGTTTTAACGTAATATTTTAATGGTGTCCATAATTTAAGTTGGGCACCATTTTTACCTCCTTCATTCCATACTTTGTAACTTGTAACTTAATTGACAAAACAAAATACCCTACAATTATCGTGGAGAAAATTTATCTATCTTCAAATTTGATAAACTAAACATGAGCATAAAACAGTTTGAATCAGGACAGTGCACTCGTGCAGAAACGCAATATCCGAGTGTTAAGAGTGCGCCGAAGAATAAAAAATGCGCTCACCTCTGCCGACAACAGCTGCGACAAAAGACAACACAGTGCACGCGTCTGAGAACAAGACAAGACGGGGAGAGGGGGGGTTAAGGTGCAAGCACACGTTTTGGAAACAAATTGGTCGCATTTAGTGAAGAGTTAAGAGATTTGCAAGAGATGGTTTGGATTATAAGGGAGAGTAGGCAAACTTATCTGACTGATGCTGGAGTATAAATTGTTTAGATAGATCCAGTTTTTTCTCAAACTTTTCAAAATGGCCGACTGTTATATAAATGTCCCGCACACACTCCGTCTACCTTGTACGCAAGCAGTCTTACTTTAAGGAATTACACTACGCCATAGCTTATAAAAAAAAAAAGAGCCATAGTGTAATAAGTCAAGGTAAACCCAGCCAAGATACGGAACTTTAGGTAAGTGTGTGATGCATACGTGGATCTCCCACCTTAAAATACTACCTACTTATAGATTTAGTGAAGCGTTTATTTCGTTAGCCTGTCAATCTTGTTCTCTTTCAAAGAATATTTACTTTTCCCTTGTGGTACACTCCGCCGCAGGATCACAGATTGAGAATCACCGTCAGAGAACACTAGAAAGAATCCTTAAGGACACCCAAAATTCGGTATAAAATCTGATCAAAGATTTTATATTTTAAGTTTATAATTGGCATTTCTTTTAGAGCTCTAATTCTGTTTTTGTTTTTGTTGTGACCACAACCCCCCTTCCCCCTTATTTTAATAATATTTAATTATTTTTTATAACACCACAACTTACTGCCTGTTCAGGTTATAAGCCTATATACTAATCACGCTAATGGTTTTAGGGATTAAAAAGGTTATTTTTAGAAGAAGTGTATCCACATCTGCATGGTGAGAGAGAATGTAAAACCATTTTGGAAAAACTACCTTCATAACACCCGATCAAGATAACAATTTTGACCTCCCCATCATCGGCAGGTTAATCTATTGCAAGAGTGGCACGTTAAGCCCCAGCCAGTGGAACGGGTTTATTTTTAATTGTATAGCCTATACAACCCTTTTATTGAAACATATTTGTAAGTATTCGTCAAGCTCGACAACCAAAATCAAAGTCGATAGTTATTTGTTTATAAGTTCGCAGAGTCAGGTTGATTTACAAATAAATACGCTTAATTGTAATGTGACATAGTACATTAACTGACTCCACCTTCCCCTCATCATCACAGAGTCAAGTGTGTTTGCAATCCCTCCTAGTTTAAACCAGGATTTAATCTGGAGCTCAGTTCTAAATAATATTTGCATGTATTTGCCAATGAAGTGAATAAAATAATTATTTTAATTCAGAAAGTAGAGTCACAATACGGCGATTGAGCCATGCGAGAGTCGACCAAACCATATAAAAAATAAGGCGACAGACAAAAGAAGAACTACGTCACGACAAACCACAGCCGAGCAAGTACGACATTCACTGAACCACCACCAAACTCAATAGCAGCCCCCATACCATGTCGGTACTTTACCATACCTCATATACCGACAGCAATGCCCCAGTGGGTACCAGTGGCTTAAACAAAGACACTGAAATAGTTTTAGTAAGAAAGTTAATTTAATTCAGTGAAACCTCGCGCCTATCATCGTATCATTAGTGAGATGTGGGTTTCCCGTTTCACAGTGATGAATTAACGGCCGGGGGCTGGATGTTGTGTCTGTTCTAGATTTATGTTAGTTGATAAGTCGTGTTATGATATAATCCGTTCAAAAAGTGAACATCAAATAAAATTAAAAAGTAGAAAAATTGGTGGAAAATTAAAACTATGAACGTGACCCTAAGATTTTTCTGTTTCAAAAAATTATACTCTAGATAAATCAAAAAATATATTTTATAAACCCAACTCTAAAGATATATTTGGTATAAAACTGCAGGTGTCAAATTTAATGAACATACATATTTAATTTAATAAAAGTCCTATAAATACTAAATAATAAAATCAATTTATCTTCACCAGGAATATACATAAATATAACACAGCAGATGTAAGGAACAAACTAAACATAAACATCAGTTGGAGATTTATGGGTTTCTTCCACACAAGTCAAAACTTTCCGGTTTCACGACTAAAAACATTGGGCCGGAAAAAAAAAAAAAAAAGGGGGCATCAAAGGCCACCAGTTGTAAACCCTTGATCTTGGAGATCCCATCAGAGAACAATAAAATAAGTTTTGTTATGTTACTAGAAAATCCAAGAGGTAAATAAATCATAACCATGAAATATTGAAGTTAAAATAAATCTATAACTACGAGAGTGTGAAGCTTCAAAAACACTTTAAAGTGTGACTCGAAAAAAAAGTGTAACTCTATTAAAATCTAAATTACCCACTTGATGTTTAAGTTTTTGTAATTTTTATGTAGGTATCCTTCGTTTGCCCTGAAAGTAAGCTTACCTTAAAGGGTTAAACTATGGTGTAGCTTTTATGATAGGGTCATGGCGTAATCAATAAAGGTTAGTCTGTACCTTTCAGAGTAAACGAGGTGTACTAATCCAAATTAGTATAAATGTAATAACAAATCTATAGTAATTTAATTGCATGCTGTGATATTTTTTGGAAGAAGGTACAGGAAAGGTGGATAGAAACAAATAAACCTAGGTCGGGGGATTGGGTGGTGACGATCGATTTTCTTCAAGAGGCAGCCATTACCTCTTTGTCCAGTGGCAGCAGTGTAAAGTATTTACTGTGTTCTTCTTTTCACCGTAAAAGCCATATTGTGTATATGTTTCTGTCCACCTTTCCTGTAGCGTCTTCCAAATATAACCTTTAAAAGATGGTTTTGGTAAAATAATCTGTATCCCTCGTAGGCGTTACGAACCCACCTGGCGAGGTTGATGCGGGCCCTCTGCCCCCCGCTGAGCGAGATCCCCCTCTCCCCGACCACACTCTTGTCCCCGTGAGGCAGGAGCTCCAAGTCTCTGCGGAGGGCGCACACTCTGACCACCTCCTTGTACCGTTCACGGTCGTACGACTCCCCGAACAAGATGTTGTTACGCACTGAGCCGGCGAACAGCCAGGGCTCCTGGGCCGCGTACGAGATCTTGCCCTGGACGGTGACGGAGCCGCTGGCGAGGGGGAGCTCCCGGAGCATGATGTGGAGCACCGAGGTCTGGAACGAGAGATTACGTTCAGGGATTGCGTTTAGGGATTACGTTCAGGGATACACGAGTGTTAGAAAGTTTGAGTACAGTTTTAATAGTGGTTTCAACATTTAATTAATTTTTTTTTTACAAAACTAGAAAACTTACAGTTGGGTCAAATCAACAACTCTACAAATCCAAGTATCCAATTTATCTTCAAATCCTAAATCTTGTATATGAATCTGAATCTTGGAATAATTATAAATATTGGAGGAAATATAAATATCAGTATAAAATACAAAGAGTAACTAAA
Organism: Timema podura; assembly: GCA_033556935.1. NCBI lineage: Eukaryota > Metazoa > Arthropoda > Insecta > Phasmatodea > Timematidae > Timema > Timema podura. The sequence goes on along the minus strand of JAVRXN010000014.1, from coordinate 5,457,339 downwards.
TGTTTACATTCATACATTCAGTTGAGTGTTAAATTACTGGGCTGGGGTCTGGTTGTTAAGTTCATCCTAAAGTTATAATCGGTTCTGAACCATCAATAAGCGATATTGGAACTCTAAACATATTTCACTGGTAAGATTGGAGGAATAAAAAAAATAATAATAATAATTCAAAGATGCAAATCCTTGAATCTTTAATATCCTTAAGGATCCGAAAAATTCAAGGGTCCACCCTAAATTCAAGTATGTACTTGGAATTTTCAATTTAAGTTGTTTTTTATTTGCACCATATGTTCAGGTTATACACATATGTACTAATTACTCTTCTGTGTAAGGGATGAGGAAGGTTTAGTTTGGAGAAAGTGTATCAACATTTGCACCTTCAATACACCCAAACTGGATTCAAACCCTGATCTCCCAGTCATCGGCAGTCCAGTCTAACACGAGAATGACCCCCCGGAGCGTGTCTTGAGTTAACCTAATTTTATTCAATTCTAAGAAATCAATTTATAGCAATTATTAGAGTTCCTCAATATTTCCTTTCGTCTGATTTTAAAAAAAACTGAGTTTGTGTGGTCATAATTTTTTACATTAAAAAGATGTATAAAAAAAGTTTGTATTTGTGGTTTATGCATGGATAGTTAAGAACAATTAACTTTAAATATTTCCTGTACAAATACTGTTCTATATTACTAGAATGTGAATAAAGTGGGGTTTTTTTCAAACTCAATTCGAAAAGAAACATGCCTACTAACACAGCCCTAATTATATTAAAAACAAAGCCCTGGACAAAGAGGTAATGGCTGCCTCTTGAAGACAATCTATCGTTACCGCCCACTTCCCAAACCTAAGTTTCATTCTGTCGGAACTCACCAGGAGGGAGTGTGAAACGCGAAACACAACTTACTAAAAGAGGGAAACATTTGTTCGCGAGGGTTTGAGCGGTGACCGACCTTTCCGGCACCCACCGGACCGATGACGGCCAACAGTCTCCCTGGCTTCACAGTCAAGTTGATGTTGGTCAGCGTGTTCTCGACGCTCTCCGAGAACCACTTGGCGGTCACATGGCTCATGGTGACACCCAGCCCGGAGCCGGGGGGAAGGCCGTTCTTAAGGACGTCTGGCTTCTCGGTGTCGGAGTTGTCCTTGTAAGACAACATCACCACAGAGTCTTTCACGTCCGTCCTCAACACTTCACGCGCATCCTTTAGTGAGGCTAGCTCCTCATAGCTTAGAAAGGTCTGAAATAAGAACGTTCCTTAATTAGGCCAACTAATCAGTGGTAAATAAAATCGATCAATAAAAAGATGGATTTCGGCATAAAAAGTCGGAAAATCAAATATTTAAAAAATCAAATTTTTTAAGTGGTAAGGTGCAACAAATAGAAACATTATGGATACAATTTGCAAGCAAACCAAAGATAGGAGATTAAAAAACGTATATTTTTGTTTATTTTGCTTCTTTTGCTTCCATCCACCTTTACCTTCCAAATATAAACATTTATTTCCTTACTATTCCTGTAACCAATCACAATTCCCATTTAGAAAATGTATTTCCCTTGAACAAAGACTATTAGTAAAAAAGTAAAAGATGTGTTGTGTTGGCTTTTTATGATCTGCAAATTGTAACCAAAGGCAAATATGTCCAATATGTAAGATTAAAGACAACGTAAGAAAGATGATGTTACCTTCGTACGTTGGACGTTCATTAAATGTACATGTATTAGTTTATTTTAACTTCTTCTTTATTTTTATCAGTTTCCATTAGTTTAAAATTGTTTGGCCATTCGGCCACCTCATTGTTAAACAAATTATAAGAATGAAAAATTTAGCCATAATTTTTCCATAATTGGCACTATACCACTGAGGGTTTTTTTCCAGCAGAAAAGAGCATTGTATTTTTAGACTTTTAATACAAAAATGAAACATTTTCAATCAAAATACAATAATTATTTCACCACAAATCGGGGTATTTAATGATAGATTCAAATAACCGACAAAGTCACATGTCCATCACAGACTCTGCCTCAAAACTACATGTGAAGAGTGACCTTTAGCAAGGGACAGATTCTTGTTATCCCAGTGGTAATGGATTGACATGCTAAGACAAGGATCCTTGGTTCGATTCTCATGACAAGGTGTCATTTAACAAATCTACGAGTGATATAGTCTTTTGACTTAATCTAGGAAAATAAAAACATACCTGTATTCTTTTTATGGAAACTATTCCTTCCGCCGCGTTGGCGATCCCTCGGGGAAAAAGTCTGTCATACTCAGTTTCATAATGTTGAAGAAGGACGCAACCACAAACACCTGCAACAAGAGAATATCACCCTTCACCCTTAAACACCGGCATTTGGGGCAGGTTTAAGACGGGAACATCGACCAGGTAAGACTATACTAAGCGATAAAGAATGTTTACAAGCCTTCTCAGCGGTGATGTCGTTGCCCAGTAGTACATACATGAGCAAGGTGAAGAAGAGAGTCAACCTGGTTGTGAACATCTGAAAGGAATACATGATGGCTCGAAGATACGACGTGATCCTAATCTCGTGGATCTCATTCCTGGGAACAAAACAAAACACAAGAGAGGTTGAATTTATCTTCCAAGGAAAACTTTACGAGGTTCATATTGTTATATTAATGAAGGAATCCTCGAATCCTTAAGAATATTCAAGATAATATCGGATTCGAAACTCAGAATACTCTTTAAAAAAAAAATCTTAAAACTTTTCGATTGAAAATTGTTTTTAAGTTCTAATACTACCTAATGGTGGTTCAGAACCAACATAATTATGGGACAAAATCAACAACCAGGCCCCAGACCAGTAATTTAACTCTTAACTGAATGCTATAGTGATTGGATTATAAGAAAGAATGTTATTATTTAGCACCTATTTCTATTTTCTATTTTTTCTATTATTTTGATATATTTCTATTTCCTCTAAGGTTTATAATTTTTTTCCAAGATTCATATTCTAATTTGATATTCAAAAGTTAAATGAATATTCAGATTCAAGATTCAGATTCATAAAATTCAACCTAATTCTATTTTTATTAGGGCTGGGCCGATGCCGATTATTAATCCGATCATTGGCCGATTATCGCATAACCGGCGATTCCGATGATCGGTGTTTGAATCTCCGATTATTTATGCCGATTATTCAAAATGTGTGTGTATATTTTAAGTCCTAAAAAAAAAATCTCTGCTCTCTCATATGAGATCTTTGAATAATTAGCTTGTTCTTAGCGACTTAGGTTTGAAATAAACAGCACATCCAACATTCCAAACAAAATATATCAAAATAAATATATTTGCCATAGGTCTTTTTCCAATTTATACACGTTATTATAAATAGAAATACTCAAGTAACAAATCTAATAATCATAAAATAAAATATTAGCAGATTGGTGTTGTTTTATTTCGATTTGTTAAAGATGCCCAAAAAATGAAACATCGGACGTAATAATCTCGCACATGCGCACATTTTGTTTTAAATGGAAACCGTTTTTCTTTTAATGCAAGTACAAAACTTTCCACTGCCAGGGAATTTGTTTCGCTCATATTTCAATATGAATTGAATTAATATTTATATTAATATTTAGATTTTACATTTTCTTTAGTAGTTAAAAGTAAATTAAAATAAGTTTTAAAGTATTTCTTAAAAAAAAACACGAAAAATAACTTTCGTTGCTCATTATGTTATTTATTATTTATTTTATCATATTGAAGTAGAGATGGGCAAAATCGTTCTTTTAAATGAACGATTCATTGTATCTGGTTCAGTTCAATGATCCGTTCATTTTGACCCGTTCACCATTCATTCGATTTTATAAAGGTAGTTTCTATTTAAATGTAGTTAAAACAACGTTATTTTTCATTAAGATTATTTAAATTGTTAATAAAAAGATCGGATTATTGTTTAAAAATGGTGATGCCTTTTTATTATACTTTTTTAAGGAACCACTTATTTCTATACGATATTAATATTTAGTAGTTAAATTATGATGGAATGCTTTGTAGAATCATAAAAAGCTATGTTATGATATATCTAAATGACAATACACAAAAATATTACGATTGTTAAAAATTGTTTAATATTGAAGCCATATTTTAATAGACATTGGATGTAAAAATTCCTATTTCATCTAAAAACAAAATAAATGTAGGCCTATTCTCCTTGTGTGCAAAAATGTGTGTGCCTTGATTATTTTTTATCATTAAAATTAAATTTAAATTTGCTGATTATGATTTGTCTTTGTCTAATGAAAGGGTCAGTAGGCCTATTTAATCATAAATGTGAAATCATATTGTAATTATCTAACATGTACCGGTATATTTGCTATTTATTAATGTGATTTGTTTTTGTTAAATGACAGGTTCACTTGTCCTAACAATAACAATATAAAATAATAATTAAACAACTTTTACATTTGAAAAGTTTCTATTTAAATGTTATTAAAACAAAACTATATTGGATATTATAAAACTAGTAAAAGTAACTTTATTTTGCTTTAAGGGTCATTTTACTCTATACACTTATTAAAATTTAAAACAAAAATAATCGGCATCGGTGATCGGCCTAATCGGCAACAAATGATCGGCATCGGACTAATCGGCAAAATAGCTGATCGGCCCAGCTCTAATTTTTATTTAAATATATATATATTTTTTTATTTATATATATATATATATATTTATATATATATATATTTATATATATATAATATATATATAATATATATATTTATATATATATAAAACAGCATGTGTGGAAGAGGAGAAGAATAGAAGTCATTAAAGGAGCAAGAATTGTGGAAGGAGAGAAGAAAATGGAGGTGTTCTAGTAAACTGACCAGGACATAGTCTGGAAACAAATGAATCAACTGATTACATCAGCGCAGGACTTTAACTAACTTAAAGACGCAACACCCAATCCCCCGGGCCATTAATTCATTAATGCAAGAGGTGAAAAAACACATTTTAGCAAATATAAATTTTTCAGCCATGCTGGGAATTGAACCCATGAAGCCTTAGTTGAGTAAGCAGGCACGCTACCGAGACAAGGTGTCAGGAAAAGGTCTTGCTCTTTAAATCAAGACGTGTAGAGTGTACTGAGATTGACAAGTTGGAACTAACTTCCTGGCGGCTGCGACGACCTTGGAGAAAGGGATCTCCCAGGTGTACATCTTGATGACCTGGATACCGGAGATGATCTCGTTCATGAGACGCACTCTCTCGTCTGTCCTGATGGCTGATCTCAGTCGCCGCGAAGCAATCTTCTTGCCGATGTATCCTGGATTGACAAAATAATATTAGTTCTAAGAATTTCTAAACAATTAAAGGATTCCGATTCTAACATTTTTCAACCCCAAACTTTTTATTCCTCAACATCAACAATTTAAATATTTTCCCCCCTTGCATGCAACCACACGCTCATACCTTGAAGGGGTATGAAGAGCAGGGTGGCCAAGACGCCCAGGACGGAGGAGACGCCTATAATGTTCCACATGAAGTACGTCACCAAGACAGCCTGGACAGGTCCCAGGATCAAATAACAAAGATGTATGAGGATGAAGTCCAGTCGGCTCACGTCGTTTGAGAGCAAGTTAACCACTTGGCCCACCGTGGTCTCCCCCAAGGCCGTGTGGCTAAGACGCAGTGACTGACAACAAATTACAATCCTTTTTTTATTGCAGGTAAGTTGGTAGCCCTCACTACTAGATTTTAAAGCCCAATGAGCCCTCATGAAAGTAAACTGGGCTCCAACCCATTCAATGACAATCATTTATAATTAGCTATACGTATTATATTTGGAAGAGAGTACAGAGGAAAGGTGGATAGAAACATATAAAAGGAAAGGACACGATAGGCTCTTACAATGAAAAGAAGAACACAGTTCACACTTTACATTGCTGCCACTGGACAGAGAGGTAATGGCTGCCTCTTGAATTAAATCAATCATTACAGCTGAAGCGAAAAAAGCTTTAACTTAAACAAATATAGTGTGTAAAGCTTTGCTCTAACTTATATAAATTTTAAAATATATATATATGTTCGACACATTAGCTCAGTCGGTATCGTGACTCTCCACTGAGCTAAGGGTCCCAGGCTCAATTCCCGGCATCACCGAAAAAGTATCATTGATGAAATGTGGGTTCACCCTTTCACATTGATAAAATTAATGGGTGGGGACTGGATGTTGTGCCTGTCCGGTCTTAAGTTATGTTATAAGATATGAAGCTACAACAAGCCTAGCAAGCTGGTAGTGGGAAATATATGACTTGGATAAAAAACTGACCACAGCTGGAAACAGTAGGGATGTAATGTATATCAGTGTGGGCTTGTGGCTTAGTAAGTAGGTGGGGGGGGGGGGGGGGCTGGGTGGTTGAACGAAGGTACCTAGAGCTATATATATCAAACATACCTTCCTGTATATCAGGGAGCAAACGGCGACACGCATCTTCATGCCGAGGTGACATACTTCCATCATGTAAGGTTGTCGGACAAAGATGAAGACGGCCGAGCAGACAATCAAGCCCACGGCGTTCAGGTACGCCGCTTCCTTGCTGACGTCGCTGTTGGGCTCAAAGTGCCGGATCAGCTGGCCGAGGAACAGAGGTTGAGCAATTCTGGAAACAAAGCCTCACTTGACGCGGGTTCTTCGAATCTCTTCGATATTAACTCGACAATTCGTCAACATGAAAAAAATAAAATCTGATAGCGTCTTACTATCCACTCGGGTTATACACATATTTACTAATTAGGATTATATTTGTTAGGGATTATTAGCACCAGCGTCTTACTACCTGTTCAGGTTGTACACACTTACACTAATGTGTAAATGGAGGGTGATTGTGAGATGAAATGGAGGACCTACAGTTTAACGTGGATCCGAACCACGGTGGAGGCCTGGCATTCCACACATTCACAAGTTTGATTAATACACGTCTTGTCTGAGGTGAAGGAAGGGTTTGGCTATCAGATAAATCTGTGCCGGGACTGAGGATTGAACCCCGGACCCTCAGCACAGAAGTCTGACACCTTACCCTTAGACCACCAGGTCACCCATTAGGGATGATGAAGGTTGAATTTAAATTAAGTGTATCCACATTTTCTGAGAGAGAGAATTGAAAACAGTTGAAGAAAAACCACCCTTAGTACAAGGGCTGTGTAATTTAAGCTGGAAGCTGTTTTAGATAGAATCGAAGTTGGAGTTGGTAAAAATGTACATACTCCGACCCTGGCTTCAAAGTAAAAACAAATTATAACAATATACAATATATATATATATAATATATATATATATATATATATATATAATTTTAACTATGTACTTTTTTTTATCTTTAGATATTTGTAATTTTGATTGAGAAATTTATTTTTAAAATAATTCACATTGTCAAAAAGCTTCCCATGAAGTTACCTGTATTGGAGCATTTTACCGCAGTTAATTAATTCATTACCCACTTGGTGGCTGCGCAGTAGATTAGTCTGGCAATGGCGAGGAAATAAAGGATCGAATCTCGGTCGGTGTACTGAGGGTGGTTTTTCCAAAATGGTTTTCCAATTCTCTCCACGCAAATATGGTTACACTTCCTTAGAATATAACCTTCCTAATCCCTTAAATCATTAGCATAATTAGTACATAAGAGTATAATCTAAACAGGTGTAAGATGTGGTGCTAAAAAATGATTATTATTACTAATTAATATACTTTAGCTATTTCTGAAGGAGTCGGAGTGGAAGGCTTGGGGTATCGACTCCCTAGCTTTGTTAAGCACACCTGATAGTGATGTAAACCCCTATCTCCCCCTGATAGTGATGTAAACCCAATCTCCCCCTGATAGTGAGTAAACCTCGATCTCCCCCTGATATGATGTAAACCCCAATCCTGCCTGATCGACACTCCTAGTCTAATGGCGAGAATCAAACTTGACCATTCGACCACCAAAGAGGTAGTGAGGGTAGTAATTACTCGGATTATCTCGGATTACAAGACGTCAGAGATTTATGTAATAGTTTTTCCCCCTGTCATGGCTTTGTTTAATATTTTAACACTAGAATTTACCAACCTTTGTATTGACCATTAACTTTACAAGAAAATAAGTGTTTGTGTCCTCTGTTTGTATGCTATCGAACATGACCCCAAAATAAGTACACGCTGGCGAAAGTTGTAAAATACAGCCTTAGATTTTAGTGCCACATTACAGTGAATTCACGTAAAAGAGTGCCGTGCTATATCATCATTTTTAAAGTTGTACAAGAAACTCAACAAATGTTTTTATGACAAACTGAAGTCTGCGCAATACTAGACTTTTTTTTTAATTCATTCAAAAAAAATTAATCTAGTCAAATTTTTTTAAATTTTGGCTTCAAGGTGCACATGTTTACACACAGGTGAAACTAATTTTAAAATTCCAGACTTCCGCGTGTGATAGATATCGAATAATAGTCATGACAGACTAAGAAACTCTTCATTTAATTAATATAAAAACAATTACTTAGATTGTTCTAACATTTTTTAAATGTGTACACTGTTCTATACTAGAGGTGAATTTTTTTGAGCTAGTGACATGATATGCCCCTAGCAGTACTCTATTTATCAGGTGACGCCAGAACTAGCAGAAACCTGGATATACAAACTTCCCCCACTCGCTCGTGGTTAAGTAATGTAATCTCTTGCTTGTATGAGTATAAAATATAACCGTTATCTATGAAAAGAAAGACTCGCAAGAGGTCACAAGTTTCCTTCCATCCTCACCTGAACACCAGCTCCATGATAACAATAAACACGATTATAGAAACAATACACAGGGCCGTAAGTTCTCACGAGTAGCCGCAACAGGCTGGGCTTCTTCTCCTTGTGGAGTTTTTCTTCCCACGCTCTGGAACAATCGACAATAACACATCCGAATAACAAAGAAAAATCATTCAAATGAGACATTAGAAACATTTTATCGCTATCAGTTCTTTGTATGGCACAAAAAAAAAAATCCAATAATTTAGTATTGGTCTAATATATAATAATTATAACACCAAGACATTAAGTCACTAGGAGGTAATACCAAGGGCTTTAATTATATGTAACCTCTTTCTTCTGATACTAAGATGTAATTGTGCCTGTACTAGAGCTTCATTAAAATATGGAACGATAATTCATACTTTAAAAGTTGGCAGATATTTTTATTACTATATTATTATTATTATCATCTGCGTCCTACTACCTGTTCGGGCACTTACGCTAATGTGAATTGGTGATGTGAGATGAAATGGAGAACCTACAGTTTAACGTGGGATCCGAACCACGGTAGAGACCTGGCATTCCCACATTCACAAGTTGTGATTAATACAATCTTGTCAGAGGTGAAGGAAGGGTTTGGCAATCAGATAAATCTATGCCGGGACCGAGGATTGAACCCAGGACCCCCAGCACGGAAGCCCGACACTTTACCCTTAGACCACCAGGTCACACTATTTTTATTAAAATAAGAGATAGAAGGGGGACATTGGTCAGGCCATGGCCCCAAAAGAGGTATGCGATCGGCAAAAGTTGTTAATGTTTGGGAAGCAATAACTCCATGGCGTAAACCTGTGATCCAGCTATGCGGACCGAGCAGCCACCGTTGTTAGCAATTGATAGTGCTTACATTTGTAGAGAGAGGGTGTCATGTGGTCAGCACAGCAAACACTATGGCTGTCAATCTCAGTTCTCTAAACTGGAGTCGCTAACTATTTATTCAAGTATCTCCTCACTTGTCTTAACGAGGATGAGTCCTGTTTCAGACCCATTGCTTCATAGAAAAATTCTGTAAGCGCCGAGGATTGAACTCAGAAACTCTGTAGCCAAGATCTCTGACCACTAGACCCTATAGGCAGTCCCCAAAAATAGTTGAAGGTGCGTCCTCTTACCTTTCAAATTTGTTCCCTAAGTAATCAGACTTGTGTTCGTTTAAAGGCACAAACAGATCCTCTACTTCGAGTTCTTTCTTCAAACCGCGCTTGAAGATCTTCCAGACCCACCTGCGGAGGAGATACGACCAAGTGGTGATGGGGGCAGAGCATTTTATACAGAGACGGACGCTCGATACTTCAGTACTCAAAAGAGCACTCTAAATTTAATTTTTGAACAGAGCCATTATTTTTAAACATATATTTGAATTGTGTTTGGTGAACATCACATAATCTGAAAAGACTAATAGTGTAAATAATATTTAAAGTTAAATCAAATATATTCTTTACATTGAAAAATAACACCTGAATAAGGGAGTCGAACCAGGAACCTTTGGCTTAGTACACCAATGCTTTAACCACTTAGTTATCCAGGAGTTGTTCCGTACCCAGGGTCATTCTTCACTCGTATTTTAAGGCAGAGTCTATGATGGACGTGTGGAATTATCGGCTACATATTTTTCAATTCAAAAAATATGTTTTGATGATAATAAATTGACGCGGAATCAGAAAAGAGAGCTTACCTTCACCCAGGTCAATAATTATCTATTGGTATCACTGGAAAGAGCACAAATTGGTGAACAATGCGATGTAAAATGTTTTAACATATTCCAAGAATTGAGAAAGTTATTGCCAACTGAACCTGCAAGGTGAAAAAAGGGTGTTTTGTGAAAACAAGGGTTAAAGTTGTACATTATTTAAAGATAAGTACTAAAACGCTTTATCTACTATCTAGGATGTATAATATGAACTAAAACCTATTTCTAGTTGCTCTAAGAGAGTGTAGGTATTTGCTGCAATAATTAAAAAGATGACATATCACTGTTTGAATATTTCCGTGAAGATAAGGTCCTTTTCCCGTGCCGCGTCACCGTTTATCATTTTCAAAACATATTATCCCTAATTAATGTTACACAAATTATTAGTGTAAAAATAATATTTTATTGATATAATAAGATTAATAACATGAAAAAATCAATCTCGTTGCCATGGAAACAAAGCTTTCATAAATAACCACTAGGTAGCTCTAAGTGTACTGTGATGACAAAATAGTTTTATGCACTATGCACTTAGGGGCCCCAGAAACGTGTTTTATTAAAGTGTGCAGTAAAGTGGGACAAGTGTGTAGCGCAGCACACTATTCAAACATGTGCATGGTTTTTTTTTATGGATTAGTAAGTTTATATTTATAGGAAGTGTACCCGCATTTGTGTGGAGGGAGAAAATGGAAAGCTATTTTGGAAAAAAAATCACCCTCAGTACACCCGACCAAGATTCGAACCTGGATCTCCCCGTCATTGTCAGTCTAGTCTACTGCGAGAGTACCGCGTTAGACCACGTGGCCACCAAAGTGGGTAATAATCTAAAGTTCATTAGAAAGCTTTCATGATTGTCTAACAGATGCCAGCACTAACTCAATTTGTGTTAAAATAATTGGACTTTACACCTTTTTCCCTTGTAACTTTCATATGGTTTGGCTTACACAAGATGACAACATGAATAATTGTTACACACTATTTCTTTGAAATTTAGAAACTAATCTTCCAAAATAGGTATCCATGAAAAAAATTATATGATTTTTTTGAAAGCACATAAATTGAGTCAGTGTGGAATATCATGTGACCCTAAAATGATTCCAAATTAAAATCTCAATTTGGGGAGGGGGGGGGAGGGAATTCTACACCATTATCCATGCATTAGATACTTTAGCTATATTTTACTTTCAAGTTGATCAATTTTCTCAACGTTATCTTAATACTTTTTTAACTAATATGCTGCATGTTCACTTAAAAGGTGGAAATCAAAGTTAGTATTGTTTTGTCCGTAAGCAGGTGAAAAATATATAGATTAATTTAAGTTAATTGCAAAGATATGGTTGAGTTTTAATTTTTTCAAGTGGATGATTCCTCATTACTTAACTCATATTTATTGTAATCACCTTTAACAACACTTGAGGCGACACAAGCAAGGACTGGTATTTAATATTATCTATGTAAATGTGCAACAATTAGCCTGATAGTTACCACTTTGAAAGTCTTGATTTTTTTTTTCCAAGGCACTTGACATGTTTCGCATCACAACAAAGACTAATGTATTGTAACGGTTCCCGTCACACGGACTTCTCATCCGATATTTAGCTTGGCCCGCTAAATTAATATTGTTATCTTGTGGAGGCATGATCCGCCTCGGTGGCGTAGTTGGCTAACGCGTTTGTCGTGTTGAGCCCGACCGCCGAGGACGGGGAGATCGAGGTTCGAATCTCGGTCGGGTGAACTGGGGGTGGTTTTTCCTAAATGGTTTTCCACTCTCCCTCCACGCAAATGCGGGTTCACTTCCTCTAATTTCAACCCTCTCAATTCCTAATCCATTAGCGTAATTAGTACTTAAGCGTATAACCCGAACGGGTAGTAAGACGCGGTGCTAAATATTATTATTATTATTGTGGAGGCATGCACACTGGGGGGAGGTCGAATACTTCCTGCAATACGTGGAAGTTACAGGTACCTACTACCCGCCACGTGGCACGGCAGTTCATCCAACGGCGCTATGAACTATCCGTGGGCTATGTGTGAACTTGCTCGGTGAACAGGTGGAGGAAATTGTGGACAGTTGGAGTGAGTGTTCCGCGAGACGGACTAAAGAGTGTAAGTGGGTTGGACGTGAAAGCCTGGCCGGCGTTGATCCTCTGTCTCCGAGGAGGAGGATTTGGAGCGACGTTTTGTGGCAGGGGTAAGGTACACCTATCCTTACTATTTAATCTTTATTATTTGAACGATCTATTTCAACTTTCTGGGTGGTTTTAGTTTGGTAATGTTTACATAGTTGTACCCGTTCTAATGGGATATTAGTGAAATAATGGGCCAGTCGGAAGGAGGAAAACTACTTGGCGTGAGGCTGGGTAATATTATAAAAACTCTTCTTCGGTGATTTTAAGGGTTAATTATGTAAACGACCTTCTTCCTACACAGTATTAGATTACTAATTGGTGTCTATAATGGACAGCTAAGGGAGAGGGTAATGTGTTGGGGAACAATTTATGTGTTGGTCAAATAGGATTAGATTGATCATTTATATTTTTATTTAAGGGCACTACCGGTATGATGATACCTAATGAGCCCGAACATTTTATGTACATATTGTTGTTTGCAGCGAGGGGTTATAGTTATGTAATTGATATATTTATGTTTAATACTTAAGCTGGTTATTGTGTACTCATATTACCTGACAGACAGTTGGGGCTATTAGAAGAGTATAATGTTGGTGATATGTGTATTTATACCTTCTGAGGTATGGTTAAATGGTATTTGATCTTTGTAAAGAGAGGTTATATTTTTTTGTGTTGGTGGGATCCAGGCTACATATATATTATGGGGGTTTGTAGGGTCGGGTTCGGCGTCAGGGGCCGGGAGTTTGGTCCCCGGACGGTGTACGGTCAACCACGGACCACCTCAGCGGTATGCCTCACTGGTTGCATATCCAGGGCTAGAGGACAGGAGGCACGACCGAGTGACCGACCAACTGGACACCACGGAGGATTCCCGTGGAGTGTATGGTTACGCCAGAGACCGCTAAGTGCTTTGTGTTGTTTTTTTTTTCCTCGCAAAGACGATGGTATTTGAAGAATGGACTTGAGAGGACACTTATTTTTGGAAGTGACTGTTGTACCTAGTGTAGAGTAGCGTTAAACTTAGTTAAGATGTACCCTTTAATTAATTAAAATTTTTTTTCGCGGTGGCCACTCGCAACTCTGAATGTTCATATTTCCTTAATAAATAAATTGTTTCCCGGGATAAGTTGGTAAAAGAATTGACTGGTTATTTTAAACTAACCTATTAGGTTTCGACTCATATTTTTCCCTATGTAAATAATTATATGCTTCACCCCATTTCATTTCATGATGAGAACTTGACTATATTGTCTATTGAAGTTAAGCTGAAGGCTTAACCAAAGTTTAAGGGGAGAGGTTAATTTATATGGAGATAAGGAATGTTTGTTTGGCCTGACTTTTTTTGTGCACGCCTTTCGGCGTATTGAACACACTATTCTTTTGTGGTCCTAATTTTTGATTGATCACTCCAAGTATATTTCAGGGGCCCATTCATAGTAGCATAAGATTAGCCAACCTTGAAAATTAAAAAAAAAATTATCTTTCCCAATATTTTTTTTTTCAAAACATAATAATACTACAGATATAATTTGATTTACAATAAGGTTATAGATTGCTAATTTCTTAGATGTTAAACAACTTTGTAAGTAAACCCCGGAAGCCTAGGGGCTTAATGGGGAGCCTCGTTGCCTAACAAGCAGTTGATCCCTGACTGAGGGGTCCCTTATTTATCCGGGTCTACCTTACGAGGGGGAGGGGGGTTGATTTTAATATCTACATCTGGCGACTGAACGACTTTCCTCGTTAATGTTCAGTCTCGCTATCGCCAACGAGGTGGCGCCCAAACATCAACATTCTCCTGGACTGACCCTGACTTTAGGGGACCAGTCAGTGCCAACAGCTCTAGGACCACGCCCTTCTCCACTGAGCGACGCGGGATGTGGCAGTATGTATGTTGTGAACATTTAACTATCTATTTTAAACTATAAATTCAAAGAAGTTTGGTTGCTAGCTTTTTGGGCTCTCTTGTAAATATATATATATATATATATATATATATATATATATATTGTTGAATTAGTTTTTGGAACAAGCTTTTCAATGCATTTTATAAAATACAATATTCTGTGTGTTTTCCAAAAGCCAAACCAAGTTATAATACAGTTTTGTATTCACAAATATCAAACAATTTTTTTTTTAAAAGATGTAAAATCCCCTGCACTTTCCCGTCCCTCCCGATTTCTCAAAAGGGTGTAAATGATCTATTTGTCCCAAGCCAAGCTTCCCGTGAGCTCCGAAGCACTCGTAACTCCCCCCTGGTCCTCCACCATACGAAATCTAGATTTAAGAGCACCCCAAGATTCGAGACAAGCCCCCATCAAATCTGGTTTAATCAGTTTGAATCACAAGGCCTTGACCACGGCCGAGGACATAAGGGCTATCAGCAGCCTCATATCGCGTGGAACGGTGAAGCTACGAAAGGGTCGGGAATTTCACTTACACAAAGAAGAAGGCGGAGAGGATGTTGGCGGTGGCCCGTGGGTGTGCCGGCCGCACGATCTTCTTGCCCGAGTCCATCGTAGCCCTTGGTCAGACCATGTGACACTCCCGTCCCCCTCGAGTTGCCAGTCAGCGGAGCAGCTCACTGCTATCACCGCTCTTTATACCTGCAACACAATTGTAAACACAAGGTGATCAATTTTAACCGCATGCTATTGTCCTCCCACCTTCAAAAATAGTTATAACCAGCAACTCATATCGACAGCTTTAATTTTTTCCTAAACTGTTTGTTGAATAATAAATAGGTGACCATCTTAGATGGTCGAATGGTCTAACCAAGGTGTCACTCGTGCAATTGTTGACGGAGAAATTGGGGTTCAGATTCCGTTCAGATGCAGATAGCTTTCCCCACCCCCCCCCCTCTAAATAGTTTCCTACTCTCCTTCCACGCAAATATGAACACATTTTCTCAAAATTATACCTT
This sequence comes from Timema podura, assembly GCA_033556935.1. Classification (NCBI taxonomy): domain Eukaryota; kingdom Metazoa; phylum Arthropoda; class Insecta; order Phasmatodea; family Timematidae; genus Timema; species Timema podura. The sequence goes on along the minus strand of JAVRXN010000014.1, from coordinate 5,441,800 downwards.
CCTTATTCATATCGTTTGAGCGTAATGTATACATATGTGTACAACCTGAACAGGTAGTTATATGTGACGTAACAAAAAAAATTGGCTTGCTTAACCAATGGTGATTGTTTCCTAATATAAATATACATTAAGTCAAATATTTTCAATTTACCAAACTCGTAAAAAAAATTAAGAGAAAGTTTATTCTTAAGTTTATATAAACCTGTTGTTACTGTTGCTTCCCCCGTGATTGCTTTGATATTCGGAACAATTGGAATGAGCGCGCATTCACAAGATGATACAAACAACGGAGCCAGCATCTCAAGTCAAAACAATTGATAGGTCAAATGATCAATTACTTGTTCTAAAAACATTTTCATGTACTACTTTTTTAGAAGCGACAATAATTTTTTTTCAAGAAATGAGTGGTGTCTCGTTAACATATATAGCCTTGAGATTAAATACTTCAATTAAGTGTATTAATTATTATTATATGGTTGTTTTTGCACGCACTTTCCAAACACAAGGTTTTTAAACGCTATTTATGAGGGAAGACAGTTAGACTCTAACTTTTTTTTATCACCGTTTACTACCCATTCGGATTACATCCACAAATGAACTTTTTTTAGCACCGCATCTTACTACCTATTCAGTTTATACGCCTATGTACTAATTACACTAATATTATTATTATTATTATTATTATTATTATTATTATTATTATTATTATTATTATTAGTGCCGTGTCTTACTACCCGTTCGGGTTATACGCAAATTACACTAATGAGTAAGGGATTAGGAAGGCTTAGTTTAGAGGAACTCCACCCACATTTGCGTGAATGAGAGTGGAAAACCACCCTCAGTGCACCTGATCGGGATTGAACCCCGATCTCCCTGTCTTTGGCAGTCTAGTCCAACACAAGATTAGTGCGTTAGACCACGTGGCCACTGAAGAGGGATTGTGGTCAACTTAAAGTGACACTAAGTCATTTGTATTGAGACTTTATGCCAAACCACAAAATAATATTTTATTTTAATTTACCCTTCTTAATGGACAATCCTTGTTTGAGGATTTCCAAGAAATTATATATTAAAATAAGCCACATGATAAAAAAAAACCAGCTAAGCCTTGAATGGTTTCTAACCGAGAACAGTAGACATTTAAACATAAATAGAACTCTGTTATCTGATCTAGATAGGTCTATTAGGTTTCATACAATAGTCTCCTGAACAAAGATGTATAATTACATCAGGAGTACAGAGTTGAATCGAATGTCAACATCAACATGTTATCCAGTTCAGTCTTGTTACTGTCAACAATTTCACAATCTACGCCCGACATAAAGACTGTGTCATAAGAAACAGAACAATAACTTATTTTGTGTGTATGATGTAATTTTGTTAATGTCCCGATGTTTTGGACTTAAGTATGGTAGTACAAATTAAATAAAAGATCCGTATGAAGACAAAAATAAATGTTTATGGAATTATTAATTCATTTTTCATCCATTTTAGTGGCCAAATGTCCTAAGGCGTCACTCTCTTGACCAGCTGATGACGGGTAGATATGGGTTTGGATCTCGGTCGGGTCTACTGAGGGCTTTTTTTTTTCCTAAATGGTTTCCCACTTTTCTTCCATGCAAATGCAGGTAGATTAACTTTAAAATAAGTTTACCTTCCTCATCCCTAACCTATTAGAGAAATTATCAAATATGTGTATATCCTGAATAGGTAGTAAGACTCGGTGATAAAAAAATAAATAAAACAAACCTTTTTAGTTGGAAGATGTTTTAAGTTGAAAGATCTTTACCATAAAAAACGCCAACGCCTAGTTTCGACTGAGACACTTATTACCCGTTTGGGTTATATACTTGTGTACTAATTATGCTAAGATGTGTTGAGATGAGGAAAGTTGTACTAAGAGGAAGTGTACCTACATTTGTGTGGAGGAAAAAGTGGAAAAACATTTAATAAAAACCACCCACATAACACCCGGTCGAGATTCGAACCCCGATCTCCGCCTCATCCGCCGTCTAGTCTATTGTGAGAGTTTGAACCTTTGACAGTTTGAAAGTTGTTGAAAAATGTTTGACGGTTTGAAAGTTGTTGAAAAATGACACGTGGATGTAAAGAGACACCTTTGGATTCAACACGCTCTACCGCTGAGCTAACCAGGACTTGTCTTGTGCTCAAAGTCATTTATCACTCATTACTCAAACCAAGCGTGTTGACGCAAACATTCGCAATTAAATATTGTACAAGCGGCCGCATGAATATCGACGACCCCTCGCCATTGATTTACACATGTCCCTCACAGACTCAGCCTTAAGACTATGAGTGAAGAATGATCTTGAGCATTGAACAAGTCCTGGATAGCTCAGTGGTGGAGCATTAGCGCTCTAAGCCAAAGGTCCCAGGTTCGAGTCTTGTGTCCAGAGGTAATTTTATAATTGTGTTTATATTTTCCACGCAACACCAACAACAATTTGTTCCTTCCCTTTTCAAGCCCAGCACCACTACACTATCGGTGGAGGATATTGGTTTGAGTCCCGGGGAGAGTGCAGAGGTAGGGAGTGAGAGGGGAAGTTAGCTCTCTCTACATTTGGCATTTCTAGTTTTATGTGAACATTGACTGTGTGATAGTGATGTGTTTGTGTGTCTCTGTGTGATAGTGATGAGTTTGTGCTGCATGAGAGTGATGAGTTTGTGCTATGTTATGGTGATGAGTTTGTGGTGTGTGATGGTGATGAGTTTGTGCTATGTAATAGTGATGAGTTTGTGCTATGTAATAGTGATGAGTTTGTGCTGCATGATAGTGATGAGTTTGTGCTGCATGAAAGTGATGAGTTTGTGCTGCATGAAAGTGATGAGTTTGTGCTATGTTATGGTGATGAGTTTGTGGTGTGTGATGGTGATAAGTTTGTGCTATGTAATAGTGATGAGTTTGTGCTGTGTGAGAGTGGAGAGTTTGTGCTGTGTGAGAGTGATGAGTTTGTGGTGTGTTATGGTGATGAGTTTGTGGTGTGTGATGGTGATGAGTTTGTGGTGTGTTATGGTGATGAGTTTGTGCTGTGTGAGACTGATGAGTTTGTGTTGTGTGAGACTGATGAGTTTGTGCTGTGTGAGAGTGATGAGTCTGTGCTATGTAATAGTGATGAGTTTGTTCTGTGTGATAGTGATGAGTTTGTGGTGTGTTATGGTGATGAGTTTGTGGTGTGTGATGGTGATGAGTTTGTGGTGTGTTATGGTGATGAGTTTGTGCTGTGTGAGACTGATGAGTTTGTGTTGTGTGAGACTGATGAGTTTGTGCTGTGTGAGAGTGATGAGTCTGTGCTATGTAATAGTGATGAGTTTGTTCTGTGTGAGAGTGATGAGTTTGTGCTGTGTGAGAGTGATGAGTTTGTGCTGTGTGAGTGTGATGAGTTTGTGCTGTGTAATAGTGATGAGTTTGTGGTGTGTGAGAGTGATGAGTTTGTGCTGTGTGAGAGTGATGAGTTTGTGCTGTGTGAGAGTGATGAGTTTGTGCTGTGTGAGAGTGATGAGTTTGTGCTATGTGATAGTGATGAGTTTGTGCTGTGTAATAGTGATGAGTTTGTGCTGTGTAATAGTGATGAATTTGTGCTGTGTAATAGTGATGAGTTTGTGGTGTGTGAGAGTGATGAGTTTGTGCTGTGTAATAGTGATGAGTTTGTGGTGTGTGAGTGTGATGAGTTTGTGCTGTGTAATAGTGATGAGTTTGTGGTGTGTGAGAGTGATGAGTTTGTGGTGTGTGAGAGTGATGAGTTTGTGCTGTGTAATAGTGATGAGTTTGTGGTGTGTGAGAGTGATGAGTTTGTGCTGTGTAATAGTGATGAGTTTGTGGTGTGTGAGAGTGATGAGTTTGTGCTGTGTGATAGTGATGAGTTTGTGGTGTGTGAGAGTGATGAGTTTGTGCTGTGTAATAGTGATGAGTTTGTGGTGTGTGAGAGTGATGAGTTTGTGCTGTGTAATAGTGATGAGTTTGTGCTGTGTAATAGTGATGAGTTTGTGGTGTGTGAGAGTGATGAGTTTGTGGTGTGTGAGAGTGATGAGTTTGTGCTGTGTGAGTGTGATGAGTTTGTGCTGTGTGAGAGTGATGAGTTTGTGGTGTGTGAGAGTGATGAGTTTGTGCTGTGTAATAGTGATGAGTTTGTGGTGTGTGTGAGAGTGATGAGTTTGTGCTATGTGATAGTGATGAGTTTGTGCTGTGTAATAGTGATGAGTTTGTGGTGTGTGAGAGTGATGAGTTTGTGGTGTGTGAGAGTGATGAGTTTGTGGTGTGTGAGAGTGATGAGTTTGTGGTGTGTGAGAGTGATGAGTTTGTGGTGTGTGAGAGTGATGAGTTTGTGCTGTGTAATAGTGATGAGTTTGTGCTGTGTAATAGTGATGAGTTTGTGCTGTGTAATAGTGATGAGTTTGTGCTATGTGATAGTGATGGGTTTTTGCTGCGTGATGGTGATGAGTTTGTGCTGTGTGAGAGTGATGAGTTTGTGCTGTGTGAGAGTGATGAATTTGTGCTGTGTGAGAGTGATAAGTTTGTGCTGCGTAATGGTGATAAGTTTGTGGTGTGTGAGAGTGACGAGTTTGTGCTATGTGATAGTGATGATTTAGTGGTGTGTGATGGTGATGAGTTTGTAATATATGTAATATTGATGAGTTTTTGCTGTGTGAGAGTGATGAGTTTGTGCTGCATGATAGTGATGAGTTTGAGCTGCATGATAGAGATGAGTTTGTGCTGCATGATAGTGATGAGTTTGAGCTGCATGATAGTGATGAGTTTGTGCTGCATGATAGTGATGAGTTTGTGCTGCGTGATAGTGATGAGTTTGTGCTGTGTGATGGTAATGAATAACTTAATCCACCAAGTATAGTAAATACAGTGGGTGGAAAAAGCCTAGAATGTCTTCTAAAAATATTTTTTTTCAAATAAGCCTATAGCATTAGCTCATGGCATTATTAGTTACATCAGACACACACACAAACACACACACAAAGGGCCAACCATAAAACTATTTTGATTGTATAACTAAATAGGCTGATTAATTTCGAAGAAGATTTAAATATCTCCAACAGAATCATGGCATCTTGGTTGCAACTTCTTGACACAATATACAATCATGACAACTTTATTATATTTTTATTTTAATAGATTTAGATTGTGTTTTTTTGATATAAACACATACTGTGAGTTAAAAGATTATTTTTATCAAATTAAATTGTTTAAATAAAATAGATGTCTTAATGTATCATCGTTTTCCAAGTTGGTCATTCTGTAGCTACTATTTTAAGATATTTCAGTTGTGGAAATGCTAATTGAGTTTATTTATGTACGAGTGTTAAATAAAGCTCTGTATAAGAGTTGATTAATCTAACATCACACAAAGGTAATCTGTGTTTGATAAAGGGAATAAAGAAATAATATCCCAATTGATAGATTTATTTGGAAGAAAATTTATGTTTCCTTCGAGGTTAGAACGTTTGAGTAAATTACAACGCATATACAGGAATTATAACCTGTGGAATAGGTGAGTCTATTAATATATCAAAAATATTAATTCAATTTCCTTAGTATCCAGATGCCTGATCTTTATTTGAGTTTAATCCAAAATACAGTGTTTAGTAAAAAAAAATAAAAAATCTTGTTTTAAAAAGAAATTGTAGGCATTCTTGAAACATGAATTTTAAAATATTATTTTCTAAACCAAAGACTAATAAACTGATGAGAGGTTTTTATAATAGTGTAATACATTTTTGTATTTAGATCAACAAATAAATTTAGTAAATTTTTTCATACCGAGCTAAGAACGTACACAATTTAGACACACACAATACCTCAGACAATTATCTGATTTAGACAACATAACATTAACTCATAGATATAATATAAATAACAATAATAATTAATAGCTTGATGATAACTTAGGCCAACCTACAAGTATACCGGTATTTATATTTTTTATTAAATCTCTTAGAAAAAAACTCGTTTTAATTCAACTTAAATGTAGTAATAATAATTGCTATTTCAGAGGTGCGATCATGGGTCCCAGCCGCAGAATGTGTGTGTGTGTGACCAAGAGAAATGTTAACCAGAGTGTATTATTTAGTGTAGCAATAATGAAGGAATATTAAAAATGTACAAGTGACGCCAGAATTCTCACAAGGACCCTTGAGTATTCAAGTATAGCCCTTGGTTGATTGTAATACTAAAATGTTAATAGCTAAGCCTCTTCAGGCATTATATAAAAAAAAAAAAGAGGCAAAATATAAGTGGTTTGAATCGAAAATTATTTCACACTCACCTATTAATGTTTATTAGGAAGAAAACCCTAGGTTATCTTAAATACTGTGATAAATAATACTAATGCACTTTTTTAAGTGCTCACTAATGAAGAAAACGCAACAGCGCATGACCCTTTAATTGTCCTATGTGTAAAGTATTTTTGAATCTGTGTCCGTAATCTGTCTTTGTCCTTGGATTATTTACCTTACACAACGATTCTTTACTTGTAGCCCCCGGTTGAAGTTTTAGCCAGAGATATTATATACAATGTTATGTAAACTCTTAGATTCGAGATCATAAGAGGTTAACTTCAGGCCTGGCCACTCTGGCACTGTTTACTTGGAATAAATATTTGAATGGCGCCATCTTGAAAGTACCTAAAGAACAGCTCACCACGTAAACATTTGTATATACACACAAATAAAGAATACATTGATTTTATACAATTTTAACAAGACCCTATATCTACATAATAATTCCCTTGAACTATCATACTTATCTGGTGTTGCTTTTTAAGTTAAAATTAGCCTAATCATGTGCATGTATGCATAATGATATATCTCACTTAACGGGTGTGGGAGGTTGGTCCAGGATTTCAGATAGTTAGAAAGATACAGTTTCGTTCTTGCGACTAACAACTATTGTAACAAAATGTTATCATAGCTTTATTGAATTACATACAATGTTTTGTAAACTTATATTAATAAAATAAAGATCTTGTTAGTACATTATGAGCACAGAACGATAGCTACTACAAGCAGAGGTCTGAAATTTTAAAAAGTAGTAGCCCTTGTGCATGAACGTATTATGCACCTTAAATCAGGTATTTTAAAATTTAAATGGTTTTTAACTAAAAACTGGGTTGGAACGAAATTAGTATTAATAAATTGAAGGGTTTGTTTGTCTGTCATGATCATTACCCAGTATCTACAGCACGCAGTGGTCTAAACTCTTAAAAATTAATTTCCTCTGTGTCACGAAAGTGTGCACTTCAAAGTCGGAATTTTAAAATTTTGATTAGCTTTTGTTAAATAAAAAAAAGGGCCGGAAGGAAAAGGTCCATGGGCAACACAAGGCTTAAAGGCACTAACGTTTGTTACCTTTCCCATACTATCATTAAACTAAAATAATTTCTCCCAGGCAACACCAGATACTTCAACTATCATATATATATATATATATATATATATATATAAGCAATACCATATGCAACAAATTCCTAGAAAATGAATTAATTATAACCTTATTTAATTATACACGGTAATTATTGTCTGTTGAACTAATTTTCTAATAGATGCGCACTTTCTATATTAGCTTCTCTTACAGTAAAATATCCTACAAGAATAGGCTAACAAACAGTTTTTCTATCTACTTCAATGGACTATTATAGTCCCCATTAAATAAAATTGTTAAATTGGATTTGTAAGATCTCTACTAAGAGGACTGCTCGAGGAGATACATTCAAATTAACTCTCTTGCCACCAGAACGTAAAATCACCATTCAACTCTATTCTAACACACTTCCATCCAATCCCTAGCCTAACAGCTAACCTTCTACAAATCCTTATTATTCATATTATCCTTCTATCAATATCTCGGCCAAACAAAGTATATTGTTTTTAAAAGTTTCGCTAGTAAAATTTTAAGTCATCAACCTTACAACACGTGACATCCGCACCTCACCCTGAGCGCCTTGATTGCTTATCTAAAAATTATTCCCAGGGGAGATAAGTAAAATATATCAAATACAGTTTTCATAAATTTAGTTTTAGGCTATTTGTATGGTACATTATACATTAGTAAAATAATAATAATTAAATCTATATTTTTTTCCAACCTATATAATCAAAGCTTTAAATACATATCATATTGATTCAAGTTTAAGGGTTAATATCTCCTTTTACTAAATAATTGATAGGCAGGAAACAATTTAAAAATATTATTATTTATTGGTGTTTGGCTTTGTCAGATTTACGAACATGCATTCTTCTAACTATAGTTGTTTTAATGTATTTTTAAAAGAAATATGAAACAGAGGCTTTAGAAAATTTTAATATGAGACAAATTAAAAATTTTAATTGTTTAGATTAGTAGTATTGTGTAAAATAAACATTAATTAAATAAAGTTAGTGGTGGAATCTGCCAATCCCGGTTGCATATTTTGTTACGAACTATTATTGTATTATTAACGAGTGAATACGAGGTTAAATGATGAAGCTCAACAGCATTAAGATAGGAAAAGGAGTGAGGCAGGGATGCTGTTTGCATACCAATTTGTTTAACTTGGCTCGTCAGTGAATTATTGAATGGGCGTGGTAATTTCAGGATAGGAAGACCCGTCATCAACAGAGTAAATCAAGCAGATAATCTACCATTGCTGGCAAAAAATAAAAAGAGTTGAAGGAAATGATGGACAAGCTGGTGGAGGCAGGGAGCAGATATGGTGTAATGGAGATCAACAGTGAGAAGTCAAAAGTGATGGGGATTTCAGAAAATAAAGATTTGCTGAAAATAAAAACCAGAAGCCAGGAGTTGAAAAGCATACAGCAGTTAAAGTACCTGAGAAGTCTGCTGACAAAGGATGCCTACAGCAACAAGGAAATAAGGTCGAGGATCACCATGGCCAAGGAAGCTTTTAACAAGAAGAGGTTACTGCTGTCCAACAAGTTGAGTTTGAATTAAGGAGTAAACTGATGAAATGCTGCATTTGGAGTATCGCGCTGTATGGAGCAGAAACGTGGATTCTCGGCAAGACAGAAATAAATATTTGGATAACTTTGAAATGTGGTGCTGGAGAAGACTTTATAAGATCATGGGGTGACAAATAAGTACTAAGAAGAGTGAGTGAGAAAAAAATAATTTTAAATACGATTCTTAGCAACTAAGCAAACCGGAGTGGACACATCCTTGGAGGAACTGTCTTCTTCATGACGCCATAAAAGGAAAGGTTGAGGGAAAGAGGAACATTCTGGGAGTTAAGGAGGAGTCAGAACACAGGGTGCATTGGCGATCTAGGCTCACTGACAAAAGAAATGGACCTGTCGCAAGATACAACACCTAATATTATTATTAGTAATAGTTGTAAAATTACCTTAGAGGTTTGTATAGAATACTTTTTAGGATTTTATGTTCAACAATTGAAAAAAAAATCCTGAATGGGCTGTCAGGTCCATGGGGCACCTATTTTACTACCAATTTTGTGCAAATTAACTGCTATTTGACTTTTTGTCTTCTGCAGTAAATTGTTTTAATGGTTCAACACTACATTAGGATGATCTAGTTCTTAAAATTAAATTTATAATTCTTTTTACCACCACGTCTTACTAACTGTTCAGGTAATACATAAATTAGTTTATTTTATTTTTAAAAATGCTATATTCTTAATTTGAGGTCACCTCTAACTCTGAGAATATTTTATGTAGAAACAATAAAAGTACTAGTTTCCAGTCAAATAAAATTAATTGAAACATGAAATAAAAAATAAAAAAGTAGATGTACAGTTTTTCTATTATCACTTTACAATACGTTTTTGTATGCGAAAATGAAATTATTTGTGTGTATAACTCTGTAGTATTGTATACACTTAATATTTACCGTTCGTGTGTGTCAACAAGGTTTCATAATTCTTGAATATAGCATGCTCAGTGTTCATTAGTTTGGAACAGTGATTAGAGTTGAATATTTAATCTCAACGGATTGTTGCTTCAACTGACAAATGGGAATAGCTGTGCTGGTACTGCTGCTGTTGATTGAAGGGATATTCTTGCTGCTGCCACACCTACAGACACGCAGTCAGCTTCAGACAAACCTGACAACATGGCGGCCATTATTCCTGCTGCCAAACTGAAACACATAATTATAAAAACCTATCTATATAAAATATATATAAGTTTGATATAATATATATAATATATATTATATATATATATATAATTCGAACGTTCATCAAACGCTCCGTGTTAAAATTAAGAGTGCTGTGTCCTGAGCCTGTTCTAGTGATGCTTTCACTTTCATCGTAATGACCCTATTAAATTTTCATAATTATTGTTAAAAGCAATGTGTGTTTTGTTTGCATGATAATTTAACTTATCTACAAAAAGGTAGATGTTTTCATTACCAATCTCCTGCGCCGGACACACTAACGACAGAATGCAAATGTGGGACACTGTACACTCGAGCATAAATAGTTGTCTCTGATTTCATCTGTGTTGGACTAGAGAGTAAGGGCTCGTCTGCCAAACCTCTTCTGACAACCTAGAAATTATCATTAAATAATTAATTGACTAACATATAAAATAATTATTTGGTCTTTTAAGTATATATATATAATATTCCAGCCAGAAAAATAAATAAAACACTCTACTGACAATGAGTTAGTCCAACTATAGGTTTAAGATATTTATTATAATAGTAGGAAGAAATATGTGGAATACATATTCTCACCAGCTTATTAATTTCAAGAAAATCCAAATAAGTTTAAGTTAATTAGAAAATAATACAAACCAAGACTGTTTTCCAAGAACGATGCTTAGTGGACGAGTGATGTGAGTGGAAAAGTAGGGCGTTATTTGCTTTATGAGCACGGTGATTAATTGATGAAGAAGTGACGTCATCACGGGAGTCTCGCAGTATTGCAGTCCTTAGCACACTGCTGGCCCACTCAGATTCGTTCTTTTATACTGGCCTTAATTAAACGCAGAAATGAATAAAAATGGTAGAATACTTTTTAAGTCATCAGCTCACTAACCGCAGTACCTTGGAAAAAAATTAATGGGGCCCATACCCATAAACCCATTTAGTTCATGAACATACCATAACACCAAGCTTCCCAAGCGTTACGATTAACACCGGTATGTGCTTCACAAGAGACACAGCTAGCTTGCTAGCTTCCTCCAATATCTGATCACCCTCGTTTTTTTCACACTGAGTGATGTGTTCACGTAGTAACCTGGAGATAAAAGTAGCAATTACAGATTTGTTTACTTTGATAATATAAAAAATAAGTTTGATAGCATTTATTGAATTATAAATAGGATGTACCTGCAGCTTTCGCCATCACCCGCAGTTCATTAAAATTAGGGGATATAAAATGAAGACTTCTCCATAGCTCTGAATGGAATGGTTTGGAGGCTTTTCTTATATCTGTCGGTTCGAACCATACTGAAATACAAAACAAGAAAATATAAAATACAATTATAAAACAACTAAATATTAGATTTGATTTAAAATAATAACATTTGAAAGCTACACGGACTTAATCTAATGGAAAATATTCTCATATATCGTTCCTGTAGAAGAAAAAACAATTTTTTGAAGCAAAAATCAATTAGTTTGTGTCCATTTGAAATACGACATCATTTTTAGTTTTTTTTTAAACTCTTGTTTCTAAAAGTTTTTTTTCCTTTTAAAATCATCTTTCTTTCTAAAACATTGATAGCATGAAAGCAAGGTCCGTCTAATATAGTTTTTTATATAGACGGGCCTTATGCGTGGGTGAAATTAACGAAGTGCATTGTGGGAACTACTGGCTGATTTTTAGTAATCAAACGTCAACAAACATGGGGAAATCAAAAACGGGCCTAACTGCCACAGCGTTTACTATATTAGCATTTCTGTTCGTTTTTATAGCATTTGTGACACCATATTGGCTGGAAACTGATGGTAGACTAGAGCGCCCTAAGTTTATCAGAATAGGTAAGTATTTTACTTTCTCGAAACTACATATATATAACTAGGCGTGGCCAACTACCTAACCATAATAACCATTTTAATAGGTTTTTATATTTAACAGCGGCTCTATCCGAATAGTCAAGTACACTTACACTTTACACATTACACGCACTAGAGATCAAAGACTGCAACAGACTTTTCGAAGGCAAACTACCCTTTACACGCCCTTGAGTCTGCAACAGTAGAAACTATTTTAAACGGCATTTATCAGCAGGGAATGAAAACGAATTCAACGTTTTAATAACCATTCCAGCTTCTTTTCACTAAACATTTCTAACACAACGTAAACACACTACAACAAAAGCAGTACAAGTATAGTTAAAATATGTTATCACAGATAACACATCACAGATCACATTACTCTAGCAGACGAAATATTAAACAGTTGCCAGTCAAACTCAGCATCGACGGCGTGTCAAGGGTAACTTGCCATCACCCTTGGTCTCAAGGGCTTGCGAGGGGTGCATCGGCACACTTCGTGACTATTCGGATGGTTTACACTTGATCACGTGACTGCTAATAAAACTATCGAGTGAACGTCAAAGGTCGACGGCGCGTGAAGCAGATTATTCGAATACAGCCATAGTTTGTTGAGTTTAATCCAGGGACCACCTTTGTCTTAATAGTCCGTCCAAGGGCCCTTTGAACCTAAGTACACGTGTAAATTACGTAGATATCCAGTGGACGATCTTGTGGACAACAATCACATATCACTTTGCAAGACATGAATTAAACTTAATTATTGTATCGGTACTGTACATTTAAAATTATACCATTTTGAATTTCTCAACTTTCTTATCCCATTGATAGTAGTAAAAAAAAAAGCGGTAGGGTTGATTTCAAATCTATTATAACTATTGTTTGATTATCTAGTCGCTGTTAGCCTGTATTGGCGCCAAATCTCGTCACTGAAATGTTTTGGTTTGGTTTGTCCAGGACTTTGGCAAGTATGTTTTGACGAGTTTGAAGACACGAGGCACTGGTATGACACCAAGTTCTCTGGCTGCTGGTGGGTGTTTGAAGAGGAATATTACATCATCCACGACATACTTCTACCAGGTGGGGGTCCTTTTAACACACTTTGAAACCAATCTTGCAGGCCTTGTAGCCTACACAACCCACGTAGTCCGATTTTCCGTGATTGGTGTAATTTGTAGAGTCAGTTTTTTTCCAATGTTTCTCTATTGAAGTTTTTATATTATATTTGGAATAAGGTAGAGGAAAGGTGGATAGAAACACATAAAGGGGATGACACAATATGGCTGTTACAATGAATAGAAGAACACAGTTCACAATTTACACTGCTGACACTGGACAAAGAGGTAATGGCTGCTTTTTAAGAAAATAGATTGTTGTCGTCCAATCGCCTGACCTAGGTTGGATTCAATCAGAACTCATCAGGTGGGAGTGTGAAACGTGCAACGCAACTTACTAAAAACAAGAAAAAAAAAGGAGGGGTTTGGAAGGGGGGGGGGGGGAGAAATTAAATTGGCAAAAAATGATAGGGCGCATGGATAGGTAAATTTAAAAGTAATAACAGAGGATAATACAATAAATTTAAATTATATCCGAATATATATCTCTGTAAATGAAAAGAGTTTTTCTTTATTGAAGTTTTGTGGCTCCCCCCTCCCACCCCAAGTTTCTGCACTGTCTTGCAAATATGTATAGCTCCATTTAATGGTATGTTGCTCCGTCTTGTGACTCTCGTTCGTCTCCACACAGGTTTCTTCGTGGCGACACAGTTCTTCTTCACCCTGACGTTCACCCTCCTACTCATCGCCAGTTTCTTGGTCGCCCTGTACATGTGCTGCAGTCGACAACACGAACGCTTCGTTCTCCTGCTCTGGGTGGTCGGCGCGGATCTCATCATAGCAGGTAAAAAAAAAACATGTCCTAATGCCGTGCGAGATCGACACTTTAACTAAGACTAAGTCTGATGTCGGTGACCTGGTGGTCTAGGGGTAAGGTGTCGGACTTCTGAGCTGGCGTCCGGGGTTCAATCCTCGGTCCCGGCACAGATTTATCTGATTACCAAACCCTTCCTTCACCTCTGACAAGATGTGTATTAATCACAACTTGTGAATGTGAGGAATGCCAGGCCTCCACCGTGGTTCGGATTCCACGTTAAACTGTAGGTCCTCCATTTTCATCTCACAATCACCCTACCATTACACATTAGCGTAAGTGCGTATAACCCGAACGGGTAGTAAGACGCGGTGCTAATAATAATAATAATAACTAAGTCTGATGACGTTAATAAAATTTGCCGATGTCAAACTCGATTAATCTTTTATCACTGGTATCGAAATAATATTCACAGTTTTCCATGCCTCTATTCTTAAGTCTCAAAATGGTAGTGTTCAATTTAGAAGTCAATGGCATCCAAACAAAGCAGCAATAACAAGAACTGGGTAATTTCAAATTGAAGTATCATTTGCTTTATTGCCTTTTCATTTAAATAGGCCATGATAGAATTGCAACTTTACTAAACTTCCCCAACCACACAATACTAAAATATATCATTTTTGTTTTTTAAATTCGAGGTTAAATGCCTGGATAGGAATTTAAATCATGAATGTTGAGGAATAGAAAAAAACAAACAAATGAAATGTAATAATTGGAGTCAAATAAACAGGAATTGTGACATCTATGTGTAAAACCCACTCCGGTGGTCGCATGGTCTAAGGCGCTACTCTCGCACTAGACTAGACTGCCGATGACGGAGAGATCGTGGTTTGGTTCAGGTTGGGTGTACTGAAGGTATTTTTTTCTTCTAGATGGTTTCCTACTCGCCACTCAAATGCAGGTGTTCTTCCTCTAAATTCAACCCTCCTCATCCCTAACCCATTAGCGTAATTAGTAGGCTACTTAGTATAGGTAGTAAGACACAGTGATCTCCTAGCAGATTTCAGCCCAAGAAAATTAAATGCCGGCATTGTTCCTGAAAGGTCCATCGATCGTGCTTGCCGTCGAATAACATTTTTGATTGTGTGTTGTGTTAGCAATCTCTGGCACCATCGCGGTCATAGTGTTCGGAGCCCGGGGGGACGGCCGGGACTGGATGGCCAACTGGGAGCACAACAACATATCGTGGTCCTACGCGCTGGCCGTGCTCGGGGTCCTCTTCCTCTACGTGGGGGGTATCCTGTTTGCCGTCGAGGGGCGGGTGCACAACAAGAAGAGGGAGCGCGCGCTCAGCAACACGCAGGCACAGGCCTACCAACTAGAGCAGAGGAAGGGGCACACTGTTATCTGAAGGGGTACCAATCTCTATGGGAGATTCGGCGGGCGCATTTGGACCCAAATAGATTCTAAGTACAGTCAAACAGAATAGTATCACCGGGTATGAGTTATGAACCCAGGTTTTACACAGAAACGGTTCCATGCCCAAATCTTTAAATTGGAATTAATTATATAATTTTTGCCTTAAGATAGGTTTTTACACAATTCCTCTTCTTAATCATTGTGATAGATCTGGAATGTTATATAAAATGATGGTAATCATTCATATTCAGAGTTAAACAATTACCGTACATATTTACCCTAAAATAGGTCGCTCCCAAATATGGATCACTCAAGAATAAAGAGTTTACTTGGGTAAATGGAAAAAAAACAAAAAAAAACATAGGCCCTACGATATTTTTTCCCACAACATTGCCTGGTTCTTGTTTCTTTCCTTATTTTAGTACCTAGATTTTAAAATAGTCATAGCCGTTTCTTAATTCTTGGTCAGTAATAATTTCTTTTGTTGAAGATGCTAAACTAAGCACTAAATTCTTTTAAGAATAGAATAACAGTGGTGACCAACCATTGGCAACATAAAAAGACTTTGAAATGTTTTACAAGAAGAGTAATTATAAAAGTTTGACTCTTTTATTTCGGCAATCATTTTCTCTTCAATAAAGATTAAGTGGTAAAGAGCATCTGTTGTGGTGATTACAATTTATTTTGATATAACTTGCTGCAGTTCACAAAAGGTACCAAATGTATTGAGATATTATTTAAGGGCGCTATTTTAGGCTACACAATGCTTTTATAAAGACCATGTTTTTGGAAGAATAGTGCCACATAATTTAGGTTAATTACACTAATTTACGGTATGCCTAGTTCTGAGTAACTGCCTTCATCTTGGAAGGGGGTATTTTTCAACAAAATGTACAAAAAGGATTTGCTTTAATAATTGCCGTCCAAAAATAAATAATTCTGTATTTAAGTAAAAGTATGATCATAGTAGTGTGTTTACTGGTGTGGACAAACCAGTCTTAAATTAGGTGCTGTTAATTTGTTTTCTTGTGTTTTATGACTAACTTTTTGTGTAGTACTACATTTTAGTCAGATCTACTTTCCACGGAAGTAGTTTAGAAATTGATTTCACAATTTATATTTTAACTATTTGTTGTTTATTAGCTCTGAAAATAATTTATTCTCAACTGAATGTTGCTAACTGAATAAATATATTTTTTCCTTCAAACATATGAATTAATACATCCTTCACAAAATCATTAAATTTGCACAAAGTATGTGCAGATAAAAATTGAAGTTGTGTAAGGAAATCAATTTTGATGAGGTTGTATGATGTAGGTCACATGAAGGAATCATTGTTAAAATGATAAGATAAGGAGCTTAACTTAAAATGTTGCCTGGTCGATTACCTGTTTAACACCAATGCGGACACAAGGACATTAAAACACTTGAATTTGTTTTGTATGGTCAGCTGCATAGTATTATTACATTTAACTCGACTTTATTCTACTGGTAAAGATGACTGCACTCAACAAAATATAGTTTTTTTTACTTGTTTTTATATTCCAACACTTGCACCGATAACTGACCTTTGATATGCAAGGGACTGTGCTTTTTTTTTTTTATGATCTACTGTTAATGCTTGGAGTAAATTTTTACACACAAATGCTTTATCTATGGAAAAAGAATTTGATAATAATAGTATAAAAAAAAAGATATATTTAAAAGCAAAAGTACAACTAATTTAAAATGTTGAACTTAGGAGTGTGTGAATCTTTGGCTATTTAAACTTTGTTTTGTCGATTTCAGAATTTTATTTCGAAGCAAAGTTTTACCCTCATAAAAATATTCACTGTAGGATTACACCATTTTTGATATTATATTATTTTATTTAGATTACAATTAAGGTTCACTCATGTTCAACATGTAGTTATAGAAATTTGATTTGTTAATTAGGGTGAAATATGTTAAACATTTTGTAAATTTATATTTCCCATTGAAAGTTTTGAGAGAAATTTTAATGAATACTACAACAAAGGAAAAATGGCGCCAAACAGTTATTTTAAATTAAACATTGAAAATAAGAGCAAGGCCTACACACTTAACAGAAAACTGTAGGTCTAAAATTTCACAATTAAAAACACATTAAAAAGTTTTAAAAAATGCCTGAAAGTTAATTTGAATAGTTAATTATCAAATAAATTATTCGTGATCCCCTAGTTGAATTGTTTCCTTATCAGGTGTGCCAACCAAGTCTCCAAAGAACTTTGCCAACACAGATTTTCTCCCTTTTTTTTATATATATAGAAAATGATTACTATTCCTTTGGGACGCAGTCTACCTGCGACTTCATGGCAGCTCAAGATAGGATTTCCCATGTTAATGCGTTGACATTCTATTCAGCGAGTTTTAAAGATATACCTTTGGAACAAAAACCATAAATTCTTAAATAATTCTAAAATTAGTCCTATAGTGTCATAAAATTAATGAATCAACTACAATTTGGGCTATTTGGTTTAGTACAGAAAATGCCCTGTAGGAGTCTTCTCAGGATGTATACTAAAAGTCCGTAGTAGATGTGTATCAAGAATAAGAAACAAAGAAAAGGTAATTTTAAAAAGCATGTCGATGCTTTCAAGGAGAAAATAGTAGAGTAAGTGTTTATATTTGTCAGAGAAAGAGGGGAAGAATTATCAATAAATCTATTTCTTACATGGGTGTCTAAGAGTGCTTAAGTGCGTCAAGTTAAGATGCAACCTGCTTTGCAAAATATTCTCGAAATCATCCAGTAGGCAAAGTTGTTAATCAATAGCGCAAATGTTTACCAATAATATATCACTCTTGCCATCATTACACCTCTAGATTTATTTTATAAAACATTCCATATATTTTTTATAACTAATCAATTAAATTCCATGTGTTTTTTGTCATTCCAGGAAAATTGATATTATTTTAATACTTTATGTCAGTAAAATACATCACTTATGAGGGGGTTGACCCATATATTTTATATGTATTTTAATAAAGAAGTGTTGGAACATTGAATAAATTCATAACTTAATTTTTTCCAACTTTACAAAACAATTTTTATATTTACTTTTGAATAATGAAATTGTGATGATGTAAAATGTATAAAACTTGTAATGTTTTAAATGAAATGTTGATATATATAGTGCAATGAGTCTTTTGTCACTCATGAAAGATGGCATACTGTTGACGCACAAAAGTATTGACAGTTGTACATTTAAATAGAACTGTAAGTGCAATTATATCCGTCCAATGTTGTATTGACAAAATTATAGAATTAAAAATGTTTTGAAATTACCTATTTTTTTATACAATTGTTAGTGACATGATGTACTCTTGAATCTCTATATATCTAATTATAGTTTATATTTTATTTGTGTTATTTGTAGCACTTAAGTGTCTGGTCATAAACAGAACTTTGTTTCTGCAAGAGCCACTAGTTCGTTAACTATGTCGTAAGGAATAATAGTTTTTTTGAAACGTGCTGCTTAAGACCACATACAAATGCAATTCTTTCTATTATTTGGACGGAGTAGATTTCTCCTCTGGCTAGTAAATATAAAATGTTGAGTATTTCCACCGGTTGCACAACCACAGTGGTAGCTTGAGGGGCCCCTCCCTTACAATTCGTGGATACCCAAAGATTTGCACATTTTTTAAAACTTTTGATCACCATCTTTATCCTGGCTAAGATCATTGTTATTTTCTGATCTAAGACATTTAATGAGTATTCTATGAACAGTAGGTGACCTGGTGGTCTAGGGGTAAGGTGTCGGACTTCTGAGCTGGCGTCCGGGGTTCAATCCTCGGTCCCGGCACAGATTTATCTGATTTCCAAACCCTTCCTTCACCTCTGGCAAGATGTGTATTAATCACAACTTGTGAATGTGAGGAATGCCAGGCCTCCACCGTGGTTCGGATTCCACGTTAAACTGTAGGTCCTCCATTTCACCTCACAATCACCCTACCATTACACATTAGCGTAAGTGCGTATAACCCGAACGGGTAGTAAGACGCGGTGTCTAATAATAATAATAATAATAATAATAATCTATGAACAGTAATAATGTGGATAAGTATAAATATAGAAAAATTCCACCCTGACTGTGACTACTTGCCGACAACTCTTATGGGCTGAGTTCTGTGGTACATACGAACATGCAGGAGATTCCGGATAGCTCATTCGGTAGAGGGGTTAGCACGTAAATCCGGACAACCTAGGTTCACATTCCTGTCTGTCATTTTTCTATATTTACACAATAACCCCCTAACCCCCATTAGAATATCATTTGTAAATGCGTGTTAGTTTAACGTCAATAAAAAAATTATTTTTAACTATCCTAAGTAGCCATGAAATACATTGGTTTTGGGTATTATTTTAGTTATATATTTTGTTCGGTCTTAAGTTTATTTTTGACATAAAATCGAAAAACATGTAACAATATTATTACTATGTTATGTTTAAAAATATAAGTAGCTTTCCAACCCCGTTTTTAAATAGTTTTTAGAGCCTCCCCAACTTAACATTCCTGCTTACGCCATTGAATACCACAGACCAATCACTTGTTAACAAGAATATCTTGAGGTCACCGTAAACGAAAAGTTCCAACGTTCCATAATAGAAACATACTTCTGTTTGTGACTGTACACATAGAACTAATATTTAATAAGAAGTATTTTCATTAAAAAACACTGGTGGAGTTAAATCACGTTATAGCACTATACATTCGGAAATTTTTGAGAGGTTATATATTATATCTCTCCAACTTTTAAATTAGGTTAATTTATTATTTATTTTTTTGAGTTGTGGTTAAGCTACAATCAGATTTAGATAGTAAAAAACTTTTTTGACAGCTAAAAACTTGATCTAATTTCACTTGTTCATACATCAAGTCATGTGATCTGAAGATGTATTTTTTTTATAGATATCAATACATTTTAATAAAAAATATGTCTAGTAAAATGTTATCGATTCTGATTGCTAAAAACGTTAGTATTATCTAAATCTTCCCTCCGAACAGAATCCTGCCAAAAAATGAAGGTTGCAGGGGAAAAGGTGATATAGTCCCATTTTAACTTTAATCAAGTTAGTGCTACAATCTGTCGGATAATCATGAGACCTTTCTAATGGACTTTAGATTATGGTGAAAAGAGGTTTTCGTCATATTTAAATTAATAAAAATAAGTTTGTTTCCTGAGGTCCTCGCGAGGTTTGTGATATAAAAGCTGTCCTGGAAAATATGGATGCGACTTTTCCCCTGTACCTCTTCATATGTAAAAAAATATAACTGCGAGTATCATTTGATAGCATTACAAGGGTGAAACACAAATTGGAGGATTAAATCAGAAGTTAATATTTTTATAGAAAGTGATTGTAAATTCGTGTTCAGCTAGAACTAAATACCTACTTTCTATAAAACAAAATAAGATTACTAAACTAAACTATGGATTGAGTGTTCTCTTTTGAGTGCCTCTCAACAATTAAATACAGCAAAATGATAAATGTTTCATCTGAGGTCACTGAATCTGTCCACATGTATTTCTATGCTTTGTATAGTTTTTGTTGTGTAACTTAAGGTAATGTTTTAATCTCATTTCAGAGCAAATATGTAACTGTACAGAGATATGGCAATAAAATTATTTCTACCACAAATATAAGTTCTGGATTTTAACTCTGCACTTGAAAATGATCAGACCAATTTATCAGTCGACTCGATGTCTCTAGCATTGGAAATAAGGGGGCTCCAGCCCCCCCCCCCTTTTTTTTTTCACTTTTCAACATTATTCTCTTTCTTTTATTAATTTTTATGATAAAATAAAATTGTGTATTTGGGATTTGCCTGCAGTTTACTACTAATAGCTTTGAATAATCAACGTTAGAGTTAGCAAAGATCAAAAAAATTGCTCCGGTGTCCACATGCTCTAAGGTGCTATTCTTTCAATAGACTGGACTGATGGGGAGTTCGAGGTTTGAATCTCAGTCGAGTATACTGAGGTTTTTTCCTTCCCCAAAATGGTTTTCCACCCTCCCTCCACATAAATCCTTTAAATATAACTTTCCTAATCCTTAAAACCGTTATTAGTACATCAGAGTATAACCCAAACTGACAGTAAAACGCTGTGCTAAAAAACTTAGATAAAAATTATAAAATGTAGCTTTTCTCCTATTCGCTCTTCAAAAGATTTCTTTTCATTTTGTTCTATTTAATAAATTTCTAAAAATTGGTTCATGAAACTCAAATAATTTGTTCAGGATTATTTTTTGATGTTCTTAAATTCCTGAAATTTTCTCTCGAGGAGGAGTTGTGGAGGTATGTGGGGGGAGGGAGGGGGTGGGACATTCCAATCCACCCCCCAATTGGGAAAACCCACATAGGCGGCCTTGGTCTCTAATGTAATCCAGCATCAGGAAGGGAAATTCCCCATAATTTCATTATATTTAAGGTGTGTTATACAAAATTTTAGGAGAGTTGAAAATGATGCTACAATACCGTAACATAGATCCTCTTTTTCATGTCTGTCAGCAAAGATTTTTTTTTTCTTACAAAATTAAAACTTACAAAAAGTATTGATTTTTATCAATTGATCCTAAATAAGAAGTGATAAATCACAATTAGTGTCGACCTAATCTAAGGATATTAAGTTATCCTTATTTTATTAATTGAAACCAAAAATAGAGGTATAGCCTATCATTGTTAATGGTAATATTGAATTACATAATTCTAATTAAGGAAGATTGACGTTCAAATTAGAGCTAACTCTTTATTTTAATAGTTAAACTCTATTAATTCTTCTACTTATATATTTTAAATAAAACCTTATATTTTCATTATAAAAATAAAAGTAGTTTTTTCCTAGTTTTTAACTCATGACATTACCCCTTAAAAAAATAAAACCATTTTTTATTGAAAGGCATTCTAGAAATATAGGTTATTTTATTTGCTTTATTAAATATAAAGTTCATATAAAAAGATAACAAAACATTCCAATAACACTTCTTTTTACATATTAAATAGTTATGTAAAAATAAACACAGTAAACTAATTAAGAATGTAAGTACATTAGTTAACAGGTTTCAAATAATGGGCTTCCTATGTTAATCAGAGTATAGATAGTGTATCAGATTATATTTGGTTTATTCGTCAATTTAAAAAATGACACCTGGACACGGAAATCGAAGCCGAGACGCTCGGCATCGTGCAACAATGTTTTACCACTGAGATATCCAGGATTATTCTTCGCTCATAGTTCAAGGTCGAGTATGTGAGGATGTAGACTATGAGTGAAGAATGACCTTGAGTATGGGAGACAGCCTGGATAGATCTGTTGCATTGGAGCAATTAGCCACGGGTTTGAGTCCCAGATCGAGGTGTCATTTTCTAAATATCGTCACCCGAGAATGCAAATATGCTATGTCCAAATTATCATTTTTGTGTAAAAGAGCATTGAAGTTTGACCTTGTGTATAAAACCATTGCTACTAGATGACAACTCGAGTTTGTATCTTCTTAAGTAATTATATAGAAGTCTCGATTTCACCGCAGGTGAGTCATATGCATTCTAAATAAACGTAAACACCAAATATCTCAAATTTAACAATTTTGGAGATAGAACACTTGCATTCTCGGGTGACGATATAATACTTGATGAGAATTCATTCATTGTCTATGGGCCATTTTCATCTTTAAAGTGTCACCATTTCTTTGTTTTAGGACTGTCTTACCTCTTTGGGCTAACCATGCCTATTTACACTGGGGATGAGAAGTATAAATTTAACAAAATGTACCCGCATTTGTATGGATTAGTGGGCAAACCATTTAAAAGAGAGAAAAACATCCGCTAGGATTCAAACTCTTGACCCTTGTGTCAGACAAACGAGCCTAGCCGAGCTAGACTTGTGTGCCCAATGTGGGTGTGGATATAATTAATAATTTCTGGTGTTTTAACATGCACTTTTTGAACTATTATCGGCTCATGTCTTTCAACTTGATCCAGAACAAATAAAATAGGCGAGTCTCCTGGGCGTTGATTCATTACGTTTCACCAATACATTTTGCGACCATCAATCCTTCATCGAATTCGGGACCTACAGCCTTGAAAGTAATAATGCAGTTTTCTTTCACACATGGGTTTATGAGTGCGTGTCTTTAGGTGCTGTAATATGGCATTGAGTTTAATTGTGAGAATTTACCAAGGACCAAGAATAAAGCTCGCACGAGTAATTTTGCAATAATTCTTGACTTGACAATTGACATTGTTTGCAATGCAAAGACGGCGTTCATGAAAGGTTAACCAACATGATACTTTTGAGAATTTTAAAATATATGTTGAATTAACTAAGTACATGTGTTATAAATAATTAAATTAATATAACGCAATGCACAGTACTTATTTTTAATTTTTACGATCTATTTTATTGAGATGATTTGAAGAAAACTAAAGAAAAAGTGGTTTATTAATTTTTGTCAGGTTTCTTGAAAAAATAACCGTAAGTAGTTCCCTAGATGTAAACAGAGTGCGTTAGTGTTTATTATGTTGTTATAGAGTTTGGGCGTCGTCGTGCGTGAGTGATAATTAGGTTAGTGATAATAATATTCAACATTTGTTTAACTTATTTCATTTAGAAAAATAAGATAGTTCAATTGATTTACAGTTCTTTAGCTAAAATTACAGCTATTATAAGAGTTTTATATCTTCGTTTTACTTGTCTATCCTGTTTCTTATAAACAATGCTTGGGCGTTGTATTGCTAATAGTGTATTTGAATGTTTTATACATGTTTTATTGTAGATTTATTATTTTAATTTTAGATTACAAGTATTGTGACTGTAATTTTAAAATTTACGTGAGTATAACCTATGCATATAATTCAATATGTTTTTATTGGGTTCAAATCTGGCCAGGTGCAACATTCGATTATTAATATAAGGTTAAATACACACGATAGGCCGTTCATACGCTTATATTGTGGTACATATTTGCAATAATTGGGTTAAATTCCACATGACCTTAAGTCATCATTTGTGTAGGGCAACACACAAGACGTATAACTATTATATAACTCTAATCTTGGTATAAATGCCTTCCCCTGGCCTGCTACATTATTTGATTTGTGCTAACTTTGGAAAAGTTTTTTTTATTGGCACTAAAAAGACTTGTAAAATGTATTATGATACGCACCTATTTTGAAACATGAATTACTTGCAAGCCACAAAAAAGATTAAATTTTTGTATCACAAGGGCTGGAAAAAAAAAAGTTTCTCAAAAGTTGATCCTGGATTTTAAAACTGGAGTTATCGCTTCGGTGGCCGCATGTTCAAAAACGCTATATTCTAGTGTTATTAGACTAGACTGCCGGAAATGGGGTGCACTGAGTGTGGTTTTCCCTAAATGGTTTTCCACACTCCGTCCACGCAAATGCTGGTAAACCTTCCCTAATCCCTAAGACATTAGTGTAATTTGTACATCGGTGTATTACCTAAACTGGTAGTAAGACGTGGTGCTAAAAAATAAGGGAGTTCAATGCCTCGGCGCACTTGACCGCATCAAAGATCACTTGTTCTGACTGTCGTACCGTCTCGTCCCCCCCAGCCCTGTGATTTACACACCGTCAACAATGAAGAAACGCAGCTTGGCGGGCCACGTCGGCATTGGCATCTTCATAATAACGCTGGTGTGCGTGGTCGTGGCGTTCTGCGCCCCTAGCTGGCTCGTGAGCGACTACCGCATCACCGGGGCCAAACTGGACAGACTGGGGCTCTGGTCTCACTGTTTCCGTTCGCTGCCCGACCCTCAAGACGAGTACCAGAGAAGGTTCTTTGTCGGCTGTCGGTGGGTTTATGACCCCTTCACCACGACGATGAGATACGCGGTTCTGATCCACGTGAGTGCTTTACACCTGTTAATACTGTCATTTTTATAGGAGGGCACTTTCTGATCCCACGTGAGTGCTTACACCTTGTTACAAATACTGTCCAATTTTATAGGAAGGCCTTTGAGAGAATACAAACATATTTTGTTGTGGACATATTTAATAACATTTTACTATATATTGTTAGTGTTATTTTAGAGGTATTGATAATATCCATCAAAAGTGACAGCCATGACTTGATGTATGAATGTATGAAAATATATTTAGTAAATTTTCTAACTGCCAGATATGTATTTTTATTAAATGTAAATTGGAGTAAAGGTTACCAGACCGACCAGATTTACAACACGTTGTTGTTTGCAACAAACCAGCTCATAGTGGCCGTCCCACCATTTTTGAATCATTAAAAGTAGAGTTGGGTCGAATCTGAAACTCCATTTCACCTTCAAATCCGAATCTATTCAAATCTGATTTGGAAACAAAATTACTAACCTCAGAGGAAATATAAATTTGGAAAATTTAACAGATAGTAACTAAATGTTAACATTCTTTCTTATAGGCCTAATCCATTATTATACATTCATACATTCAGTTGAGTGTTAAATTACTGGTCTGGGGTCTGGTTGTTAAGTTCATCCTAAAGTTATAATCGGTTCTGAACCACCAATCAGCGTATTGGAACTCTAAAACAAGGGTCACTTGAAATAATTGAAAGAACAATTTCGTTTTAAGGATTTTAGTCTCAAATCCTTAATTTATTCGAAGCCTCGAATATCCTTAAGGATTCCAAGATTTGAGGTCCCATCCCTGTGTTTTACCAAAAGCATTTTATATTTTGTGCGCGCTGGGATTAACTGAGTATAAATTTCTAATTTTTTTTTATCGCATCCTATTACACGTTCAGATTATAAGCTAATAGCTACACATAGTTAACCCTACTAATTACGATAGTTTTTAGAGATGAGGAGGTTTAATTAAGAGGAAATGTACCCACATTAGTGTGGTGGGAAGTGCAAAACCTTTTAGTAAAAACCACCATCACCTTGACGAGGATCCGAACCTCGGTCTCTGAGTCACCGGTAGTCCAGTGTATTGCGAGAATGACACCTATGACCGTTCAACCACTGATAATTCTAAAATAAACACTTGGTGGTGAAACCTTCCACAGTATTTTATTGCCGTATAAAGAGTTTTAACGTGTGTTTATTAACCCATTCCCTTGCCGCCTGTGATAGGCAAGTTCTTAACTGACATAAATGTTTTCATTACTCATTTGTTTACTCATTTATTGCTTTATTCATGGTCTATTATAACATTGAACTGTAGCTTAATATTTACTTTACCCATCACTGTTTCCAGCCTATGGTCAGTTTTTTATTCAAGCCATATATTCTCCACTACCGGCTCTTATGCCTGTTGTAGCTTCATACGCCTTATAACATAACTTAAGACTAGGACAGGCACAACATCCAGTCCCCAGGCGTAATTCATCACTGTGAAAGGGTAGACACATATTTTCATCAATGATGAATTTTTTCGGCCATGCCGTGAATCGACCCGGGACCCTTTCCTCAGTAGGCAGTACGCTATTTGACTGAGCTAAGATGTCGGATTGGTAGCTTCATCCATTAGCTTTAATATGAAGTATTCAAGATGTAGAGTGGTTCATTTACCGATGGCATCGCAATGAAACGTCGAATCACGCCTGCGTCAGGGAACATTTGGGCAAACAAAGGCGTTATTCGATGCCCACACCAGGTAAAGATGTTACTGTTAAACTAAGATCAATTCATTTAAGAATTAGGACAGGAGCTTTAAAAAAAAAATTACTCTAAACATTTTTTGTTCAGAGGGGTGGATACGGTGTTAGACCATCTTGGCACTGAGTGCACTCTTCGTGGCGACCAAAGGCTCCTGAATAAATAAAATTCAAATAAATTGTGTCTCGCTTGATATTGATACAACTAAAATTAACTATCTAGTCATAAGATACGTTAACATTGTCAAATTCTCGTTTTGTTTCAGCGTTTATGTTGGTAACTCAGTTTTCTTCACGCTCTGTTTCCTGTGCGTGTTGATATCCGTCATATTGGTGCTACTGTTCTTCTTATGCTGCGGTCCGGACCAGAAACACTTTATACTTCTGGTGCGAGTCATCTCAGGGCTACTCTTCGGCGCAGGTCGGTACTCTAGCGCCAAGTCCTCCTCGAGCAATCCTCTCCATTCACAATTCCGACTGTTCTCGGTTTCATAACATTTACAATTCTTTTAACTTGCATCCAATCTTATATTAAAGACTAGTTCAAGTACCCAGCATTGCTTGGGAGAAGTTTTTTTTTTTACTTTAATAATTGTAGACTGTGGAATGTAACTTTCAAGTAAGACCTTTAAACCCCGCTTTGCCAGGTTTTTGATTAATTAAAAACAAATCTAATCTAAATTTTAAAATTCTGGTGTCAAGATGGACCCGTCTATCACAGGGGCTCTAGTTTTTAAAATTTCAGACCTCTCATGATGTAAGTATTGTGCGATAGTAACGACAGACATGTTTTATTCACACGGTTCTCTGGTTATAGCGTCGCGCATGTTATCCCATGGGTCCTTTTTTTTATCTCCATGTCTTTCTTCAAAGGTAAAGGTTATGCAGTTAGTTTTGCTAAATAATTTTGAAAAAAAAAAAATCAACTAGGCCTATACTGATTTTTTAAAGATTGAGTCGTCGGTTATAGCGAGGTTGTCTGTAAAGTGTGTCTAATCCCTGTTTCACAAACTCATGTAGTAACGGGGAGAGCTTTTTTAAAATACCATACTGTGTGATTGAAAGAACTAAAAAGTGCGTTAGTAAAAAAAGACTAAATGGTCACATGTTTCATGCAAGACAGTAGAACAAAGAATTTTCTGGCACCAGAGTGAACGCTAAAGAACTTAAAAAATGTCATAATTAGAATAATGCGGAGTCCGTTATTTCAATTCGAAGTGGTCTGGAATTTAACGTATGAAATATTCTAGAAATAATAACTGGATGCTTTAATCCACTAGCCATAATGTTCATACATTCAGTTAAGTGTTAAATTAATAGTCTGGGTTTGGTTGTTAAGTTTCTCTTATAATTATAGCGAGTCTAAACCACTAATAAGGTATATTAAAGCTATAAAACAAATTAAATTCAAAATTTGATATGTTTTTAAAAATTATCAGCATCTCGAAACCTCAAAATCCTTAAAGATTAGAGGGTCTCGACCGCAAGAGCGCCCCATTTTATTCGAGTAGGAATCGAGAAATTGACTTTGAAATCTTTATTTATTGCTCTCAACAGGCTGGCAAAATGACCAAGTTAAGAGAGTGTATTGTAAGCACAAAGTCAGAGGACTTAGCCCCCTAGTTTGTTTCAGGTTTCACGGGCGGTATCGCGGTGATTGTCTTTGCGTGCCTGGGCAACACGCGAGGCTGGATGCCTGAGCAGACCAACAACTACTTAGGTTGGGCGTTCGGGCTGGCAGTAGTCGGTGTGGTGATGGCGTTCATCTCCGGGATCCTGTTCCTGGTGGAGTCCACGGTGCAACACAAGAAGCGCGAGTACCTCAAGGAGTCTCAGATTAGGTTCGAGCTGGAGCAAGAAACTAAAGCTTGAGAGCGCTCTCCTCATAACGGGAACATCCGTTGAATTTCTGATATATTCGTCTGCTTTTAGTAAGGCGCAATCTCATTATGTTGGCAGTTTTTTTTATTATTAAATTACTTATCTTTAATGAATCGTTGGTAATGTTTCATTTTTGTTTTTTTGTATGATATGGTATAGGCCTAATATTTTACAGCGTTGATCCCCGGGCGTGGGTCTGATACAATGTAGCTCAAAAAAATTTTGTAATTATTTGAAAATAGAAAATCACGAAAAAAATGTACACCTCTGTCGTCCGCATATCCATTAAAGTTGGATGGTCCCGAAAGTTTGTTGTTTTAAAAAGTTTGGGAAGCATTAAAAACAATGTTTTTTATTTACACATTGAATCTCACTAACCATCTTGAATATCCTATGCTAATGATGAAGGTAGAATATAAAGGAAATGTACTTGTATTTGCGTGGAAAGAGAGTGGGAAACCATTTATTAACAAAAATAACACCCCCAATATTTGTCTTGAACTCAAAGAGTGATCCCCCTTTGACCAACAAACCAGACTAGATGGGCCCTAATCCGCGTCCCCTCGCTGTGAGCTAGAATGGTGTTGGTCATAAACAATATTGGGTAAGAGTATTTTATTTCTATATTAAATAAAATGTCTTAATGCATGTCACACATTTTTTCTTACACTATTGTTTTATGGAAATAAAAATTCAAAATTACATCTGTTAATTTGTGAGCCGGTTTATATTATGTTATCCCTACCGCTGGTTTTTTTTAAATAAAAAGGGCTGCTGTGTTGCGAAAATAAAGCTCTCCCTTGTAGTTTTTTTTTGATACAATGATAATGTGTCAAATCTAAATGATAAAATTAGTTTGTTTGATTGAACATCTTCAACTTTCTACAACGATTTTTTATGGTGTTTTTTTTATTTATATATCATTGATTTTAATAATACTATTAATATAAATTCAGATGTTTGATTGCGTCCGGCTATTTTTCCAGCAGCATGTATATTTTAAAATTCATATATATGGGTGTTATAATTCAGTTGACCATATATCATTTTAAACATAATTTATGAAATAAAGTGCCTTACACATGTTAAGAGGTGTAGAAAATCAAGCACAAATAAGATACTTTCCAGGAATATACTGTCTGGAATCAAAATGTAAATATGTGCAAGTGTTTCTAATTTTATTTGTGGTTTTTTTTCAAAATTATTTTTATTAACTTGGAGCGAGGGAAAGGGGTTTTCCAACTGTGATATCGAACCAAACTTGAATGAATTATATGAAATATTGGTCCGGGGTTCAATCCCCGGTCCCGGCACAGATTTATCTGATTGCCAAATCCTTCCTTCACCTCTGACAAGACGTGTATTAATCACAACTTGTGAATGTGTGGAATGCCAGGCCTCCACCGTGGTTCGGATCCCACGTTAAACTGTAGGTCCTCCATTTCATCTCGCAATCACCCTACCATTGCATATTAGCGTAAGTGCGTATAACCCGAACGGGTAGTAAGACGCGGTGCTAATAATAATGATATTATATGAAATATTCTTGAAGCTAAATTGAAGTTGGAATATTTTTTGCTTGAGAAAATATAATTTTGTGGTTATTTATATAATCTTATGCACTAAAATTACTTGGGAAATGCATTTATAATTGTTTGTTATATTTCTGACAAATCAAGTCTTTATCAAAACGTAGAATTAAATTACTTAAGATTTGGTCCATACTATATTATTGATTTGTAATACAGATAACAGCTCAGAATGACAATGATTGAGCATACATTTATTTTATTTAAATTCAAATTATTTAGCCACCTCATTTTTAAACATTGACCATAAATTTAGTATTTTAACTGTCAATATTTTTTATTGGTGATTCATAATTATCGAAACCAAGATCCTTTTCTGAACCAAAGCCGAAATTGATGTGTGTTTTAAGCCAAGTCGAAGCTTTACACACCTCTATAATTCTTGCTTATTTATTTAAACATACATTTGTTTATATATATTTTTTATAGAGGATTTATGTTTTTGGGGGGTTTTCAACCCTCAAAACTCTCTTCTCAACCCCCATCAGCCCCCTCTCTTCACCATTCCAGTTTCAGGTTTTGTTATCACAACAAGGATCCTCTTCTTAAAAAGGAAATCACAGTAGGCAAACCCTTTCCCCCCTCTTTTTAAAAAATGTAATGTATTAAAGCCAACTGACGCACAAATTCCCGTTTTCGGTGTTTTAACGTAATATCTCAATCTTTGGAAATGCGAGTGGTCTGTTGATTGAAATAATAAATGCTTGAGTGCGTGATTTTGATTCACACACATTCCAATCACGGTAATAATATTTTATTGTTAAGTATTACCAATCCGTCCTTTTTATTACTATTTTAGCTTTGTCTTAGTTTCTTAGGAGCTGTGCGCTTTTTAAAACATTCCGATCCGAATGGGATATGTTGATAATAGAGATAATTATCCGTCCACAAATTTTGCACAATAGTGACATTTTTATGTAATCAAGATAATATATTTTGTGTATATTAGTATTGTGTGAGTAAGACTCGTCTAATAATAATATGGCGTGGAACTTGTTTTTTTCTAACAAATGACGGTTGTCATGTTAAATGTAGAAATAGACATGAAACTAACAAATTAAATAGCCAAAATGTTTACTTAAACATGGGTGAGTTGTGTGAAACGTGTTAAATTTTAACTTAAAATGATACTCCTGCGAGTAAATCAGTTTTATATCAGCACATTCTTAATATTTTACAAATGCTGACAAAGCCTTTAATTTGTTATTTAAAAAAAATTTATTGCAATTTTAGATGGGTTTAATCTATTTTACCTATTAGTCCAAAATTGTAGATTTGAATTTGAGGCTTATAAAAAAAATAATGGAACATAAAATAAAATAGAAATATTAACTAAATGTTAACATTAATACACTCTCAGTTAAGTGTTAAATTACTGCTCTGGGGCCTGGTGTTCAAGTTTGTCATATTAAAATTCTTAGCTACCAATAAGCAGTATTAAAGCTATAAAACAAATTTCACTTGAAAAATTGAAACTTTTTTTAAAAAAGAATTTGTCTCGAATTTGAAATTTTTCTTGAATCTCAAATAACCTTATGGATTCTCAAATTGCAATAATTGTGTTGTATACACTTTCTCAAGAGTTTATGATACTACATATACTTAGTTTTAATTTAAAACATATACTTTTTTATTGTTCAATTGTTTTAAATTATGACATCTTACATTATCATTACCGAGTATTTTAAATATTATTTATATATTGCTGGTTTTAATTTAACCTCATGGCTATCTCTTAACGGTAGGCAATAACTGACTCGACAGAATACATCTCGTAACTCTTGACAGCGATTGACATCGTGACTATAATGTACAGTCTTTGCAAAACTAAGGACTTTTATATATTCACAAGACCTTCACATTGTGATCAAAAAAATTATTGATTTTTCTTTTCTTATAATGTAAATTCTTTTCATTTTGTAGAGTTATATAATTTAGAATAAATTATTGTTCTTTTGAATTAAAAAAAAAAGTATTTTGTTAGAAGCACCTGGCATATTAAGATTGTAGCAGGCACCAACCGACAAGTTTGTCATAAGAAAAATTATTCATATAGGTAGAGGAAACTCAAACTGGTTTTAACTAAATTATTTGTGTCCATTGAATATTAACATATTTATGAATACATGGTTTTCAAATAAGGATAAATTAAAATTTTAACAAATACATAAATTTATATCTTCACATACATTATTGATGTGTTGTCAATAAGCGATAGCACAAGTTTTAAAGCCAGATGTCTGATGTCAATCAGCTGTAGCACAAGTTTTAAAGCCAGATGTCAGTTGTCAATCAGCTGTAGCACAAGTTTTAAAGCCAGATGTCAGTTGTCAATCAGTTGTAGCACAGTTTTAAAGCCAGGTATCTGATGTCATTCAGCTGTAGCACAAGTTTTAAAGCCAGGTATCTGATATCATTCAGCTGTAGCACATGTTTTAGAGCCAGATGTCTGTTGTCAATCAGCTGTAGCCATGTTTTAAGCCAGATGTCATTCAGCTGTTACATATCAAATTTAACAAGATATAAAATGTATTCTTTGTTTTATGTGTATGTTTGTTGTTTTACATTGATTGGTGAGTTTATATGGAATAAATGTTAACAGATTACATAATATTTACTATTTTATTTGTTTATTATTTATGAATCACCTATTTCCAAACATCCATAAAGAAAAGTCGATAAAAATGTTCACAAGAAGACTCTAAATTTTAATTCACACGATTTGTTTGCCAAAGTGTAACTTAAAAAGTAAACATGTTTGATGTAATTAAAAACTAACAGAAGAGTTTATTTTTGGATATGGCATTCATTCCTTTCCAAATGTTCTATAATTCATAGCCAACTTTAATTTTTACTCTCTTCTATATTATTTTGTTCCTGTTTTAGGAAGTTGCGTTGCTAGTTTCAAACCCCCTCCTGATCAATTCTGGTACGATGCACACTAGTTTGGGGATTGGGTGGTAATGAACAATTTTTCTTCACACGGCAGCCATTGTCTGTCCGGTACGAGATATGTAAAGCGTGTTCCTCTGTCCATCATCAACTGTTACAGCCTGTTGGATGGGCCAATTTAGTAAATACCTTCATCTTCCTTTGATTCTACCATTCTTCCTTTTAAGCATTTCTATTCTTCTTCTCTCACTTGCACACTTTCTGCTCCCATCTATGTCTTGGTCTCCCTTGCGTCTTTTTCCTACATACTTCATCTACGTCATCCTTAGGACTCTTTACCTTTTCCATTCTCATTACATGTCCATGCCATCTCAGTCTTTTTATACAGAGCTGTCACTAAACTATAGTAGGATTTGGTAGAAAGAATCTTTTAGGAACGCAAACTTTTTTTGTCAAACTTAAAAATTATTATTTTTTATTACATTTTATTATTATTATTTATTATTATTATTATTTTACAGTAGAGTCTTGATAACTCGACATTCTGTGTAACTCAACACTCGCACGTGCACACAGTGTTGGCCCAGTGTCACATCAGGTCATTAACTGTATAACCTTCAGTTGTGGTAACTCGAGTGAACGTCGTGCTGTGGTGTTTTTACAAGTGCTGGGTTTGTTAGTTTTTCCAATTCAGTTAACGTGTATTCGAAACCAATACAATATTATATGTACTGTACATATATTACCGTTACTGTACTGTACAATACTACAGTACAGTACAACTGCACCATAATATTCGATACTGTACTGTGATTCATCCTTGTTTAGTAAACACGACATAGTAACATGCATCGAGCAAGTTCATTTGTAAAACTCAACATCATCTAAGTCCACATTAGGTCGAGTTTCCAAGAATCTACTGTATTATTATTATTATTATTATTATTATTATTATTATTATTCTATATGTATTGATAATATCTATCAAAAGTGACACCTGCAGATCACATGACTCCTCAATTTTGAATAAGTGTAACGAGCAATTAACTTTTTTTTTATCGTGTTTTACTACCTGTTCAGTTACACGCATATATGATAAATTATTTTAATCGAGTGGGGGTGAGGAAGAAAGCATTTTAAGAGTTAATTACCCACATTTGCGTGGAAGGAGAGTGGGAAACCATTTAGGAAAAACACACTTTGTAGATCCGACCAGGACTCGAACCCGATCTCCCCGTCATCGGAAGGCCAGTCTATCACAGATTGATGCCTTAGACCACTGAAGGGAATTGACCTTATCACATTCAGATACAAAAACTGGCTATTTTATGACATTTTTTAATTGGTACATTTTAACACCATGATTAATAGCCACTTAGTCTAATGAGGTATTCTCACAAAGAAAATGAAAACTTTTAGAAAAATATGTGCTTTAAATGTATTGTTATTAACATTAAAATAATTAATATAAAAGGAGTATACATTATTAAGGCAATTTAATCTCTCCGTCTAGCTCCGAGGTAATGTAAATGTTGAACCAAAAGACCCAAATATGAAATATACTTGATTATAATTCTAACATATAGATTTAAATTTAGCGCCAAATAACAAAAACCACCAAGTTTTATAAACAGGTGTGCAAGAATGTTTCACAAACACAATTATATACGAGAATATTTCGATCCATTATTTAACTAAGAATTACTAAGATTGATACAACATTTAAACGTGTATTCGTGAGTAAATAATTCGTGATACTCGTACTTATAAAACATCTACTTGCTAACCGGATATGTAATATTGGTTAATTTAATAATGCGGGGGAAATTTTCAGGCGTTAAGTTTGTTTTCGTAGGTGTGGCTACTTGGCTAGGCAACACCTACTTGCGCGTTGCTTGTGGTGTGTGAGTTTTATGTTGTCCGAGGAAAGTTGGAATAATGGTGTTTGTTTTGTAGCTTCCTTTGTTTAAAGACGGATTACGCGAGAATTTAATTTTATTCGTCTTTATCTAGTTTAGTTTCTTGATCGCGACAAGATGACGTCTGCTGAGAAGCAGGATTACCCGAAAGCATCAAGTAAGCAAATGTTTATTGTCAACAGTGTACTTTGCTGAGCCCAACTCAAGTAATTATCGGTCTAATTGTCACATTTATTTGTATTGGCTGACCTCTCATCCGATATTATTTCATTTAAAAACAACTAAAAAACGCTAGTCGACTCATTACATTATCACGTATAACAATGAATCTTTGATTCCTTTTACTGATTTTTTTTAAACAAAATAAAATAGACCCTATCATTATATTATCATTTAATTATAATTTAATAACATGTAAATGATAAAATGCTTTGGGATGTTGTTAAAAGTATGATTAACATCTAAATAAATAATGAAAATCGATTAGCAAAGATTTTAAAGTAAATTCAGCTGTTATAGGCCCTTG
The DNA here is from genome assembly GCA_033556935.1 of Timema podura. NCBI lineage: Eukaryota > Metazoa > Arthropoda > Insecta > Phasmatodea > Timematidae > Timema > Timema podura. Next base: position 5,406,085 of record JAVRXN010000014.1, on the reverse strand, counting down.
CTTGCATAAGTCAAACTCCCAGCCATGCTAATTATTATAAAAACCACACATTGACAGGTCTAGATTACATCCCAACATGTCTAAACAAACACCAGCCAGGAGTTAAGCCTTTTTTTTTTTGCCATAGGCTATTATTCAAAACAGGGCTAGGCTTATGCCGAGATCGCTATAACTTAACTTAACTTAATAACTTAACGTAAAGGACCTCCTCATGTGTTTAAATGGAGGCGATCACAATGCATTAACTTAAGTAAGAGATGTCCTAGGAGGTCTTTTACTTTAAGTGAACGTTACATGAAGGGTATCAGGTGATCTAGCCAGCCAATCATTATGCGAGTGGCGTTAACAGGGCTATTTAGTAATCATTTGTTGGTATTATGACCAATTTTACTCTTTAGCGTAAGTTCTAGTGATCAGACATTGAAACAAAATAATTAAACTAAAATAGGAAAGCTAAATTTATCAAAAAAGTTTTGTAATAGATATTTATTATATCGATTGAAAACTGTAAACATTCACAGATCATCACTGTAAAACTAGTACAAATCACAGATCATACTCGAGAATGAAGATGTTTGGCTCGAGTTGTTACGTTAAGTTACGTGAATCGTGATCACACATACGTTAAGTTATTTAGAAATTTTGAGGTTACTGTGTCCTGATATGCAAAAAACCTAAAAAAAATCCTTAAAAAATAAAAAAAAACCTAAAAAATATAAAAAATTCCTAGAACCTGATTGCAGCGCCACCTACCGGGTCCAATTGTGAATCTAAACCATCCACGGACCCACTCAAACACACACAGAAAAGTCATCAAAATCGGTCCAGCCGTTTAGGAGGAGTTCAGTGACATACACACGTACAAAGAATTATATATATTAAAATTGGATTTGCCATTTTCTTGCAAGTATAATGATAGTACCTATTAACTTTTAATGGTTTGGTATCTTAAGTGAAATACAGCGTAGGACCCTATTTATCATATGATAAAGTGCTTGCGCATTATTCCCGACCAAACAGGTTGGAATACCGCGTCACCTGCACTAAAGGACCCTTATATCAAAGGATATTGTTTCAGATGCGCTGGTGTTTGGAGGAATGGTAACTTACATCGCTGGGCTCATGCTGATAATGTCGTTCTCAAGGTAAACAAATATGAATGATTTTATTTATTAGTTTTAGTTGGGATAAAGGAGCATTAGTTGAAGAACTTGAAAGTTATGGCCTCCAGAATGTAAGCGCTCGCCATCCAATCCCTAACTTGACGTAACACAACCATCCTCATCAACGTCTCGACCTACTTATTCCTTCAGATGTTATTTTTTTGTTTTAGTCCGTACTGGATCCAGTCGTACCAGGAGACGTTCAGCGACTTCAAGCACATGGGACTGTGGGAGTATTGCTTCGACCAGTTCCGATACCCGTACTACCAGTTTGACAGGCTGTTTGACGGCTGTCACTACATATTCAGCCAGGAGTATATGTCATCAGGGAGTGGTTACTGCCAGGTTTCTCATTTTCTGTCTCTTTATCTCTCTCTCTTATATATATATATATATATAACACTTTTTGGGGAGCATTTTTTTTTGTTGTTCTCCTTCAAATCGGAAACGTTTAGAGTCTGTTAAGATCACAAAGAAGTTTGTTGGGTCGAAGTTGGTAATATCGTATGGTGGTGGGCGGAATCATTAACTGTCGGGAGTAGTTCAAAGTGATCCAGTTCACTGTAATGAGCAGCTAATTTATCTATGTCGTTTGCAAACTACATCTCTTAGTTCAGTTGTTTGTGGACTACAAATTTTAATTTTTACTGCGCAAAATGTATCAAAGTGTTATTTATCATAAAAAAAAACACTCCCCAGTTTTTTGGTTTTGAACAGAATTGTTAAAAGCAATTTTTTTTAAATAACACTTCAAAAATCAGTTATTAGTAGACTCCTAGCTAGAAATTAAAATCTTTGATGCATTCGCAAGGTATGAATATATAGTAGAACATCTAAATATTAAGTTTTGAAGGGAATCCTTAGGCCTGTATCATTTTGGGCCGTAGCTTTAGGTACAGACAGATAATAAATGGTAAAACCTGCTTTTTTTGAGTGCGGTGACAGAACGCAAGATTCATCATACCTTCTTCATCAGCGTAGTTAATATACATGTGTATAGCCCAAAAGGCTACGAAACAATGGGGAGGGATTTAACAAAAGAAAGGAAAAAAAACCATATTGTAATGTTCTCTTCCAGGATGGTTGATGGTGGTCCAGGCGTTTGTGACGTTGGCGTTGATGCTGTCGTTCACCTCCCAAATAATAATAGCGTTAGAGTTGGTACGCTGGCCTCTAGAGTTCGTGCTGATGTACGAGTGGTTACTTTCTGGCATTGCCTTCATCTGCAACGCAGTAGCAGGTAAATAATGTGTGTGTGTGCGCGCGCATACACGAAGCGAAGCTAGACACATGCAAGTCAAAGTCAAGATTTTTTTTGATCAAATTTTGAGCTTGTTTTCCACTTTGTAGCTTCGTCTTATCTGCCATTTTGAATTAATAGAGCCGAAGATGCTACAGAAAAAACTTATTTACTTTATCAAAAAATTCACTGGTTCATTATAGTTCACGATGTTAACAGCTTGGAAGGTATTTATGTTTAAAGTAAAATAATGTTTCCGATATTGGATATTATTGCACCAACTTATCAACTTAATCTATGTCATTTAGTAACGAGACTTTTTTTTTATAGTGAGTATTTAACACAAACTTTCACCCACTTAAATGTTCAAACAGTCTAAGGTGTCCCTCTCGTGTTGGACTGGCCTGTTGAAAATGGGAAGATTGGGGTTCAAATCTTGGTCAGGTCTACTGAGGGTGGTTTTTACTAAATTATTTCCCACTCTCCTTCCACGTATATTACCTCTAGAATGCTTCCTTGCTCATATCTACCCCATTAGAGTAATTACCAAATAACTTGAACAGGTATTAAGATGCGGTGATGGAAAAACACCAAAACAAAGCCGACTGAGCTAAGGTGTCTGATTATTGTCGGGGTTAAGATACTCCTTAGCACCGGGTCTTAACCTGATTACCGTTGAAATAAGTCATCCTTTGTGAGATTGCAAATCATCATCATTAACTGTGGCCGGATCATCCGTCTTCCTCTATTCTTCCACCATTCTTCCTCCTGCACTCTCTTCCACTCTTCTCTCACTTGCACACTTGCTGCTATCTGTTTCTCCCATCTATTCCTGGGTCTTCCTTGGTGTCTCTTCCCTACATACTTCATATCCATTAATCTTCTTGGAATCCTCTCCCCTTCCATCCTCATCACGTGTCCATACCATCTCATCCGAGCTTCCCTCGTGCACTCCAACTCTAGACCTCACATCCTAATCCTATCTCGTCTGGTGGCAGCTAGCACGCTTCTCAAAAACTTCATTCCCGCGGTTTCCCCTTTCCTTGGTAAAGATGTTTCAAATATGTTTATAATATAGGTCTATTCAAGATTTGCTCTTCCTTCGAAACGTTTCACTGGTGCGAAGGTAATTTTGGGTGTCAAGAGTGAAGGAGATTTGACCTTCAGCTCTGATATTTCAAAATTTCACACACCCTTAAGGTGTACCAACATTGAGGGTATGAGAGTTTAGCTTGCTTATGACTTCTTATTATGTTCACAACAGGGTTCTAAGTATAGTTATAGTGTAAAGGCGGCCATGTCTATCTGTGTGCAGCGGTGCTGCTGTTCCTCGCGGTGTCTATATTCGGCGGCGAGTGCTGGCGTCGTGACTGGCTTATGTATCCCAACTTTAACTACCTGTCCTGGTCGTACGGTTTCGCCGTACTCTCGTTCTTCTTCCACGCGTTCGCGGCTCTGTTCCTTTACATGGTGAGTATGATGTATTGTGTCTCCATTGGGTGAGTTCTCTACGTGGTGAATATGATGTATTGTGTGTCTCTGGGTGAGTTCTCTACGTGGTGAATATGATCTCTGGGTGAGTTCTCTATGTGGTGAGTATGATGTACTTTGCGTCTCCTTTGGGTGAGTTCTATACGTGGTATGATGTACTTTACGTCTCCTCTGGGTGAGTTCTCTATGTGGTGAGTATGATGTATTGTGTGTCTCTGGGTGAGTTCTCTACGTGGTGAATATGATCTCTGGGTGAGTTCTCTATGTGGTGAGTATGATGTACTTTGCGTCTCCTTTGGGTGAGTTCTATACGTGGTATGATGTACTTTACGTCTCCTCTGGGTGAGTTCTCTATGTGGTGAGTATGATGTATTGTGTGTCTCTGGGTGAGTTCTCTACGTGGTGAATATGATCTCTGGGTGAGTTCTCTATGTGGTGAGTATGATGTACTTTGCGTCTCCTTTGGGTGAGTTCTATACGTGGTATGATGTACTTTACGTCTCCTCTGGGTGAGTTCTCTATGTGGTGAGTATGATGTACTTTGCGTCTCCTTTGGATGAGTTCTCTACGTGGTGAGTACGATGTAATGTGTGTCTCCTTCGATCGAGCTCGCTCCACTCCCTGTGTGTTTCCTTAAAATCCCCAATCATCCTGTCCCCCTAGACTGTTGCTAAAATGTACCAAACGGAGAGGTCAAAGGAAGGTTTCATGACCCGCAGGAAACTCGCAAAGGCTGGGAGCTGAGGAAGGAGAGCCACAACTTGGTCGTCCAGATGCACCCTAACCCTGGCCGCAACGGCTACGTGTGATCTACAGACCACTCGACACAAGCTTACAGCTCCATATATTCTTTTAAAACACTTTTCATTCCATTATCTGGGTGCAAGGAAATTTTTCAAAGCACCTTCCCTAATGCGTATTGCGCTGTTTTTTTCAATTTATATTCATAGGGTAACACATCAAATTTGAGCCTAAAATATCTCTCCTAACATCGGTTCATTGATTTATATAAATATACAATTATATAAACAAATGTAAATAGGCCTATATTAATTTCCTAGACTTTTTTTTTATCACATTGTTAAACACTTGTGTAAATCTGTGACATTAATCTGTAAACGATATAAAATATTTTGCGATGGTTGGCATGGAGAGCTATTTCCAAATTATAATTTTTTATAAAAATTTTTTTGTTGTAACAAATGTTCTTAATTTTTATCACTATGTGAGCATATGTAGAACAACACGTGCAGAATAGTAGGAGCTTTAAATTTTGAGTGGCGTAATCTTACGAACTATTCCACACGTCGTCACAACTTGTCATGGTAAATATTACGTTCCCTGGTTTCCGTTTAACCCACGCAATGGTGGCTATTGACCAGCCATTTCAACAACTAAATGAATCTATCTAGCGCTAATGTGCTATAAAACTAGAAATAGATCATCTTGCTCTTGTAATGCCTGAATCACGATCAACTTAACGTACAGACACTGTAACAACATAAGGATTCTCGTGATTTAAATGGAAGCCATCACGATGCACATAACTTAACCTAATATAGTTGTCCAGGAGATAATTTTCATGTTACGTGAATCTTAAGTCAAGGATATCTCGTATTTCCAGCTTATCATATTGCAAGCAATGCCAATAGAGCTATTTCTTCGAAAGATTTAATGTGCAGACGACTTTAATATATAGTAGTTATTTTGACCCTATCTTGCTAACACTTAAACATCCTGGCTTCGTCTCACTTTATTTTGTAGCTTCAGTAAGGATTCTATTGCAAGTACTTGAAGCTTAATAAGCCCACTTGTGCTCCATTTCAATGAACACTCCAATTCAATTGTCTGTGTTTTGCTCAAGTTGCTACGTTAGATGAATCCTTATCACATACTAGCCTCTTTGCATTATATGAACGAAAGTTGTGTGAATCTTAAGATGATCATGATACCGGCATAGCAAGTATGATGGGTTGGGCTGCAATACAACACTAGATAGAAATACCCTATTGTTTTTTAGCAGACACAATGTGTCTTTAGGCAGGATTTCACTTAGTTTCATGCAATTGTATATATTTTTGTTACTTTCAGAGAGGTGGTATGATTTCGATTGATAACCATGTTTGATCTGAATATGGACAGATAGCATTATATAGTGCTAAGTAAAATGGTTATTGGTTAAAGCAACCTCTTTTTATTTTTGGTGTTTTTTTTTCTATTTAATTTTAATGATAAACACTCATTTTTTATTGGGCTTCACTCTTTTAACTCGAGTATTCCATTTAATAGACTTAAGTTATTTTAAGAAAATTGACCAAATAGTATGGAAGATAGAATTAGATTATAGATAAAGGAAAAGTATTTACTACTCTTGATGAAATAGTGCACTCTAAAAGTATTTTTAATACATATTCATTGAATGTAAATTATTTTAGATTTGATTTTTATTGCTTTATATCAAATTATTTGAGTTATTCGAATCTGTAGATTCAGTAAAAGTTTGTAAAGGAAAATATCTCATGTTTCTGTCGAATTAATCCTCGACATATAAATATATATAAGTTAGATCTGTATCGTCTAGGTGAAAGTAGTTTGGGGTTTTTAAATGTAACTATATGTAACATTGCTGGCTAATATTTATTATCGATCATTCTTAGGTATTTTTTAAAGTGCTCGAAAATTTTTATTTTTTTATTAGACTATTGTCTGTAAACCATTGCTTTGTTTTCTGAGAATACCTTTGAAATAATAGGGATGGCGCGATAACCACATTTTGTACTACGAAGCAGAGTCGAAAAATTCGTGTGAGGCTTTATAGGAAAAGTAACATAATTCATCCTAAGCTGACAAAATCGGGTTGTAATTATTACAACATTTAATTCAATTTTTAGAGATTTATGAAATCTGTCCTTTTTTTTGTTATTATTTGCATAACAACACACAATAACAAAGCTTTATAGTAATCAAATCTAGATTTAAAAAAAATCTAAAGTCAAAGTTGACAAAAACTTTAATTTTTCAGAGCTGCTTTGGACAGCCTTTTGGAAAAAAAATCCAGTTTATTTTAAACACTATACTTTTAGCTATGCAACACATACAAATATTATATACTTTTTTAATTAATTTTTAGTTGTATAAGTATATTATTATTATTACTACTAACCATCTTGATATTTCGTTAGAAAGATATAAGTACTAAATACGGCCCCCGCTTTTTAAATCGTCCCTATGAATACCAAAATATTATACTATTTTTTCTTTAACATTGCAAGAAACCTATTATACAGTATAAACATTTTATAATAATGAAATACTCAGCAATATTATCATAAGTATTTTTGTAAAATGTTAGACAATCATTTATTAGTGTTAGTTGGTCTATTGGACAGCCTGCAAATAGGTGGGTTGCATAGAATTGTATATCATAAAAGAATGTTCCAGAATCATTGGTTTTTATTTGAATCAAATATTTGTGTGTGGCGATTTTTATAATAGTAAATGACGAAAAAAAAATCGATTAGCATTTTACTACCCAAGATTTATCTTCTAAGTGGTGAATAAAATTGATACGCACAGACATTGATTTGATTAGTATTTGGATGATGCACATAAACTGTTTGATTTAAATGTAATGAATTCACTATATGTGCAATCAAATTGTAGATTAAAAAGAAGAAACATTATCTTGAGTTATGCTATTGTTACGTTTAGAAAACGTCTTGAATTTATTACATTTTTTAAAGATTATTATGTCATGATTCCTGTTTTTGCTTGTTTCCCGTTTTATTTTCACCTCTATTCTTGATTCCGATTTCTCAATTCAAATTTTGATTTTTTTTTCCGGTGTTCAAAATCACATAAAAATATATGTTATTTATTTATTGCTGTACCGAAATGGGGTTGGAAAAAACACTTAAAAAAATAGTAGATATTAAGAAAAAAAATTTATGCTAAATCTGTGTATCCAACTAGAACAAAAAAAAACTCATGATGAATAAATCTTCATTTTGTTGGTACCACATTGAAACGGCAACAATACTAATACTATGTCTCTTTAAGGAAAACCTCTTTTTGTGTTTTGAGGTAATTTGTAATATATATTTGGAAGAAGGTACAGGAAAGGTGGATAGAAACATATAAAAGGGACGAACACAATATGGCTTTTACAATGAAAAGAAGAACACAGTTCACACTTTACCTTGCTCCCTCTTGAAGAAAATAGATTGTCACCTCCCAATCCCCCAAACCTAGGTTTCATTTGGGGGATTGGACAGAAGCATTGGTAGCAGTGTAAAGTGTGAACTGTGTTCTTCTTTACATTGTAAAAGCCATATTGTGTTCGTCCCTTTTATATGTTTCTAATCAACTTCCTGTACCTTCTTCCAAATATATATAAATAATACTATGAAAAATTATCCAATTCTTGATATTGCCATTTTGTTTGGGTGCATGAACTTTCATTTACTGGAATTTGAGATCCAAGAATCGAGGTATTAAAAAAAAATGGTGACATTAAGATTGATTCTCTTGATGCCAGAAATAATTGAGTGTATCGTGGAATCGATTTTAAAATCCTTGATAATAATGTATCCACTTTCTTACAGTCTATTGGTTTATCATTACCAAGACAAAATGTTATCTCAACATTTATATCTAGTTTCCGTCCAAAAGTTTTTATGTATTTGCTTTTTATTTTGCCTTTTTGTAAGCCAAATGAATTATAATAAAATATAATTAATATTCAGATGATTCCAAAGTCTTTATTTTCTTTTTTCTCCCCTCTATAGATTATTAAGTTGAAATAATGTTATCGTCATAGTAATAGTTATCAACTATTTCCAACCTGTGGTGAATTAGTCATTTTAGTAAAATGCCTCCATCTTCCTCTACCCTTCCACCATTCTTACTGCTTTAATTACTTTCAATTTCTCTCACTTGCACACTTGCTATTATCTGCTCCTCCCATCTCTTTCTTGTCTCCCTTGTGATCTTTTTCCTACATGCTTCATTTCCAACATTTTCTTTGGCATCCTCTCTTTTTCTATCCTCATTACACAGCTATACCATCTCAGTCTTGTTTCTCCTCATGACAGCTAACATGCTCCTCACAAACTTCATTCCCATGATCTCCATTGTCCCAGTCTCTCTTACATTCAATGTCCATGTTTCTGATGCATATGTGACAATAGGTACAAAGTACTCTCTGTACAACACTTCCTTACACTTCAAGGGCACTTCTCTTCTCCATAGCAGGTCTCTTACACACTTATAGAATAACTCTCCATAGCAGGTCTCTTACACACCTATAGAACAACTATCCATAGCAGGTCTCTTACACACCTATAGAACAACTCTCCATAGCAGGTCTCTTACACACCTATAGAACAACTCTCCATAGCAGGTCTCTTACACACATATAGAACTCTCCATAGCAGGTCTCTTACACACCTATAGAACAACTCTCCATAGCAGGTCTCTTACACACCTATAGAACAACTCTCCATAGCAGGTCTCTTACACACCTATAGAACAACTCTCCATAGCAGGTCTCTTACACACATATAGAACTCTCCATAGCAGGTCTCTTACACACCTATAGAACAACTCTCCATAGCAGGTCTCTTACACACCTATAGAACAACTCTCCATAGCAGGTCTCTTACACACATATAGAACTCTCCATAGCAGGTCTCTTACACACCTATAGAACAACTCTCCATAGCAGGTCTCTTACACACCTATAGAACAACTATCCATAGCAGGTCTCTTACACACCTATAGAACAACTCTCCATAGCAGGTCTCTTACACACCTATAGAACAACTCTCCATAGCAGGTCTCTTACACACCTATAGAACAACTCTCCATAGCAGGTCTCTTACACACCTATAGAACAACTCTCCATAGCAGGTCTCTTACACACATATAGAACTCTCCATAGCAGGTCTCTTACACACCTATAGAACAACTCTCCATAGCAGGTCTCTTACACACCTATAGAACAACTCTCCATAGCAGGTCTCTTACACACATATAGAACTCTCCATAGCAGGTCTCTTACACACCTATAGAACAACTCTCCATGGCAGGTCTCTTACACACCTATAGAACAACTCTCCATGGCAGGTTTCTTACACACCTTTAGAACAACTCTCCATGGCAGGTCTCTTACACACCTATAGAACAACTCTCCATAGCAGGTCTCTTACACACCTGTAGAACAACTCTCCATAGCAGGTCTCTTACACACCTGTAGAACAACTCTCCATAGCAGGTCTCTTACACACCTATAGAACAACTCTCCATAGCAGGTCTCTTACACACCTGTAGAACAACTCTCCATAGCAGGTCTCTTACACACCTATAGAACAACTCTCCATAGCAGGTCTCTTACACACCTGTAGAACAACTCTCCATAGCAGGTCTCTTACACACCTGTAGAACAACTCTCCATAGCAGGTCTCTTACACACCTGTAGAACAACTCTCCATAGCAGGTCTCTTACACACCTGTAGAACAACTCTCCATAGCAGGTCTCTTACACACCTATAGAACAACTCTCCATAGCAGGTCTCTTACACACCTATAGAACTCTCCATAGCAGGTCTCTTACACACCTATAGAACAACTCTCCATAGCAGGTCTCTTACACACCTATAGAACAACTCTCCATGGCAGGTCTCTTACACACCTAAGGAACAACTCTCCATAGCAGGTCTCTTACACACCTATAGAACAACTCTCCATAGCAGGTCTCTTACACACCTATAGAACAACTCTCCATAGCAGGTCTCTTACACACCTGTAGAACAACTCTCCATAGCAGGTCTCTTACACACCTATAGAACAACTCTCTATAGCAGGTCTCTTACACACCTATAGAACAACTCTCTCTGCTGTCCTCTTCTCATTAAATCCTCTCTACTCCCCATCTTTCTCCTCAATCACGCTTCCAAGATATTTTACGTTCTGTACTTTTCTCAGTTCTTCTCCATCCAACTTTATAACTTTACTAGGCCATACTCTCTTCCTTGTCATTACCATCATTCCAATTTCTTTACCTTCCTCATTACATTCTTGTACTTTGTCCTCCTTTTCATCCTTACCTTTACAAAGACACTTAAGTACTAGCCTAGGTAGGTAGGTAGAACCTCTTTAAGATACATTTTATTTTCACAGACTTTATCGCAAAAATCTTCTATCAAATAAAATAAAACTATTATAAAAAATAGTCCTCACAGATGTCCTAATGCATTGCTCTAGTGTTTGTGATTGGCGGTGACAAGTCCGGGAATCAAATCCAGGTCGGGTGTAATGATCGTGGTTTTTTTACTAAATGTTTCCGCACTTTCCCTTTACGTAAATGCGAGTTTGAAGTTTTACCTTCTTCATCCCTATCTCATTAGCATTAATTAGTGTACATGTAAAACACAAACAGGTACTCGGAAATGGTAAAAAAAAAAAAAGTTAAATTACCAATTTTTGACTACAAAATAAATGGTACTGTGAACCAACGACACAGACTTTATCACTCCTTTAGCTCGAAATAAATTGAAGAGCTAAACACTCGTAAGATTTTTAAACCAAATAATATACATTGTCGCAGAAACACTTAACCAATGAGCATAACTCAAATAGTTAAATAAAATTTGAAAATAAAATATAATTTCACAATGCTTCGTTAAAAATATTTAGGCGTGCTTATAGCTCAGAAACTATTTAATTTATAAATTTACATTTCAAATAAAAGATTTTTATTTTTAATATTACTACAACTTTACAATGCTAAGTTTTTTCATATCTGAAATAGTTAAGGATATATTATCAAATTTGGAAATTCACGTCTATGTTAAGTAACCTTAAAGTAATTTTCATGGGAAAAAAGAGAATACCCATTTTATTTGTAATATTAAACAGTGCCTGGATATAAAATTTAATCAACATCGTTTTAGCAGATTTCTAGCAAATTGATTTTTATTTCGTTTTGCCCTTTAGTAAGCTACCCTTGATTTTAGAGTTAGTATCTAATTCCAAAAACTTCTCTGGGGGGGAACCTTATTTAAACCCTGGATATCAAGTTTTGGCCCAATTTCTAAAAAGGTTTTGGCTCTAGACCAAGGTACGGACAGACAGCATCGCGAAAAACACTTATTTGGTTTGAGGGGGGTCATGAAACGTCGACATTTATCAAAATCTCGAGTCAGATTATTTTTATTTTTTTTAGGATCACAATACTTCTCCTCCATAGGGGAAGAAAATAAATATACATATTTTCTATAAAATTCCATCTTATGAAAAGTGGACTAGTTTTTCTGCTTTTTAGCGACAAAAAATAAATAAATTGAAAATCTAGCAATTTGGTGTGGATGTCCTTTTCCCACGAGCGAGAGCCTAGTAGGAGTTGTGTTAGAGAGGTGACACACTCTTACCTGGGACCCCGGCATCCTTGCACAGTTGAAGGACAGACTTGATCGTCTCCTCGGGGATGTTTCCGTCCATCACCACCAGGCGACTGCTCTGCACCTCCGATGACAGCTGCTCCACCTGCGACAGAACTTTAGTTGGAGATGGACGAGGAACAAGTTGTACTTTTTATATATATTTCAATCAATATCGGTGTTTATTTCGTTTGGAACTTAAATATCACTGCCTCCCATTTCCAGCATGATTTGTACACTAATGTGTTACACGCTTCAGTGTATTAGACTTGGATACTGCTGAATTTCAGCTAGGTCTACTGAGGGTAGTTTTTTCCCTAAATTGTTTCCCACTCTCCTTACATGCAAATGCGGTTAAATTACTTCTAAAATACTTCCTTCCTCGTCCCTACCTCATTAAATTAATTATCATATATGTGTATTACCTGAGCAGGTAAAAAAACTAATGTTTTAGAGCTGAAAAGGTTGAACTAAGAGGAAGTGTACTCACATTTGCTTGGAGGGAGAGTGGAAAACTATTTAGGAAAAACCACCCTCAGTACACCCGAGAAGGATTCGAAACCTGATCTCCCCGTCAACTATTTCTAGTTTCTATATAACAACTTGAGAATTAATATAGTCAAGTAAAACTGATGATTTCTAAGAGTCGGAATTCGGAAATAGAATATAGACTCGGATCGTAAAATAAAATATCATACCATAGCCCAACTTTTTCCATCCCTTACTGTTTCCAGCCTGTGGTCAGTTTTTTATCCAAGCCATATATTTTCCACTACCGGCTTGTTAGGCCTGTTGTAGCTTTATATGCCTTATAATCTAACTTAAGACTAGGACAGGCACAACATCCAGCCCCCACCCATTAATTCATCACTGTGAAAGGGTAAACCCATATTTCACCAATATATATTTTTAGGCCATGTCGGGAATCAAACCCGGGACCCTTAGCTCAGTAGACAGACACGCTACCGACTGAGATAGGGTGTCGGATCACTCGACCAATCTATTGTGTGAATATTAAAGTATTTGTCGGGTCATGTCTGTCAAGTTGACGGTGGGACGACTTGAAAACTGACCAGCTGCGGAGATATGCGGCCATGAATGTCCATGTCTCCCACGCCATAGTGACATTCCCCTTTCCTGTCCAAGATGGCGGTGTAACAGGCTGTTCTCATTCCAGGGACAGAAACCACTCCTCGGCTGTCCTGCAACATGACGGTACAGGGACATCACTCAACATGACGATACAGGGACATCACTCAACATGACGGTACAGGGACATCACTCAACATGACGGTACAGGGACATCACTCAACATGACGGTACAGGGACATCACTCAACATGACGGTACAGCGACATCACTCAACATGACGATACAGGGACATCACTCAACATGACGGTACAGGGACATCACTCAACATGACGATAAAGGGACATCACTCAACAGAATATTAGAATGAAGTATTTGACCTCCCCAGGATTTCAACCACGACCTTAACAAGTATAAAGAATGTTCTACCCTACTAAGGTACTGTCCCTACCACATGTCTCAGAGCGGTGTTGAGGATATAGTTGCCATGATGGTCTTCCCCCAGGGCAGATATCAGCAGAGGGGCAGTCCCCAGTCTGCCCAGAGCGTCCGCTATGTTGCGACCTACTCCCCCGGCTGATTGCATCATTTCTCCGTCGTGTGTGCTGCCATCTGCCTGCAAACAACACAAACAAGGTGTTCACTGGTTGGCCAATATTAGGGAGGTACGTCTTAAGAGATGCATTCACGCCTTACTTGTATCAGAAGAAAAGTGTTGATGACTAAAAGTTAAGTACCAATGGCAAGAGTTCAGTGTCCAGAGAATGAGCAGTCAATTTTATCTTAATATCATGTTTATAGTGTTTTTTATTAATGGAAATTAATAAAAGTGTCAAACAAATAAAGATATATTGGTATCGAAAGAAGAATATTGATATTTTCTTTTATCATATAAACTATAGTTTTTTTAATTACAGCGCCTTATTACTTGTTCAGGTTATACACACATATATGATAGTTACTCTAATGGGATAGGGATGAGAAAGGAAGCATTTTACAGGTAGTTTACCAGCGTGTGCGTGGTAGGAGAGTGGGAAACCATTTAGAGAAAACCACTCTCATTAGATCCAACCAATATTCTAACCCATAGCTCTCCGTCTTCAGCAGGCCAGTCTGAAACATTGAGTCCGGGTAAAGATGGTAGAATTAAAAGAAATCGTACCCGCAGTAGGGAAAAGGTGGGAAACAACTTCCCCTTGAGTAAATCTGACTAGGATTCGAACCCTGTACTAGCTCACAGTCATCGGCAAGCCAGACTAGATAGATAGACTAACGAGCAACTTCTGTTCTATTTTATAATAAGCGCCGCGAGATAGAATAATGAGCAACTTGGCAAACAGCTGTGTAACCAGGGTCACATAACACGTTAGGAGGTGGCGAGTTCTGTTCTATTTTATAACAAACGCCGCCAGATAGAATAATGAGCAACTTGGCAAACAGTTGTGCAACCAGGGTCACATAACACGTTGGGAGGTAGCGAGTTCTATTTTATAATAAGCGCCGCCAGATAGAATAATGAGCAACTTGGCAAACAACTGTACAGCCAGGGTCACATAACACGCTAGGAGGTGGCGAGTTCTATTTTATAATAAGCGCCGCCAGATAGAATAATGAGCAAATTGGCAAACAACTGTACAACCAGGGTCACATAACACGCTAGGAGGTGGCGAGTTCTGTTCTATTTTATAATAAGCGCCGCGAGATAGAATAATGAGCAACTTTGCAAACAGCTGTCTAACCAGGGTCACATAACACGCTAGGAGGTGGCGAGTTCTGTTCTATTTTATAATAAGCGCCGCCAGATAGAATAATGAGCAACTTGGCAAACAGCTGTGTAACCAGGGTCACATAACACGTTAGGAGGTGGCGAGTTTTGTTATATTTTATAATAAGCGCCGCCAGATAGAATAACGAGCAACTTGGCAAACAGCTGTGTAACCAGGGTCACATAACACGTTAGGCGGTGGCGAGTTGTGTTCTATTTTCCAATAAGCGCCGCCAGATAAAATAATGAGCAACTTGGCAAATAACTGTGCAACCAGGGTCATATAACACGCTAGGAGGTGGCGAGTTCTGTTCTATTTTATAATAAGCGCCGCCAGATAGAATAATGAGCAACTTGGCAAACAACTGTACAGCCAGGGTCACATAACACGCTAGGAGGTGGCGAGTTCTATTTTATAATAAGCGCCGCCAGATAGAATAATGAGCAAATTGGCAAACAACTGTACAACCAGGGTCACATAACACGCTAGGAGGTGGCGAGTTCTGTTCTATTTTATAATAAGCGCCGCGAGATAGAATAATGAGCAACTTTGCAAACAGCTGTCTAACCAGGGTCACATAACACGCTAGGAGGTGGCGAGTTCTGTTCTATTTTATAATAAGCGCCGCCAGATAGAATAATGAGCAACTTGGCAAACAGCTGTGTAACCAGGGTCACATAACACGTTAGGAGGTGGCGAGTTTTGTTATATTTTATAATAAGCGCCGCCAGATAGAATAACGAGCAACTTGGCAAACAGCTGTGTAACCAGGGTCACATAACACGTTAGGCGGTGGCGAGTTGTGTTCTATTTTCCAATAAGCGCCGCCAGATAAAATAATGAGCAACTTGGCAAATAACTGTGCAACCAGGGTCATATAACACGCTAGGAGGTGGCGAGTTCTGTTCTATTTTATAATAAGCGCCGCGAGATAGAATAATGAGCAACTTTGCAAACAGCTGTCTAACCAGGGTCACATAACACGCTAGGAGGTGGCGAGTTCTGTTCTATTTTATAATAAGCTCCGCCAGATAGAATAATGAGCAACTTGGCAAACAGCTGTGTAACCAGGGTCACATAACACGTTAGGAGGTGGCGAGTTTTGTTATATTTTATAATAAGCGCCGCCAGATAGAATAACGAGCAACTTGGCAAACAGCTGTGTAACCAGGGTCACATAACACGTTAGGCGGTGGCGAGTTGTGTTCTATTTTCCAATAAGCGCCGCCAGATAAAATAACGAGCAACTTGGCAAATAACTGTGCAACCAGGGTCACATAGCACGCTAGGAGGTGGTGAGTTGTGTTCTATTTTCCAATAAGCGCCGCGAGATAGAATAACGAGTAGCTCGGCTAACAACCGTACTACCAGGGTCACATAACCAGCCAGGAGGTAGCGGATGGGTATTTTCAATCTCAAATTAAGTAGATAATAATTTACAATATAAGGAAAGTAAAGCGAGAGTTTGAATGGATGCAAAAAAAAAAAAAATTTTTTTTCATTGTGTAGTTATTGTTGCCGGCATTATAGTGTAATGACTGCATTGGCCGTCAGAGGCGCACGTGCGGGACACGGTCGTCATGACAACGCTGGGCGTGCCGCGCTGGTTGGTGTGCCTAGCGCAGTGTAGGGACAGAGGGCAGACCGGTCGGGCGTGCTATCATCTCGTCCCTTTACGGAGGACGCCTCACGCCCTACCCCCACCCCCACCCCATGGCGCTACCACGGTTCCTGTCGAAGAGAAGGGGCAGTGGAAGAGACGTCAGTCGCGAGTTCGAGACGACGGAGGTGTGATACACAAATATCGGTCACGGTTTAAAAAAAAAACCCACCATATTCCGATATATCCTGACCTTGGGAATAATCGGGTGTCTCATTCCCCCTTCAGTCGATATCGCACGCTCTCATCCTCTTGGTAAACGCTGAGAAACTACCCGGAGTAAATGTTCCTTTACGTATTTTTTTCCCCTCGCTACGACAAACATCTGAAGATAAGCTCGTAACTGGATACAACCAAGAAGTAAATTTTTTTTTCATGCCACTTAACGATGATAAACAGAACGTTTTTTAATGGAACCTTGTACCAAGATGATCGATTGTAATTCTGTCATACGTCCAGACGAACAGTGAACAAGTGTTAGAAGTTCGGACCAACCCACCACCTTCACCCTCTGCCACCCCTTGTTACGAGGGGTGTCGCTGTGACCTTGGTGTGATAGGATCATCGTCCGCCTGTGAGTATTACGGGTCACACATGTCATCGATGTGACGTTATATGTCTCGATCTAGAGAAGTGGTTCTTTGAGGCGTCAGAGTAGTCGAGCAGAAATTCCTAAACGCCCAGAAACCAAGTGGGTTTATTTAGAGCGTTCCTGGTTATATGTGCCCAGCGTTAGGAGAACAAACAGGGGAAGAGGAAAATACAAAGGACAATATAATTTGTAATGTAACTCCCCTAGTAAATGAGATCATTCGATTCACAAAGCTCCATTCTACGATCCTAGAACAGTTATCTTTCGTTTTTCGGGGCATTTGGCTCTCAGTGATTAACAAAAATAATATGGGGGGAGGGGGGGGTTTGTAGACTTTTCAGGGAATTAATTTCAACTCATCAAATGTATTAATTAGCTTATATAATGAATATATTTTCACAGAAAATAGTTTTATGTCCATCCCAGTAAACAACAAATTCCATTATTGTGTGTAAGTTATTGTCGATATTTAACCTAAACGCAGCATTTGATTGGCAATATCGCTGATACATGTGGAGATTTATAGTTTTACTTAGCAATGCTACTCGTTCGGGTAGTACGTATAGGCGCCTATGTACAAGTCACTCAGATTTACTAAGTATGGGTAAGGTTGAATTTAAAGGAAGTGCATCACCGTTTGCGTTGAAGGAGAGTGGAAAACAATTTAGTAAAAAAATACCTTCAGTACACACGACTGAGATTCAAACCCTGATCTCCCCATCATCGGCAGTCTAATATATCTCGAGAGTGACGACCTAGACCATTCGATCACCAATGTACAAACGTTCTCCTTTAGGCCTAGTCCATTTTAATTAGGAACATCCTGTTTAATAATTTGGTCATCATTATATTGCCTTTAAATATATTTTCTAAGTAAAAAGAGTAATATTTTTATAACAACATTATCACTCTTCGGATAAACATTTTTTAACAAACTTATTCAAACAGTTTTTTAAAAGATAAAATATTTTTCCACAAAGAAAAATAAGTATAAAATAAATGTCACTCGTCAAATAAAACATTCTCGCATTATAGCCGTTTAGGAAAAACTTGAAGAATTCTAAAAAAAAAAACCACTCAACAGTAAACTACTCTTAATTTAATGCCTAGAGTCCAAATTTTAAAAATATATAACCAAGTATATCCAAATAACATCTAAATATAAGGATTGAACAAAATCAATCAAAATGTTATGGGACATATAGAAAGACAGCCAAAGTGACAGAATTTTAAAATTAACCTTTTATTTAATTTATTGGGAACCTAAATAAGTAAAAATTCATAATAATCCTGAGTTTGAAAATTTTAACGATTACAATACTTCTATTTCAATGAGAAAATACAAATAAAACGTTCAAACCATATTTGTCTCGAACTTTGACTCAACTCAACTTAAGCAATGGTAAATTTTCACGATAAATTTCTCAAGGTCTTTCTTTACGCTAAGCTCTGCCCTCTTTTCTATATCCCTTGGATCAAAAATAAATAGTTCGTATCATTCTTGCCGAAACATAAACCAAAATTATATTTAAAAAAAACCCTTTAAATACGTCCTAAGGTATTAAAATTTTGGACCACAGGCCTTTGGATCAATTCTAAGAGAAATATGCAATTTTATTTTTTCTTCTGAAAAATAGATACATATTTAAATTTATAGTTTATGGAAAAAAACGCTTTGTTCTACCAAAGTTTTTTTTAAATATCTAACGAGATATTAAAAAAACGATACAATAGATTTTAGAAACGTTTAATGAAACCATTCGACCATTACTATAACAAAGTAAACATGTTTTTTTTAGCACCGTCTCTTACTACCCGTTCGGGTTGTACACATGTGTAGCAATAATTACTCTAATGGTTTTAGGGATTAAGAAGGTTATATTTAGAGGAAGTGTACCCACAATTTGTGTAGAAAACCATTTGGAAAAACCACCCTCAGTACACCCAATCGAGATTCGAACCTCGATCTCCCTGTTATCGGCAGTCTAGTCTACTGCAAGAGTAGCGCGTTAGACTATGTGGCCACCGAAGCGGGTGTCAGTTTTCTTTATCAAACATATTTTTTTAGGGTATATCACAAAGGTAGTACTGATCCATTAATCATCGACAAGACCGTTAATTTGTATCTATCTCAGACAGTTTTCATTCTCATAGCATTATGTGAATTATATACATGTACACTTAGTTAACTCTGAGCTGTTTAAGTCTTACCTTGACTCATTACACTATGGTCCTATCTTATTAGCTTTACCATAGTGGAGTAAACAAATTGTACATATTATAGTTTCAATATAGAAATATTACCCGCCTCGGTGGCGTAGTTGGCTAACGCGCCAGTCGTGTTGAGCCAGACCACCGAGGACGGGGAGATCGAGGTTCGAATCTCGGTCGGGTGAACTGGGGGTGGTTTTCCCTAAATGGTTTTCCACTCTCCCTCCACGCAAATGCGGGTTCACTTCCTCTAAATTCAACCTTCCCAATTCCTTATCCATTAGTGTAATTAGTACTTAAGCGTATAACCCGAGCGGGTAGTAAGACGCGGTGCCAAATAATAATAATAATAATAATAATAATAATAATATAGAAATATTATTTTAACATTAAAGCATTATAACATATTATGAAAATTATATCATAACATTAAACATTATTTTAAAAATATGTATTTATGTGCCTTTTAAGATGATTTGGTTTTATTATTATTATTAATTAATATTATTAGCACCGCGTCTTACTACCCGTTCGGGTTATACACACTTAAGCTAATGTGTAATGGTATGGTGATTGTGAGATGAAATGGAGGACCTACAGTTTAACGTGGAATCCGAACCACGGTGGAGGCCTGGCATTCCACACATTCACAAGTTGTGATTAATACACGTCTTGTCAGAGGTGGAGGAAGGGTTTGGTGATCAGATAAATCTGTGCCGGGACCGAGGATTGAACCCCGGACCCCTCAGCACGGAAGTCTGACACCTTACCGCTAGACCGCCAGGTCACCCTCGATTCTAGTTAATAAATACATTACTATAATAAATAAATAAAAATTAAATGGAAACTAAACTAAACTCGTAGGATTTTCCCCAGCTCGTGTGTCAGTGGACGAAGCAGACGTGTGCGCGGGGTAGCATACTTGGATTTGTGCAGGGGAAAAGAGGATAATCACACAACTTAGCTACATGTTTTATTTGTAAATAGCAATTCAAACACAAACCACGAGAAGAAAAGGTGGAAGACACATCACCACAAGAACAACTATCTGGCAGTACAAAAACGTTACTTAATCTTCGATAGTATATTCATACGCCAAACCACATTTTTTTATTCAGAACCGAGTCTTACTACCCGTTCGGATCATACGCTTAAGTAATAATTACGCTAACGGATAAGGAATGGAGAAAGTTGAATTTAGAGGAAGTGAGCCCGCATTTGCGTGGAGGGAGAGTGGAAAACCCTTTAGAAAATCACCCGCATTTCACCCGACCGAGATTCGAACCTTGATCTCCCCGTCCTCAACAGTCTAGCTCAACACGAAACTAGCGCGTTAGCTAACTACGCCACTGAGGCAAGTCCCCTCCCCAAAACCACATTATTTTCGGACATAAACCTTACGCCGGGAACTCAAAGGACTGACCGTACCGAGGAACACGCGAAATAAGGCGTCAGTCTCATCTTGTGTGAATTGCCGGTGACAGTAAGGCTCGGGTTTAAATCCCAGCTGGATGCTTTTTAGGTATATTTTTCCATAAGTATTTTAGTCACTCTTCCCCTTTCACGAAAATGCTGGTGCATTTCATCCTAGCTCTACCTTCCTCATTAGTATAGTATTAGTAGACAGCGCGGATGGGTCATAGCATGTTAAGCAGACAAAAAAAAACTGTGCCGGTATTTGCCTGGATAGAGAGAAAGAATCAGAAGCCTCAGCTCAGTCGGAGGAGCCTACTGAGCTAAGGGCCCAGAGTTCGATTCCCAGCATGGTCAATCACTTTTATCTTTAGTGAAACGTGGGTTTCCCCTTTTACAGTGATGAATTAACGGCCGGGGGACTGGATGTTGTGCCTGTACGGGATTTGAGCCCATGTAAGGAATAGAAAGAGAGGGAATAAAATTAGCATTTTATCTTGTTAGGCCTTTTTTTTATCCAACGATAACACTTCCCCGTTTCGCTGACGAGTATCCACACTAACTCTATTTGCTCCTGGACAGCATTAACTTGCTTTTTAATCTTTCCTTGTTTCCTATTATAGATAGACATCTGCTCCCACGTACTTTTTAAATCTACATCCTGGCTGGATTACTCCTACAGGACTTTTCTGAATAAATCAAATAAATGGAACCCGCCTCGGTGGCGTAGTTGGCTAACGCGCCAGTCGTGTTGAGCCAGACCACCGAGGACGGGAGATCGAGGTTCGAATCTCGGTCGGGTGAACTGGGGGTGGTTTTTCCTAAATGGTTTTACACTCTCCCTCCACGCAAATGCGGGTTCACTTCCTCTAAATTCAACCCTCCCAATTCCCAATCCATTAGCGTAGTTAGTACTTAAGCGTATAACCCGAACGGGTAGTAAGACGCGGTGCTAAATATTATTATTATTAAATAAATGGAGATGTAGAAGACTTAAAAAAATACTTTTACAGAAAAAAACTACAAGATAAAAAAAATATTGTAAAATCTGTTCAACGTAGGAATTGTTTTCTGAAAGGCCTTTTTCCCTACCAGAAATCTATTATATAATAGGATATTATTAAGAAAAAAGACCTTTCAGAGATTAATTCCTACCGTGAATGTAGTTTTATATTTATAATTATCTAGAAATAAATAGTTTTCTTTCGTCTCAATGTTCTATCATTAAAACTCGTTGACTAAAACATAAATTCGTTAACATGGATAATCCTTGATACACCGTGACGTCACAGGTAAGAAATACCCTTAAACAGCTCGCTAAAAAAAATGGAAAGATAGAGAGAATAGAAGAAATACCACAGTATCACACACGGGTATCGAACCCAAAACCTCCCACATCTGATTCACGCAATCTACCCGTGCGAGAAAACTCTACGAAACACTTTTTTTTTTACTAAACAGTGAACATGGTAAATTATTAGATCTGTGTTTAAATTTAAACGCAAAGCCATCGGCCCAATTATCGCCAATTACAGCTAAAAACATCCCAGAGGTAATTATGACAGTATCAAATCGGTGATTTAGTAATTAAAAAAGTATTATTATAGTTAGCAATTCATTAAGGTTAGTTAAATAAACGAAAAAATCAATTAGTTTTGTCATGCAAGCTAAAAATGACAATTTTTAATTTTTGTATTAATATTTAAAAAAAACACTACATGAACGCGAATTTCAGACCTAGGAGGGATTTTAATGACCCCACAAACCTTTATTATATTACCCACCCCTTTTTCCATGCACCCCCTACAAAATGTACCCATCACTTTGATTTTGTCATAATATATAAGAAAAGTTTAACCTCCGAGACAAGGTAATTTAGACGCAGGAGATTTATATATTAAAAATATTACTAATTTAATCCAACCTTATTCATGGTACGAGTCTGTACACTGCCTAACCGAGTCCGTGATTTCAGCATGCAAAAATTATCATGGATACATGGTTTACCCTTTCACATGATAAATTAACGCACGATAAATGTTTGCTATTATTTAAGTTATATTAAAATACTAAGCTACGAAAGGCTAGAGCCGTAGTGGAGAATTTATGGCTGGAAAATCTCCTTTCATGATTGTTCTAGATAACCTATTAATGATAAATTAAGGCATGGATAAAAATATGCTATCCTAGTTAAATATATATATATAAAGTATCTAAATACGAAAGCCTAGCAATCCGTAGTAGAATTTATCTGGAAAATCACCATTGTTCACTCGAATGTTTAGTATAACATTTTAAAATTCAATAACTTATAAGATAAAAAATCTATCTGGTAAAGATTGATACTTATTATACAATTCACTTAAAAAAAAAAATAAATTTACTTCAAAATTTGGTGACCATGTCTAATAAGTTTGTGAATTACTTAGCAAAATAGAAGAAAAAAATTATACTGGCTGAAAGTTTGTATCATAATTTTACTCTGAATTTCATTGAAGTAAAAAAATAGATTTAGAGTTGTTCAATATGTCAAAAGACAATGTTTTAGTTTTGAAGTGTAAAACCATAAAGTAAGTTTTTTAATTACCTATTATATTTTTACATTTTTAAAATAACGTAAATATAAGTTTACTCACATTGTTTCATAACTTTTAATAATTTATCTTTACCCAATCCGAAACAATATTTTAAACATAATTAAAAGTATTTATTATCTGTTTTGGAATGTTATATATGATGTGTAATAGCTTAATACCTTTTAATACGGGCATCGTAAAGAAAAAATAAAATACTTGTAAAAGAAAATATACTTGGAAAAGAGAAAATATTTGTATATATATATATATATATATATATATAAATATATATATAAAATAAATTATTTTATGATTATTTTATCGTATTTCGAAATATTTAACTGAATAAAATATCCACTGCGTAGGTGCATCATTGTAAAGAACTTGTTTCCGTCATGTTCAATCACATGGTTTGAATTTATCAGTCAACATTTTGAAGCTATTTTCGTTTGACCTTTTGTGAAAGTGCTGTGAATAATACATTTTTAAGTGGAATAAAACGATAAATAAGCTTTGTACCCGACCTCAAATAAATTTATAAATAATATTGGTCCAAATTACTGTGTTTAGCTATCATTATTATTAGGCTACTATTAGCACCGAATCTTACTACCCGTTTCGAGTTGTACGCACTTACATTAATGTGTAATGGTAGGGTGATTGTGAGATGAAAATGAAGGACCTACAGTTTAACGTGGGATCCGAACCACGGTGGAGGCCTGGCATTCCTCACATTCACAAGTTGTGATTAATACACGTCTTGTCAGAGGTGGAGGAAGGGTTTGTCAATCAGATAAATTTGTCTCAGTTGGGTGTATTGAGGGTTTATTTTTATAAATGGTTTCCCAACTCTCCTTCCAAACAAATGTGGGTAGATTACGTTTAAAGGCCTCCCTCCTCATCCCTACCCCATTAGAGTAATTATCATATATATACGTATAACCTGAACCGGTAGTAAGACGCGGTGATACCAAACAAACGGTTTTATCTGTCAGATAAGGCCCTTTATATGAAAATAAGACTGTATGAGAGTGTTTTACGGAACTCTCAAATAAAGGGGACACAAATTATCATCGTTCACCGAACAAATCCTTCAAAGGATTACAATAAAAGAAAGCGCCCCCACCTAAAAACCCCCCCAAGAGGAATGCTCCATATCCGTAAATATGAGGGGGCCCCAAAACCTTTCGGTGAAGGATTGAAAAAAAAAAATCACAGTAAGGCCAAAATGCACTCAAGAAGTGACAAAAAGAAACACACCCCCGAGTGTTCAAACCGTGGAAAGTAAGGAGGTTTGGGGGGAAGGGGTAGATTGATCTTCACTACACAAGTTGGAGCGCTCTTGGCGGAACAAGCGCTAACTACAAAGACACACACCGGTTGGAAACTAGTTTTCTTTTTATTTTTCTTTAGTCTTCTCCAAATCCTTTTTTTAGATTACTTTGCAGTGGCCCGCGCCAGATTTGGAGTGTGTCTAAAAGGGATTAAATACCGTCCACGTGACTGGAAGATCAATGTGAGGGGTAGAGGGGGAGGAGCGGGGAACGGAGGAAATCAGAGATAAGGTCCATGTTTTTGAAAAATTTCTATAGCAAAGTCTTTTTGACCAAAATAAATAAAATATTGCTACAGTAAATAAGTTTAGTTTAATTTTATACAATTGAATATCTGTCGAAGGTTTTGTATAATTTAATGACAACCTTTTCTCTTTATTCAAAAAGGTCCTCTAAAAAGTCCGCCATGCTCAGTCATGACAGATATTCAACAACTGTTGATATCACCATTGGCAGACAATTAAACTAAACGTTGTCACCGTTACAATAGTTTATTTATTTTGGTCAAATAATTTTTTTTCCTTATATAAACTGCCAAAATTACTGACCTTAAGTTCGCGTTCCCTCCTACCTCACCTTAAGGGCTCCGACTACAATCCTGAAGTGAATGTGAGGAACGCCAGGCCTACACTGTGGTTCGGATCCCACGTTAAACTGTAGGTCCTCCATTTTCATCTCACAATCACCCTATCATTTCACATTAGCGTAAGTGCGTATAACCCGAACGGGTAGTAAGACGCGGTAATAATAATAATAATAATAATAATAATACCCACCTCGGTGGCGTAGTTAGCTAACGCGCTAGTTTCGTGTTGAGCTCGACTGCCGAGGACGGGGAGATAGAGGTTCGAATCTCGGTCGGGTGAACTGGGAGTGGTTTTACCTAAATGTTTTTCCACTCTCCCTCCACGCAGATGCGGGTTCACTTCCTCTATATTAAACCTCCCAATTCCTAACCCATTACCGTAAATAGTCCTTAAGCGTATAACTCGAACGGGTAGTAAGACGCGGTGCTAAATAAATAAATAAATAATAATAATAATAATACAATCCCGAAGCAGGATGTGTGTGTGTGTGTGTGTGTGTGTGTGTGTGTGTGTGTGTGTGTGTGTGTGTGTGCAAGGCGTCGATCCCCGACCCTCCCTCGTAGGACCATGAGAACGATAATTTAAAACGGTATCTGAATGACCTCGAGAAGAGAGGGCGGACCTTCTGTAACTTTTCACGATACGCCATTGGGCCAAAGCTCGACCTGAAAGTTAGATGAGATTGACGTCATATTGATCCTTCTTTACCCCGTGTCCAGCCCTTCTCGCCAGAAGAACCAGATTGAAAGAGTGGCTTCTCTAACTGTTCATTATCTACAACTTACCATCATCATCATCAGCGGTTTCCAGACTGTGTTCGGCTCACTTTAGTAAAATGCCTCCATATTCCTCTGTCCTTCCACCATTCTTCTCCTCTCACTCGCATACTTACTGTTAATTGTTCTTCCAATATCTTTCTTTGTCTCCCTTGCAGTATTTCCCTTAGATACTTTATCTCCATCATTCTCTTTGATATTATCTATATTTTGTCTTCATTACGTATCTATACCATCTCAGTCTTGCTTCCTCTACTATCTCATGTACTCCAACATCCTCATTACATGTCCATACCACCTCAGTCTTGCTTCCTCTACTATCTCATGTACTCCAACATCCTCATTACATGTCCATACCATCTCAGTCTTGCTTCCTCTACTATCTCATGTACTCCAACATCCTCATTACATGTCCATACCATCTCAGTCTTGCTTCCTCTACTATCTCATGTACTCCAACATCCTCATTACATGCCCATACCATCTCAGTCTTGCTTCCTATACTATCTCATGTACTCCAACATCCTCATTACATGTCCATACCACCTCAGTCTTGCTTCCTTACTATCTCATGTACTCCAACTCCTCATTACATGCCATACCATCTCAGTCTTGCTTCCTCTACTATCTCATGTACTCCAACATCCTCATTACATGCCCATACCATCTCAGTCTTGCTTCCTCTATTGTCTCATGTACTCCAACATCCTCATTACATGCCCATACCATCTCAGTCTTGCTTCCTCTACTATCTCATGTACTCCAACATCCTCATTACATGCCCATACCATCTCAGTCTTGCTTCCTCTACTATCTCATGTACTCCAACATCCTCATTACATGTCCATACCATCTCAGTCTTGCTTCCTCTATTGTCTCATGTACTCCAACATCCTCATTACATGCCCATACCATCTCAGTCTTGCTTCCTCTACTATCTCATGTACTCCAACATCCTCATTACATGTCCATACCATCTCAGTCTTGCTTCCTCTATTGTCTCATGTACTCCAACATCCTCATTACATGCCCATACTATCACAGTCTTGCTTCCTCTACTATCTCATGTACTCCTGTTTCTCCTGGCGACAGCTAACATGCTCATCCAGTCTCTCTTACATCCAATGTCCATGTTGCTGCTTGTGTTAGCTACAATTGGTATCAGTTCTCCTACGCACGTGTAGAACAACTCTACCACTGCTGTTCTCTTCTTATGAGATCTTTTAGCCCACCACAAGGCTTTTTTAAATAATATATTTGTTTTGTTAATAAATTACTCGGTTCTGTAGAAACAAATTCGTATCCTTACAATAACGCTGGGTATCCATACATAACAATGTTTTAAATGAATGAACATATATTTTTCTAACACGTTCACTAACGTTTTAAGTAAGACTTCAGTCGTAATGTTGACACAGAATGAACGACTTATTAAATGAGTGCGTGACTTAATTAATTAATAACTTAGTGAACGTGTTACTTCTTGGTAAATTAGTGAGTGACTTCATGAAGAAATGACTTACTGAATGAATTATTGAAGGCTGTACATACTTAACTAAACTGTAAATGAATACCTTTTTTTTTTTGCCCAACCCTTCAGGGTACTTTTAAATTAATGTATTATAGTTAATGGCAGTTTATCCTCACGTCACGAAGTTTATTATTGAAGCTCCCACGCAAAATATAGCAACACTTTTATGTAATGCTCATAAATAATTAATCCATTAAAAAAACTCAGGAGCCTACATATTTTATGAGAGAAATAACGTTGAGTTTTCAAACTTCGTTTTTCCGCATATTAAATATGAATATTTGATTTTGTTGCTATTATTTTGCGCAGTGATTATATTTGTAAGATACTTTTAAATAATATATTTTATATTAATGAATATTATTGATTAACTTAGTTGGTTTTTTCAAACCCTAAATTATTAAATAAACTCAGATTATTAAAAAAAACCAACTAAGGGACTTTTAAAATTATGTTAGGTGTAAAGACTAGTCTATGTCTATGATAATTTTATAAATGCCAATATAACAATGGCTTGTCGTGCATTGTTGCCAGGGTAGGCAAAGCTAGTTGAAACTGTACCTGTGAATTGCTCTCATCACTCAGAGCTATCATTGATCGGGTGCATTCCCATGTGAGGTGTGTAGAGCAGAGTCTATGTATGATTGGTCAAATGGGGACAGAGTGGGGGAGAACATATCACAGGTACAGTTTTAACAAGCTGTGCTTACCCTGGCAACACTACACGACACTGATACATTCCATGTGAGGTGTGTAGAGCAGAGTCTATGTATGATTGGTCAAAATGGGGACAGAGTGGGGAAGAACATACCACAGGTACAGTTTTAACAAGCTCTGCTTACCCTGGCAACACTACACTACACGACACTGATACATTCCCATGTGAGGTGTGTAGAGCAGAGTCTATGTATGATTAGTCAAATGGGACAGAGTGGGGGAGAACATATCACAGGTACAGTTTTAACAAGCTGTGCTTACCCTGGCAACACTACACGACACTGATACATTCTCATGTGAGGTGTGTAGAGCAGTCTCTATGTATGATTGGTCAAATGGGGACAGAGTGGGGGAGAACATATCACAGGTACAGTTGTAACAAGCTCTGATTACCTTGGCAACACTACACGACACTGATACATTCCCATGTGAGGTGTGTAGAGCAGAGCCTATATATGATTGGTCAAATGGGGACAGAGTGGGGGAGAACATATCACAGGTACAGTTGTAATGTTCATTAAAGGGGTGGTAAGACATGGCCGTATAAAAGTATTTTATATTCTTAAAGTAACCACCCGGATTCGAACCCAGGTCAATTTTATTTGTGATCGACTGTTCTAATCACACAGCCGTGGGGGATGGATAAAATAGCGCACTATCCATTTAATCGCTCGTTAACTTCGAATGCTACTTCGAAAAAAATCGCTAATGAAATTTTAAATGTTGCTTTCTCAGCCACTTGAAAATGTTGACTTGGTAAAAAAAAAAAAAGCCGTTATAAACAAAGAGATTAAATAAAACCTTTTTCTGAACGTTACTTGTGTAAGCAATTAATAAAATCACATTGATTAAATAAACTCAAAGTTTTTTAAAACGGATGCAAAGAACACGCTTTTATTTTACTAAAAATAATATTTTGTTTGACCTCGAAAAAAAAAAAGAAGTTTTTTTTTTCAGATTAAATTTCAAAGTTTCTTCTCTTTCTTTCTCACACTTTTTATATCGGCTACGTGACGTCATAATACAACTAGGTTGTTGGTTTGAACGTTTCTCTCTCCCCCCCCCAACCCCCTTCCGCCATTCCACTTCCCTGTTCGTACCCCTTCTACAATTTAATTTTAAAATTCCATCCAAACTTCAATTGGTTTCTTTTTATTTATTCGTCTTCTATACATATTCCCTCTTCACAAACTTCGCAAGTTCTTTTAATCTTCCTCAGCTCTATCCGTGCTTCCGCCCCCCTTACCCCTCTCATCGATATTCGTGGTTCGGCCCCCCCCCTTTTTTCTCCCTAGAATACAGTTCGAACAG
This sequence comes from Timema podura, assembly GCA_033556935.1. Lineage (NCBI taxonomy): Eukaryota > Metazoa > Arthropoda > Insecta > Phasmatodea > Timematidae > Timema > Timema podura. Next base: position 5,376,191 of record JAVRXN010000014.1, on the reverse strand, counting down.
TGACTAAAGGAAACTCTCCCAATCTTTATTTGACAAGAGAAGATACCGACAAGGACACGACTTAACACCTTGAGCCACTGATTCATTTTTAGCTGTTCTCTCTCCCCCCTCCCCCACTCACCAGCCGCGAGTATGTTAATGCGCATTCAGGGCACTTCCTTCACTCCCAGCCACGAGTATGTTCATGCGCATTCAGGGCACTTCCTTCACTCCCAGCCACGAGTATGTTAATGCGCATTCAGGGCACTTCCTTCACTCCCAGCCACGAGTATGTCAATGCGCATTCAGGGCACTTCCTTCACTCCCAGCCACGAGTATGTTAATGCGCATTCAGGGCACTTCCTTCACTCCCAGCCACGAGTATGTTAATGCGCATTCAGGGCACTTCCTTCAACTCCCAGCCACGATATGTCAATGCGCATTCAGGGCACTTCCTTCACTCCCAGCCACGAGTGTTTAATGCGCATTCAGGGCACTTCCTTCACTCACAGCCACGAGTATGTTAATGCGCATTCAGGGAACTTCCTTCACTCCCAGCCTCGAGTATGTTCATGCGCATTCAGGGCACTTCTTCACTCCCAGCCTCGAGTATGTTTAATGCGCATTCAGGGCACTTCCTTCACTCCCAGCCACGAGTATGTTCATGCGCTTTCAGGGCACTTCCTTCACTCCCAGCCACGAGTATGTTCATGAGCTTTCAGGCACTTCCTTCACTCCCAGCCACGAGTATGTTAATGCGCATTCAGGGCACTTCCTTCACTCCCATCCTCGAGTATGTTCATGCGCATTCAGGGCACTTTCTTTACTCCCAGCAACGAGTATGTTCATGCGCTTTCAGGGCACTTCCTTTACTCCCAGCCACGAGTATGTTCATGCGCATTCAGGGCACTTCCTTTACTCCCAGCCACGAGTATGTTCATGCGCATTCAGGGCACTTCCTTTACTCCCAGCCACGAGTATGTTCATGCGCATTCAAGGCCCTTCTTTCTTAAATGTTTATATTTAAAATTCGTTCCTTAAAATCGCTGCTCACGACCTAAAATATGACGGTAGATACGAGAAGGGTAGTTGAAAGGAAATGAATACAGACCTGCGCATAGAGAAGAGGAGAGACCAAACTGACAGATCGAATGAGGAAAACCAGCCTCCCATACTTCCAACCAAGATTCAAACCCAGCCTGTGGGTTACCAGTAATCATATGTTACGGTCCCAAACACTTGTGATTAAAGTACGATGTTTTTTAATCTACCAATGTTCACAAGGTTCACTAACTAATTATTCTAAAATTGGAAGGCTACCTTATTAGAAATGCACCAGCATTAATTTAGAAAGAGAATAAGAAAAATACGGTAAAGATGCACATCTTTTAGTTACACATTCTCTCATTCAGTTTGTAGCCAAAAAGAACATTTTCAAAAATTGGCTATCGTTAAACTGCCATTAAATACTTTTCCCTCGGATAAAAGCATGCGCGTATGATAATAATATGAAACACTCTTCAGAAATAAATTTTGGAAATTGTTTTAATAATTGTTTTTTTTAATTTGAGAATTTCAAAAAAAGAAATACAGTCAACTACCTTCAAAAGATTTTTTTAATACAAATTATTTATTATTTGTTATGTAATACTTTTCAGATTATATATATATTTTTTAACAAAATGGTTAGGACCATTTTATAAAACTTTCAAATCTTCAAAAAATCATCAGTAAACTAACCTTAATTTTAGAGCAAGGATAGAAATCACAATTTGACCTCGAGGTGTATAAATATAGGTCTGGAACAAACTATATTAAACCATTTCGGCTGTAGGCTTTAGTCCCGGGGCGACAGAGGGCAGACAGAGAGACAGGACAGACAGATGGGACAGACAGAGGGAAAGACAGACCGACAGACAAAGGGATAGACAGATGGACAGAGTTAATTTTAAGATCATTTTTACAGTTGGGGCCACATAAGCGTCCAGACCCATCATTATCTCGATGTTGTAAGTTTTCACGATTACAATACTTTCTTTATGAGAGAATATGACAAATGAAGGCCACAAGATGCCAACTACCCGATAGACGGCCGGTTTATGTACACATTCATTCTTGTCTAGTGACTTGAATAGCACACACCTACCATATCAACTATTCCATCGCGCTGCAATAAATACATCGACGTGTAGTACAGTCATAGACATGAAAAGTGGACACTGGATCAATGTTTCCTTGCGAACACATGTCTAGAGGACCCGCGTTCAATGCTAGGTCATGCTGATGATGAACATTCAGTTCAAATGATATAGGAAGGTTCTTTTATTAAATACAAACTTTTTTTTCAGTCAATATTGATAACTGTACTATACTATATTATTATCGTTATTTTATTAGTATTTATGATATCTATCAAAAGTGTAATATACAGATCATTTGACTTGACGTATGAATAAGTGAAAGAGGATATATTAACTTTTGTATGTCAGATAAGTACCTTTCTATCAGGGGCGGATCCAGAACATTTTCATAAGGGGGTCATAATTATAAATAACATAGTTACTTACGTTAGATTTCTGTTAAAGCCATTTAAAATTACTCATTCATATTTAATCTTACGCCTGTTTTAAACCATGGTCATCCTCTTCAATTTTTTTAAAAATCAGATAGTTTTTATAAAATATTTCGAGTGACCCTCTTTCAACAATTTTTTTAAAAATTGTTCACTCTAGAAGCTATAAGTAGTCTTCGCCTTGATTATTAAAAAAAATTAGATTCTTTTATAGGTAATTTAAAGTGTTCCTCCCCTAGAAATTTTCGAAATTTGAATGCCCCTAGAAGCTAATTTTAGAGTGATCCTCACCTTAATTGTTCACGATATTTAGATACCTCTAGAAGTTAGTCTTTTAAGTGGTCTTTCATCGACTAAATTTTGAAAATTTAATTATTTCAGATACTAGGCTATTTGGGGGGGGGGGGGGGGGTTTCCTATCCTGAAAATTCTTCAAAATGACATGCATCTAGAAGTAATTTGGAGTTTGATTTAAGGCCATCTTTCAGCTTCACATTAGATAATATCATAAGATTTTAAATATATTGGGGGAGGAGGGGGGCAGTGGCAGATTCAAAATTTTTGCGCCCCACCACCCCCTAAAATAATTTGTTTTTGGCAATGGCTTTAGGACATTTCTTGTGATGGGGGGTTGGGGGAGTTAGTATTTGATAAAAACAGTTTCTACACCAGCTGGTGGTTACCTGCCAATAAACACAAGTTATAACTCTCCCTACACCAGCTGGTGGTTACCTGCTAATAAACACAAGTTATAACTCTCCCTACACCAGCTGGTGGTTACCTGCCAATAAACACAAGCTATAACTCTCCTTACACCAGCTGGTGGTTACCTGCTAATAAACACAAGTTATAACTCTCCCTACACCAGCTGGTGGTTACCTGCCAATAAACACAAGCTATAACTCTCCCTACACCAGCTGGTGGTTACCTGCCAATAAACACAAGCTATAACTCTCCCTACACCAGCTGGTGGTTACCTGCCAATAAACACAAGTTATAGCTCTCCTTACACCAGCTGGTGGTTACCTGCCAATGAACACAAGCTATAACTCTCCTTACACCAGCTCGTGGTTACCTGCCAATAAACACAAGTTATAACTCTCCTTACACCAGCTGGTGGTTACCTGCCAATGAACACAAGCTATAACTCTCCCTACACCAGCTGGTGGTTACCTGCCAATAAACACAAGTTATAACTCTCCCTACACCAGCTGGTGGTTACCTGCCAATGAAGGCCAGGCTATTGTTTGATTGGTCAGAGGGGAGCCATGTTAACCAATCAGACTCTTCCAAGGCTGACATTGATTGATGGCGTGCTTTCACACATGTACAGTCAGACTAAACATTACACCACTCAGTACAGACAAAACTGAAGGTTTCACTAGCGTTACCACCAGTGTCGTGTCGTGAGGTGTTGTCAGGATAAGCAGAGCTAGCTTTAATTGTACCAATGATAATATTCTCATGACTCAGTAGAACAGCGGTTGGTCAGGTGACGACCAACATACATTCTCATGTGAGTTGTGTAGAGCGGAGTCTATGTTTGATTGGTCAAATGGGGGTAGAAACAATTCAGCATGGTCTTGCAGATCACGTGGTTTGTCTAATAGATACCTTAGAGTATTATTATTACTCCCACGTTTTAATACCTGTTCAGGTTACACGCGTATATGATAATTACTCTGATGGGAGAGGGATGAGGAAGGAAGAATTTTAGAGGTGATCTACTAGCCTTTGCGTGGGAGGAGAATGGAAAACCATTTAGGGAAAACCACCCTCAGTAGAGCTGACCGGTATTCGAACCCCGTTCTCCCAGTCATCAGCAGGTCAGTCTAACATGAGAGTGGCTCTTTAGGTGACTATTTCGGACAGTGAATCGGGTTCCTTGATGGTAGATCTGGTAACTTACTAGCTGTGAGTTATCTACACTCCTACCGTGGATAGGGTGTACATACAAGCTAATGAGGGTGAACCTACCAGCTTTCTACCAGTCTAGTGTTGTCACAATGAACCTACCAGCTTTCTACCAGTCTAGTGTTTTCACAATGAACCTACCAGTTTTCTAACAGTCTAGTGTTGTCACAATGAACCTACCAGCTTTCTAACAGTCTAGTGTTGTCACAATGAACCTACCAGCTTTCTAACAGTCTAGTGTTGTCACAATGAACCTACCAGCTTTCTAACAGTCTAGTGTTGTCACAATGAACCTACCAGCTTTCTAACAGTCTAATGTTGTCACAATGAACCTACTAGCTTTCTAACAGTCTAGTGTTGTCACAATTAACCTACCAGCTTTCTAACAGTCTAGTGTTGTCACAATGAACCTTCCAGCTCTCTCCCAGTCTAGTGTTGTCACAATTAATCTATCAGCTTTCTAACAGTCTAGTGTTGTCACAATGAACCTCCCAGCCATCCCCCAATGTTGTCACTCTGATGGTTGTCACAATGAACCAGAGACCGGGCGCAGTCTGGTATTGATCCTGTTCCTGTCCGTCCAACACGGCCGTTATATTAATCTGATGGAAGCGTGTGATATATTTCAGGCACGGGCCAAGAACCCAACACCCCAAACCCCCACGAGTGTTTTTTCAAACAGGGAATTATGGTCATCCTTGCACAAACAAACCTGATAAAACGTTTATTTTCACACGAAAATACGGCCAGGTGGGTATTTTGCAGCTGTAGCTTTGAACCAAGTGTAGCAATGTTGTTGGATTAAAAAAACCAACGGATTTTGGCTATTTTTAAATTTCCTATTTTTGTATGAAGTTAGAAATCCTTAGAAATTATTAGATCTAATTTCATATATTCATACGTCAAATCATGCAATCTGCAGCTGGGACTTTTGATAGTTTCTTTTCTTAGCACCGCGTCTTACTACCCGTTCGGGTTATAAGCATATGTACTAATTACAGGAATTATTTTAGGGATTAGGATTTATTTATTTGATGTATTTAACGTGCACTTTATGAACCGATTGATTATACAGTACACGAGAATTTCTATGAGCGAGAGTGAAAGGGCCTACCAATTCTGCCGGGAAAAGGTATTTTCACATACCTTCCAGCGTTTTTTTACATGCCACAATCGACATGGGACAGACGGCTTTACTTCCCTTCCGAAGGAAGTTGTGCTACGGATTTTTATCGCTCAAGAAAAATACATAGACACCTGACTGGGTTCGAACCCATGAACATTGAGTCCTGATAAAAGCACTTTGCCTATAATACCACCGAGGTCGACGATAAGGAAGGTTGAATTGATAGGAAGTGTACCTGCATTTGCGTAGAGGGAGAGTGGAAAACCGTTAAGAGAAAACCCGCCCTCAATACACCCAACCGGGATTTGAACCCCGATCTCCCCATCATCGGCGAATCCAGCTCAACATGAGAATGATGCGTTAGGTTAAGACCACCAATGCGGGGACAAAAAAATTTGATGAAAAAACTAGTAAAAAAGAGGATAAAATGTGTGTATATTTTCTTTCCAAATACATCCGACACAAAATTACTTTCCATCCTGCATGTTTGGGTGACCTGGTGGTCTAGGGGTAAGGTGTCAAGACTTCTGTGGTGAAGGTCCGGGGTTCAATCCTCGGTCCCGGCACAGATTTATCTGATTGCCAAACCCTTCCTTCACCTCTGACAAGACGTGTATTATTCACAACTTGTGAATGTGTGGAATGCCAGGCCTCCACCGTGGTTCGGATCCCACGTTAAACTGTAGGTCCTCCATTTCATCCCATAATCACCCTACCATTACACATTAGCGTAAGTGCGTACAACCCGAATGGGTAGTAAGACGAGGCGCTAATAATAATAATACTATTTATGTCTTTATAAATAAATAAACACATGCCTTCGATTCAGATCAAGTCCAGAGATAAACAAACGTAACAGACAATATTGTTTCTCCTCTTTGTTTTGGTGTCACTTGTTCCATTTCTCCCCGCGAGGCGCGCAAGTGCGTCATATTAGCCGTGGTTGTCATGGCAACCTGACCAGGTAACACAACCTGGAAGATGAGCAGCTTCTCGCTGTATCACAGGAGGCGAGTTGGCCCCCCGTACGCCCTCAGGAAATAAGGTTAACAGTCAAGATTTATTAGAGTCCCGAGAAGACGGGGACAGAACCCTTGAACCCACACCGGTGGCTACACGGTATAAGACAGTGTTTCCCCCCCACCACGGAACATTTTTGGTTTTCAGTGGGACGGTAAAGTGTAAGGACGTTGTAAGAAGGGCGTTTATGTTTTATAGAGAAACTCGCTTTGCTCGAGTAGTTACCGGTATTGTCTTGTATATACCGTACCGACTTTAAAGTTGCTCCGACATTTTGAATTTTTTTCGGGGGTTAAAAATTACATTTTTTAACTTTTTAGGATTTTCCCGTCAGTTACAGTCTAGAAGCTATAAGTTTGCCAAATTTCAAGTTTCTAGCTCATCTGTAAGTGGGTAAACATTAATGTCAGTGAGTGAGTGAGTCAGCCATGGGGCTTTATAGTAGTATAATTACAGCAATTATTTTATGTCGATAATAACAGACCCGCTTCGGTGGCCACATGATCTAAGTCTCTACTCTAGCAATAAACTAGACTGCCGATGATGGGTGAGATCACGGTTCGATCCTGGTCGGGTGTAGTGAGGCTGATTTTTTTCCCCCCCTAAATGGTTTCCTCAAACTCTCCCCACGCAAATGCGTAAAAATCAGATCTAGTAACTTATCTATCTGTCCTAAAAAAATTGGACTGTTAACTATATGTACGCATCTTTAATAAGTTTTTTTAACCTAAATTTTAATTCTTAGAGAGAAATATCATAGATTTACTTTCAAGTGTCTATACGTCCAGTCATGTGATCTACAGCTGTCATTATTGATTGATATTATCAATATAAAATAACAATAATAATATAGTCAAATGTTACCAATACTGACCACAAAAACTATATATTTGTATTTTGAAAAAATACAATTTCCACTAGAATCGGACTGTACCACAAACACCGAGGTGGGGAGGGAGAGGGTGGGTGGAGCTTGGGATCAAGCTCAGACGTATACGGATCTTTGTCTAGTCCTGGCACACACATTAGTGCACTTAGAAAATGATCCCCCTCTTAAGCCCGCCGGATAAACCTAACTACTATATATAGGACATGATAATCCAGGCACTGACCCCAACTCCAGCTGTGGCCCCATTCGTAGAGCACTCGTCTACAGAGGAGGTCGGCAACCTCTGTGGCCCCAATCGACTTATAAACTTACCAAAGGTCCATCTTATAAACTTACCAAAGGTCCATCTTATAAACTTACCAAAGGTCCTAGCTTACAAAATTACCAAAGGTCCCGTTTTTACATTAGATATTGATTTTTTTTTAGCACAGCGTCTTGCTATCCGTTAGGGTTATACGCCTTTGTACTAATTATGCTAATGATTTTAGGGATTAGGAAGGTTACATTTAGAGGAAATGTACTCGCATTTATGTGGAGGTATAATAGAAACCATTTAGGAAAAATAATTATTGTCAGATTCGAACCTCGACCTCATCAAAGACAAGTCGATCTATTGTGAATCTTATATTAAAAAGATTAGAAAGAAATCTATCAAACAGTTTCGGCTGTAGTCTCAGGTACACAGAGGGACAGAAAGACAATTGGGACAAAGGGACAGACAAAGGGACAGACAGACAAAAGGGACAGAGGGACAAATAGACAAACAGACAGAAAAAGGAACATGCACACAGGAGGACAGAGTTGAATTTTTATTTCAGGACATATAAAACGTCAATATTCATCACAATCTTAAGAGAGATTATTTCGACAGTTACAATAATTTGTTTATTATTTTTGCGAGTGTATTTAGAACTAAAGAAAGACACGTCGTCAAAGCAGATTACCTTCAAAGCCAGTGCATCTGGGGCCGCTTGTTCGTTGCCAAGGCAACCCAGTCTGGAAGGGAATGTACCTATAAATAGTTCCCTCCTAATACGTAACAATTTCGTCCTCTGAAGCCAGTGCATGTGTGTGAGTGTGTGTGTGTGTGTGTAGGGGGGGGAAGGGTAGGGGACATTTGATTAGTAGTCCCGTACAGCATATTCTGACCAAGAACACAACTTATTTTAACTCTAGTTTAAGGTGAAGATTGAAGGGATTGTGATACGTACGTGGTACGTTTATTTTCATTTTTGTTGTTGTCCAAAATGAAAAAATATTGTTCCAGTTTAGTTGAGGTTTAGTTGAATTTCCTAAATCTGGGGATATCAACAATTTTTGAATATCTTGTCATGAGCATTGTAACATTTGAACTGGATTTTTTTTTCTTCTCTTAGTTAAAAAAAATCCTGTTTAAAGTCCGCTCTATTCATGACAGATATTCAACAACTGTTGATATCAACAAGTTTAGGTAATTCAACTAGACTCACTGTGTTTGACTAAAGTCTTCTTGTCCTCCCAACTGCTAACATCTGACCTTTCACCCCCCCCACCCCTTACCTTGGGGGTCAGTGGCCGTACCTCGCCGGCTGAATGACTGCAGATAAAGTTGGCAGACCACGTCAGCGGGTAATCCCCCTACATTGTGCTAAACAGATCACAGGACCCCCCGATATCCCCCAACCCCCCTTCCTAAAACAAGGTAGCAGCTAATCTGTGGTCTGTCAGGTGGAATCCAGATAAGCGTTACTGCCCCTGTAAACGCGGCACAAAGTCGGGTTTGGGTTTCGGCGTGAATTGTTTCTTGGCGATCAACGTAATTGCAGGGCTTCGATTATCTCGGCCTGGGCATACATGCAGACAAACAGATAGACAGACAGACAGACAGAGAGATAGACAGGTAGAGAGACAGAGAGGCAGAGAGACAAACAGGCAGAGAGACGGACAGGTAGAGAGACAGACAGGTAGAGAGATAGGCAAAGAGAGAGAGAGAAAAAAAACTTCTCAAACAATAGTACCAATAAATATAAAACGTGTCACAACAAAAATAAACAAAACACAACCATAATCAAAGTAAATGGTTCAAAATATGTTACATCAACATTCTAATGTCCCCCCTCGCCTTCCCCTCCTACTGGTCACCAGTGGACACGCGGGAAAAGGTGTCGGTCTCGTCCAGCCTGGTTTGTCGTTGATGGGGAACGAACCGAACGGTTTAAAAGAGTCGGCCACCGCTGTCGAAGAGAACCGTCTTAGCTGAAGTGACGAGGAGGGAAGGATGTAGTTAATGCACCCACATACACCCACATATTGTTTGAAAGAAGGAATTTATTTTTAGTAATGGGTTATTAATTGCATGAGTAACTACAATTGAAATACAAGTGCTGGAATGTTAAAAGAATGCTTCGGGAATATTCTGCTTCACATCATGTAGTTGGAGAAAATAAATAAATATGTATATTTTTACTATAAATAATGTAAATGCATAATTTATCTTTGCAATATTTTAATTTCACGGGGGCTTTCATCAATAAAACCTAATACGTAACTTTGTTTGAGTTAGTTAATTTAAATTGTAATATTTACTAATTAATACATTGAACACATAAACCACCCCAAGTGCATACGGCCAGGATTCGAACCCCGACCAACCCTACAACGGCAACCTTGAGCAACGTGAGTCTAGTGATTCAGGCCACGTGGGCTCCAATGCGGACGTACTACTCGTTGAACGTTGAGCTGAGGGGAAGTTCTAACTTTTTTTAATTAGTGACCTGGTGGTCTAGAGGTAAGGTGTTGGACTTCTGTGCTGGAGGTCCGGGGTTCAATCCTCGGTCCCGGCACAGATTTATCTGATTACCAAACCCTTCCTTCACCTCTGACAAGACGTGTATTAATCACAACTTGTGAATGTGAGGAATGCCAGGCCTCCACCGTGGTTCGGATCCCACGTTAAACTGTAGGTCCTCCATTTCATCTCACAATCACCCTACCATTGCACATTAGCGTAAGGGCGTATAACCTGAACGGGTATTAAGACGAGGTGCTAATAATAATAATAATAATTATTATTATTATTATTTAGAACACTTTATTTAAACAAAAACGGTACTTTATGCAATTATATTGTGTCTAAAATAATAATTGCTGATTATCTTCTTACACATTCATTTTATCTTAGATGCTAAGTGACTAATTAATTGAAAAAAGTTTGATGTTAATATAAAAATAATTTCCCTCTAAATATTATACTGTTATTTTAAGCTGCTGGCAATAATATGTAAATGTTTGTCTAGAAGTAATTTGTATATACAAGTGTGTTTAAAAAATGTTGTAAGATAGTATATATATATAATAATAAATATTAAAATGAAAGCATATGTAAATATTATTGTACACCACTTTACACTATTACTATCACTATTATTGTACACCATAAATAATGGTAGAACCCGCCTCGGTGGCGTAGTTGGCTAACGCGCTAGTCGTGTTGAGCTAGACTGCCGAGGACGGGGAGATTGAAGTTCAAATCTCGGTCGGGTGAACTGGGGGTGGTTTTTCCTTAATGGTTTTCCACTTTCCCTCCACGCAAATGCGGGTTCACTTCCTCTGAATTCAACCTTCCCAATTCCTAATCCATTAGTGTAATTAGTACTTAAGCGTATAAACCCGAACAGGTAGTAAGACGCGGTGCTAAATATATATATATATATATATATATATATATAGTGGTAGAACAAATGTATTTTTGTTGCCAATATACAACTTAATTTTAAATTACTTTATGCAAATATGATTTATCCAATGATTGTATAATATATCAAGATTATAAGTAAAATTAAAGTTAAAATCAAAATATATATATATAATTATTACTGTGCTTTACTTATTTGCCTTGTGTAGTGGTAGAAAAGGTGTATTTTATGTTGCCAGTATTACAACTTGATTTTAAATCGGTAGGCCTGTATGCAAATATTATTTCTCCACTAATTGTTTAATTTAACAAGAATGAGTTTTACTTTGTCGTTTGTAGTAGTTACTTTAATGATGATAATAAGCAATGAATTAGAATCTCTTTTAACTTTTTTTTATCAAACAAGTGATTTGTTATAAAAACCTGGAACAGACACTACCCTCAACTCACTTTCACTTCCATCCCGCCTTAAACTCCACCGTGAACCTGGAACAGACACTACCCTCAACTCACTTTCACTTCCATCCCGCCTTAAATTCCACCGTGAGAAGATGCTTTATTCTCTTAAATAATTATCAAATAATAGTTCTCGAGAGTCCAACTAGATCGAGTACCCCCAACTTTCAAGAACACGTGACGATTAAAGTGATAACTCCCCCCTTTTGTCCTCCACTGTGGAGAAGTATCTTATCAATGCACCCTCAGCTGATCCAAGAGAGGCTGAAAGTTTCAACATTTTCCAAACCTCCCTGAAGATCGCCGAAGATATCTACCAAAGCCGAGAAGTTATAATTGTTGTTCGCTTCGTTCTCGAGGCTTTAAACGGAACATCCTGAAAGTTGTGAAAGTTGTTAATTACTCCTGTTGTTAGCAGTGACAACAATGGCAAGGAGATTTGATGCTTTACTCAAGATCTTTTTTTAAAAAAAAAGAATAGTGTTTTCAAATAAAAAGTATCAACGTCGGAAATTAACGTAATTAGTTCTGGGGATTAATGATATTTATTCTTATCAAAAGATATTAATTGTTTGGAATACATTTAAAAGTTTAATTTACTTTACATCATAGCCAAGTGGTTAAGTCTAGTTCCGCAACGTGGGCAGTTCCGACTCTAGTTCCGCAACGCGGACAGTTCAGACTCTAGTTCCGTACCGCGGGCAGTTCCGACTCTAGTTCCGCAACGCGGGCAGTTCTGACTCTAGTTCCATACCGCGGGCAGTTCCGACTCTAGTTCCGCAACGCGGGCAGTTCCGACTCTAGTTCCGTACCGCGGGCAGTTCCGACTCTAGTTCCGTACCGCGGGCAGTTCCGACTTTAGTTCCGCACCGCAGGCAGTTCCGACTCTAGTTCCATACCGCGGCAGTTCCGACTCTAGTTCCATACCGCGGCAGTTCCGACTCTAGTTCCATACCGCGGCAGTTCCGACTCTAGTTCCGCACCACGGGCAGTTCCGACTATACACCGGTGGTAAGTGGACCAAGAGGTTAGGCTCATATAGTCCGGTTTGCCGGTGATGGAGAGGTCAAAGCTTCGAGTCCCAACCGTGTTTATTAAGGCATTTTTTTGTACCCCATAAGGATTTCACACTCCCCTTCCAAAAAATGAGAGTACATTTCCTCCAGATTATACCTTTCGTATCCCTGACACGTTTATTTAATTAATAGTGGATAACCCCCGCTTTGATAGTGAGACCGCAAATAAATAATAATGGGCTTGTTAAATTTAATAAAAGTCGCAATAAAATAAAGTTTGAAATGCGACCCTGTTCTTCTGATAATTTCCTGTTCCTCGAGCCGGTAGATTATTCCGTATCAGTTCCCCTACAGGAAGAGCCCCCCCCCCTCCCTTCTTTCCAACAGCGAGATGAAAACATTTCATGCAAACCCTGAAGCACGCTAAACGAACTCCTCTTTCCCACGTCCTTCCAGCGCGCGTCTTCCTCTGACAAACAATGGGGGGTGAAGGGGGTGGGAAAAACCCCGGCCCGGCCCCAACACCCGCTCAGAGAGGAACCCCCTCCCTAACCCCCTTGAGATAGGGACGATAGATTCATAGGCCTTGAATCGATTCTCTGGATCCATCTAGATTCTAGATCGATTTGTCTTGTATCGATTTAGGCAAGAAATATAGTGCGTTGAATCGATCTTCCCAAGATTCTATTGAGAGGACTTTGCTTTAGTCACATTTAAAATATAAATAGGCATATTATATTTAAAAAACACCCTAAGATTTATTAAATTTTAATATCAGTATAGGTGACCTGGTGGTCTAGGGGTAAGGTGTCAGACTTCTGTGCTGAAGGTCCGGGGTTCAATCCTCGGTCCCGGCACAAATTTATCTGATTGCCAAACCCTTACTTCACCTCTGACAAGACGTGTATTAATCACAACTTGTGAATGTGTGGAATGCCAGACCTCCACCGTGGTTCGGATCCCACGTTAAACTGTAGGTCCTCCATTTCATCTCACAATCACCCTACCGATACACATTAGTGTAAGTGCGTATAACCCGAACGGGTAGTAAGACGCGGTGCTAATAATAATAATAATAATAATAATATCGGTATATATTTCTACTGTGCTTAATTTAATCAACACGAGATACACCGTATCCGCATGTATGTATTCATATAATGAATGGGATTAGAGGCCTGATCTCCTGTCATAGGTAACACAGTATATTGCGAGCCTGACTTCTTTGTCCACGTAACCAAACCCCCTGTTACATGTTTTAATGTAAACTCTTTCGCAGAGATATACTTTTTAAAATTCAATCATGTTGAATTAGTGTAGCTCTAAACCTTTAACATTTTTTTTAAAGCTGTGAATGCGCACGCACGCACGCACGCATACACACACACACACACACACACACACACACACACACACACACACACACACACACACACACACGAGATAGAGCACATACATACGTTTTTTTTAATTCAGTGGAATCCAAATGCAGCGCCACAACTTCCAAAAATTGGAAAGTTCAAATCTATCATGAATATTTCTCGACGTTAAAAATCCACTCTCCGAAAGGCATTTATCGATTAAACCAGAGCTGGAACATTACCACGAATTTATGATTGGTACAAAGAGTATCAATGTTATTACACAGCTCAATTATATGTCAACAGTAGAGTTATAACACTCTTACACTCAGACGGTGAAAAAATTGAAACATAAAAACAGGAAGGTCGGTATTTTATTTTATGTACAGAAGAACTTTTTTAATTCGTAGTCCAAGGGATATTTTTAAAAAACTCTAAATATCCTAAATTCGAACTAACCGTTTTAATGAATATCTATTATTATTATTATTATTATTATTATTAGCACCGCGTCTTACTACCCGTTCGGGTTATACGCACTTACGCTAATGTGTAATGGTAGGGTGATTGTGAGATGAAATGGAGGACCTACAGTTTAACGTGGGATCCGAACCACGGTGGTAGGCCTGGCATTCCACACATTCACAAGTTGTGATTAATACACGTCTTGTCAGAGGTGAAGGAACTGGTTTGGCGATCAGATAAATCTGTGCCGGGACCAAGGATTGAACCCCGGACCCCCAGCTCAGAAGTCTGACACCTTACCCCTAGACCACCAGGTCACCTTAATGAATATCTAAACAGCTAGTACATAATAAATCAATATCCTCAAAATATATACATACAGGAAAAATCTAAACACAGAGTATAAAAACTTGTAAAATAGCAGACTTAAATCAGTCAGTCAGGACGTCACGAGATTACATTATCACACAGAAGCGACGAAATCAGAGTCAACACTTCCCCTAATCTAGGCAACCCTCTCGCCGCCGATGTATAGTTCCTAGCTTTATCGTTTATTATTCGTCAGTAAATCTAACTTTATATGACATTCTAGGCATATAGGGTCGTCAGTCGTCAGTAAACTACCCTTCAACCAATTTTTACCAAAAAAAATATCAATTATATAGTACTATTTGTCATGTCAAACAAGTACTGGATATACATTTCAAACAAAACCGTTAGAGTCATTTTCGAAATATTTGAAATTCAAGAAAATTATTCATCAATAAACTAACCTTAATTGAAGGGCTAAGCTAAGAAAACCATTTTGTGGAATAGCCCTATTATATCTAAATATCCAGTTTGAACCAAGTCCAACAAATCGTTTGGATCCGTGGCCAGGTTAAGAGAGACAGACAGACAGACAGGCTTACTGGTAAAATCGACTTTTTTGGAATCGTATTTACATAAAACCTCATAATTTGTTATAATCGCCAGATCGATTTTTTTTTTCAAGATAACAAAACTCTTTCTTGATTTGAGAAAAAATAAATTTTTCAAGCAAATATTATTTGTTGAGATTTTAACAGCTAATTTTGTAAATTAAAAATGATAAGTTCAAAACTTTTCAAAGATAATTATTGAATGTTGGCGGCCTCTATTTATTTATTTATTTATTTATCGGCCCAAGACCTTCACAGCTTTAAATCCGGCCCTACCAACAAGTTAGTCATTCTAGCCTCACGACCAACGTTACCAACGGGGCAGGGGGGGAGGGGGAAGGGGAAAAAACGTGTTCGGATACGACAGGCTATATAATATTACGGATATAAAAATGGCGGATTTATAGCGGGAGTGTAGAAGACGCAAGAATAGGTCCATTTTTTTGCAGATTTTATAGCAAGGCCTTTTTTTTTTCGACCAAAATAAAAAAAACATATTGTTTAAAGTTATACTCCATTCACGGTAGGAATTATTCTCTTAAAGGTCTTTTTTACTACCAATATCCTACTATATAATAGATTTCTGGTAGGGAAAAAGGCCTTTCAGAAAACAATTCCTACGCTGAACAGACTTTACTTTACCTTAACATTGGAACGTAAAAAATATAAATTATCAAGTTTAACCTCTTGTAACTAATGAACTGTAATGATTTGAAATAATCGAATCACTATTCATAGTTAAAGCTATACACACTTGTTAAAATTTTGTAATAAAAATTTTAATGGCCGAATTACCTAAACGCAAAAATAATTTCACACCATAGATACACGACCTATCCTGGAAAGTGGTCCCTTTTGTTTCGAAACACACTGTACTAAGGATTAATGTTCTAGAGAGATTCCGTTGAGTGATAAAATGTGTTTCCGTTACAGAAAGTAAAAGGTGATAAGTTTGTTGATTTATTCTCACAAAAGTTCCTGTGAACCCAATTTTTTTTTTTTTTTTTTAGTTTTTTAAATTATTCGACTTACTCGTACTTTTGAACGATTGCGTTCTTTCAAATCTTTTATGTGTTTTTATTGAGATAAATATCGCGAGTATGCTTCTCTTCCATTTACGAAAGCTCTCCCATCAGCCCCCCCCCCCCTCCACCCCATTTTTTCTTTTAAACAAGAGTGAAAGCGTGTCTGATATTTAACAATAAAGTTATTCAATCATCTTGTAAAGTTGCTAATATAATTCTGACAAGATAAACACTAGTAGGTGAAGGCTGAGAAACCGTCTGTCTATTTAGCACGACCTCAACTCTCTTGTTGAATAGCGGTGTTTACATTCATACAAACGTAATGCACAGTTTTTTAAAAGCAGCCTTGAGGTTTTTTTACACAGATAAATGATGAGATTAATGTAAATAAACGTAATTTATTTCTTCAAACATAGTATAACGATAGATCAAAATATTTTCTATGACAGGAACAAGGTTAATTTACTAAAAAAAAAAAGAACGTACACAAAAGCTAATAATATTTCATAATTGTGGTCCTTATATCTGTTTCACACAAACTCCTGTGCTACTAGCGCCGACAGGCGGTGGGCGGAGGAACCAAAGTCTGATGTCTTTGGCCTATCACGGGTCTTAAGTGTTTTAACAGTGGTTTTCTTTTCCCGGCCCTTTGGAACTGTTCCCCGTACGCCACTGACCGATCGATAACCACTCCGCGTCACAGCACGGGCGCGCCCTACCGCCTTCAACTGTTTGCGCAGCTATTAGTTTGTTTGACGAGGTCCCGCTGCCCTCAAATGCACAGCGGGCGAGAAAAATAAAAAATAAATAAAAAACGCACACTTTTATTTCGAGGGAGAGCCTGTCCCTCTGGCAAAGCGAGTGGAGTGTGAAACCATTCTTGGAGTCCCTGGTTCGCCTCCTGCTGGCGCTGACCAATATATTAATTACGAGTATTTATACAAGGCCTAGTCCCGCTGAGGACCTTCTGACTCTCACTATATACAAGGGAACATGCTAGATGTATAGAAGACCTTCTGACTCTCACTATATACAAGGAAACATGCTAGATGTATAGAAGACCTTCTGACTCTCACTATATACAAGGAAACATGCTAGATGTATAGAAGACCTTCTGACTCTCACTATATACAAGGGAACATGCTAGATGTATAGAAGACCTTCTGACTCTCACTATATACAAGGAAACATGCTAGATGTATAGAAGACCTTCTGACTCTCACTATATACAAGGGAACATGCTAGATGTATAGAAGACCTTCTGACTCTCACTATATACAAGGGAACATGCTAGATGTATAGAAGATCTTCTGACTCTCACTATATACAAGGGAACATGCTAGATGTATAGAAGACCTTCTGACTCTCACTATATACAAGGAAACATGCTAGATGTATAGAAGATCTTCTGACTCTCACTATATACAAGGGAACATGCTAGATGTATAGAAGACCTTCTGACTCTCACTATATACAAGGGAACATGCTAGATGTATAGAAGACCTTCTGAATCTCACTATATACAAGGGAACATGCTAGATGTATAGAAGATCTTCTGACTCTCACTATATACAAGGGAACATGCTAGATGTATAGAAGACCTTCTGACTCTCACTATATACAAGGGAACATGCTAGATGTATAGAAGACCTTCTGACATTCACTATATACAAGGGAACATGCTAGATGTATAGAAGACCTTCTGAATCTCACTATATACAAGGGAACATGCTAGATGTATAGAAGATCTTCTGACTCTCACTATATACAAGGAAACATGCTAGATGTATAGAAGACCTTCTGACTCTCACTATATACAAGTAAACATGCTAGATGTATAGAAGACCTTCTAGCCCAGAGTTTTTCAAACTGTTATCCGCATATACCTTGGGCTCCGCCATAGTTATTTCAAAATCCGGAGATTAATTTTAGAATATTCTTTATTTGTATTTCACACTTTAAAATATCCTCAGTAACTGAAACTGCCAGTTTTTAAAATCTGAATAAAGAACATTTTTCTAGAGGCGCAACCAGAACATGTCATGTATTCAGTTTGTTTTATACTTGTACAATTTAACTGTTCTTATTCATTGATCGTAATATTAATGTAAAAAAAGTGCTATGAGGGCTCCTATGTGTATTTTATCTGGTGAAAAGACTCCTTCGTTTCAAAAAGTTTGGGAATCCCTGTTCTAGAGCACTTCTTTTTTTTTTACAACGTAGCATGCTAGCTAAGGGCCCATAAAACTATTCGAGAGCTCGAGAGCTAATTAAAGTGTAAATTATTAGAGCCACAATTCGGTCCGGTATTGCGGCGTTGCTACCAACCTCCATAATTTATAAATATAATACCCTGACACGAATACATAAAGGACAAATTGTTTTAGCATTTGCGCAGAAAGTCCATAGCTAGGTTTAGAAGGTCATTACCGATGATTAAGTGTCTTTATGCACATAAAACAACGATTAAGACTTGTTACGATTCCATGTTCGAGTTTTAAAGGGATATATCTTCCTGATTTGACACTCAATTCTTCTTCGGGAGCCATTTTAAATATCAAACCCACATAATAGTTGGTTATGTGGTAGTCATTTTTTATTTATGTACTCTCCTGTTTCCCATGAAAGACTACTTTGCCTGGTTATTTATTCTATGGTGTGGGGTTGAAATATAGGCCCAGTGACGCCCACAGAACAAGGAGGCGGTGAAATTACTGCAAAAAAAAAGAAGTGAGTATACTAAAATACTTTTAGACCAAAATTCTGGATAATCTGAACACAAGTTTTGGAAAAATTCGGGGAAGGTAAACGATCTAGATCAAATTTAATATATTTTGTTAGTTAACAAACTCAAAGTTGAAAGATAATTGTAACAAACATTGATGATAAATACTTAATATTTACATCTTGAGGTCAACACAATGTGTTTACCCCTAGATTAAAGTAACTGTAGTGTTGTAAAAGGATATCGAGTGTAAATATAAAACTACAGTACATGTTACGTGTTATACATCAGTTAAATTAATGTAAATTTTATAAAACTCATACAAACTTTAGTTTAAAACTCGTGAAAATACTCTTTTATCTTCTCAAATATTCGTCCGTATTCTCCCGGTTAATCCGAGCCACCGTTAATCAGAACAAGCTTTGGTCCCAACTAGTTCTGACTAACGAGGTTTCAATGTACACGCTGTCCCAAAAGTTACTGCGCAGAAAGTACCACTAGTCTCGTTGCAGTTCTACCAACGACAGATGCTGGAAATGTCCCTCACAGACCTAAAGACATGTCTGGACACGATACCTGGATAACATATGAAGAGGCGTGTTCAAACATGTCCTCAGGTTCGTGGGGGACCTTCCCTCCAAACATCTCTAGTAGGAAAAACTGCTCTGTAACTTTTGGGACACCCTGTATTTTTCTAAAAGACTCTTAGTACGGAAAGCGGACTATAGAGTGTAACGCGGGTGGCGTGACTCGGACAAGTCAAAGGGGCCATAATTCCCATCAGCAATGCAGGGTAATACCATCAAGGAGTCAGATGGTATATATATCTAGGTCAGCGTCTGTTGCAGACCACTCCGGATGTGGTTGCAACGTCAAGTCGAGAGGTTTTATAGGCGCTCTAGAAGCGCGCCGAGACGCCGCGTCGCGATAAAACAAGAGGTTTACTCGCTCATTTTCTAACAGTAAACCTCAACATTTATGTTCCAATGTTTAACGTCTTGTGAATTTGATGTTTTCTCTTGTTTATGTCACCGGACGTCTTAAAAACTAGCACAGCCTAGATAGATACACTTAACATAAAACACCTTTGTATTGAGTGCGTGCGCTGATGTGATTGTATTTTACTGACGGAGACAGAGTTTAAGAGCCCGTCTCACCCCACAGATAACACCTAGCTTAGGTAGGTAATACAGCTAGAACCAGACGTCTTAAGAGCCCGTCTCACCCCACAGATAACACCTAACTTAGGTAGGTAATACAGCTCGAACCAGACGTCTTAAGAGCCCGTCTCACTCCACAGATAACACCTAACTTAGGTAGGTAATACAGCTAGAATCAGACGTCTTAAGAGCCCGTCTCACCCCACAGATAACACCTAACTTAGGTAGGTAATACAGCTATAACCAGACGTCTTAAGAGCCCGTCTCACCCCACAGATAACACCTAACTTAGGTAGGTAATACAGCTCGAACCAGACGTCTTAAGAGCCCGTCTCACCCCACAGATAACACCTAACTTAGGTAGGTAATACAGCTAGAACAAGACATCTTAAGAGCCCGTTTCACCCCACAGATAACACCTAACTTAGGTAGGTAATACAGCTATAACCAGACGTCTTAAGAGCCCGTCTCACTCCACAGATAACACCTAACTTAGGTAGGTAATACAGCTAGAA
The DNA here is from genome assembly GCA_033556935.1 of Timema podura. Taxonomy (NCBI): domain Eukaryota; kingdom Metazoa; phylum Arthropoda; class Insecta; order Phasmatodea; family Timematidae; genus Timema; species Timema podura. Next base: position 5,355,375 of record JAVRXN010000014.1, on the reverse strand, counting down.
CCAGACGTCTTAAGAGCCTGTCTCACCCCCCAGATAATACCTAACTTAGGTAGGTAATACAACTAGAACCAGACGTCTTATGACCACTACACTTGCTCTGAATTCAACCTTTCTCACTAGCGTAATTATACCCCAATTTTGGTTGGAAGGACAGTGAATAAATTTTCAAACATATCTCCTCTCAGCCAACGTTGATAACATTTTACTATATTATTTGTGTTATTTTATAGGAATTGATAGCATCAATCAAAGGTGACAGCTAAAGATAACATGACTTGATGTAAGGATATATTAAAATGGTTTCGGTAAATTTAGTTCTTCCTAACAAAATTATATTTTAGTATAGACGCGTATAACTCAAACAAGTGGTGATTTTTTTTTATAAAACATATTTTTTCATTTGACTAACTTGCAAAGAAGAAGTTCCTTAATTATGTAAAAACGACGTAGATTTATCAAATTTTAATCACCCCTTGTAAATATATAATGAAATATTTAGTAGTTAATAAATAAGCATAAAAAAAAGAGCAATAATTTCTAGTGCTGTTCCTTTTACTGATTATAATAAATGTTCATCGTAGGATACTTCTCCATAATACGCCGAGGAACGTTTGATTTAAACATTTTGTGACTAAAAGAAATTTCAGCTGGTATAATTATTGATGTGATGCTTATGACGGGTATTCAGCTAACAGCGTGCTGTCCTATGTTAAGTTAATCACCAAGTATCGTGATGGTGAAGGTGGAAAGGGACTAGGTAGTGGAAGGGGGGAGGGGGGGTGAAGCCTCATGTTCCAAGACTCGCGCGTTAAAGCATCGAAGTGCTGCTACCTCTACACGCTGTTTCGCTCAATTAAAATGTCGCTTTCTATTTTATGTCCATGCAAACGACTTTACCGAAGCGGCCAGGCTAATTTCTTCCACTAAACCACTCAGCCCTGATATTTTGTACGGGGAGTAAACGTGAAAGCGCATTATTTATGTAGGTCACACGTGGTAAGGGGAGGGGGGAGGGGGAGGTTGGTGGTGGTGGGGTGGTGTTTACACTCCTTTCCTTCTCCTATGGTACACCCGGTTGCGGTAAACCGGTGCAACCCAAGTACGACGTACAACATAAATGTATGAAGTAGGATGGAGCATGGTGCGAGTAAAGATAAATATTTTTGAGCGGTGACCTGGCGGTCTAAGGGTAAGGTGTCGGACTTCTGTGCTAGGGGTCCAGGGTTCAATCCTCGGTCCCGGCACGGATTTATCTGATTGCCAAACCACTTCCTTCACCTTTGACAAGACGTGTATTAATCACAACTTGTGAATGTGAGGAATGCCAGGCCTCCACCGTGGTTCGGATCCCACGTTAAACTGTAGGTCCTCCAGTTCATCTCACAATCACCCTACCATTACACATTAGCCTAAGTGCGTATAACCCGAACGGGTAGTAAGACGCGGTGCTAATAATAATAATAATAATAATAATAATAATAATAATAATGGTTCACTAGAAACCTAGAGTTTATTTCCTTCACCTGGTGATATCAACAGTTGTTGAATATCTGTTAACAGTATGGCTGCATTAGATGAGAAACTTTTTAAATGAAGATAAAAAGTTGTCATTAAATTCCAGGACACCCTCGACAGATATTCAACAATTGTTGATATCATCTTGTGGAGAAAATAAACTCTAGGTTTTTAGTGGAGCAATATTTTATTTATTGTGCTAAAACATTTATTTTCTCGCGACACCTCATATAAAGAAAGTATTGTGATCGCTGAAACAATCTAATTCGAGATGGTGATGGATATCAACTTTTAATGACTCCTTGTAGCCAAAAATATTGTTCTTTCAAAACTGTCCGTCCGTCTGTATCTCGGCCTAGAGCCAAAACCATTTTACCGATAGGACTAAAACAGGGTACCTTGGGTTTTCATAGGGTCCCCCCCGAGGAGATTTTGGAATTATCCATCCAACCCTAAAATTAAGAATAGTTTACTTAAGGTTGAAAAGAGAAAAAAAAAGATCGATTTCATCAAAACCAGCCTTAAAGATTTTCATTAAAATTTGTATCGAAGCACTTTTTAATATTACAAACAAAAAATAGTGCGTCTCAATTTCACACGAAAATTACTATGGGAGTACTTTACATAAGCGAACATTTCCAAATTTTATCATATCTCCGTAACAATTTGAGATACGAAATTACTTATCATCGAAAAGTTTAAGGCTCTTAAAAATAAATAACTTTTATTTTTTTGAAAGAATATTCTATAAAATCCATATTTTCCGAGCGAAAGGCAAATATTTTGTTTTTAAATGGAGTTTTGGGTGGTGGGGATTTGAAAATGCACAGAACAAATAGTACGTTTATGTAAGGGGGTGGCCAGACTGGAGCGAGCGAGCGCGCACGTTTGAAAGTTAGAATGGTTATATTTTTCAAGCGCGCGCGCTCGAGACGGTACAGTCTAGTTTACAGGCGTTAGGCAATATTATTGTATGTTGGTTCATCGAGTGCTAGGAAAACTTCTCATTTTGACATTTTTATTAATATCGATAGGTTTATCACACTTGCTACTAACGGCCTAATTTAATTGGTAGGACCATAAACCATACCTATATATGTAAAAGTGATATGTTAAAATACTTCAATATTATAATCAAAGTAGGCTTTTACAAATAATAAACACCATTAGTGTGGAGAGAGGATGAAAAAACCACAACCTTAAATGACTTATCAAAAACCACCCTCAGTTCACTGAGCCAAGATTCGAACCTTTGCCTCCATCGTCAACAACTATCGAGAGCTATCTGATAATCACGCGTTCGCTCGCTAGTCTGGACGAACCCTAACGTGTATAATCATTTAATGTATGCTCTTTGGTGAAATGCTATGCTCTTTTATTCTCCATTATGTTTCTATAACCGTGAATATTATTCGTTATACATCTTATAAGCACAAGTATAATTCATAGAAAAGAGTGATAGCTGTGCTATGCACCATATAGCTTTTTTTATTGTTACTCAAATGGCAAAAATACCACCTTTAACTCACGCCCTGTCACATCCCACATTAATAATTTAAAGATGGTGGAATTTTAAAAAATGTTGGAATTTAAGTACCCTCTCATGTGAATGTGAAGGTCAAGATAAAAGAAACGTCTTACGTTGGTTTGGGGCATGTTGAGAGGATGAGTGTGGTTCGAGTGACAAAGCAAATAATGAATGGGTAGAGTGTTTGGATAAAGGAGAGGGTAGGTCATGTAAGACATAGCTAAATGTTGTAAGATGAATGATGTTGTATGTATGTATGTATTATGTTGTAAAGTATGTATGTATGTATGTATGTATGTATGTATGTATGATGTATGTATGTAGTATTATGTATGTATGTATGTATGTATGTACGTAGTACGTATGTATGTACGTTGTATGTACGTATTATGTACGTATGTAGTACGTATGTACGATGTATGTATATTATGTAGTATGTTGTATGTATGTATGTATGTATGTATGTATGTATGTACGTATGTACGTATGTATGATACGTAAGTACGTATGTATGTAAGTTGTATGTATGTAGTATGTATGTATGTATGTATGTGTATGTATGTATGTAGTATGTTGTATGTATGTATGTATGTGTATTAGTTGTATGTATGTATGTATTATGTGTAATTATATATGTATGTTGTGTAATTATATATTATGTGTGTGTAGTTATATGTGTGTGTGCATTTTATATATGTGTGTGTGTTGGTATGTGGGTATTATGGATTTATTTTAACTTTAAGTATAAAATATTGTTTTTATTCCCCTGTGCATTCATTTTTTTTAAATTTTCTCTGACCTAGTCATCAAGCGATTACAATTTATTTCTCCGTACAATCCCTCGTATCAATAACTTTCACAACACGTGGTGGAACATTGAACTGTTTCCGCTAACATATTTTTTGTTTGTTTCAGACGATACCTGGGACTTTCCATCAACACTTGGAAGCTGACCTGAGTTCAAGGTGAGTTCAGTTCACAGTATTTATATTTATCTAACAACAAACACACACACTAACTACGTTTAGTACGTGGGTAAAGGCATCAGTCTCGTCGTGACCGACTCTCAGGAGACGTAGGGGTCTGAGGTTCAACATTTCGGAACAGGTATACTGACTTATTTCAAAGACAGCTTATCTCTCTCCCTCCAAAGAAATGTGGGTACATTTTTTTATAAAATAACACTTTCACCCGCTTCGGTGGTCGAATGGTCTAAGGCGTCACTCTCGCAGTAGAATGAACTGCCGATGACAGAGAAGTCGAGGTTTGAATCTCAGTCAGGTGTACTGAAGGTGGTTTTTTGCCGAAATGGTTTTATACTTTCCCTCCACACAAATGAGGGTACAATTCCTCTAAATCCAACCTGCCTCGGTTCAACACATTAGCATAATTAGTTTATGCCCTTATTACTCAAAGATGTGGTGAACACAACCAACACACACAAAAAAAACACTTTGTGTCAAAATATTTTTAACAAATAAAGTTTTTTAATACGTTTCAATATTAACTGTTATTAAATATTTATTCAAAGGGGTAGAATAAATGCACCAGCATTGGCAATGAAAGAGATGAATGAGGTTTCAGCTAATAACACACTGTATTGTCCTGTGAGATAGCAGTATATAGTGAGAATAATGGTGAACTTGTCTGGTGGAAGGTAAAAGGAAGAGTTTCAGCTAATAACAGACTGCATTGTCTTGTGAGATAGCAGTATATAGTGAGAATAATGGTGGACATGTCTGGTGGAAGGTAAAAGGAAGAGTTTCAGCTAATAACAGACTGCATTGTCTTGTGAGATAGCAGTATATAGTGAGAATAATGGTGGACATGTCTGGTGGAAGGTAAAAGGAAGAGTTTCAGCTAATAACAGACTGCATTGTCTTGTGAGATAGCAGTATATAGTGAGAATAATGGTGGACATGTCTGGTGGAAGGTAAAAGGAAGAGTTTCAGCTAATAACAGACTGTATTGTCCTGTGAGATAGCAGTATATAGTGAGAATAATGGTGGACTTGTCTGGTGGAAGGTAAAAGGAAGAGTTTCAGCTAATAACAGACTGTATTGTCTTGTGAGATAGCAGTATATAGTGAGAATAATGGTGGACTTGTCTGGTGGAAGGTAAAAGGAAGAGTTTCCACTAATAACAGACTGTATTGTCTTGTGAGATAGCAGTATATAGTGAGAATAATGGTGGACTTGTCTGGTGGAAGGTAAAAGGAAGAGTTTCAGCTAATAACAGACTGCATTGTCTTGTGAGATAGCAGTATATAGTGAGAATAATGGTGGACATGTCTGGTGGAAGGTAAAAGGAAGAGTTTCAGCTAATAACAGACTGTATTGTCCTGTGAGATAGCAGTATATAGTGAGAATAATGGTGGACTTGTCTGGTGGAAGGTAAAAGGAAGAGTTTCAGCTAATAACAGACTGTATTGTCTTGTGAGATAGCAGTATATAGTGAGAATAATGGTGGACTTGTCTGGTGGAAGGTAAAAGGAAGAGTTTCAGCTAATAACAGACTGTATTGTCTTGTGAGATAGCAGTATATAGTGAGAATAATGGTGGACTTGTCTGGTGGAAGGTAAAAGGAAGAGTTTCCACTAATAACAGACTGTATTGTCTTGTGAGATAGCAGTATATAGTGAGAATAATGGTGGACATGTCTGGTGGAAGGTAAAAGGAAGAGTTTCAGCTAATAACAGACTGCATTGTCTTGTGAGATAGCAGTATATAGTGAGAATAATGGTGAACATGTCTGGTGGAAGGTAAAAGGAAGAGTTTCAGCTAATAACAGACTGCATTGTCTTGTGAGATAGCAGTATATAGTGAGAATAATGGTGGACATGTCTGGTGGAAGGTAAAAGGAAGAGTTTCAGCTAATAACAGACTGTATTGTCCTGTGAGATAGCAGTATATAGTGAGAATAATGGTGGACTTGTCTGGTGGAAGGTAAAAGGAAGAGTTTCAGCTAATAACAGACTGTATTGTCCTGTGAGATAGCAGTATATAGTGAGAATAATGGTGGACATGTCTGGTGGAAGGTAAAAGGAAGAGTTTCAGCTAATAATCCAATTAGGTCCGTGCCTGGAGTCGCTGAGGAGTTCAAAGCACCCTTGGGGGGGGTAGAGAGAAACAGTAACAGAATGAAAGGCACGTGTTCGGAATAACACTGGACGACTCGACCCTTACAGCCAACATTTACTTCGTTACAACATTTTCGGATGGAAAAAACTTTATATTTCCATCCCTCACCTCGTCCCACTACCGTTCCGGGATAAGCGCTGATAGGCGGTGTCTCAGAGGTAGTGTGTACCCGAATTTTCGTTAATGCAGAACAGTAAACTCATTTAACAGAAACTTTCCTCTGCCCATATTGCCGAGATTATAACCCCGATCTCCCTGTCTTCAGCAGGCCAGTCTGACACGAGCGTGACGCCTTAGACCGTTTGGCCACCGAAGCGGGTGCTCTTAGATATCTCTATAAAGACAAGAGCCCTGCACGTTATCAGTAGCCTAAAATACAGCGCGCCTGCCCGTGGCCAAAATCAGTAAGTAGCTTCGCTTAAGGCGATAACCAGATAACTCCAAGAGTTTTTGGTTTAAATCTCGGTAAAGTCGATTTTTTTTCTTTGCATGTTAATAAAAACAGTCAGGCTGATTCATCGTTCATCATTAATGTGGTCCCAGGTGCTAACAGCCCGGTCTAGTTGTAGTAAGGGACATTAATGTGGTCCCAGGTGCTAACAGCCCGGTCTAGATGTAGTAAGGGACATTAATGTGGTCCCAGGTGCTAACAGCCCGGTCTAGGTGTAGTGAGGGACATGAATGTGGTCCCAGGTGCTAACAGCCCGGTCTAGGTGCAGTGAGGGACATGAATGTGGTCCCAGGTGCTAACAGCCCGGTCTAGGTGTAGTAAGGGACATGAATGTGGTCCCAGGTGCTAACAACCCGGTATAGGTGTAGTGAGGGACATGAATGTGGTCCCAGGTGCTAACAGCCAGGTCTAGGTGTAGTAAGGGACATTAATGTGGTCCCAGGTGCTAACAGCCCGGCCTAGGTGTAGTAAGGGACATGAATGTGGTCCCAGGTGCTAACAACCCGGTATAGGTGTAGTAAGGGACATGAATGTGGTCCCAGGTGCTAACAGCCCGGTCTAGGTGTAGTGAGGGACATGAATGTGGTCCCAGGTGCTAACAGCCCGGTCTAGGTGCAGTGAGGGACATGAATGTGGTCCCAGGTGCTAACAGCCCGGTCTAGGTGTAGTAAGGGACATGAATGTGGTCCCAGGTGCTAACAACCCGGTATAGGTGTAGTGAGGGACATGAATGTGGTCCCAGGTGCTAACAGCCAGGTCTAGGTGTAGTAAGGGACATTAATGTGGTCCCAGGTGCTAACAGCCCGGCCTAGGTGTAGTAAGGGACATGAATGTGGTCCCAGGTGCTAACAACCCGGTATAGGTGTAGTGAGGGACATGAATGTGGTCCCAGGTGCTAACAGCCCGGCCTAGGTGTAGTGACATTAATGTGGTCCCAGGTGCTAACAGCCCGGTATAGGTGTAGTGAGGGACATGAATGTGGTCCCAGGTGCTAACAGCCCGGTCTAGTTGTAGTAAGGGACATTAATGTGGTCCCAGGTGCTAACAGCCCGGTCTGGGTGTAGTAAGGGACATTAATGTGGTCCCAGGTACTGACAGCCCGGCCTAGGTGTAGTGAGGGACATTAATGTGGTCCCAGGTGCTAACAGCCCGGTCTAGTTGTAGTAAAGGACATGAATGTGGTCCCAGGTGCTAACAGCCCGGCCTAGGTGTAGTGAGGGACATGAATGTAGTCCCAGGTGCTAACAGCACGGCCTAGGTGTAGTGAAGAACATTAATGTGGTCCCAGGTGCTAACAGCCCGGTCTAGGTGTAGTGAGGGACATGAATGTGGTCCCAGGTGCTAACAGCCCGGTCTAGGTGTAGTGAGGGACATGAATGTGGTCCCAGGTGCTAACAGCCCGGCCTAGGTGTAGTGAGGGACATGAATGTGGTCCCAGGTGCTAACAGCCCGGTCTAGTTGTAGTTGTAGTAAGGGACATTAATGTGGTCCCAGGTGCTAACAGCCCGGTATAGGTGTAGTGAGGGACATGAATGTGGTCCCAGGTGCTAAGAACCCGGTCTAGGTGCAGTAAGGGACATTAATGTGGTCCCAGGTGCTAACAGCCCGGTATAGGTGTAATGAGGGACATGAATGTGGTCCCAGGTGCTAACAGCCCGGTCTAGGTGTAGTGAGGGACATGAATGTGGTCCCAGGTGCTAAGAACCCGGTCTAGGTGCAGTAAGGGACATGAATGTGGTCCCAGGTGCTAAGAACCCGGTCTAGGTGCAGTGAGGGACATGAATGTGGTCCCAGGTGCTAACAGCCCGGTCTAGGTGCAGTGAGGGACATGAATGTGGTCCCAGATGCTAACAGCCCGGTCTAGTTGTAGTAAGGGACATGAATGCGGTCCCAGGTGCTAACAGCCCGGTCTAGTTGTAGTAAGGGACATGAATGTGGTCCCAGGTGCTAACAGCCCGGTCTAGGTGTAGTAAGGGACATGAATGTGGTCCCAGGTGCTGACAGCCCGGTCTAGGTGTAGTAAGGGACATGAATGTGGTCCCAGGTGCTAACAGCCCGGTCTAGGTGTAGTAAGGGACATGAATGTGGTCCCAGATGCTAACAGCCCGGCCTAGGTGTAGTGAGGGACATGAATGTGGTCCCAGATGCTAACAGCCCGGTCTAGTTGTAGTAAGGGACATGAATGTGGTCCCAGGTGCTAACAGCCCGGTCTAGGTGTAGTAAGGGACATGAATGTGGTCCCAGGTGCTAAGAACCCGGTCTGGGTGCAGTGAGGGACATGAATGTGGTCCCAGGTGCTAAGAACCCGGTCTAGGTGCAGTAAGGGACATGACTGTGGTCCCAGGTGCTAAGAACCCGGTCTAGGTGCAGTGAGGGACATGAATGTGGTCCCAGGGGCTAAGAACCCGGTCTAGGTGCAGTGAGGAACACAAGTTAGGCGGACGTGCGGGCCCTACCCGAGCGTGACGGGACAGTCGTAGAACAGTTGGCAGGGCAGGGTTTGTATCAAGCTGTGAGACAGGACGGACGTGACGTCACGGACACTCATGAATAGGAGAGAAGGAAAGGAGGGAAGAGAGAGAGGAGTGGAAGTAAGTTTTCTACCAAGTGGGGGGAGAACATATCACAGATACAATCCAAACTAGCTCTGCTTACTCTGGAGACACTACACGACACCACACTGGCTTATATAACTGTGGAAAGGACTGTTCTGACTGAAAGAATGCCAGACAGAGAAGACACGAGACGTGGCTTGAATAGAGAGAGAGAGAGAGAGAGAGAGAGGAGATATTGTCACGTTATATGCACAGGACTGTCCTCAAGGTCTAGCGGGGTTCACACACTTTTGTAACTCACAGGAGCTTGGCAAGTGCTCACGGTAATTACAATCAAACTTGATCAAGGGAAACATAATTAAATGTCAGGAAAAGGTCTTCATTTCTGAACAATTCTGAGATAAACTTTCACGGTTTATAGACTAGGTCCGTGTGAACAGGTCACGTGTATTAGAGTTGTGTTGTAAAATGGACTGTGTGAACAGGTCACGTGTAATAGAGTAGTGTTGTAAAATGAACCGTGTAAACAGGTCATGTGTAATAGAGTAGTGTTGTAAAATGGACCGTGTAAACAGGTCATGTGTAATAGAGTAGTGTTGTAAAATGGACCGTGTGAACAGGTCACGTATAATAGAGTAGTTTTGTAAAATGGACCGTGTGAACAGGTCACGTGTAATAGAGTAGTGTTGTAAAATGGACCGTGTGAACAGGTCACGTGTATTAGAGTAGTGTTGTAAAATGGACCGTGTGAACAGGTCACGTGTATTAGAGTAGTGTTGTAAAATGGACCGTGTGAACAGGTCACGTGTATTAGAGTAGTGTTGTAAAATGGACCGTGTGAACAGGTCACGTGTAATATAGTAGTGTTGTAAAATGGACCATGTGAACAGGTCACGTGTAATAGAGTAGTTTTGTAAAATGGACCGTGTGAGTAGGTTGCGAGTCACAACCCTCTACATTTAGGGGTTGTTGGAATGTCCACTCGACAGGGATGACACTTCATTAATTCGCAAGGGTGGTCTCTGATGTTGTGGTCGGCATTGATACTAATGTCCCACGCACGGACGACTGGGGGTCGGAGGGGGTAACTACCCGCTGTGATATTACGGAGCATAGAGGGTTGGGGGGTAGTTCTGGACCAGAGCCAACATTCGACACCCTCCTCCCCTCTTATAGAGATGATCTATGGAGGGCACAAGGGAACAATACAATCGCGGGGAGGTAAACAAACTAAACTAAATGGATATTCAAACGTTTACTGTTAATTACTTTCATAATTCTCGTTCTCATTATAAATAAAAAAAAATATGGTAAGATGCACCGCACAGAATTTCTCGTGTGTCTCAAATCTGAGATATTTAGTAAAAACTCGTGAAGATGGGTTTTAAATAAATCGTATACACCGTTACAGAAACACTCCACCAAAGGGCTTTAGTGAAATAATATACACTGTTACAGAAACAGTGAGAAAAGAGGAGCATAGCATTCAATTTAAAAGTGTTTTATATATATATTGAGGCTATTGATTTATTATGTACCAGCTGTTTAGATATTCATTAAAACGGTTAGTTCAAATTTTGGATATTTAGAGGTTTTTTTAATATCCCTTGGACTACGAATTAAAAAAGTTCTTCTGTACATAAAATAAAATACTGACCCTCCTGTTTTGATGTTTCAATTTTTTCACCGTCTGAGTGTAAGAGTGTTATAACTCTAATGTTGACATGTAATTGAGCTGTGTAATAACATTGATACTCTTTGTACCAATCATAAACTCGTGGGAATGTTCCAGCTCTGGTTTAATTAATAAATGCCTTTCGGAGAGTGTATATATATATATATATATATTGTATCACAAATAGTTGTGGATATATGTTCAAAAATTGGATATGTCTTCTTATGTAAAGTACCGCTAGAGTAATTTTAATATGAAAATGAAAACAGCCATTTTGTTTATAATACTAAACAATTCATAGATACAAAGTTTAACCAAAATCGAGTGAGAAGATTTTGAGAAAATTGATTTTTTTTCACTTTGCCTTTCAGTAAGCTACCCTTAATTTTAAGTTTAGATAACCAACTCTAAAAAAATACCTCGAAGGAACCTTATGAAAACCATGGATTCCAAATTTTAGCGCGACCGGTAAAACGGTTTCGGCTCTAGTCCGAGATACAGACAGACAGACAGACATCGCCAAATAAAAATAACTCTTTTTACGGTTCTGAGGGTCATGAAACCATCAAAATCTATCAAAATATCGAATTAAATTTTTTGGACGATCATAATAATTTCTCTACAAAAGTGGTTACGAAAATTTAAAAATAAGTTTATCCAAAACAAATTACATAAAACTTTAAAAATATATATTTACTTTTGTTTGAAAAATAAAGTAACTACAGTTCAATTTTCTGACGTAGGATAAATTGTATTTCTTCTGCGCATGAGGGTAATCTGGTGGTCTAGGGGTAAGGTGTCAAGACTTCTGTGCTGGGGGGTCCGGGGTTCAATCCTCGGTCCCGGTACAGATTTATCTGATTGCCAAACCCTTCCTTCACCTCTGACAAGACGTGTATTAATCACAGCTTGTGAATGTGTGGAATGCCAGGCCTCCACCGTGGTTCGGATCCCACGTTAAACTGTAGGTCCTCCATTTCATCTCACAATCACCCTACCATTACAAATTAGTGTAAGTGCGGATAACACGAACGGGTAGTAAGACGCAGTGATGATAATAATAATTCTGCGCATGCGTCAGTACCTAAACACCGCCGATAAACTTCTACCAAACTACGTACCAGTTTCCGCGATGCTCACTTGTTTTTCCAATAGCCGTGCCACGATGAGTGGTCGTTCACACGGCAGTTCGTACTGAATTCAGTACTGAATTCAGTACGGAATCATCACCAGTGTATGGGGGGTCATCATACAAAAGGCGCTACTATCACACCAAATGAACCCTTCGAATCACTTTCACCTCGACTGTTCTCGCCCCAAGGGAAATCAACACTTCATCCCTTGACTGGTGGGGGGGGGGGACCCCAAACGAGGTTCCTCAGAAGGGGGGTTCAGGAGAGAATGTAACCAGAAACACGTGCACAAAAAAAAAGTTTTAAACTCTCTTATTTGGGGGCAGCTGGTTTAAACAAATGACAAAACCCCGCTCAGGAGAAACATATACTTAGTAATAATAATAATATTTAGCAGCGCGTCTTACTACCCGTCCGGGTTATACGCTTAAGTATTAACTACGCTAATGGGTTAGGGACTGGGAAGGTTAAATATGGAGGAAGTGAGCCTGCGTTTGCGTGGAGGGAGAGTGGAAAACAAATTAGGGAAACCCACCCCCAGTTCATCCGATAGAGATTCTAACCTCGATCTAACCGTCCTCGGCAGTCTAGCTCAAGACGAAACTAGCGCGTCAGCCAACTACGACACAAGGCATCAGCCTCGTATTATGCTATTTTTTAGCACCGCGTCTTACTACCCGTTCGGTCTATAGGCATATGAACCAATTATGATAATGTTAGGTATTGGGAAAGTCAAATTTCGAGGAAGTGTATCCACATTTGCGTTGATGGAAAGTGGAAAATCATTTAGGAAACGTCCCCCAAACAGTAACCCCGATCTCCCCGACATCATCAGTTCCAGTCTATCGTGAGAGTGACGCCTTAGACAGCTAGACCACCGAAACGGGTTGTAACGAGAGTAGTTTCCTAAATGTTTTCCCACACTCTCCAAACGCATTTTCTTGTATATTTCCTCTAAATTCTACCCTCCTCCTATCTGAGTTAGCGTAAGCGTGCGTTCAGCCCGACCAATAAGACGAGTGGGCCAATGGCTATCCGTGTTTGACCTTTTAAGGTGGGGGTTGTAGGGGACGCGGGAAGAGGTCAGTGTTTTAGCAGTTTTTATAGCACAACTTTTTTTTAAAAAATGAAACAAATAAAATATTTCTCCAGTAGAAACATTATTATTATTATCACCGGGTCTTACTACCCGTTCGGGTTATACGCACTTACACTAATGTGTAATGGTAGGGTGATTGTGAGATGAAATGGAGGACTTACAGTTTAACGTGGGATCCGAACCACGGTGGAGGCCTGGCGTTCCACACATTCACAAGTTGTGATTAATACACGTCTTGTCAGAGGTGAAGGAAGGGTTTGGAAATCAGATAAATCTGTGCCGGGACCGAGGATTGAACCCGGACCCTCAGCACACAAGTCTGACACCTTACCCCTAGACCACCAGGTCAACCGGTAGAAACAAAGAGTGTAATGTTCTTCCCACGGTGATATCAACAGTTGTTGAATATCTGGCATGAGCATGGCGGCATTGGATGAGAAACTTTTTAAATGAAGATAAAAAGTTGTCATTAAATTCCAGGACACTCTTGACAGATATTCAACAACTGTTGATATCACCCTGTGAATAAAATTAAACTCTTTGTTTCTAATGGCGAAATTAAAGTGATATCATTTTTTTTTTAGATATTTTCCCCGTGATCGAGCACCGATTATAACGATATCGGTTTTTACGACGATGAACGACGGTTTTGTGATCTGATTATTTCTGATTTTTATTCTTATAAAATGAATAAGACTTTCAATGTTGCACACGATTTATTTAGATGATAACGTCTTCGGCAATGAAGATATGATATCAAGTGATAACAGTTTTTGTTAAATTACAGAAGGTTTTTATGTGATTTTACTCTATAATATATTACTGTGTACTCTATGGATTTAAGTTACTGGCACTGTGTGTATTCATACGCACAAGCGGTTTATATATGACCTACTCCTTGCCTCTTGGACCCCTTGCCATTGTGTTAAAACTAACTAATAGAAGAACTCCTGGCAACCTGATGTTGTGAAGGCTGGCTTCCTATTGGGCAGAGGGAGCCAGCGTGTCATATGATCATTCTAATACAACGGAGATGATCTTTTAAAGAAAAAAAAAGTTTTAAACCGCGATGTATTGAAATTACTTCTGAAAACGCGTGATTTTACATGGATGAAGTATTAAAAGGAAACTTTACACACAGTTCTTTAAAGAAAAATACACTTAAGCCATGACATTTTTGAATATATCAGAGGGGTCCAAAACAGTATCATTACAAAATATTTGATTTATTTTGACCAAAAATATGTTTAGCTATAAAAACTGTAAAAAATACTGGCCTTATCTCGTTTTTTCCTAAACTCTCACTTGTATGAACAATCAGTCGCACGTAACAAGACGAAAGAATCACCCGAGTCGGCCGCTTGTCTAAGTTACGTGGGTTGTATAAGCTATCAGGCGTAGGAATGGTTGTAGGTGACAGTGAGCCACAACTACCGAACACACTCTTATGTACACCCGTTTTGATTGATGATCTAGTTCTACTGATAAGATTATAATTACTCCCATATATGTTAAAATTAGTGACTTTCAACCAATGCAGTATAAAGCCCTATCGAGTCTAAGATGGCTGCGTTATCTGATAGCTCGTTATCTTAATTGATCACTCATGGGCCTATGTAGCTGACGATTTCCGAATGTCCATCACAGACTCTGCCTTAAAATATGAGGAAGAATGACTTTAAGTACGGGAATATTCCTGGATAGCTCAGTGGCTAGAGAATTTGTTTACTAAGCCAATAGTCCAGGGTTCGAATCCCGTGTACAGGTGTCGTTCTTCGATTTAAAGAATATATCAGTACTTAACAAATATAATAGTTTGTCTATTTAATCTATAGATCTTCTGATAGGTGTCAGTTACCAATATTCCTACGCTGGATAGCCTTTAGTAAAGCTCAACATAAGTTTAGAGGTTTTGTAATTTTTGTGTGACTCTACACCTAAAAACGTTTTTTTAGAGCTCGACCATTTTTTTATGACATCGGGAACCCGTCCATACACTCACCGACTAAAGTAAATTCATAAAGATTGTGGCTTCGCTATTGGAAATGTATTTACTTTGATACGATAATCTTAGAATAAGACATTTGTATATTAAAACAATAAAAAAAAAAATCTGTTCGGTATCACTTATAACAATTGCTGTCGAAACGAATGGTAGTTTTCTTGAATTTCAACTTACCCTTAAAATCTTTTGAAAATTTGGAAATTTTTGGGCACATCCGTTATGTAAAAAAAATTCCATGGCAGGGACCCGAAAGTGAGCTAATACCGACCAGAGCGACTGCCGCCATTTGCTATGATAGTGTTAACATTTACGGAAAGATGGTGTCATGTGGTCAGCATAACGAACTATCCTCTAAGGCAGTTAATCTCAGTTTTCTAGACCGGAGCAGTTACTTCTTTATATAAGTCGTTCCTCATTTGTTCTAATGAGGCTGAGTTTGCCAGATTCTGGAAGCGTCGGGAATTGAACCCAAGACCTCTAGAGCTGTAGCCAGGAACGCTTACCACTAGATCCTGGAAAGGCTCCCTGTATGTAAGCTTTAATTTAATAAAAATAAATAAATTATAAATGATGAAAATCGGTCGCGCATAGCTCTGAGAATAATAATCATCGTAATGAAAATATTCACGTTGTTTTTTTTATATAGATAATACACCAACTTCCAGTCTGTATTCCGTCTCTGGAGGCACCAGTTGTGTGTTCTACCCTGCGTGACGCGTGATGCGTGAGCCTACCGTTTAAATAATGCAGGTCACGCCTACATGAATATAGCTTTAGTAAGGTCACGGAAAGTTTGACCTGATTCCGACAGTATGAAAGTAATTAAAGACCAGTTTTATGTCCATCCGTGCGACGAATATTCTGTCAACTTGACCAGAGATATCAATAGATTGTCAGAGGGAATAAAGCATGTTGGTCCAGGCGGATGTATACATAACTGTTTTTTGGTGAAGTTTCAAAAGTCTTTGGGGCATAGACCCTGCTCTACACACCTCACATGGGAATGTATGTTCGTTGATATCTGACCAATGAGTGTTCTACTGAGTGATGAGAACAATTCACAGGTAACAGTTTAAAGAAGCTCTGCTTACCCTGGAAACACTACACGACACTGATACATTCCCATGTGAGGTGTGTAGAACAGAGTCTATGTATGATTGGTCAAATGGGGACAGAGTGTGGGAGAACATATCACAGGTACAGTTGTAACAAGCTCTGCTTACCCTGGCAACACTACACTCCACGACACTGATACATTCCCATGTGAGGTGTGTAGAGCAGAGTCTATGTATGATTGATCAAATGGGGACAGAGTGGGGGAGAACATATCACAGGTACAGTTGTAACAAGCTCTGCTTACCCTGGCAACACTACACTCCACGACACTGATACATTCCCATGTAAGGTGTGTAGAGCAGAGTCTATGTATGATTGGTCAAATGGGGACAGAGTGGGGGAGAACATATAATCACCTTGTGAAGAAAATTAAACTCTTATGTTTCTACTGGAGCAATATTTGATTTATTTTGACAAAAAAAAAAATTTTATTATAAAAACTGCAAAAACACTGGCCTTTCTCGCGTCCCCTACATCCTATTGAACTAGATATAATATGAACGATTCATTCCAGTGACCTCAATCACGTCTAAAACTACTCCTAAAAGAGAACAGGCTCGCAAATCTATACTAGGACTACCGAAACCTGAGGTCTAACGCGCTACTCTCGCAATATACTAAGACTGCCGATGACGGGGAGATCCGAGGTTCGAATCTAGGTCGGGTGTAACGAGGGTGGTTATCACCAAATAGTTTTCCACTCTATTTCAACGTAAATGAGGATAAAATTCCTCTAAATATAACCTTCCTAATCCATAAAACCATTTGCATAATTAGTACATAAGTGTTTGGCCCGAACGGGTAGTATGATGCGGTGCTAAAAAAAAAGATGAAGATAAAACGACCACAGGTGACGCAATAAATAACTAGATATAAAACTAGAATAATATTATTTAGCACCGCGTCTTACTACCCGTTCGAGTTATACGCTTATGTACTAATTACGCTAATAGATTAGGAATTGGGAAGGTTGAATATAGAGGAAGTGATCCCGCATTTGCGTGGAGGGAGAGTGGAAAACCATTTAGGGGAAACCACCCTTAGTTCACCCGACCGAGATTCGAACCTCGATCTCCCCGTCCTCGGCGGTCGAGCTCAACACGACAAGCGCGTTAGCCAACTACGCCATCGAGGCGGGTGTATAAAGCTAGGTAGAAACTTGTGGAAGAATGTTAGGGGTGTGGAATCATGACAATACCTATCATGCGTGCAAGGGTTGTTAATAACACTGGTTTCAGCAACAATCAGCCAATCTGTTACATACAATGACCTTGAACAGGGGGTGATTAAGTTAATAACACTGGTTTCAGCAACAATCAGCCAATTTGTTACATACAATGACCTTGAACAGGGGGGGATTAAGTTAATAACACTGGTTTCAGCAACAACCAGCCAATCTGTTACATACAATGACCTTGAACAGGGGGGGATTAAGTTAATAACACTGGTTTCAGCAACAACCAGCCAATCTGTTACATACAATGACCTTGAACAGGGGGGGATTAAGTTAATAACACTGGTTTCAGCAACAACCAGCCAATTTGTTACATACAATGACCTTGAACAGGGGGGATTAAGTTAATAACACTGGTTTCAGCAACAATCAGCCAATTTGTTACATACAATGACCTTGAACAGGGGGAATGGAGTGGGGTTTTTTCTGCAGCTCATATCTAAACATTACCAAATACCAATGGGATCACCAGTGATTTAGCGGTCATAAGGGAACAGTTGGAAGGAGTAAAAGGGAGGCAGGATACACAACTGATCCTTTTTTTCTTTCCAAAAATGAGAGGACGGGAACAAGCAAGAACGTAAAAAACAAAACAAAAAAACCACCGCATGGACAATGTGGTAGAAGCAAATAACGCTAACCTCTGGACGAGAGCCAAAGGTCCACGCAACAAAGGACCGAATCGACAAGGGTGACTTAGGTCCACGCGGCGAGGTTATTATCATAGCGATATGATCCTAAAGCATTATTCGTCGAGTTGTAGTGTTTCGTGTTTCCCTCACCAAATTGATGTGGTCGTTTGTGTGGCGGCAAATTTTCCAGGGGGGAAAAAGCAAAACAAATTAAAATGGTTTGCGGTGGACAAGGGCGCATAATGACAGCATGTTTATCGCAGCGAATAGATGACGCATGCTCAGTAGAAACTACTCCCCAACTCAAATATGCTCACAAAAAACTGTCCGCGTGACTAAGTTTTAACTTTTTTTCTAAGAAATGGGATAAGGTTATTGATGGTGAAAGCATTCGAATTACTTCATGAATATCTTTATTTTTATTTCTCTATTAATAACTATGGCATCATGGACTGCAGACTAATATTGTTTATTTCCATTTGAGGGTTTGTTTGCTCGTGATTGTTTAGCAAGCGTGTTCCCACGTTAGCAGCGTCGTGTTTTATAGTGTTGCCAGGGTAATCAGAGCTTGTTAAAACTGTACCTGTGATATGTTCTCCCCCACTCTGTCCCCATTTGACCAATCATACATAGACTCTTCTCTACACAACTCACATGTGAATGTATGTTCGTTGATACCTGACCAGTGAGTGTTCTACTGAGTGATTAGAATATGTCACAGCTACAGTTTAAACTAACCCTGCTTACCCTGGCAACACTTTTCGACACGATACTGCATACAAGGTTGACTTTAGTTTTGTTGGTGACAAATCACGTAACAACTCATATGTCATTTTAACTTTTAATACCATAACTTTAAACACAAGGGTCAGTGACGATTTAATCTAAGCGGCGGTGATGAGGAAGGTTGTATAAAAAAATGTGCGTATAAATTAGTGTGATAAATCAAATGTAAAAATAAAACTCTAATAAAAGTACCTTAGTTAGATTCGAACCTTGTCCTCCGTCACAAGCACTCAGTGTTAAAGATACTTCCCTCCGGGTGGACGGCGCTGTTTAGCGGAATTATCCTAGCCTAATTCTGCTCTCTCACACCGCAACTTGCCACTCGCGCCAAGCTAACGTCATCCTCCCGAGGGACTTCCCCTGGAACCCGAGACCCAACACAGCTCCTAGTTAGAGCGGATTAGAGAGAAAATAACTTCGTTTGCTCCAATTCAACCCACGCTAGAAACTAATCCAAAGGAGTTTATAAAAAACCCTCCCCCTAAAGAAGAGATGCATATTTCAAGCGTATCATCTTCTGCACGGTCAGTTATTGTTCCGAAAGGGTGTAATCTGTACCTCGAACTTTATAGTCGGAGAGATAGCGAGAAGAACAAACAGAACAGAGCTAGCCACGGCTGCACATTTTTTTACTCTCTTCGACAGATAAAGTATTGGAATATTAGACATTTCCGACCTAGAGACTAACGTGGACCTTCAAGATCTTTGTTCTCCAGGACTCAAAATACGTGGGTCTTAACGATTATTTCGGTCCTTTTATATCTTTCCTTTTGACTGTCCGTTTATCCCTCCGTCTCATTATCCGTCTGTCCGCTGTCTGTATGTCTGGCCCTTGTCTCTACTGGGACTACAGTCCAAACGGCTTGATAGATTTCTTTCAATCTTGACATTTAGATGATATAAGGTCTTTTAAAACTCAAGGTAAGATTGTGATTTTTATTCTAGCCCTAAAATTAAGGGTAGTTTAGTTAAGTCTAATTTTTGGATTTGTTTTTTCGAAAAAGCTTTTAATATTTTTTTTGGGTTCAAAAAAGGGTTTACGGAGAGAATTTTATATGATGAATAGCTGTTAGAACACGTGAATGATTTTGTGTATCTGAGCAGAATGTTGTGTAAAAATGGAAGGTTGGATGGTGAAATCGACAGACGGGGAATCATCGGAGAGTAGTTGTATGTATGTGGACTATTGCAAAGAATGAAGATAGTATCTAAAGAGGCAAAGATGGAAGTATATAAAAGTGTGTTGACACCAACTTTGTTTTATGGATGTGAAGAGTGGGTTGTCAAGAGAAACACAAGAGCAAGATGAATGTGGTTGGAATGAGATATCAAGAAATGAATGTAGAAAAACTCTAATGAATGGGAGTGAAGGAGTGCGGTTGAAAGTGAATCCAATAGGTCATGTGACAAAGGCGTCTTACGGTGGTTTATAATGTTGAGAAGATGAGTGTAGATTTGAGGACAAAGCAAATATATGAAGGTAGAGTGTGTGGATCAAAAGGAAGGTGTAGGCCATGTAATACGGGGCTAAATGTTGTAGATGAATGTGTGAAAAAAGAGAAACATTAACAACAACAAAAAGTTTGTTATAAAAACTTCAAAAAAAGAAAAGAAAAAGGAAACACACAACACCAACCTTATTTCGCCGTCCCCCTACGGCCAGAACTTGCGTAAACGTACAGTGAAAAAAAACAAAAACAATTATAACTCGGAACGGTGTGTAACCTCTTAACTGGGAACTTTGTACAAATCTTTCTCATTTGAAAGCGATGAAAGCGAGGAAGGTAGGGGTAAGGTCGTTACATCCGGGTACTGTTAGCCTGTTAGCCTGTTAGCTGTAGCCTGTTAGCCCTCTTCCCCTCAATTTTCCGCTAACAAGAACCATACACCTCCCTTTTCCCTCCGAGATATCTTCAGGAGTGCTCACAACTTTCGTTTGTAAAAAACAACTGAATAGTATTTCTCAGCGAGTTCCATAAATTGCTCTCTCAAATATTAACTATAGAATCCCCGTTCTTCAGCACAGTTACCCTTCACTATAACCTGTAACATTTAATGACAGGGTTGAGAGGGGGGTTAGGGGAGGAAGGAGTAGAAGGGATCTCACTCTGAACATCTCGAGAAAAGATAATGCCTGCTTTGGTTTTTTTTCCTATAAAACCTCTATTTACATTTCAATTACATTCTGGAGAAGTCATTTTGTAAGGATAAGGAACGGTTCTACTTTATATTTACTACCGTAGGAAAATATATCAGGACTAGGTTTATAGGAGCGTTCACCAGTGGCTATAGGTTCAGGTGGGCCCCAGAGATACCAAGAGATTATGAGTAATGCTCTACTCAGGGCCTAGCCCAGAGATACCGCGAGATTATGACGTCATGCTCTACTCAGGGCCTAGCCCCGAGATACCGCAAGATTTTGACGCCCGTATAAAGTTGCTATCACTCTAAGTAGATCAACCGGGATTCGAACCTGATCTTCCTCGTTATCAGCAGGCCAGCCTAGCACCGAGAGTGACGCCTTAACCATTCAGCCACGAAGAGGAGAAATGCAGTATAACAGACATCGTCTCACCTCAATCAGAAACTACAATCTTATCCGAACTAGTGCTATCTCTCTACGATCCGCAGGGATATTCGCGTAAGGGGATGGCGAAAGGTGCGATAAAAGAGAAGGAAATGGTCCCGCACCTCTTGGAAAAGAGAATGAAAAAATTAATAATAAACAAAGACCTGACCGGGGCTGAAGTCCTCCCCAGCCCAATAAAAGGTGAGCCAGACAACACGAAAATGGCGCCTTTGTACGCGAGATCATTAGCTAGAGTAAACATTTTATTAAAATAATACACTTAAGTATGATAGTTTTCTCCCATTTTCTTTTCTGTTAGTTAAGAGTGAGATAAAAACTAATTACAATTTAAATTATATAATATTTAAATTTACTGAAGTAAATGTATTTTTATTTGATAAAAGGAAACCCCCTAGCTTTAATTAAATAACTGTTAATTAGTTAAAACATGGCTCTAATGTTTTACAAATTATGAAACAGACTTTTTTTTTAATCAAGCCTGTAATTTATTTTAATTACTCTACAGAATTATCACGTCGAAACAATGTTATATAAGGAGATCCTATATTCTAATAACAGTTCCGTATCAACCGTCCGTAAAAATCAACATTCAAAAGAATATTCGTTCATAAAATTAATGTTTCTACTAACAAAGCCTCCCCCCCCCCCTTCCCTTACAGAGAAGAAAACTCGTCCGGAGTAGCAAGGTTCCGACGTTATATTAAAATAGTAGGAACCCTTGTTAGAACTCGTAACATTTTCAAATTAAAAGTTAATTTAGAAACACAGCCTGCACCCTTCCCCCTTCACCCCCCACCCCTACTCTCAGGGAAAAATTAAGGTTCTGGTAGGAAAGGACCTTTTTTTAAAATACAAACAAATTACGTTCTCATATAAAGTACCGTTATAGTAAACATTTTCTATCTTGTGATTATGATTTATATTGACGTTATATTTGTTCCTTAGCCCAAAAAAGTGGGTCTTATAAGTCCAATACCTGTCCTCGTCCTCTGCCCCTCTGTCCATCTGTCTGTCCTCTGTCCCTCTGTCCGTCTGTCTGTTCCTCTGTTCCTCTGTCCCTCTGTTCGTCTGTTAACCTCTGTCCATCTGTCTGTACCTCTGTCCCTCTGTCCTTCTGAACCTCTGTCCCTAGGTCTACAGCAGACTGGATTTAGTTCGACGTTGCTATTTACCTCTTATGTTTTTATATTCGCCTTACTACCCGTTCGGGCTCCAAAGTGAAGCGTAGATCACATGACTCGACGTATGAATACGTGACAGTGTTTTTATAGACTTTTATATCTGTCACATGGGATTCATGCTGTAGAGTCCAAGTCTGGTGGAGGGTGGAATTGTTTGGTCTGTCGAGGGCCTTAGAACACTTTCCATTAACTACTGTAAAGCCACAGGCTGACTCACTCACTACAATCACCCACTTCCAGATGAGCTAGAAACTTGAAATTTTGCAAACTTATGCTTCTAGCCTGTAACCGACGGGAAAATTCCAAAAGTTAAAAAAATTTAATTTTTAACCCCTGAAAAAAATTCAAAATGTCGTAGCAACTTTAAAGTCGGTGTGGACCTTTCTTTGGAGGTCTCTTATGGCTAAACGGTAAGACCTATCAAAAAACGGATTGCACCAGCAGCTACGGATTTGTCGAGATCCACAAGTTTGGTCCTATTACTTTTTGTCGTATCTCCATCGGTTATACCTTAAATAGAGCTAGATTTTTTGATTTTAGGTAAATTTTGCACATTTTCCACACATTTTTTTAGTTTCCTGACACTTATGCGACAGCTAGAATTATAAAATTTGAGCAGGAATATTGGCACATCAAATTTCCAGAAGCGTGCCAAATTTGATGATTCTAGCTGCCCTATAAGTTGGAGAAACTAAAATAATGTGTGGTATATACAATACAATACCAGTAACTTGAAGTTGTTACGTTCAAAACAACGCTGGAATTACATCAGTTTACATCCACTTGCAAAGAAAACTCACTGGGGGTTTGGGGGCGGAGCCCTCAACGAGCAAAGCGAGTTAAACTATATAATTTTAGGTGTATAACACGAACGGGTAGTAAGACGTGGTTTTAATAATAATAGTAATAATAATAATATATAATTTTAAAAAGGAATTTCTTTATTTGTTAAAATATGTCACACAAAGGAACACTATCCATGGAACATTTTGTCAGTTTGATGGATATTACATGTTGAGTTGTACAAAATAAGTAAACCCAACTTGACAGTTGGTGATTCTACTGTTTCTCTGTGAAACAGTTATGTGTGTAAAGTTTCACAAATAAAACAAACCCACTCATTCAAAAAACAAAACAAAAAACCCACAAATATGACAGACATGGACCAGAGTATTTTCATTATTCTGTCAAGAGCAACGTCTGAATTTAAACAAATAAACACACATACCATCCAGTTTTATTTGATTTAAAGCTTTGTGTAAGGGCAACCAGAATAAACGGTCTTGTTATTATTATGTTCTGTCTTTCGACAGGTCTGTTGCCTTGTCCAAAATCGAGTCCTCCACCATGTCTTATCGGCATCTCCCCCCCCCCCCTTTTATATCCTGACATTTTATCTTATTTCCTTGTTTGAGGTCATTCGTCAGTTTTATACTTCGTCCTTATTGTCACCTTAACCCTTACACTTTGCCTTATATGACGTCATTATATTCTTTTAAGCTAAGGAGGTAGGGAACTCGAGTTAAGGGCAATATTTTTGCACTTTTTATAGCAAAACTATTTTTTTCGTCAAGATAAATAAAATATTGCTCCAGTAGAAACATTAATTTTGTTCACAATTTGATATCAACATTTGTTGAATATCTGTCATGAGCATAGCGGCGTTAAATGACAAAACTTTTTAAATCGAGATAAAAAGTTATCATTAAATTCCAGTACACTCATGACAGATATTCAAGAACTGTTGATATCAACGCGTGAGGAAAAATTTAACTTTCATGTTTCTACTGGAGAAATATTTGATTTGTTTTGGAAAAAGTAAATCAAATGTTTGGTCATAAAAGCTAATTAATTACTGGCCTTGTCTCTCGTCCCCTACGACTCCATATTAAATATGTTTAAAGGACTAAAAAGGGGCATCTCAAATTACTAAATAAGAGGAAACAAAAAGATTAGATCGGGCAGCTAGAATTCCAGAAAAAGCGCAGAGCACGATCGATTCCCAAAAACCCCCCTCTGAATGGTTTGTCCCTGTTTCCCCCCAACCAGTATTGATGGGCATGCCCCCTCCCCCCGTCCCGGTGTTAAGAATAACACACTCTCCATCACTAAAACCAAACCGTGAGGCCGTTTGTATTTTTGAAATGTCAAATACTAGTCACCCGCTTCGGTGCCCGCACGGTCTAAGGCGCTACTCTTGCAGTAGACCAGACTTCCAATGACGTGGAGATCAAAGTTCGAATCTAGGTCAGGTGTACTGAGGGTGGTTTTTCCTAAAAGAGGTTTACGCTCTCTCTCTTTCAAGCAAATGCGGGTACACTTTATCTATATTCAACATTACTCGTCCTTAACTAATTAGCGTGATTTGTACATGATCGTATATACCTGGATAGGTAGTAAGACGCGGTGATAAGAAAAAACAAAAAAACCTTCGCAAAATATTTTGAAAAAACAAAACAAATGAAGAAATATAATTATAATTATTAATAACAAAACACACAAGTAATCTATAAGTGTGACTACTCCGACCAATTAAATACCGCCAACTCTCCTGAATAGTTTAGTTACCGCGGAACAACACGTTACAACGAACTTTGTCAAAACACCAACAGCAGAGATAATGGCCGCCATTGTTTACTTCTTAGAAACGTTTTACTTTTGTTCGCCACACATCAACATCAAGTTTCGGGAGAAAGGAACTTTGTTTGTCATGTTTACCAAGTTGGTAAACCTGACGAGGAAGATTCCTGCCAATCATAGCTCAACTGTCGACATCAAACTAGGCGCTGACGGAAAAGTTTGGTGGAGAGGGGAGATTGACTGATAACAGATTAATTATTGAGGTCAGAGATGTACCCCCCACCCCGCAACCCCCTCAAAGTTGAAGGATTTGAATATAAGCTTTAATTAGGTATGTCAGAACTTGATTCTTCGATACCATCGATTATTTAAGGTATCAAAAGAATCAAAAATCGATATTGATAAGATTATTTTTTTGGCATCTCGATTTGAAATCTTTATACACATCCTGTGGGTATAATAATTATAATAGTCTCAGTTTTACGGTCTCGTGACCCCTCGGAGAGAGAAAATATTGTGATCATAAAAAAATTCGAGACTTTTTTTTAGCACCGCGTCTTACTACCCGTTCGGATTATACGCTTATGTATTAATTACTCTAGTGGCTTTTTTGGTATGTGGAAGGTTATACTTATAGGAAGTGTACCCGCATTTGCGTGGAGGGAGAGTGGAAAACCATTTAGGAAAAACACCCGACCGAGATTAGAACCTCAATCTCCCCGTCATCGGCGGTCTAGTCTACTACGATAGTAGCGCCTTAGACCATGCGGTAACCGATATTTTTATGGATGTCTACGTTTCATGACATCCTGAACCCGAAATAGTGGTTTAATCAATGCGGTCTGTCTGTCCATCTGTTACTGGACTAGAACCGAAATTACTTAACTGACCGGGTTCTTCATAAGGTTCCCCAGAGAAGTGTTTGGAATCAAATATCAAACCCCTAGAATTAAGGGTAGTTTACTAGTGGCTCATAGAGAGAAAAAAAAATCGAGTTTCTCAAAATCGACTCTGATGAAAATAAAAATTCGTATCTCATTTTCCCAATAATATTACCTTGAAGGTACTTTACATGAACGTAAATTTCCAATTTAGATCATTTCACCGCAACCTTTTGAGATTTGAAACAACTAATGATTGCACAGTTTTAGTACTCTTAAATATAAACAATTTTTATTTGAAAGAATATAATATAAAATAAATTTTCCTGAATTATGGGCGGATATATATTTTTAGATAGTATACCTTTGTGAAATAGGAAAGTGAAAAAATATATAGGCTATATATATAATGTTCCTGTAATGGTGTATATTATTTAATGTATGCCGTTTGGTGAAATGTGATGATTTTCTTCCCCTTTTTTTATCTATAATAATATTGTTTAATTTCACTTATCTTACGAGCTTTTATTATAATTTAGATAAAGGAGTGAAAAAACAACGTTCCATTAATATTTTAATTTTTTTAATTAGGAATATCGTTTGGGTGTAACTCCGAGAAATATCGAAGGAGGATCGCTTGACTTTATTGACAGACACACACTTACGACACTATGACTTAAGACGTTTCACACTTATGACGCTTAACACTTACTTACGACGCTTTTAAATTGCTCCCATGCCAGGAATTTGAAGCGCCTGTTTCGTAGATACGACCCCTTGCCGCTATCACTCATCAGTGTCGAGTGATTAGTACGATTATCCGATTACAAAATATAAGGCCTACATTGTTTATTTTGGTTACAAATATGTTATTTATGACATCTAGGTCCGTACTTAGGTCTGTTTCGGCGGATGGAAGAGAGAGAAAATTGAGATGACGTATGTAGGAAAAATACCGCAAGGGAGGCCAAGAAAGAGATGGGAGGAGCATATAACAGAAATTGCGCAAGTGAGAGGAGAAGAATTGAATGAATTAAAGGAGTAAGAATGTTGGTAGGATTGAGGAAGATGGAGGCATTTTACTAAAGTGACCCGGCCACAGGCTGGAAACAGTTGATAATGATTATGATGAAGAAGAGGTTGTCCTCGTATAATGATTGGAGTGCAGTGCATGCATTGATTCGATATGAGACAATTTTCTGAAACCTAGCCTGTCTTTAGTGTGGGGCATTCCTTTATATAGAGAGTTGATAAACTTCAGACAAATTGAATGATCTTTTTTTTAATAGTAAATCTTGTTTAGTAAACACGTTGAGATCATGAAACATTATATAAATGTCACTAAAACTTTCACATTTAAGGCTCGCACTTGGGTTTATTTTTTGCTTCGGGGACTTTGATTAGCTATAAATTTAATCTTTGAGTGTGCTTTGATATATTTAATTTAATTTTATCCTCTTTCATACTATACGATGTTAATCTAAAGGAAAAAAACCCCAAACGGATATGTAGTCACAGCTCTGACGGTAAAAATATAAATAAATTAAATATACACAATTTATATTCTTTGTTTATTTAATCACAGAAAACAACACCCCTTATCATTACAGGTTCAAAACATCAAAAGGCACTAACTAGGGTCAAAGCGAAGCTAAAACAAACAAACAAGAGGTCGGTACAAGGAAAAACACGAAAATCCACTTCACACCCTTATGATACAGCTTAATGTTCAGCGGAAAACCGTACCTGACAGATATAAAGTAACTAGATCTAACTTCACGTATTCATACGTCAAGTCATGTGATATGCAGCTGTCACTTTTGCTAGATGTTATCGATACAGTGGGACCTAATTAATTCGAACTTAACGTAATTGGAAATCGTCTTTAATTCGAATTTTTTCGACTGGTCCCGTGAATTTTTGTATTAAAACAATGTTAAAAAAAATCGTGGATAGTTCGAATTTTGTTTTTGTTAGTTCGAAATTTTCGTGAGTTGTAATGTACTGTGGAGTATTGTTTTCCTACTTCTAGTTGCGGCAACGTGTTGTCCTATTTTTTTTTTTTTGGAAACAGGGAAGGTGACGTTGGAATGCGGTCAGAACCCTTCTTCACTCTCCTCCCCACAGTTCTGTACTCCGTTAGTCAAGGTCGAACCTCTCGAGCGGTTACGTGCGATGTCCTTAGTGATTCGGTCGTAGCGATATTCTTGTGACGTGCGAGTTAGTGATTCGGTTGTAGCGATATCCTTGTGACGTGCGAGTTTATTGTGTTTTGTTGATTGGTTTTAGTTTTGTTTAGTACACAATGTACCGTAGTGTGTGTGTGTGTGTATCGTGATGTCACTGTCCAAGCCACAGTCCTATAAATCATTAACTTTGGCAGAAAAAGTAGCGGTGATAAAGGAAGTGAAAAAGAGAATTCCTTTTAAGAAACTTATTTGATTCAAAATTTTTGTGATAGTTTCGAATTTTTTCCTGGTCTCTTCAATTTCGAATTAACAAGGTCCCACTGTGTGTATAAGTTAAAAATAATGATAATATAATAAAATGTTATCAATGTTGGCCGTGAGAAAATATGTTTTCTAAAATGAACACGCAGGAGCACTAAACCAACCGAGCGGCCACCACCAACATTTGCTGATAGAGGGTGTCATGTAGTCAACTCAGCGAAACCTCCTGCAAATAATCTCAGTTTTCTAGACCGGGGCCGCTACTCATTTATTCAGGTACCCCCTCATTTGTCCTCATGAGGCTGAGTTTGACCCTGTTACAGACCCAATGATTCACGGACACACTTGAAAAGAGCCGGTGATAGTTACGTATGCAATATTATATTGGTAATTGTAAAATAATAATTGACATCGCAAGTCTTTTCTATTAAACCACATGGAAACACTATTTCCGATCCTTTATTATATTTTTTCTTTATGGGCTATGGAAAGTCCATATTTTTCAATTCGAAGCGAGCTAGAATCGAGTATATGAGATATTCTCGAAACCTAAGAGAAGCTCGAATATTTTTTTTCTAGTTGTCTAATGCTTGAAAAAACTACTATGGTGTGGATATTTATATTACTTATTGCACCAAAATTAGTTGTGAAATGTTTTATTGCACAATTGTTGGTAATATTTCGTTTAAATCTGCTAAAGAAAGTTACTAACAAAACATGTAATTCAGTTACTTCAAATTTTTTCTATATGAATATTCATTTGTTATGTACAAAACAGCTCATAATGGCGGTAAATTAACTCAAAATAAGTATTTTATCTGTAAAATATATCTTTATTAGCGAAACTTGGAAGCTAAAATTTGTTTCGGAGATTCACACACTCATTACTTATAACATACATATATATATATATATATATATATATATATACACATATATACACCTTGTCTTACTACCCGTTCGGGCTGTACGTTTATTTAAACTTACTAAGCTAATGTACTAGGGATTGAGAAGTTGAAATTAGAGGAAGTGTACCCGCATTTGAATTGAGTAAAAATAAAATAAAACAATTTAATAAATAAAAGACCCTCAGTAAATCCAATCAGAATTCAAATCCCGATCTTCCAGTCATAGAAGTTTTAGTCTATTGCGAGAGCGACGCCTTACACCACTCGACCACAATTATTCTCCGACGCTGCGGTTGGATCTTTTATTACTGGATGATTTTAATCTTTAGAGAGGAACAAGACTTGTGTTCTTGTGGGGGGGGGGGATGGGGGGGGGATGGGGGGGTGCACTAAGCGATTGTCTAGTGGACTTGGGGCCCACTTGCCCGGAACCAGTTTGGAAAAGGGGAAGGGAGGGGGGGTAAAAACGGCGGTGTTAGCATTTTTAATTAGACCTGACAAACTCAGGGACCGAGCTGGCACTTATCAGCTGGCAGTGCCAGACATGGAGACGTGTAGGGGGCCACGCTACTAAAGAGGAACTAAACTCAGGGGTGCACAGAATAAGTGTAACAACAATATTATGGTCAAATGGTCCTAAGACGTCACTCTGGTAATATACAAATTACGATGACGATAATATCGGGGTTTGATCCCGGTAGGGTGCACTGAGGGAGGTTTTATCTAAATGAATTATCACACTTCACGCAAATTCGGATGCAATTCCTGTAAATTCAACCTTCCTCATCCCTAACACATTCACGTAATTAGTATATAGGCTTGTAGCTCGAACGGGTAGTAAGACGTGGTGCTAAAAAAAAATTAGTAAGAAGCAAATAAATGCGATCCTTTGTCGACCCGTTATGTTCATAAATCATACCTCAATTTTTTACCATCATTAAGTTTAAAACTAAAATAATGTTAAGGTTGGCCCGAAATTGGTCTCTCCCCCCAATCAACCTCGCGTCCCCTCCCCCTTTTTTATGAGCCCCTCGTCTCTTTACAAACTATATTCTGAGGTATAATAGGCTCTCAACCATTTAGCCCCCTCCACCGCAAGCCGCCACTGCGGAACATTTCCCAAGAAATGTTCATCTCTTGATAGTAAGACGGGGTGCACTCACACGATAGCGAGATTCCAGAAAATCCGCCCTTTACCCAAAACCCTCTGCTCCAAACTTTTTCCTTTATTTTAAAAATAACCCGTCTCGGTGGCGTAGTTGGCTAACGCGCTAGTCGTGTTGAGCTCGACTGCCGAGGACGGGGAGATCGAGGTTCGAATCTCGGTCGGGTGAACTGGGAGTGGTTTTTACTGAACGGTTTTCCACTCTCCCTCCACGCAAATGCGGGTTCAATTCCTCTACATTCAACCCTCCCAATTCCTAATCCATTAGCGTGATTAGTACTTAAGCGTATAGCCCGAACGGGTAGTAAGACTCGGTGCTAAATAATAATTAATAATAATAATATTTTAAAAATAATCTTATATTTTGTATGTAGAAGGATTATAGCGGTGAACGCGGCCCTTAATTCCCCCAAACCTCCAGGTCTAAGAGACACTACAGTCCCAGTTATTAGTAACAACCTTAACCGACAGTTAGAAAAGTTACTACATCTACTTTCACGTGTTCATACGTCAAGTCGTGTGATTTAGAGCTGTCACTTTAGAAAGATATTATCAATACCTATAAAATAACAATAATGATATTACAGTAAATTGTTATCAATCGTTTAACTTTTTTCACAGTTATGGATTAACGGTCTGGGGGCTGGGTGTTGTGTCTGTTCTAGATTTAAGGTGGTTTATAAGTCGTGTGCTGACCTAATCAGTCGGTTCAAAAAGCACACTTTTAATACTTCATGTATTTTTTTAGAGAAACAATTTAGCACCGCGTCTTACTACTAGTCTGGGCTATTCGCTTAGGTACGAATTAATTTAAAGCGTTAGGGATAAGGAAGGTTGAATTTATATGGAGTTGTACCCGCATTTGCGTTGAGGAGGAGATTTGAAAACCGTTTGGGGAAAACACCCTCCGTATACCTGACTGGGATCAAACACCCCTCATCTCTCCGACAACGGCAGTCTAGTATATTGCGAGAGTGACGCCTTAGACCATGTGACCACCAAAGCAGATAAGAAACAGTTTAAGCCGCACAATATATTTTATATAAAAGTTTCTTCTAACCACTGTCCTACCAGTTTAGACACCTCTAGCCACTGTCCTACCCGTTTGTACACCTCTAGCCACTGTTACCCGCCTCGGTGGCGTAGTTGGCTAACACGCTTGTCGTGTTGAGCTCTACCGCCGAGGACGGGGAGATCGAGGTTCGAATCTCGGTCGGGTGAACTGGGGGTGGTTTTTCCTAAATGGTTTTCCACTCTCCCTCCACGCAAATGCGGGTTCACTTCCTCTAAATTCAACCCTCCCAATTCCTAATCCATTAGCGTAATTAGTACTTAAGCGTATAACCCGAACGGGTAGTAAGACGCGGTGCTAAATATCTAGCCACTGTCCTACCAGTTAAGACACCTCTAGCCACTGTCCTACTAGTTTGTACACCTCTAGCCACTGTCCTACCAGTTTGTACACCTCTAGCCATTGTCCTACCAATTTGGACACCTCTAGCCACTGTCCTACCAGTTTGTACACCTCTAGCCACTGTCCTACCAGTTTGTACACCTCTAGCCACTGTCCTACCCGTTTGTACACCTCTAGCCACTGTCCTATCATTTTGGACACTCTTATAGGGCTCTCTAGCCACTGTCCTACCAGTTTGGACACCTCTAGCCACTGTCCTACCCGTTTGTACACCTATAGCCACTGTCCTACCAGTTAACACACCTCTAGCCACTGTCCTACCAGTTTGTACACCTCTAGCCATTGTCCTACCAGTTTGGACACCTCTAGCCACTGTCCTACCAGTTTGGACACCTTTAGCCACTGTCCTACCAGTTTGTACACCTTTAGCCACTGTCCTACCAGTTTGTACACCTTTAGCCACTGTCCTACCAGTTTGGACACCTTTAGCCACTGCCCTACCAGTTTGGACACCTCTAGCCACTGTCCTACCAGTTAAGACACCTCTAGCCACTGTCCTACCAGTTTGGACACCTTAAGCCATTGTCCTACCAGTTAAGACACCTCTAGCCATTGACCTACCAGTTTCGACACCTCTAGCCACTGTCCTACCAGTTTGTACACCTCTAGCCACTGTCCTACCAGTTTGGACACCTTTAGCCATTGTCCTACCAGTTAAGACACCTCTAGCCATTGTCCTACCAGTTTGAACACCTCTAGCCACTGTACTACCAGTTTGTACACCTCTAGCCACTGTCCTACCAGTATGTACACCTCTAGCCACTGTCCTACTAGTTTGTAAACCTTTAGCCACTGTCCTACCAGTTTGTACACCTCTAGCCATTGTCCTACCAGTTTGTACACCTTTAGCCACTGTCCTACCAGTTTGTACACCTTTAGCCACTGTCCTACCAGTTTGGACACCTTTAGCCATTGTCCTACCAGTTTGGACACCTCTAGCCACTGTCCTACCAGTTAAGACACCTCTAGCCACTGTCCTACCCGTTTGTACACCTTTAGCCACTGTCCTACCAGTTTGGACACCTTTAGCCACTGTCCTACCAGTTTGTACACCTTTAGCCACTGTCCTACCAGTTTGTACACCTTTAGCCACTGTCCTACCAGTTTGGACACCTTTAGCCATTGTCCTACCAGTTTGGACACCTCTAACCACTGTCCTACCAGTTAAGACACCTCTAGCCACTGTCCTACCCGTTTGTACACCTTTAGCCATTGTCCTACCAGTTAAGACACCTCTAGCCATTGTCCTACCAGTTTCGACACCTCTAGCCACTGTCCTACCAGTTAAGACACCTCTAGCCACTGTCCTACCAGTTTGGACACCTTTAGCCATTGTCCTACCAGTTAAGACACATATAGCCACTGTCCTACCAGTTTGTACACCTTTAGCCACTGTCCTACTAGTTTGTACACCTCTAGCCACTGTCCTACCAGTTTGTACACCTCTAGCCACTGTCCTACTAGTTTGTACACCTCTAGCCACTGTCCTACCAGTTTGTACACCTCTAGCCACTGTCCTACTAGTTTGTACACCTCTAGCCACTGTCCTACCAGTTTGTACACCTCTAGCCACTGTCCTACCCGTTTGTACACCTCTAGCCACTGTCCTATCATTTTGGACACCTCTAGCCACTGTCCTACCAGTTAAGACACCTCTAGCCACTGTCCTACCAGTTTGGACACCTTTAGCCATTGTCCTACCAGTTAAGACACATATAGCCACTGTCCTACCAGTTTGTACACCTTTAGCCACTGTCCTACTAGTTTGTACACCTTTAGCCACTGTCCTACTAGTTTGTACACCTCTAGCCACTGTCCTACCCGTTTGTACACCTCTAGCCACTGTCCTATCATTTTGGACACCCTTATAGGGCTCTCTAGCCACTGTCCTACCAGTTTGGACACCTCTAGCCACTGTCCTACCCGTTTGTACACCTATAGCCACTGTCCTACCCGTTTGTACACCTATAGCCACTGTCCTACCAGTTTGTACACCTCTAGCCACTGTCCTACCAGTTTGTACACCTCTAGCCACTGTAATACCAGTTTGTACACCTTTAGCCACTGTCCTACCAGTTTGTACACCTCTAGCCACTGTCCTACCAGTTTGTACACCTCTAGCCACTGTCCTACCAGTTTGTACACCTCTAGCCACTGTCCTACCAGTTTGGACACCTCTAGCCACTGTCCTACCCGTTTGTACACCTATAGCCACTGTCCTACCCGTTTGTACACCTATAGCCACTGTCCTACCAGTTTGTACACCTCTAGCCACTGTCCTACCAGTTTGTACACCTCTAGCCACTGTCCTACTAGTTTGTACACCTCTAGCCACTGTCCTACCAGTTTGTACACCTCTAGCCATTGTCCTACCAGCTTGGACACCTCTAGCCACTGTCCTACCAGTTTGTACACCTCTAGCCACTGTCCTACCAGTTTGTACACCTCTAGCCACTGTCCTACCAGTTTGTACACCCTCATAGGGCCCCTCTAGCCTCCAGTCACAACTCCCAGGAGTGGATACAAGACAAGGGTCCATTGTCCGTTGCTCAACACACGCTCCTAGCACTTTATATTAGCGAGGTTTTATCCTCTATTCAGCACGAGGCTGTCCACTTTCTCCCGTAGAGGTAGGCAACGTGCCAACACATGGACTTGACGTTCCAGACGTGGAGAGGACGGGGAGCGCTCACTTTACCTTTCTTTAGCTAACCACGTAACGACCTTACTTTACTGTGGACGTACCGTTTCAGGGGGAAGGGGGGAAAACAAAACAAGAGCAGAAACGTAATCACGTGACCGCTCCAAGCCAAGAGAAATATTTCAGAACAGTCAGCGTTGTCCGCTCGGTTGAAACTCGAAATATTTTCAGCTTTTTCTGCTCGAGAAAACCAGCTTGCAAACTCAATTTAATTTCTAAAACTAATGGACATAAATCAGTTCACATGCTGCTAACAGAGCGAGATACTGGCAGAGAGCTGCGTATATTGTTGTGATAAGATTTGAAATGACTCGTTAAATGGAAAGGGTGTGTCATTATTGTTCTGTTTTGATTTATTTCTCTACACAGCAACATAATTAGAAAATATTCATTTAACATTTTAAATATCTTTTTATATATGTGGGTGAGAGGCTCTTAAGAGTCTGGTTCTAGCTGTATTACCTACCTAAGTTAGGTGTTATCTGTGGAGTGAGACGGGCTCTTAAGACGTCTGGTTCTAGTGTATTACCTACCTAAGTTAGATGTTATCTGTGGGGTGAGACGGGTCTTAAGACGTCTGGTTCTAGCTGTATTACCTACCTAAGTTAGGTGTTATCGTGGGGTGAGACGGACTCTTAAGACGTCTGGTTCTAGCTGTATTACCTACCTAAGTTAGGTGTTATCTGTGGGGTGAGACGGGCTCTTAAGACGTCTGGTTCTAGTTGTATTACCTACCTAAGTTAGGTGTTATCTGTGGGAGTGAGACGGGCTCTTAAGACGTCTGGTTCTAGTTGTATTACCTAAGTTATGTTATCTGTGGTGAACGGCTCTTAAGAGTCTAGGTCTAGTATATCTACTAAGTAGGTGTATTGTGGAGGAGACAGGCTCTTAAGACGTCTGGTTCGAGCTGTATTACCTACCTAAGTTAGGTGTTATCTGGGGGGGAGACGGGCTCTTAAGACGTCTGGTTCTAGTTGTACTACCTACCTAAGTTAGGTGTTATCTGTGGGGTGAGACGGGCTCTTAAGACGTCTGGTTCTAGTTGTATTACTACTAGTTAGGTGTTTCGTGGGCTGAGACGGCTTTAAAGAGTCTGTTCTAGTATTACTACTAAGTTGGGGTGTTATCTGTGGAGTGAACAGGCTCTTAAGAGGACGCCTTTGGTTCTAAGACTTTGGTTATGTATCCTACCTTAAGTCTATGTGTTTATCTGTGGGGTGTGAGACGGGCTCTTAAGTGTTACGTTCTCGGTTCTTTAGGCTCTATTAATTTATTAACTTTGCATTGGTGTTATCCATGGCTCTTTAACGTTATCCCAGTGTAAGGGGATCCCTATACCACTATGTACCCTCCTCGGATCACCATCTAACAGGAGCCACTCCATGGAAGTAATAACGTATAAATAACCGACATTTTTTTATCTCCCGGCCCGTACACATTATAATATGTTATATCGCTCTGGCATGAGGTGTGTGGAGGGGGGAGGAAGGGTGAAGTATTAAGGGAGGAATTCTAATATAGTGGGGTGACAAGGCACTCCCTCAACCCTTCTTGGAGACAAGATAGTGCAGGGAGCATTCTTGGGGCGGGGTGCATAATATACAGCCTGGCTTTCCTTCACGAAATATGGGGGACGAAGGGAAAGTAATTTACACCCGAAAACGTAGTATAAGTAAGTTCTAACTATATATTATGTGTGAGGGCGGATCGGAAAGTCTTTACTTATATTTTTTGTACTCATAAAAATTACCAAAATAAAATAATAGTAATCATCCCAACCACAAATTATAGTTCCTTTTTTTTGCCACGACAGTGAAAACTTAAAAATAAATAATTTTTTTTTAAAATAATTAAATTAAAATATGTTAAGTTTTTTTTACATTAGGTTCAAATGTAACAAAAAAAATACCTTGCTACCATTTCAAAATTATTTTCTCCTACCCTTAGTAGACATGCAGAGTAGAACAGGTTGAAAACTACTTTTGTACGCAAATGTAGGAACATTTATTCTGAAATATACCTTCCTTGTTCCTACCATGTTATTGTAAAATATGCGAATTCTTACTAATATACACTCTAAAAGTCCGGTTCATTTGGCCGCATGGTCTAAGAAGTCACTCACGTTTTAAGACTGGTCCTGCTGAAAACTGGGAGATTGAGGTTCGAATTCCGGTCGGTTCTGCTGAGGTTTTTTTCCCTAAAATGTTTCACATCCTCCTTCTACGCAAATGCTATCATATCACCTCTAAAACACTTTCTTCCCTCATGGCTATAACCTGAACAGGTAGAAAGACCGGTGTTTACAACAAAAAACTCTTCGATACCTCGATAGCATGGATTCCTATTGACATCGAGATAATCGATAATCGATATTAATGTTCCTATTCTTGCTACCTCAGTTCTTTAGCTGTCGATGAAAAACAGCAGAATTCAGAATGAGTTTTAATGGACTTTCTCATGTAAATTTATTTGCTGTTATTTTCTATTACTTAGTTCAGTTAATAACCCTTTTGGGAATTTAAAAGATTTGTGTTTTCGACAATGTTTAGTATACCATTAATAAATTATTCCTAATTTTTTATTCATTGAGACTTTATTTATTTACATGCTTATTATTGTAATTCCTAATTATTTATTAAATTTATGGTATGATTTAATTCTTGGTAAATGGATATTTTTCTTTACTAAAATAAAAAAATCAATTTTTTCTATAATTATTATTTACACTTTTTAGTATTTTTTGTTATGCTATAAAGTTCAATAATACGTTTTTATATTAAGTTGGAAGCCCGGGAAAAAAAATTATAAATAGTAAATATTAAAAACAAATCGAGAGTCAAAAAGTCGAGAATGAACTTAAAAATCGTAATCGAGATAAACGGATATAGTGACTTCTCTGAAAATAGATATATGTATACACTAAATTAGTGTATTCACCCTAATCCAGGATCGAACCGAATAATCCCAGATGTGTAATCCACACACTAAAGATACCACGTGTTGTGAAAGATCGATTAATTCGCTTTTGCCTAAGGATCGATCTGTTTATGTTGATACAAATTTAACCATCCATTAATTAAGTGTGATAATTGCTGTCCCGTAATAAAGGACTTGGTGGGTTAAAGCAAACATTTTACACCCTCCTAGATGTTTCCAAAGCCTCGTCCATACGCCAGCCAGAGTGCAGCACTCGGAATAAAGAGTGCACTCACCAGGTGGGATGACGTCACATGGGGGTACAAGTGTGTGTGTGTGTGTGTTTGATTGGTAAAATATCTCTATTCTCTCAGATTCACGTCAAAATATAAAATAAATGGTACGATACACCACAAAGAATTTATATTTTTATCCTATAAGATATTTTCTTTAAACTAGTAGGATGTGTGAAACAAAATAATATACATTATCACAGAAACAATCCACCAAGGAGGACAACATTCAATTTTACATTTCAAAAGACCAAAAATTTAAAACATATAATATAATTGCTCATGTTCAGAAACTATAGGTTTTTTTAAAAAATATATATTTCAAATTAAATATTTTTAGTTTTAGTATTAATACAATTTAACAATGACAAGTTATTTTGTATCTCAAAGAGTCGCGGATATGTGATCAAAATTGGAAATTTCCGCCTATATGAGGTGCCCTTAAGTCATTTCCATGGGAAAACTAGAATAGAAATCGTTGTAGCGGGTTTTGCGGAAATCGGATTTTATGTGTTTTGCCCTTCAGTAAACAAACATTAAATTTAAATGTCGACATTTATCAAAATCTCGAGTTTTTTTCTTTCTTTAGATCACAATATTTATTTCTTCAAGAGGTCGAGAGAATAAAATTTAAATGAGAGTAATATGAAATGTCAAGTCATACAAACGTTTATCAGTAGAACAATCTTTATTGTTCCAGTCATAAGTCACACCCGCTTCAATGGCAAGAACGGTCTAAGGCGTCATTCTTGCAGGCTGCCAGATGACGGGGAGACCAGGGGGTTCGAATCCCAATCATGTGTATAGAGGACTTTCTACAAAATTGTTTTCTACGCAGATGCGTGTACACTTTATCTAAATTCAAACTTCCTCGTCTCTAACACATTACTTATGAAATAATAAAATGGTAAGAGGTCATCAGTTAATTAGATGGATAAATATATGTACATTTTCTTATATTTACCCAGATAATACCATTTTTTTATAATCTTTAAATGGAAAAATGACAACTGGACACGGGAATCGAGCCCGGGAACTTTGAATTAGTACGTCATTCTTCACTCATATTTTAAGGCAGAGTCTGGTATGGACGTGTCCTTTTTTTAATTTAATGAGTATGATATTTAGATGCGGCTATAACCGGTTCTTACTACCTGTTCAGGTTGTATTAATATATTATAACTATTCTAATGGGTAGGGATGAGGAAGCGTAAAATTGTTAGAGGTAATTTACCTGTATTTGCGTGGAAGGAGAGTGGAAAACTACTGAGGGAATACCACTCTCACTAGAACCTACCGGGATTCGAACCCCGATCTCCCCGAAGCAGCAGGCAGTCAACCACGAGAGTGACGCCTTAGACCGTTCGGCCACGAAGCGGGTGATTATACAATTCCTTAACCATTGTCAATTTTTTTTAAAAAAGTCACGTGTTGATAAAAAAAATCCTATGAATATAAATTTAAATTATTACCGTAAATTTAGCCCAGTTGCTAGCGGATCTGATTACTAAGCCAAGGGTCCATGGGTTCAATTCCCGCAATGGCTGAAAAATGTATCACTAGTGAAATCGTGGATCCCTTTCCATAGTGATAAATTAACGGCCGGGGACTGGGTGTTGTGTCTGTTCTAGATTTAAAATAATTCATAAGTCATGGACTTAAATAATAAATAATTCGATTCAGAAAGTGCGCGTTAATAACCCCAAATAATAATAATAATTAAAATAAACAATTTCGAAATATTATTATTAACTTTAATTCTCTGAAATCCATCCCCTCCCATCATGCATCAGTTCCCATGACACCTCGTCACACTTTATGATTTCAAAAGCTGTCTTCTTCGTAGAAGGTTTTTTTTAAACAATTTATCATTTCCCATGAAATATTATTTCATAGAACAAATTAGTGAACCAATTTATTTTATGATGAATTTAGACGCGGGTAAAAACAATGGGAACATGCTAACATTTTGTAATTTTATTTGCGATGAAGTTTCAATTTTACACTAAAAACACTAACATCAGTTTTTACTTTAATCGATGAACGTATATTCTTATCTATTATCAAAAATACAAATTCTAAGACACGTTAAAATCTAATATTAATCCTTACTAACCCTCCCCCCCCCCCCCAATATTTTTGAACAAAATCATTAGAGCTATTTTGAAAAATTATAATTTTACTAAAATCAGTTCCCCACAAAAAAAAAAGTATGCAATTTTATTTGTCACGTTAATCATTCCCCAGAACATACATTTTATACAAAAACGTTTGTAATTTTTTAAATATTTCAATTTTTCAAAAATAACTCCGCAATATGTTATCCTTAATTTGAGGTCTAGGGTTAACATAAAAAAAAAAGATCACCCGAGGTATTGCCCACTTTATGACATCTCGATATTAAGTATGAACAAAACCCATAAAACCGATTCAGATCTCTGCCAGGGACAGAGAGGCACACAGCAGACAGACAGGCATGGGGTCAGACAGACAGGTAGACAGCAGACAGACAGGCATGGGGTCAGACAGAATGGTAAAAGTACATTTTAGGGCTCAGACACATTCAACATTCACAGAACTACTATGTAAGACTGTAGTAAACGATAATAACATGGAGGGAGGTCTACTGTTCACAGAATACTAGTAAGACTGTAGTAACGATAATAACATGGAGGGAGGTCTACTGTTCACAGAACTACTAGTAAGACTGTAGTAACGATAATAACATGGAGGGAGGTCTACTGTTCACAGAACTACTAGTAAGACTATAGTAACGATAGTAACATGGAGGGAGGTCTACTGTTCACAGAACTACTAGTAAGACTGCAGTAACAATAATAACATGGAGGGAGGTCTACTGTTCACAGAACTACTAGTAAGACTGTAGTAACAATAATAACATGGAGGGAGGTCTACTG
Organism: Timema podura; assembly: GCA_033556935.1. NCBI lineage: Eukaryota > Metazoa > Arthropoda > Insecta > Phasmatodea > Timematidae > Timema > Timema podura. The sequence continues at coordinate 5,314,449 of JAVRXN010000014.1, read as the reverse complement.
TTCACAGAACTACTAGTAAGACTGTAGTAACAATAATAACATGGAGGGAGGTCTACTGTTCACAGAATACTAGTAAGACTGTAGTAACGATAATAACATGGAGGGAGGTCTACTGTTCACAGAATACTAGTAAGACTGTAGTAACGATAATAACATGGAGGGAGGTCTACTGTTCACAGAACTACTAGTAAGACTGTAGTAACTATAATAACATGGAGGGAGGTCTATTGTTCTCAGAACTACTAGTAAGACTGTAGTAACGATAATAACATGGAGGGAGGTCTACTGTTTACAGAACTACTAGTAAGACTGTAGTAACGATAATAAAATGGAGGGAGGTCTACTGTTCACAGAACTACTAGTAAGACTATAGTAACGATAATAACACGGAGGTAGCGAGGTCTACTGTTTACAGAACTACTAGTAAGACTGTAGTAACGATAATAACATGGAGGGAGGTCTACTGTTCACAGAACTACTAGTAAGACTGTAGTAACGATAATAACACGGAGGTAGCGAGGTCTACTGTTTACAGAACTACTAGTAAGACTGTAGAACGATAATAAACATGGAGGGATGTCTACTGTTCACAGAACTACTAGTAAGACTGTAGTAACGATAATAATATGGAGTGAGGTCTACTGTTCACAGAACTACTAGTAAGACTGTAGTAACGATAATAACATGGAGGGAGGTCTACTGTTCACAGAACTACTAGTAAGACTGTAGTAACGATAATAATATGGAGGGAGGTCTACTGTTCACAGAACTACTAGTAAGACTGTAGTAACGATAATAACATGGAGGGAGGTCTACTGTTCACAGAACTACTAGTAAGACTGTAGTAACGATAATAACATGGAGGGAGGTCTACTGTTCACAGAACTACTAGTAAGACTGTAGTAACGATAATAACATGGAGGGAGGTCTACTGTTCACAGAACTACTAGTAAGACTGTAGTAACGATAATAATATGGAGGGAGGTCTACTGTTCACAGAACTACTAGTAAGACTGTAGTAACGATAATAACACGGAGGTAGCGAGGTCTACTGTTTACAGAACTACTAGTAAGACTGTAGTAACGATAATAACATGGAGGGAGGTCTACTGTTCACAGAACTACTAGTAAGACTGTAGTAACGATAATAACATGGAGGGAGGTCTACTGTTCACAGAACTACTAGTAAGACTGTAGTAACGATAATAACACGGAGGTAGCGAGGTCTACTGTTCACAGAACTACTAGTAAGACTGTAGTAACGATAATAACATGGAGGGAGGTCTACTGTTTACAGAACTACTAGTAAGACTGTAGTAACGATAATAACATGGAGGGAGGTCTACTGTTCACAGAACTACTAGTAAGACTGTAGTAACGATAGTAACATGGAGGGAGCGAGGTCTACTGTTCATAGAAGTACCAATTTTAAACCAGTTTATACGTCGTCAAATGCACACGCTAATATTTCTAAAAATAGCTGCTCAATAAATTTGCCAGTGGGAAGTCGTGAAAACGCCATGGCAGAAATTACTCGAAAAGTTCAACTCTAAACTAAAATAAAAGAAATAATTTTGCCCACCGAAAGTCGTATGCAAATTTATGCTAGGCATTTCCTGTCAAGTATATTTGCATATCGGGGAGATGAAAATATATCCTTGTGCTACAAGGCAGTACGTTTAGTTTCAAGCTCTCGAAAGTAGTACAAGTTGCAATACACAGTATTATACACAATAGAAAAATGAACAGTTCGCATGGTTAGTGATCATTTGCGCGAATATTACACAATGATTACATTTTTTCTTTGTAAATATTAAAGCTGAAACAACTTAATAACCATAATAAATTATTATTTAAACTTTGCGGTACTGTAAGCTACTTTTTAATAATAATAATAATAATAATAATAATAAAAATAATAATAATAAATAGTGATATAGGTGTACACTAAGCCTGCCAAAATTATGGACCTTTTAATAATTATACACCGCTTCAGTGGCCGAACAGTCTAAGGCGTAGCTCTCATAACTGGCCTTATGGTGACAGAGTGCTCGGGGTTCGAATCCCGGTCAGGTCTATTGAGGGTAGTTTTTCCTGAATGGATTCCCACTCTACTCCCATGCAAATGCCGGTAGATTACCTCTAAAATGCTTTTTTATTCATCCCTACCCCATTAGAGTAATTATCGTTATGTGCGTATAATCTGAACAGGTAGTAAGACGTGAAACTAAAAAAATAATAATTTACAAGATGTATCGTAATTATAAATGAGCAAATTATAACACTAAATCTTTATGGGACAGCCTAACATATAATTTTTACTAAAATATAACTATAGTTTAATTTATTTCTAATGTGTGCGCGCCTAGTTCTAATGAGTAGTATATATTTTATTCCTAGATTTTCTCACGAATGTACATTTGAGCAACTTAAAAGAAAAAAAAAACTTTTTTCGGTCAACATTGATAACATTTTACTATATTAATATGACTTGACGTATGAATACGTGATAGGTGAACTAGTTTTAATATTTTAGCACTGCGTCTTACTACCCGTTCGGTTTATACGCTCATATACTAATTACGATAGTGGTTTTAGGGATTAGGAAGGCTATATTTATAGGAAATGTACCCACTTTTGCGCGGAGAGAGTGGAAAACAATTTTGGATTTAAAAAAAACCCTCAGTACAACCGACCAAGATTTGAACCTCAATCCTCCAGTCATTGGCAGTCTGGCCTAATTCTAGAGTAGCACCTTAGACCATGAGACCACTGATGCTTAGACCATATTTCCCAGACCCCGGCCGTAAAGTTTCCTCTTGAGTCACAATATCTGAAAGAAATATTCAGGGGTTCACTACTGTAAACCTTTCAGGTCATATCTTCCCCCTCTTCCCCCCTCTCCTGGCTTTCTGACATCACCGTATGAAGCAGAGTGTCGCATTTAAAGACCAACACGGTGTTCTCCCATGATGCATTGTGCGCGACCCCTGAAGGTAAAGAGCACCAACGTGGTTTATATATCATGTTGTTCTTTTTATATGATACAATCTGCGACTTTCTTTTTTTTTTACTGCCCTTAAAAGACTAAAATTGTTCGAATGGGAAAGTTCTTCCACCGCAGTTCGTAAAAAACAGATCTGTATTCCCCCCCCCCCCCCTCCTGACTATGATATGTTAAAAAAAACAACACGAGAGTGAAACATGAGCCCTCAAAAATATGACGTAATAACATGGGCGCAATACAATCTTGATACGAAAACAAATCTAATTTTATCGTCCAACACCTTAGACTATTCGGCAACTATACTACATGTTTAGATTAACGGTACCAGGTTTTATTCCCCGAATGGTCGAAAAGTTCATCATTGGTGAAATGTGAATTATTTTCTCATTTCAAAGACTTTATTTAACGGCCGAGGAGTCGCTTCGGTGGCCGCATGGTCTAAGGCGCTATTCTCGTAGTAGATTAGACTGCCGATGATTGGGAGATTGAGGTTCGAATCTCTGTTCAGTGTACTGAGGTTTTTCAAAAATGGTTTTCCACTCTCCCTCCACACAAATTCCAGGTAAACTTCCTATAAATATAATCTTCCTAATCCCTAAAACCATTAGAGTAGTCAGCTTATAAGCGTATAACCCGAACGGGTAGTAAGACGCGGTGCTATAAAAAGGTTGGGGGGCCGGATGTTGTGTTTGTTCTAGAGTTAAGTTAGTTTGTAGGTCTTGTTCTGATTAGTCAGCTCATTAAGTGCTCGTCCAAACCGTCAAATTAAAAAAAAAGGTGTATGATGAAAACAGTTTGAACTATATGTGGAATATGTTTCTGCCCATTATGGTACACCTGAAGGTCAAGGTCGAACTCTGGTCACGTGGGTTCGTGACTCACGTGGTAGGAGAGGCGGTCCTTAGACTCACAGGGTGTGTGCGGTGCGGTCGTAAAATAAATCCAACCAGTGGCGTATCACGGACATCTTTCAGCGAGGGGAGTTCGTACCACGTCACGTCAAGGAACAACACGATCCAGGAATTTTTTTTTATTTTTTATTTATTTAGCAGCGCGTCTTACTACCCGTTCGGGTTATACGCTTAAGTACTAATTACCCTAATGGATTAGGAATTGGAAGGTTGAATAGAGGAAGTGAACCCGCATTTGCGTGGAGGGAGGGTGGAAAACCATTTAGGAAAAACCACCCCAGTTCACCCGACCGAGATTCGAACCTCGATCTCCCCGTCCTCGCAGTCGGGCTCAACACGACTAGCGTGTTAGCCAACTACGCCACCGAGGCGGGTGATCCAGGAACTAATCTGTGTAATGTTTTACCCGTTAGTTGTTTGTCAGTAGGGTTTTCCCCGTCCCTGCAGCTCACAGCTCAGGGGTACCAACATTAAATCGTTGAGAAACCTAATTATGTTTTATCAATGTCGTGTAGTGGCGTGTTAACAAGGTAAGCAGAGTTTGTTTAAACTGTACTTATTAATTGTTCTCTTCACTCAGTAGAACACTCATTGGTCAGGTATCAACATTCCAATGTGAGGTGTGTAGAGAAGAGTCTATGTATGATTGGTCAAATGGGGACAGAGTGAGGGAGAACATATCACAGGTACAGTTGTAACAAGCTCTGATTACTCTGGCAACACTACACGACACTGATAAATTCCCATGTGAGATGTGTAGAGCAGAGTCTATGTATGATTGGTCAAATGGGGACAGAGTGGGGGAGAACATATCACAGGTACAGTTTTAACAAGCTTTGCTTACGCTGGCAATACTTCATGACACGACACTGTATTTTAGTTAATATTGAGGTGGGTTTGTCTTGTAAAGCGGGTAGTCAAGTTTAGGGGCATAAAGTCGGATAATCATTCAGAAATTTAAGGCAAATATCCAAGAAATGTTGATATTACCAGGTGTAGAAAATTAAACCAAACATATCTAATGGAACAATATTATATTATTTTGGACAAACACATTTTTACCTTTTAAAAAAACTATTAAAAGACGAACCTTAAGTCACATGTCTATCAGTCTAACTAACTCAAACTGTTTACCCGTCCAAAGTGTTTCAGCTTTTTTTCTAAGTAAGAATCAAATAGCCGAAGCTATTATTTATGCTTTTTAGTGAGGATTACTCCATCTAGATATCATATTCTGAAAATTGAAATATGACACCTGGACACGGGAATCGAACTTAGGACCTTTGACTTAGTACGCCAGTGCGGAAATCGTCGGCTTCATGTCCATCACAGACTCCGCCTTAAAATATGAGCGAAGAATGACCCTCGGTATGGGACGTTTACTGGATAGCTCAGTGGTTAGAGCATTGGCGTACTAAGCCAAAGTTCCTAGGTTCGATTCCCGTGTCCAAGTACCATTTTTCAATTTTCAGAATTTTTTCTAAGTTTTCACATTCTGACTAAATATAGCAAATTCCAGCATGCAATCATATTTAAAACAGTCACTGAACAGAATTTTAACACAAACTAGTGATTAAATTACATCTATAGCTCAAGCATGGATGCATTTAAGAAAATTCAGAATAAAGAGATTTCGTGGGCTTTGTTTTTACTCTTTATCAACTTCTCAGATAATGAAGTATTGTGATAATTAAAAAAAAGATTGAAAGTGAGATTTTGATATATACCGACGTTCCATGACCCCTTGAAACCGATAAAGTGGTCTTAGCGATGCCGCCGGCTGTATCTCGGCCTAGAGCCGAAACCATTTTACCTTTTGGGTTAAAGCTTGGTACTTATGTTTTCCATAAGGTTCCCCCGAGGTATTTTGGAACCATACATCTAACCTTAAAATTAAGGGTAGTTTATTCAAGGGTAAAAAGAGAAAAAAATTATTTTTCTCTGAACCCTTTCTAAAGATTTTTATTAAATTTTGTATCTAGGTATTGTTTAACATTACTAACAAAATGGCAGCTCTCATTTCTCCGTGAAACGGAATTTAAGGGTACTTTACATGAGCAAATATCTCCAATTTTATTCATATCTCACCATTTATATATCCATATATTAAGATAAAAAAAGAAAAAGTTTGTGTGGAGCATCAGACCAATAATTTTATCTAAGCCTTTATCTCAACCTAAATAATTTAAAAATTAAAAGTAGGGTCATGCGACAACAATAAGCCCCATATATTTGATGTTTCAAAGCTTCATTTCGAATCCATTCCGCAATTATAAAGTGACCTTCGCCCGCCCTTTACTGATCGATAGACGTGCTATTCTACGGGACGCTTCATTTGGCCTAAGCAAACACGAATATTTCTTGGTATCCGCTCACAAGCGGACGTTTCGATACCTTCCACGTCAAACAAACACTCTCGATAAATAATCAAACAGTTTGTGGATGACGGTGACCTGCTGGTCTAGGGGTAAGGTGTCGGACTTCTGTGTTGGGGGTCCGGGGTTCAATCCTCGGTCCTGGTACAGATTTATCTGATTGCCAAACCCTTCCTTCACCTCTGACAAGAAGTGTATTAATCATAACTTGTGAATGTGTGGAAAGCCAGGCCTCCACCGTGGTTCGGATTCCACGTTAAACTGTAGGTCCTCCATTTCATCTCACAATCACCCTACCATTACACATTAGCGTAAGTGTGTATAACCCGAACGGGTAGTAAGACGCGGTGCTAATATTAATAATAATAGTTTGTGGATGAGTCGGGATCGTTTGAAAACATTTAGGGGAAAAAAATTACGCGATAAAAAGAACAAATAATTTCCTATTCATTGCTTATCGAATTACAAAAGGACACAACCACCAATAATTATTATTAGGGGTTGAATGACAATTTTTTAATATTTTTTGTGAAAACTAAATAAAAAATTATATTAAAACGCTTTATCAGTCACCACAGGTAGATGTTAATGAAAACTTAAAATTACATTTCAATTTTAATAGGAAGAACCTTATCTGAAAGCTAGAAAAGTTACTAAATATATATTGATACTCTGAAAATTGAAAAATGACACCTGGATAGGGGAATAGAACCCTGGACCTTTGGCTGAGCACGCCAATGCTCTAACCACTGAGCTATCCATTAATCGTCCCGTGCACAGGGTCATTCTTCATTCATATTTTAAGGCAAAGTCTGTAATGGATGTATGGAAAGTGGCATAGGAAGATTCATGAATAGTTCAGTGGTTAGAGCATTGGGGCATTAATTCAAAGGTCCCGGGTTTGATTCCCGTTTCCAGGTGTCATTTTTAAATTTTCAGAATATGATATTTAGGCGGAGAATTTCTCAATAAAAAGCATAAATAATAGCGTCGGCTATTTGATTCTTAAATGTATTTATACGCCAAGCTATATGCTCTGCAGCTGTCACTTTTGATATCATAAACGTTTATATATTATAAATACCGACAAAAGAACAATAATAATAGAGTGAAATTCTATCAATGTTTACAATAATAAATGAGAGTTGGGTTGTGTGGTGGTAGCTACTAAATATTAGCAACCGTTAGTTAAAATAATTCCAGCACATTTGTGGTTAATAAACAGCGACATATCACATGTGCAACCAAATACTAATCCCCTCTGCTTTTAACTGTAGTGGGCGCTGTAGGGGAACAGAGAAAATGTCGGTATTTTTGCAGTTTTTATATTAATTTTTTCTTTGGTCAAAATAAATCAAATATTTCTCCAGTAGAAACAAAGAGTTTAATTTTCTTCAGATGTTGATATCAACATTTGTTGAATATCTTTTTAGGGTGCCCTGGAATTTAATGACAACTTTTTCTCTTCATTTAAAAAAAATCTCATCTAATGCCGCTATGCACATGACATATTCAACGATTACTGTTGATATCACCTTGGGAAGAAAATTAAAATCAATATTTCTACTAGAGAAATATAAGATTTATTTTGGCCAAAAAAATGGTTTTGTTATAAAAACTGTAAAAATACTTACCTTAAATCACGTTGCTTACACTCCAACCTTAATAGTATTTGTATATGTTACCAGGTTTTGCTTTTTAAACCTCATTCCATGGTGCGTTATAATGGCTTGTTATTGTTTTCGAGAACCCTTTTAGAAGAGTAATACTGTCCGCCATACAGTGTTGTAACATTAAAAGTATCATAATATATCTCACGGCGCCTGTAGAGTCCCTGCTATGATGATGGATACTGCCCGCTATACATACCTGTAACAAGAACAGTATCATATTATATCTCACGGCGCCTGTGGAGTCCCTGCTATGAAAATTGATACTGCCCGCTATACATATCTGTAACAAGAACAGTATCATGATATATCTCACGGGGCCTGTAGAGTCCCTGCTATGATGATGGATACTGCCCGCTATACATATCTGTAACAAGAACAGTATCATAATATATCTCACGGGGCCTGTAGAGTCCCTGCTATGATGATGTATACTGCCCGCTATACATACCTGTAACAAGAACAGTATCATAATATATCTCACGGGGCCTGTAGAGTCCCTGCTATGATGATGGATACTGCCCGCTATACATATCTGTAACAAGAACAGTATCATGATATATCTCACGGCGCCTGTAGAGTCCCTGCTATGATGATGGATACTGCCTGCTATACATATCTGTAACAAGAACAGTATCATAGTATATCTCACGGCGCCTGTAGGTCCCTGCTATAATGATGTATACTGCCCGCTATACATACCTGTAACAAGAACAGTATCATAATATATCTCACGGCGCCTGTAGGGTCCCTGCTATGATGATGGATACTGCCCGCTATACATATCTGTAACAAGAACAGTATCATAATATATCTCACGGCGTTGGCAGAGACTCCTTGAAATAAAACATAGTATTGTCTAATTGCTATCCTAATAATCAGGGCACGTGCGTATCGTGGATCTATTGACAAACCAAGTACACGAGCTCCGCCCCCTTCGCCTCCCTAGCATTGTCCCCGGGGCTCCGCAAATGGGACGTATCAGGAGCGAGACCCCGACAATTTGATGTCTATTCCACGTAAGCTCGAAGCACGCACGCTAACCATTCGTCCTAAACGAGTTAACTCAGCCATTAGCATACCACTACAGGGTAATTCGGAGGAACATCCCCGCAAGTATATTAGCCGGAGTTTATCAATCTGTGGGGCGTGTACCCGCTCCCACCCTAACCCTACAAACATAATGGTTACGTCAGTCTTAAAGTGCGCTTGAGCAATCACTATTTTTTTTATACCCGCGTCTTACTACCCGTCTGGGTTTTACGCTTGTATACTAATTACGCTAATGGTTTTAGTTATTAGGAAGGTTAAATTTGTAGACCGTGTGCTCGTATTTGCGTGGAGGGAAAGTGGAAAACCATTTTGGGAACACAACCCCCCTCCCTCAGCACAACCAGCCGAGATTCAAACCTCGATCTATCCGTCATCGGTAGTCTACTCTACTCCGAGAGTAGCGCGTTAGACCACGCGAGAACCAAAGTGGATAAGGCGCATTTCATTTTCTCATAAAAATGACTGTGAGTATACTTAACAAAAAGTAAATTCCTCTCTCTTGATAATATCTCCGGCGCTCTTTGAGATACGAGATAACGTACCATTAAAATGTTATAACACTTTTAAAAATATAAAATCTGTATTCGAAATAATATTCTATAAAATAAACATCTTTCCAAGTTATACGCAATTATATTCCTTCAAATAGAACTTTGGTAAATGGGGAGTTTGAAAAGGCACAAAAAAAATAGTACGTTTCTGTAACAGTGTATATTATTCCATGCATTATATCTGGTAAAATGCGATTTTTTTCCCCTTATTAAGTTTCTATAACAATATTTATGGCTTCCTATCAATTGTCTTACGAGTTATAAATATAATTTAAATGAAGTACTGGGAGTCTTTGAGGTTCAGCGTGAATTTTATTTCTCTTCTGGGTGATTTCCCACGCCTCCTTCGTAGAAACTAAGGTAATACTCCTAGTCTAAATTCCTCATCTTTAGCCCGTTATTGTGAATTCACCAACAGGACGGACGGGCATTAAAAAAGATGCACCGAACACAAAATTAAATTTCTTTTGTCTCTTTCTTCTTCTTATTATTAATAACACCGCGTCTTGCTACCCGTTCAGGTTGTACGCACTTACGCTAATGTGTAATGGTAGGGTGATTGTGAGATTAAATTGAGGACATACAGTTTAACGTGGGATCCGAACCACGACGGAGGCCTGGGCATTCCACACATTCACAAGTTGTGATTAATACACGTCTTGTCAGAGGTGAAGGAAGGGTTCGGCAATCAGATAAATCCGTGCCGGGACCGAGGATTGAACCCCGGACCCCCAGCACAAAAGTCCGACACCTTACCCGCTAGACCGCCAGGTCACCTCTTTCTTATTGACTTTGTGACTAGGGTCTTATGGCGTGCACGAGATGTAACTCTGATAGTCTGTTGATAACGATCTATTCGCATCAGCATTCATTAACAACCTGGCACGAGGGAATTATCGGCAGATGGACGGACATCAACACAATAAGACCGGAGAGGTGGGGGTAATTAATAATAGGAAAACTGTCAGTGTGGGAATGAATGAATGTCTTATTGACAGTTACCTACAGTAAGTAACGTCAGCAAGATAACAGCACATTATGTTTACTCAAGCAAAAACTGTAGGTCAACTGAACTGACACTACATAATGACCAACAACTATTTAGTTTGTGCATTTGTTGTTTTTTTAGTCAGAACGACTCCTTAAACCACACAAATACCAAAACGCTTTGTTGGTTAAATATTGGTATAAACAATTTGTTTAACCAACGTCGTCTAATTGGTTACATTAGTTTAAGTTAGCGATGAAGAAAACTTGTGCTGAAGTCTGTTATTTTTTTAACAGTTTTTATGCGAAAAACACTTTTTTGGCCAAAAAAATATATAAAATACTTCTTCAGTAGTTCAAGCTAAGTAGAATTTGATTAACAACTTTTTAAGTAAAGAGAAAAATATTTGGTAAAATGTACGCGATTGTTATGTCGGCCAGTGTAGGAATGTGAGACAGAAAATGTTAAATTATTTCCTGTTGATTAAGTTTAACTGATTGAAAAGATAATAACAATAATAACAGTAATAATAATTAGTGGTAGTAATAGTAGTAGTAGTAGTAAGAAACACCCGCTTCGGTGGCCACACGGTCCAAGGCGTCACTCTCACAATAGACTAGACTGCCGATGACAGGGAGATCGGGGTTCGATTAAGGTGCACGGAGAGGTTTTTTCTAAGTGGTTTTCCATTCACTCTCCACAAAAATGCGGGTGCAATTTCTGTAAATTCAACTTTCCTTATCCCTAACACATTATCGTAATTAGTACATAGTATAACCCAAACGGGTAGTAAGACGCGGTGCTAAAAAAAAAAGTAGTGAATAAACAAATGAATGCGAGCCTTTGTAGAGCCGTTATGTTCATAAATCATACTTTAATTTTTTTATCATCAATAAGTTAACTAAAATACTTTTAAGGGGTATCCTACGTGCTTCCTATCTACCCCTCCCCCACTATCATTCCCCCTTCCCCCCTCTATCACCCCCTCGTCTTTTAACACACTATATTTTTAAGTACAATAGGCTCTAGGTGCCACCTCCACAATCTAAAAACTCTCCCCCGCAAGCCGCCACTGGGTTTTTTTTGTTGAAAATTTTCATCTCTATATACAACTGTTGAGATTGTCATGTGTTATGAATTAAACTAAATGTTTCTATAAAAGCCACGTTTTCGAACCTTTTGCGAGGTTTGACTTTAAATTTTTGTCTTTGAGAACATCACGACCCTTAACAACCTATAAGAGGTTATTTTTTAGTTTCTACATTATTATTTTCACAGAATTCTACTATTTTATATTTATTTGAGGTATTTAACGTGAACTTTCTGAACCAACTGATTGCATGAGCACACGAGAATTTCTATGAGCGAGAGCTAAAGGAACTACCAATTTTACCGGGAAAGGTATTTTCACATACCTACCAGGTTTCATTTTACATCCTATAATCGTCATGGGACCAACGGCCTTACTTCCTCTCCGAAGGAAGTTGTGCTACGGAGTTTTATCGCTTAATAAAAATCCGTCGATCCCTGCTGGGTTTGAACCCAGGAACATCGGGTCCTGAGGCGAGACCGCCGAGGTAGACTGAATATTACCACCGTCCGAGATATCCGCACTTTTAGTTTAGGTAGAATTGTGAGGAAATGTACTTTTATTTGCGTGGAGGGAGAAGGGAAAAACCCGTTAGATAAAAAATAGCACGTAGTGCCCCCGGTCGGATTTTGAATCCTGACCTTTTAACCAACAATCCAATCATGTCTAAAAATAGAATCAGCAAGCCCAAGTGACCCGCTTCGGTGGCCGTGTGGTCTGATACGCTATTCTCGCAGTACACTAGACTGCCAATAACGGGGGTATCGGGGTTCAAATCTTGGTCGGGTGTACTAAGGGTGGTTTTCACTAAATCGTTTTACACTCTCCTTACACTCAAATGTGGGTACACTTCCTATAAGTTTAACGTTACAAATCTCTAGAACCAATAGTGTAATTAGTACATAAGCGTATAACCCGAACGGGTAGTAAGACATGGTGATAAAAAAAACTAAATGTTACAGTCCATGGAACAAACTCTCACTCCTTTGACTAAAATTGGAAACATTTATTTAAAACTCGTAAGATGTGTAAAACATAATAATATACAGTAATGCAGAAAAAGACGGAAGAAAAATATCACTTTCTTCCAAAGAGCATAAAAAAAATTAAGAAAAGTGGAACATCTTTGTTTATCAAAGAGCATACCTATACCTCAATTTAAAATATATATTTGATAGATCAGAAACTATAAGTATTATAAACATTTATTTCAAATAAAAGTTTTTAAAAAAAACCTCTTATAGTACTACAACTTTCCAATGATAAGTTATTTCGTTATGGAGATATGATAAAAAGAGGAAATTTAAACTTTATGTAAAATACCCTCAAAGACAGTTTCATTGGAAAATGAGTCTCCATTTTGTTTTTAATGTTAAGCATTTTAATCAAAATGGTTAAAGAGGATTTCCAAATTTTTTTATTTTTTCTCTTTTTGATCTTCAGTAAACTACTTATTTTTTTAGGGCTGGATATATAATTCCAAAAAATCCCTCGGGTGAGCTTTATGAAAGTTCTAGATATCAAGTTCTAGCCCGATCGGTAAAATGGTTTAGGCTCCGAACAGACATAGAAATACAAACGGTATCGCAAAAAGCTTTTTTTTCAGACTCAGTGGGTCACAAAACGTCAATATCCATCAAAATCTAAAATTAGATTTCTTACGGATAAAATACTTTTTCCACCCGAGGGGCCGTGATAAAGTTTAAAAACCATCGCCAGTAGGTGGAGGGTGTAGGTTTAATTATCCTACCTGATCATTAGTGTAATAAAGGATAATTAAAAGGACTAGTTAATGAAAGGATAGTTTAAATCTTAACAATAGATATATATATACGTTGTTTCGATTGATTAATTATGGTACATCCATAAATTAGTGTATGAACGTTCAAGATGTTCTTGTAAATTAGATTACCTGTCAACATTCTTTACAAGGACTTCGCTCACACCGGAAGTTTCACTTCTTCGCCATAAAAGGGCTCACTTCTTTTTTACTTCAATATATATATAGAGTATTATCGGCGGCTTTCATACACCTACAAGGCTGGACAATTTAATTTTAAATTTAATAGAGAGGCATTTATAAAGTAACAGGGAGACCTGTTAAAAGATAAATGGTACGAAACGATCTTACACACTTTCTCATTTAGTTTATTATAGCTTGGATCAAAAATCGGTCAGAAAAAAACACTATCTTAGCTGGGTTTTCCTCACAAAAACAAACACATCGTCTTGTTAATAATAATAATAATAATAATAATAATAATAATAATAATAATAATATAATAATAATAATAATAATAATAATAATAAAAAGAATAATAAAAATTCTTTGCGTGCATTTTTTTAAAACAAAATTGTAAACTGTCCGAAAAATCACAACTTTTCTCAACATCACTATTAGTTTTAACTACTCTTAAATTAATTTATTTTAGAAAAATTTAAGATACATTGATATTTATCATTTAAATTTTTTTTGCAGATGTATTTTTTGAACAAAAAAAATTATTTTAATTTTTAATTTTAAAAAAAACCAGTCTTAAACTACTATTAAATTATTTTCGAGGAAAACCAATAGTTTAATTAAAATACACTCTTATAATTGATTATTTACTGTCTATTTATTGTTGACGGCTCAATACTAATAACTATTTGTCGCCTACCCCCTTCGCTGGCCTGATCTGTCAGGATATGTTGCGGCCGAGGATAGGGGTGGTGGCCGGATATATGACTCTGTGGGTTCCCAATTGATGTATGGCTTTGGTTTTTAGGGTTTTACTTACTACTTTGCTTTACTACAAAATGTGATGCTATTAAGAAGTTACTATAAAGTTATAAAATAATTTTAAAATACTTACTCAAGAGCTAGTGACATAACGAAGTATAGTAAGGAATGATTAACCAATGGCCTGATTGACAATCTAGGTGGTCCTACACGGTTATGAACCCTGATACCTTGGACAGAGTGGTAGCCCCCAAGCACACGTACTCGACGATCCGGCGTCCTAACACACGTAGCCCCCAAAACGGGCAGAGTGACCCCTTAGAATAGATGGTGAATCGTCAGCCCTGTTTTCTCGATAAATAGTACTATTTATACCACAGCTTGGCCTGATTGCCTCAAGGAATGCTGACAAGATATTCTGGCAGTCAGTACTTGTGTCCTATTGTTTACTCGCTCATAAAAAACACCCCAATTTAGGGCATGTCGATTACATATTATTGTATTAACTCCTTGTATTTTTGTTGTTTTCTCTATTACTACGCTACTAAATCAATATTGTTTATTTATTGTACACAGAGGTTGTTCATCTATATTTTTGTAAGCGTTGTGATCTGTAGTTTTTTAGTACTAGCCTGTCAATCAGTAGTGACGGTTGTCTAGCATTTTAGTAAAGGAAAATTAAATTAAATTAAATTAAAAGCTCATTAGATACAACTTTTGAAACAAAATCGTTAAAAGTAATTAAAAAATAATATATATAAATCAGTCGTCAGTAAATTAAAAAAAAATTAGTACACATTTTTATTTGACATGTCAAGCACTCCCCAAACATACATTTTAAACAAAATTGTCAGAGCCTACCCTTAATTTAGGTTGCTAGGGACAGAATAAAAAAAAACTCCCAAAGTTATATTCATGTAATATATAAATATAAAGTTTGAACAATTTTTTTTTTCTTGGGCATATAAAATGGATACGTTTTTCACAACCTCGAGGTAGAAAACGTCCATTATTTCTAAATATCAGAAAGTAAATAAAAAATAAAGGAAATAGCTAATAAATGAGGGTTCAACGTTGACTCGACCTACTACCCCACTTGCTCCGCCCTATGTTGTTACGGGACGGTTTTGACCTTGGAAAAAATACAATTATAAAGGATGATAATCAAACTACACATCCAGACAATTACTCACACACAAAAGTTACAAAGCTGTGTTGAAGCATTGTTTAGTAATATTAAACTACACATCCAGACAATTACTCACACACAAAAGTTACAAAGCTGTGTTGAAGCATTGTTTGGTAATATTAAACGCGCGTCACCTTAATAATGATTTTAAAAAAGAACACACTCTTTTAAAAACCTGATTACAATTGTTCATTTTAAGGACCTTAGAGTTAATTTTGTAGTTAATGGTTCGATAATTATATTAGAGGATTATGGTATAGTGGGGTTAATCGGGTTATTACAAATATAAGGACGAGGAAGGTATTTTTTTTACAAAAATGTACTCATATTTGTGTGGAGAGAGAGTAGGAAACTGTTTATACAAAAGAATCGTCTCAGTATACCCTACTGGAATTCGAACCCCAATCTCCCTCCATACTCAATAAACCAAACAAGACAAGATTGACGCCTTTTATTTTTGTTTACTTATTTAAGCTGCACTTTATAACCTGATTTATATAAGTAAATCAACTTATACCTAGAATTGACACAACGCCCAACCCCCCGGCCATTAATACATCAATGTAAAGGGGAAAACTCACATTTAAACAATGATACATTTTTATTCCGCGCTGGTAATCGAGCCAAGGGCCCTTAAACTTATTAGGCCCCTCTACTGACGTCTTTGTCCACGAACCCACCAGTGTGGACGTTAAAAATACGTCAACCCCCCCCCCCTTTTTTTCACGTAATAGTTAAATATTCACCAGCTTTTTATTTGCTCTAACGTTCTACCCTCCGCCAGAAAATCTCACCATTTAGAAAGAAAGAGAGGTGGGTTTTTTTTTGGTAACAGCTCTAATCAGTTTAGCGACTACAGTCCTAACCAATGAAATACCCTCTACCCTCAAATGGCTGGGCGGGGTAGGGGGAGGGGGTATATAACACTATCTCAACCTAGAAGACGTCTAAAAGGGTTCAAATCACATTATTTTCCAGGTTCGCTTTCATGGTCAATCGCCCCTTGGCACTATGCCACGCGCCACGCCACATTCCAGTCCATTTCCAACTACCCCCCCCCCAACCCCTTTTCTCTCCCTTTGCGCGCGCCCGTGTGTGTGTGTGTTTTAAAGGTCCACATACAGAAAAAAAAAATAAAGAAAAGAAGGAACTTTCTTGTATACGTTGGCCGGGTTCCAAGATAACCATTTCTTTGTTCGGTGGAAATTATTCCGTGCCTTTCTGTCCTTTAAGGGAAGATTTTAGGGAACTAAAATCTACATTTTAAAATCTGAAATCGTATGTACCCGCTTCGATGGCCGCGTGATCTAACGCACTACCCTCGCAGTAGACTAGACTGCCGATGACCGGGGGAGATCGAGGTTCGAATCTAGGTCGGGTGTACTGAGGGTGGTTTTTTACAAAGTGGTTCTCTAATCTTTCCACGCAAATACGAGTACACTTCCTCTAACTTCAACCTTCGTCATCCATAGCACATTTATCGCAATCAATATATATTTACACACACACACACACACGTACAACCCGAACGGTTAGTAAGACACGGTGGCAAACTAAACGATCATTAAATATCGTAGGCTTGGTCTGCAAAGGTCACCATTGCAGGAATTCAAACGAGAATAATTGCTCCTTAATTGGAGCTCTTCACACAGAGTCTCGTTGCGTGGGGAGAATGGGTTGGGGTGCGGGGGAGGGGGTTAGATAACAAGAACAAAACTTTATAAACCTCCTCTCATCCAAAAATAACAAGACCTTGCTATTATCAACATTCCAGCGATAGAGAAATTCCGCCGCGCGCAACTAATCGATGACTTCATTATGCACGGCATAGTTGCTCTTTACGTTCAGTTACAAAACGCTGATAGCGAGGGTTTCAAACTTCCTACGTATACAACCAGAAACACGCGACTTAACAAACAACGCCTTATGTTAAGAGGAAAAGTAACTGAAAACAACGGCTTATGTTCTAACCAGTGGATTGTCGTGGAGGTTTTGCCAGGATAAGCAGAGTTAGTTTAAACTGTGCCTGTGAATTGTTCTCATCAGTCAATAGAACACTCATTGGTCAGGTATCAACATTCCCATGTGAGGTGTGTAGAGCAGAGTCTATGTATGATTGGTCAAATGGGGACAGAGTGGGGAGAACATATCACAAGTACAGTTTTAATAAGCTCTGCTTACACTGGCAAAAGAACAAGACACTGGTTCGAGATAAAGTGAGATAGTGGAGATTTATTTTCATCCTCGATTCTATTAAACCTTAATACAAGATATATATTTAATAAACAACTGAAACTATTTGATCAAACACTCGTCTCATGACACCTTGATGGAGTGCTTGTGTAAATATATAAAAATGACTCCCGTGCAGAGATTCGAACCTAGGTCACCAGACTTGACGACAGCCACTTTACCTGATGAGCTATACGGGGAATCCTCCTTGTTAGTTATGTCCAAATAATCTGGGACACAGATTCAGTGACCGCATGGTCTAAGGCGCTACTCTCGCAGTAAACTAAACCACCGATGACTAGGAAATCGAGGTTCAAATCTCAGCGTACCAAGGGTGATTTTTTTTTTCAAAAATAGTTTTATACTCTCCCTCCACACAAATGCGGGTATAGTTAATATGCATTTAACTTTACTCATCCCTCAAATCATTAGCTTAAAAGTTGAATGACCAGGGTTCAAATCCAAAGTACGGTGTTATCTACTTATTTAAATATTCTGGAAATTGAAAAAAAAAATGACACCTATACACGGGAATCGAACCCGGGATCTTTGGCTTAGTACACCGATGTTCTAACCACTGAGCTACCCAAGAGTCGTCCCGTGCCCAGGATCATTCTTCACTCATATTTTAAGGCAGAGTCTGTGATGGACGTGTGAAAATCGTCAGCTACTAAAGTGTCATTTATTAAGCTCACGAGCTGTCAGATAACGAGCTGTCAGATAACGCAGCCACCTTCGACTCGGTAGTTCGTTTATTGCTGCTACTTGTACAACTATTATAATTATTGTAAAGGATCATAAGTGCCATTTTTCAATGTTCAGAATATTATATCTATACCTCAGTTTTATCTTCTGTGGTGCTGACTGACAGCTCACAGCTGACTTCTGACAGTCAACAGTTAGGTATATACCTAAATTTTGACTGTCAGAAGTAACAACTGCTAAAGACATGGTTTTTGCAGATCATATGGTTCGGCGTAGGGATACATAATTTGGTTTGGTAGCTTTTCAAAGCCGTCAGAAGTCAGCTGTGAGCTGTCAGTCAGCACCACAGAAGCTAAAATTGAGGTATAGATGCGGCTAAATCCGTACTAAAACAAATATATTATTATTACTAGCACCGCGTCTTACTATCCGTTCGGGTTATACCTACTTACGCTAATGTGCAATGGTAGGGTGATTATGGGATGAAATGGAGGACCTACAGTTTAACGTGGGATCCGAACCACGGTGGAGGCCTGCCATTCCACACATTCACAAGTTGTGATTAATACACATCTTGTCAGAGGTGAAGGAAGGGTTTGGTAATCAGATAAATCTGTGCCGGGACCGAGGATTGAACCCCGGACCCCCAGCACGGAAGTCTTGACACCTTACCCCTAAACCGCCAGGTCACCTTTTTACCGCTAGAATGACGCGTTAAACCATTCGAGCACCAAAGCGAGTATTAGAACAAATAAATGCGGGTAGCTCAGTGGGATACTAAAGACGCGAAGTAGAGAGTAATTATGTTTGTTATCTCGTGGGTACTAGATGTAGCGTGTGGAACTTTCCGATCTGTGAGGAAACCCGTGGGATATTTGACGGTAAAATACAGTGTTATCCTCCTCCCCCCTTTCACACCCAGCCTCTGTCAAATGGGACCACCCCTTCCTAGCAGTTAATACAGTAGCAAGCAAGTCGACCTATTCATTAGAGCGACCAACGGCAGTGTAGAGCAATTAGACGGGCTGTAGCACACACTGACAGCGGAGGAAATTGGACCATAAATCTTTCGACATGGGGGGTTAGGGTGTGGGGGGACATTGATTGGTGGGGCTAGCCCTACCACAAGGGCGAGAGAACCACCCGACTGAAAGAATGGGGGTAGAGGCGCACACTAGCGACCGTTTTAACACGCCAGAAGGCGTTTCCGCTGCGACGGAAGTTGGTGGTGTGGCATAAGTTGCAGGAACAGGACGAGTAATGTCTTCCCTTCTGGTCTTCTCTTTATGTGGTACATTCCCCCCCCCCCATCCCTTTCAACACCCTACCCCACCACGAACTGTTAAAATCTCGCACGTCAAGGTCAAGTAGAGAATTACATTAGTTGCTCTTATAGATTTTCTATACTTTCTCCTTTAGAGAAAGTATTGTAATCGTGAACATTCTCGAGCCTTGATATCGATTTTATTTAGCACCACGTCTTACTACCCATCCGGGTTATAAGCATATGTACTTATTATACTAATGTGTTAGGAATGAGTAAGTTTGAATTTAGAGGAAGTGTACCCGCATTTGCATGGAGGGAGGGTGGAAAACCATTTAGGGGGAACCACCCTCACTGTACCCGACCGATATTCAAACCCCGATCTTTCTCTCATCAGCAATCTAGTCTATTGCGAGAGTGACACCTTAAACCACGCGGCCATCGAAGCAGGTCTTAGAAAATTGATTTGTTCTTTGGTGGACGAAGATGTTCTTTTTATCACAATGTTTCTGTAAGAGTGTATATTATTTAATTTAACAAATCTTACGAGCTATTGCTAAATATTTTTAAGATAAAAGAGAGAATGTCCGTGCGGTGTACCGTTACATTTATTTATTTTCTTTTATTGCACCAGAACACTTACGTCAGAATTGAGTTATTAATATTTCTAGACCAAAGGGAAATATTTTATTTATCAATATACAATCACTCTCTTCAGTGGCCGCACGGTCTAACGCGCTACTCTCACAATAGACTAGACTGCCGAGGACGGGGAGATCGAGGTTAGAATGTTGGTCAGGTGTATTGAGGGAGGTTTTCCCAAAATGGTCTTCCACTCTCCCTTCATGCAAACGCGGGTACAATTCCTCTGAATATAACCTTCCTGATCCCTAAAAACTTTTATCGTAATTGGTACATAAGCGTATAGCACGAACGGTTAGTAAGATGCTGTGCTAAAAAAAAATTATACTACTATAAAGCCACATGGCTGACTCACTCACTCACTGACATTAATGTTTACCCACTTCCAGATGAGATAGAAACTTGAAATTTGGCAAACTTATAGCTTTTAGCCTGTAACCGAAGGGAAAATTAAAAAGAATTAAAAATTTTAGTTTTTAACCCCTGAAATTTTTTTTCAAATGGCTGAGCAACTTTAAAGTCGGTGCGGACCTTTATTTGGAGGTCTCTTGTGGCTAAACGGTAAGACCTATCAAAAAACTGATTGCACCAGCAGCTGCGGATTTGGCGAGATCCACAAGTTTGGTCCTATTACTTTTTGTCGTATCTCCATCGGTTATACCTTAGATAGAGCTAGATTTTTTTAAATTTTAGGTACATTTTGCACATTTTTCACACATTTTTTACTATTCTGACACACTTATGGGAAAGCTAGAATCATAAAATTTGGCAGGCATATTGGCACATCCGTTTTCCATAAGTGTGCCAAATTTGATGATTTTAGCTGCCCTATAAGTATAGAGAAACTAAAATAATGTGTGAAAAATACAATACAATACCGGTAGCTTTAAGTTGTTACGTTCAAAGCAACGCTGGAATTACATCAGTTTACATCCACTTGTAAAGAAAACACACTGAGACCAAATGAAACATGGCGCTGAGGCCAAATGAAACATGGCACTGATACTAAATGAAACATGGCGCTGAGGCCAAATGAAACATGGCGCTGAAGCCAAATGAAACATGGCGCTGAGGCCAAATGAAACATGGCGCTGAAGCCAAATGAAACAAGGCGCTCCCCAAATTAAACATGGCGCTGAGACCAAATGAAACATGGCGCTGAGGCCAAATGAAACATGGCACTGAGACCAAATGAAACATGGCGCTGAGGCCAAATGAAACATGGCGCTGAAGCCAAATGAAACAAGGCGCTCCCCAAATGAAACAAGGCGCTGCCCAAATGAAACAAGGCGCTGCCCAAATGAAACAAGTCGCTCCCCAAATTAAACATGGCGCTGAGGCCAAATGAAACAAGGCGCTGCCCAAATGAAACAAGGCGCTCCCCAAATTAAACATGGCGCTGAGGCCAAATGAAACAAGGCGCTGCCCAAATGAAACAAGGCGCTGCCCAAATGAAACAAGGCGCTGCCCAAATGAAACAAGGCGCTGCCCAAATGAAACAAGGCGCTGCCCAAATTAAACATGGCGCTGAGGCCAAATGAAACAAGGCGCTCCCAAATTAAACATGGCGCTGAGGCCAAATGAAACAAGGCGCTGCCCAAATGAAACAAGGCACTCCCCAAATGAAACAAGGCGCTGCCCAAATGAAACAAGGCGCTGCCCAAATGAAACAAGGCGCTGCCCAAATGAAACAAGGCGCTGCCCAAATGAAACAAGGCGCTGCCCAAATGAAACAAGGCGCTGCCCAAATGAAACAAGGCGCTGCCCAAATGAAACAAGGCGCTGCCCAAATGAAACAAGGCGCTCCCCAAATGAAACAAGGCGCTCCCCAAATGAAACAAGGCGCTCCCCAAATGAAACAAGGCGCTCCCCAAATGAAACAAGGCGCTCCCCAAATGAAACAAGGCGCTCCCCAAATGAAACAAGGCGCTCCCCAAATGAAACAAGGCGCTCCCCAAATGAAACAAGGCGCTGCCCAAATGAAACAAGGCGCTCCCCAAATGAAACAAGGCGCTCCCCAAATGAAACAAGGCGCTGCCCAAATGAAACAAGGCGCTGCCCAAATGAAACAAGGCGCTGAGACCAAATGAAACAAGGCGCTGCCCAAATGAAACAAGGCGCTGCCCAAATGAAACAAGGCGCTCCCCAAATGAAACAAGGCGCTCCCCAAATGAAACAAGGCACTGCCCAAATGAAACAAGGCACTGCCCAAATGAAACAAGGCACTCCCCAAATGAAACAAGGCGCTCCCCAAATGAAACAAGGCGCTGCCCAAATGAAACAAGGCGCTGCCCAAATGAAACAAGGCGCTCCCCAAATGAAACAAGGCGCTGCCCAAATGAAACAAGGCGCTGCCCAAATGAAACAAGGCGCTCCCCAAATGAAACAAGGCGCTCCCCAAATGAAACAAGGCGCTCCCCAAATGAAACAAGGCGCTCCCCAAATGAAACAAGGCGCTCCCCAAATGAAACAAGGCACTGCCCAAATGAAACAAGGCGCTCCCCAAATGAAACAAGGCACTGCCCAAATGAAACAAGGCACTGCCCAAATGAAACAAGGCACTCCCCAAATGAAACAAGGCGCTCCCCAAATGAAACAAGGCGCTCCCCAAATGAAACAAGGCGCTGCCCAAATGAAACAAGGCGCTGCCCAAATGAAACAAGGCGCTGCCCAAATGAAACAAGGCGCTGCCCAAATGAAACAAGGCGCTGCCCAAATGAAACAAGGCGCTGCCCAAATGAAACATGGCGAGTTTAAGCTACATCTACGTCATCATCGCTTGTCGATGTTTGGACTACGGTGTAGTGTATATGGCTCCAGTGACTTCGTCCACCAGGGGCGCGCAAGTCCAGCTACGTCATCACGCTTTGAGTTTATATCTCCTTCATGCCATTGGTTCCCTTTATTCTTTCTTTTGGAACCGGGAAATTATATAAAAACACAGACGGGTTCTAGAAGCCGGTCTTTACGGGATTCTTGATCTATGAACTTGTGGGTTGAAGAGTATTTATGTAAGAAAAATTCAATTTTCTACAGAGAGTTATTATTAATAATTTGATATTTTAATCTCTTAAGCCCACCATTTTGGGTTGAATTATTTTTGGCTAATTTTAGCATTGATATTTATGAGGACAGCCTTTTTTTTTTAGCATCGCGTCTTACTACCCATTCGGGTTATACGCTTATGTACTAATAATTACGCTAATGGTTTTAGGGATTAGGAAGGTTATATTTAAAGGAAGTGTACCCGCATTTTTCGTGTATGGAGAGTAGAAAATATTTAAAAAAAAACACATTCAATACACCCGACTGAGATTCGAAACTCTATCTCCCCGTCATGGTCATCGGCAATCTAGTCTACTACGAGAGTAGCGCGTTAAACCACGCGGCCACCGAAGTGAGTGGGAGGTAGCCATGTTGGTTTATGATTTTTTTTTGTGGCTTGCGGGTATAATATTTCTATTTTATGGAAACCTTTCCATTATGTTTTGAAAGTTGTTTATAAGAGACGGACGTATATTTCCTTCTATAATTCTGACAGATTATTTTGTTTTGTTTTATAATATGTACACAGATACCATCCATCTCAAACTAGTTCTATAGCCTATTATTTTTGGGAATGAAGTGTTTCAAGAACATAAGATATTTTAATGATCCGGATGTTTACTAAATAGTTATCTTGGTTTAAACAAAATGATATCTGACAATGTTTGCTCCAGATGAAACAAAACACACTTGACGCAAACAGAACTTACACGCAGACAACAAAGGGATTACGCAAACAAATATAATTGTTTGCTGCACAGGTTAAAATAGAAGAAAAGAAATAAAACCTCGTCCGGAATTAAATTTAATAATGAGATATTTGTTCGCTCACCTTTTGTTTTATCATTAAAAATACGGAGTGCTTTTTGAAGAGAAGATTTCATCTTTCAAAGTGGATGTAGGGAGACCCATTTTAATCCTGCTGACGTTAATAAAATGGAGGAAAAGGGGGGGTGGTAGGACTAAGGAGAGGGGAAAATACTCACTGGGGAAGATGACATAAAAAAGTAAAATAAAAAAAACTAAACTAAAACTATCTCTGAAATACTGAGAATAGAACCCCTTCACTTAGATTTTATAACGTTTGACTACCTCGGTTATATTAGCGCGAATTAAACGTCGGGTTTTTAACAGAACTTGAACAAAGCAAGAAACTCCTTTCTTATATTTAAATGTAAGAAAATGGAATGTTTTAAATAAAGTCAAATTACGGTTGTTTAAAAAATTAAGATTTTTTTAGGGGGTAGGAGGAATAGGGTTAGGTATTAATTTCAACCTTTCTGAACCGAATGATTTTTATGGGTATATAGATTACAAAATAATAGCTTAGTTACAGAAAATACTCAACAACCAGTAACCTAATAATTTTGAAAGGGAAAACCCATATTTCACCTAACGATATATTTTTCTGCAGTACCGGGAATCCAAACAGGGACCTTTAGCTCAGTAAGAAGACGCGCTACCAGCTGATATAAGGTTTCAGACTAAGCAAACATAATTATGTGTTTTATTTCGCATTAATTGATTTACATTTATTCTTAAATTATTCGGGAACACATGATATTTTGTCATAAACAAAATTGGAGCTGTATCATAAAATATTTATTTCCCCTTGATTTAAAAATACCTGTTCAGAGTCAGTTTATGGCTCAGTTATGACAGATATTCAACAAATGTTGATATAACCACGTTTAGAAATTAAACTAAAAGTATCTACTTGAGCAATATTTTATTTATTTTGGCCAAAATAATTTTTCTGATTGTAAAAACTACAGTTAACTTCCCTTCCCACCCCACCATAACCTTCCCCTGCAAATATTTGCGACGTGTCACTCAGAACAGAGTGAACAGAACATTCCGTCAGTTAAGGTAACGCACAATTTTATGTTGATATGCTCAAGTTATGTTTTGATTTGAAACAGCAATGTTTTATGTTCCATGGCGCGTTGTGAGATCTGTCAGACCTTGACCGTTGCTATGGCAACGCTAATACTTTGCACCCCATTCATCTATTTTTTTTTGCGCGCAGAGGGTTGGTTTCGACTCCCTTAATTTCCCTGTTCACTACAACTATTTCAACCGAGGGATTTAATTTACCAACCGTCGCGGACATGACACCAAGTTTATAGAACCTGTGTGCTGAGCTGGTATCGCGGTTATTGTGCCCGACTGTAAAACCAGGAGCCGGGTCAGGGTTCGACACCCACCACAAGCACGGAGATCATGTTTTGTTTGATTGAATAGAGAAATTATTGTAATCGTGAACATTTTCGAGCTGGGGATTATGATTGATGTTTACCTGTTCCAATATAGGTCTGTCTATCTGTTCCAATATAGGTCTGTCTATCTGTTCCAATATAGGTCTGTCTATCTGTTCCAATATTGGTCTGTCTATATGTTCCAATATTGGTCTGTTTATCTGTTCCAATATTGGTCTGTCTATCTGTTCCAATATAGGTCTGTCTATCTGTTTCAATATACAGGGTTCCTACAGTATTTGTAAAAAAATTCTCCCTGACTTTTCCCTGACTTTCCCTGACTATTTTCCCAGGTTCCCTGACCAACTTCTCACAAAATTTCCACTATAATTTTATGGTACTATTCATTTAGAAATATTAATTTAATTACATTTATTTTGGTCTCCTCCTCCCCTACAGCCGACCTTGCCTCGCCTCTCATGGAAGAATAAGAACGCAGACGTCTTGCCAATCAGTTCAGGGAAAATGATGGAAAAAATAACAAAATATTTCAAACCCAATCAAAAAGGAAAAGCTGAAATCCATCTGCAATTGTTTTGCAAAAAGCTAGTTTACACTTCAGGAATGGATCACAGGCTGCTCTTTTCAGTATCCCTACAGGTTTTGCTTTAGGAAGCTTTTCTATTTGTGAAACTTAGCGTGGTCCCATATTTGTAATGCCCTTTGAAAGCACGTTGCATTCTCTGACCACCGCACACCACAGAATTTCAAAGGAAAAGTTGTACACCCTGTCAACTGGGTAAACAATGCTTGACGAGCTGTAGAGTCAGTGAATAGATAGTACGTGTGACACAATAAGCAATTTTTATCCCAATTGATATGTTCCACTCCTGTTCTCAAGGAACCATGAACAACATGAAGCTCACATGTCCTCAGATTTATCAAAATACATACTTCATTGTCTGTGACAGATTTTATGTGTTCCTGAAGAAGCGTTATAAACTTTAGATTGACATTTGGGCCAACCATTGACACTTGTATAAACTTAGAGACTGGAAGAGGAGGAATACCATCAGAGAAATGCTTAAGTAATTCTTCAGCGGTGCTTCTATCGAAAAAAACACTGTCCAAGCAATGACTGACAACTTTATGATTTTCCTTGTCCCAGAATCTGATTACAATGTCCATTTTCCCTCGTTGAATAACTTTATTCAATGCTTCATCAAAACAAATTACAAAGTTGTTACATGATTTTAGGTGGTCCAGTAAATTGTTATGAAAGAATGGAGCCAAGCCATGCACAATGAAATATGCAGCCTTGTCTCCACAAGAGTAAAGGCACTGGCAATGGAACACTCGGGAAACATAAACTGAAAAATTGTACTTAAATTATTACACGAATTGAAATACATTTTATTGTCAACAACTTGCAAAGCCCAAATGACTTACGCCTTAGTTATATTATCTTGGTGACCTGGTGGTCCAGGGGTAAGGTGTCAGACTTCTGTGCTGAGGGTCCGGGGTTAAATCCTCGGTCCCGGCACAGATTTATCTGATTGCCAAACCCTTCCTTCACCTCTGACAAGACGTGTATTAATCACAACTTGTGAATGTGAGGAATGCCAGGCCTCCACCGTGGTTCGGATTCCACGTTAAACTGTTGGTCCTCCATTTCGTCTCACAATCACCCTACCATTACACATTAGCGTAAGTGCGTATAACCCGAACGGGTAGTAAGACGCAGTGCTAATAATAATAATATATTATCTTCCATAACAAAAGTGTTAGGGTTTCTTCAAGGCACTACACTACTTTCACTTTTGGCAACACCTTCCTTCTGCGGCTTTACAATTTCCGATGAAACTGAAGTGTGACATGAATTGTCATTTCCCTGACTTTTCTTAAGCTTCCCTGACTTTCCCTGACCGTTATTTTTTTCCCTGACTTTCCCTGACCGTTATTTTTTTCCCTGACTTTCCCTGACTTTCCCTGACTTTCCAGACCGTAGGAACCCTGATATAGGTCTGTCTATCTGTTCCAATATAGGTCTGTCTATCTGTTCCAATATAGGTCTGTCTATCTGTTCCAATATAGGTCTGTCTATCTGTTCCAATATAGGTCTATCTGTTCCAATATTGGTCTGTTTATTTGTTCCAATATTGGTCTGTTTATCTGTTCCCATATTGGTCTGTCTATCTGTTCCAATATTGGTCTGTCTATCTGTTCCAATATTGGTCTGTCTATCTGTCCTATATAGGTCTGTCTATCTGTCCAATATTGGTCTGTCTATCTGTTCCAATATTGGTCTGTCTATCTGTTCCAATATTGGTCTGTCTATATGTTCCAATATAGGTCTATCTGTTCCAATATAGGTCTATCTGTTCCAATATTGGTCTGTCTATATGTCCAATATAGGTCTGTTTATCTGTTCCAATATAGGTCTGTTTATCTGTTCCAATAAGGTCTGTTTATCTGTTACAATATAGGCCTGTTTATCTGTTACCATTTAGGTGTATATATTTTTAGGCTGTGCTTACTTTACACACTCTTTCTGTCCGAGGTCTACAAAGCTGGCTGGCCAGGAGAGTGTGTGTGTGTGTGTGGGGGGGGGGGGGGGGGGGGGTGGCCGGGGGTCGTAGAGAATGTAGCTGACCACGGATCCAAATCTGGGCTTGCGAACAACACGGCTTACCAAGCTTCTGGAGAGCTATAGACTACATTATTCTCCGCCCACTGCTGTGTTTCCATGTTTATATTGGAGGCGGCTGAACGGGATATGGAGCCAAGCTTTAGACAGAGAGCGAGGACAGTCACAATCAAACTTTCATAGGAAAATACAAACTTTTTTACTTTGAAGTCTATATCTTATTTTAGTATATTATTATTGTTATTTTATAGGTATTGATGATATCTATCAAAAGATACAAATGCAGATCTCATTACTTAACGTATGAATATATGAAAGTAAATATAGTTACATTTCTAGCCGTCAGATAAGGGCTCTTCTTATTATAATTAGGCTGTAATTATAGCATGTTTTTTTTTACGAAAGTAAATCAGTCGTCGGCGTCCGCCATAAAACCGACGATGCGATATTGATAAGGGGGAAGCGGGGGTGTTGGGCAGCGGGGGGCGGGGTTAGCAATGTCGATCCAACCGGTGACTTAATTGCCCACAACGTGTAAAGGCGAGAACTTAGAAGCTGACAGATTTCAGTAGAAAAGTTCCGTAAACGTGGTCCCATCTCAAGACTGCGTTCGTCTCATCTCACAAACTTTATCGATTTCAATACGTACCTATTCTTTTATAGAAAAAATAATGGCCGCACACATATCGAAAACTGGATTTGCCTAAAAATAAACTGGTATATTCTCAACCTCATATCCTGACGTACAATCCGTTATACTTTGAGAAGTAGCGAGCTTAACTTGCTTGGTTCCACTATGGTGTAGCTATAAGAAAGGTTCATAGTGTAATCAGTCAAGGACTGATTAGCGCACATTTCAGTACAGGTGTGTTATTTAAGAGACGTATAAATAGTTACTTACCACACCATTCTGACGACACATTTAATACCTTAATCGAATAACGTACTTTAATTAATTTAATGATCATTCAAACACCTTAGCACAGGTCTTAACGTGGCTGCTTACTGAGTAAGGATCCCTGTTTGATTCCCGAGTGTGCTAAAAAAATGTATATTAGGAAATTAATATTTTTTTTTACCTTTACAGTGATAAATTAAAAGCCAGGAGGATGTTGTTCCTTTACTAGATTTAAGTTAGTGTACACAGTCGTGTGCTGCGACTCCAATATCCACTTTATCTAAAAAACCAATGTGTCGTAAGAGGATGGCCAGACAGATTGAGTTGAGACGACTAAAAATTATAAAATAGAACACATTGTTTAATGAAGGTGCCACACTCGGAGCTAGCGAGCGACTGAGCAACGCACCGCTGAAAAATTTAAGAAATGGTTTTTTTTTCAACGCGCCGTCGAGGCCGGTACAGTTGTTTCAGGCGTCTATACCTAGTTTTAGTTTGTGGTGCTGACTGACAGCTCACACTGACTTTCTGACGGCTTGAAAAGCTACCAACCAAATATGTATCCCAGACGCCGAACCATATGATCTGCAAAAAACATTGTCTTTAGCATTTGTCCACTTCTGACAGTCAAAATTTAGGTATATACCAACGTTGATTGTCAGACGGTCAGACTGTGAACTGTCAGTCAGCACCACAGAAGTTAAACTGAGGTATAGGTAATATTATTGTATGTTGGTTCATTGAGTGCTGGGAAAACTTCTCATTTTAACATTTTTATTACTATCGATAGGTTTAGCACACTTGCTACTAACGGCCTAATTTAATTGGTAGACCATAAACCATACCTATATGTGTATATATGTAAAAACTGATTGTTAAAATACTTCAATATTATCAAAGTAGGCCTTTACAAATAAGAATCACCATTAGCGTGGAGAGAGGATGGAAAACCACAACAATAAATCACTAGTTAAAACCCTCCTCAGTTCACTGAGCCAAGATTAGGAGCCTCCTCGTCAACAACTATCGAGAGTTATCTGCTAATCACGCGCTCGCTCGCTCGTCTCAGTCTGGCCGAACCCTAAGGGACCGTTCTTTCAACATACTCGATTGTCAGTGACAGGGAGATCTGTATTTGAATCCTGTTGGTTGGGGGGTTTGTTTCCTCTAAATTGTGTACCATTCTACCTTCATGCAAATGCGGCTGCATTATAACTTCATCTCTATTACATTTCCTAAGTAATTTAGGCGTACAACCCAAACGGGCACCAAGACGCGGTGGGTACAAATAACTTCGATAATAGGCTGGAATTAGGGAGACATTATTTACATGGAGGTTAAAGTGTAAAACCGTCCAGGAAATAAATAATCCACTAGGCTCGACCGGTTTTCGAGCTCTGAGCTCCCGAATGACACCTTTGACCGTGGGACTATTGATTCTTGTCTAATTCATTTAAAATAATTCCAGTTATAGTTAATTTCTCTATCGTCAATTAACATGAATTTATTGAAATAAATGATAAGTCTGTGTTAGATATTGGAGGGTCCTCTGTCTCATTAACACTCGTAACTGGATCTAAGTGACCCTGCCTAGCTCTAAGTGACCTTGCCTGCTCTAAGTGACCCTGTCCTTGCTCTAAGTGACCATAGCCTAGCTCTAAGTGACCCTGCCTAGCTCTAAGTGACCTTACCCTGCTCTAAGTGACCTGCCTAGCTCTAAGTGACCCTACCTTGCTCTAAGTAACCTTGCCCTGCTCTAAGTGACCTTGCCCTGCTCTAAGTGACCTTGCCCTGCTCTAAGTGACTTTACCCTGCTCTAAGTGACCTTGCCTGCTCTAAGTGAGCCTTGCCTGCTCTAAGTGACCTTAGCCCTGCTCTAAATGACCTTGCCCTGCTCTAAGGGTGACTTTACCCCTGCTCTAAGTGACCTTGCCCTGCTCTAAGTGACCCTGCCTTGCTCTAAGTGACCTTGCCCTGCTCTAAGTGACCCTGCCTAGCTCTAAGTGACCCTGCCTGCTCTAAGACCTGCCACTCTAAGTAACCTTCTTGCTCTAAGTGAACCCTGCCTGCTCTAATGACCCTGCCTGCTCTAGTGACCTCCTGCTCTAAGTGACCCTGCCTGCTCTAAGTGACCCTGCCTTGCTCTAAGTGACCTGCCTTGCTCTAAATGACCTGCCCTGCTCTAAGTAACCCTGCTTGCTCTAAGTGACCCTGCCTTGCTCTAAAGACTCTGCTCTAAGTGACCCTGCTGCTCTAAGTGACCTGCCTTGCTCTAAGTAACCCTGTCTTGCTCTAAGTGACCCTGCCTTGCTCTAAATGACCCTGCCCTGCCTAAGTGTCCCTGTCTGGTGCTAAATGACCCTGCCTGACTCAGTGACCCTGATCAAGTTTCGAAGGTCTGTACAGACCTAGTTTCCTCGCGTCATCCTCGTGAATTATTTCAGTCGTACTCGGGAATTGAGCACGTGTCTGAACATAATCGATACCTTTAGTTACGTCACCCTCCCACTGGCCCGAGTAGGTAGACCACCCTCACAGCACGACAGAGACAGCTGCCAGGTGTTAAGGCGGCGCTACACATGCGGTATCTGACGACTCCCGAGTAACGAATGTTTGTCATTCGGCAAATACCTCGTTGGTGTGAGTGAGTTAGGACTAATGGTCGGTGTTCTCCAAACTTCAAACATTTCCCCGTCGGTTGTCGGCAATACATCGCACATCAAAGGGAACCAACATTCGTTTAATCGTGAGTAGTATTTCCCGTCCACACATTCGACAAACAGTTTGGAGAATATATTTGATATTTGGAGAATGAGACATGTGTAGCCTCGCCTGTACATTACCAATCAAACATTTGCATGCCAAGAGACTAGGGTCTATTTATATGTTATTACTTTACATTTTAAGGTCGTTCAATCAAAGTTTGTATGTCAATATAATTTTATGGAATATTTGCTTTGATGGATTTAAACATAAGAGCAACTGTGTGCTCCTTACTATAAACTCTTCCTCATACGTTACTCATACACCTTATCATACACCCCTCATACATTACTCATACACCTTGTCATACACCCCTCAAACATTACTCATACACCTTGTCATACACCCCTCATACATTACTCATACACCTTGTCATACACCCCTCATATATTACTCATAAACCACCTCATACATTACTCATACACCTTGTCATACACCCCTCATACATTACTCATAAAACCCCTCATACATTACTCATACATTACTCATACATCTTGTCATACAACCCCTCATACATTACTCATACACCACCTCATACATCTCTCATATACTTCGTTATACATCTCCTCAAATATGTAACTTATACACCCCCAAACACCCTCTCATACACCCCACATACGGACCCCCCAACGAGAAAGCGAGAGAACTATAAAGAAGGAGATAGTTCCCCTCTAGAAACTCTGTCAGCACACGCCACTGGACCTGATCAATAACGTAACGGGAAGAAATGAAGAAAGGCATCTCGCGGTCCCTCCCCTCCTCCCCTCCCCTTGTGAAGGTGGTCTGACGGCGAAAGCACGAAGGTCAGAGGTCACGACGTTCTCTCAAGAGTGCCAGTCAGCGACCTGATGATCGAGATAACGTGTTCCCGGTCCGGTGAGCGGGGCGGACATTACCAAGAGGGACGTGGTTCAGGCAAAGATTATGAGGACTCGGCCCGACGGTTTTTACGACGGAGAACGGCAAGTTGACGGCTAGAAGTAATCCACCTTGTGTTTTTTATTCTAAAGCTAATCCCAAACGAAATGGATAACGTTTAGCAACAAAAACAAAAACCCGCCCTTTGTTTTTTTGTTTTTTTATAATGCGCCGGAGTAAGTATGGGCGATAAAAACATTTTCTAACCCAATAGGAGTCTAGAGATGCTTTTGGCGACGACGGCTATAAAATGGAAGATAACGTAAACGACAAGAGAGTACAATGAGATAAAAGCACAAAGAGTTGTCCCGGAGGCAGATTAAGAATAAATTTTACCGGAGGAGTTTAATTATTTATAAGAACCCATTTCGGTGATCGAACGGTCTGAGTCGTTACGCTCGCAATAAAATGAGAATATTGGGGTTCAAATAACGGTCGGGTGTACTGAGGGTGGTTTTTTTCCCTCCCCCTAAATAGTGGTTCCAATCTCCCTCCACGCAAATGAGGGCACACTCCCTCTTGGCTCAACCTAATTCATTCCTATCACATTAGCTAAAAAAAGTATATATTTGTACAACCCGAATGTTTAGTAAGACGTGGTGGAAAAACACTACAAAAGGCAATGTCGTGTCGTGAAGTGTTTCCAGGGTAAGCAGAGCTTGTTATAACTGTTCTTGTGACATGTTCTCATCACTCAGTAGAACATTCATTGGTCAGGTATCAACATTCCCATGTAGGTGTGTAGAACAGAGTCTATGTATGATTGGTCAAATGGGGACAGAGTGGGGGAGAACATATCACAGGTACAGTTGTAACAAGCTCTGCTTACCCTGGCAACACTACACGACACTGATACATTCCCATGTGAGGCGTGTAGAACAGTGTCTATACTGCATTCAAGGTAGGAACTACTCTCTGAAAGGTTTTTTTTCCCACCAATATCCTACTATATAATAGCTTTCTGGTAGGAAAAAAGGCCTTTCAGAAAACAATTCCTACGGTGAACAGACTTTATGTATGATTGATCAAATGGTGACTCGGTGGGAGGAAACATGTTAAAGCCGTTACCTCTTTGTCCAGTGGCAGCAGTGTGATGTGTGAACTGTGTTTATGATTAATGCCATATTGTGTTCGTCCCCCTTTTATATGTTTTTATCCCTCTTTCCTGTACCTTGCTCCATAAATAACCAAATATATCTCAAAAAGTGAGAAGAGCTTTTTGTTAAAGAACTAAGTCATATTTTAGAATGTTTAATGGAAGTCTATTGGATATTTTTTTGGGACCACTTTTAGGTTATAAAATTCCGTGCCTGTTCATGAGAAATATCGCAGTGCGCGTATTTTTGCCTTCAGTTTAGCGACCGCCTTGTCACGTTTGCTAATGTAGGGTAGTTTGTTTCATGACTTTATTTCCAGCTGACAATGATTAATGACCAACCTGAACACTAAGGGGGGGGAGGGGAAATAAGTCTTTGTTTTCAAATAAAATCTAGACTGAATATATTACACGACGTTGTGGCTGATTTAATAAATTAAGAAGGAAATTGTTTGGTGCTTTTTTTTTTTAAAGTTTATAGTATTTAAATGAAACGGAGTACAGATTAACTGAACAGTTGCTTGGAGTAAAGAAAAAAAACATCATGATTTGGTCTCAATAAAAATGATACGCCACACTCGTACAAACTTTCTCAAATGTTAAGTTATAGCTTGAAAAAAATATCTTAGAAACAGTTTTTTATAAACTAACGTTAAAAAATGTGTTTATTTTAACAACAAAAATATTGTCTTGATAACCATAACAAACACTGTTTAAATAATAAACTTTAAGCATAATAACGTCTAAATCATTTGAAAAAATCTCAAATTTTCAAAAATCAGTTATATGAAAATAATCCTTAATTTTTTATATTTGTAAAAATAAAAAGCTTATTGTTTATCATGAAAATCAATTATAAGGATACATTTTGAAATGAATCTAAATTGTTATTTTTGAAATATTTCAATTTTTTAAAGAGTAAAAATTAAACTAATCTTAAATTATATGTACGTTTATTTTTTGAAAATAAATTAATCCATCATTTTAATAGTACTCAGACACTAATTTTGAGCAAAATAGTCAGAATTTTTGTTTAGTTGCAAATTTTTCAAAAATTAGTCTTTGATAAATTATTAATAAATTTTTAAAAGAAAAACAATTATCTGAAGATTATTTATATTGTAAAAAAATACCAGATATTCTTTTTTTTCAACCAAATCATTAAAGCCGTTGTTAAAATATTTCAACTTAAAAAAAAATATCATCTGTGAATTATCATTCAAAGAATTTTCACAAAAAATATATATATATATACAGTATTATTTGGGAGGTCAAATAATTTCAAAATTCAACTTAAAAAAATCCTTTCGAGAATTATAAAAAAATTGGTATCTCAACAAAAAAATTTGCTCATCAGAAAACTACCCTTTATTTATGGGCTAGGTTCAAAATAAAAAAGTTTCAAAGTATTGCTATAAGACATCCCATATCAAGTTTGAACAAAACCAATCAAAGTGTTTTATATCTGTGGCCAGGGACAGACAGACAGACAGACATACGACATACAGAATTATAAAATCAACTTTTTGGGATTCAGAGGCATATAAAACGTTAAAGATTCATCATAATTTTGAAATTGAAAATGTTCGCGAGTACAATACTTTCCCTCGATATTAATTGAAAGTAAAAAGGGACTTATCCTTAAATTATAAATTTATTTTTAATTGTTCATTCACCACAAGGGCTTAGCCTAAGAAGTAGGTATGATAATGGTAATTTAGAAATTCAACGGCATGAGCGTGGTAGGAGGATGGAAAAACCACAGTGATGTCACATATGGGAAACCACCCTCTTTATATCGGACCTGGTTTCCCAGCGTAAACCTCCTTATTACGACCATGCAATGTTCTTGTTATCAATTGTAAATGTTTTAGTTGAGTTAGTGTTCGGCCAGACTGACAAGCGTGCGAGCGAGCGCGCAAGCGACTGGGTGCCAGACTGGCGAGCGAGCGCGTTATAGCAGAGTAACTTTCGATAGTTGTTGCGAGGAGGCCCCGAATCTTGGCTCAGTGACTGAGAGGGTTTTAACAAGTGATTTATTGTTGTGGTTTTCGAGCTCCTCTCTCACGCTAATGGTGTTTTATTTGTAAAGGCCTACTTTGATAATATTGAAGTATTTTAACATATCAGTTTATATATATGTATTATATATTTAACATATCAGTTATATATTAATATATATATAATATATCATATATACAATATATATATAGGTATAGCTTATGATCTTACCAATTAAATTAGGCCGTTAGTAGCAAGTGTGCTAAACCTATCGATAATAATAAAAATGTCAAAATGAGAAGTTTTCCTAGCACTCAAGGAACCAACATACAATAATATTGCTAGCGCCTGTAAACTAGACTGTACCGGGTCGAGCGCGCGCGCTTGAAAAATAGAACCAGTTCTATTTTCAAGCATGCGCACTCAGTCGCTCAGTCTGGCCCCTCTAACCATGTTCTAATATTTAGTCGCTCGCATGCTCGCTGTTGCCGCACTAAGTGTAGGTCGATCTACACGCTCACCGAAAACAGAGAGTTTATTCTGCTCGAAAGTAACAGCAATCCACACGCTAGCAGAAATGTTTGTTGACCCATGATGCTTTGCAACTCAACATTTTGGCTTAGAATAGTATTTAATGTTTTAAATGAATAGTCAGATAGTTTATATTACTGTCACATTGTATGCTCTGAAACTATTGTATTTTGTCGTAAAACGAACCAAAATAGATCGAGAACGACACATGATTTTCATTTAACGAGTTATTTCAAATCATTTCACAACTGTAGACGCAGCTTTGTGCTAGTATCTCACTTTATAGAAACTTGTGCACCACAATTGCGTCGCTTGGTTTTGAAATTTGAAGGTTTCCTCCAAGCAGGTTTCTAAGGAGAAGTGCGGACAAAGCTAAGATTGCCTCAACTAGGACCAACGCGGTTCAGATCCGTCACGTGACCATATTTCAGCTCTGCTTACGTTTGTCGGTGAACGTGTGGACACAGAGTGATAGGTAGTTAAGTGACATATCCCCTGTTTATAGACTACACGCCGAGTCTCCGGACAACAACCCTCAGGGCTGTATTTCTTAGTTGGATGTGTCGGCTAAATATCTCATAGTCGCGGCTCGGCTTTATTTAATATTTTGTATTTAATTTAAGGCCCGGCCATTCGTCTATTCTTTAGTCAAAAGGTTTTTTTTTAGCACCACGTCTTACTACCCGTTCGGGTAATATCTTATATACTTAATACGCAAATAGTTTTAATAATGAGGACAGTTATCTTTATATAAAGTGTACCCGCATTTGCGTGGAGTGAGAGAGGAAAACCGTTTAGGAAAAACCACCCTTGGTACACCCGACCGAGATTCGAACCCCGATCTCCCCGTCGTGGGCAGTCTAGTCTACTAGACCAGGAAGCGGGTCGAGGGTTATTAAAACAATCACTGGACAGAAAGTGATAATCCACGCAGTATCACCAGCTCAAACATAAAACCGATAAAGAAGGGGGAAATAAACATTTGGGAGTTAAAAAAAAACAACAGACTAACGCGGTCAATGATAAGCTGCGAACTTGTTTTTAATTAATGTAATCCTCTTTGGTGGGAAAAAGAGCATAAAAATGATGCTAAGCCACCCAAAAATCCGGTAAAAGATTTCATCTTTGTGAAATAATACATCATTCAATAATTATAAAATAAACAAATTTTTTCTCTTTATTTTTATACATTATTATTATTATTATTATTAATTGGTAATTTATGCTTTAATATTTTAATAATCATACAATGTATTATTTAATAAAACCTTAGTTGTAGAAAAAATATGGTTGTATTTTTTCAACAGTAAGAAACAGGGCTATCAAAAACTCGATCTAAAATGTGGAGTTGAGGAGGATAGCTTTGAGTAAATGTACCCGAATTAACGTGGGAAGAGCATGGGAAAACAATAAAAAACTCAATGAAGTCGGCCGAAATTTGATCCTATATCTGTCACCAAGAGTTCAGTTTATTGCGAGCCTGACGCCTTGGACCTGCGTGACCATTGGTGTGAGGTTCTCCATGTTAAACAATGTTTTGTATTAAACTTGTTTCGTTGACGGGGGGGTGCAGGTGGGGGAGTTGTTACAACAGCTTTAATGATTGATCTTTTGCGAGGTGTGGGCTCTTGAAGAAACAATCATCACGTCTCAGTGCCCACGGATGAGGTAGGTAGAATTCTAGAGGCAAATGTACACACATTTGCGTGGACGAGGAGCGGGAAATAATTTAATAGAAAAAAAAACCGCTCTCAGTTCACCCAATTGTAATCATAGATCCGATATACTCGGCAATCCGGTCTGATACGAGAGTGACTTGCCAGACCGCGTGACCATCGATATAGGTATTATAGTAGGACAGGGAAGAAACGCCTGTCAATAGGTACCCTTCCTTTTCTCTGTAAGGTAGCAAGCTTACCTTGATTTGTTCCACTATGGTACAACTTATAAGATAGGGTCATAGTGTAATCAGCCAAGGTAAGACTGCTAGTTTTCAGGATAAACAGAGTGTATCTAGAAGGGCAAGGTTCGCAGGAAACGTAAAACCAGCCTTGTTTTGGTAAAGGCAGTCATGCCACCAGATTATGTTGGCTTGGTCCCCGCTGATTATGGGACGGTATAATCCAGACTTCGTGTCGACAAACGACTGTGATTAGCGCGAGCCTTACCTGCGTGTCGGTCACGGCAAAACAGCTAGACTCGCCTGCGAGCACAAATCACAAGTTAAACAAAATATCGTTCAAAGTATAGTCGGACCCACATAGAAATCACATTTTATAACATAAAGAAAACATAATTTAGTGTAACCTCCAGTGACTGAAGGCTTCTATAGTGATCTCATAAAATACCTTTTCCCCCTGAGTCTTACTACCCGTTTGGATTAAACACAATATATACAATATGCTATACACCCTAGTGAAGCAGGGATGACACGCTTCGGTGGCTGCATAGTCTAAGGCGCTACTATCGTAGTAGACTAAAATACCGATGACTAGGAGATAGAGGTTCGAATCTCGGCCGGGTGTACTGAGGATGGTTTTCCAAAATGATTTTCCACTCTCTCTCCACGCAAATGTGGGTACAATTACTCTAAATATAGCCTTCATAATCCCTAAAACCACTAGCGTAATTAGTACATAGGCGTATAACCCGAACGGGTAGTAAGACGCGGTGCTAATGATAATAATAATAATAATAATAATAAGCCTAAAAATATAGTCTTAGACTATCACAATTAGAAAAATTATATGTAACTTAGTCTATTTGGTTTATTCACGAAAATGTCCTGTAGGAAGGAGTCTTCCTGCCAGGATGTAGATTAAAAAAGTCCGTGGTAGCAAATGTCTATCTAGAAGAGGAAACAAGGGAAAGGTAAGTTTAAACGGTAAGTTAGTGCTGTCCAGGAGAAAATAGTAGAGTTTGAGTGTTTATACTAGTCAGAGTATAAGGGGAAGTGTTATAAGCTGGCAAACAAGAGGCCTCGCCGGGTTAAATGCTCCTTTTCCTATTTTTATTTCGTACATTGGCGCCTAAGTGCGTCAAGTTGAGATGCGACGCGTTCAGCAACATATCTCTAAACTCGTCAACTAGGCAACGTCGCTACAGATGAAAAACAGGTACAGTATTTGTAACAGATAGAACCATGGTTTAAAATACAAGAGAAATATTATAAAAGGGGTGGTTTTACTTAAGGTGCGGCCGAAGGGAGCGCAAGTATTTTTTTTACAGTTTTTATAGAATTGAACATTTTGGTCAAAATAAATCAAATATTTCTCCAGTAGCAACATAGAGTTTATTTTTCTGTACATGCTAATATCAACATATCTTGAATACCAGTCAAGGGTATCCTGGAATTTTGTCAAAACTTTTTCTTTTTATTTAAAAAAGTTTTGACAAAATTCCAGAACACCCTTGAAATATATTCAAGATCTGTTGATACTAGAATGTGCAGAAAAGTAAAATATATGTTGTTACTGGAGAAATATTTGATTTATTTTGGCCAAAAATATGTAATGCTGTAAAAAAAACCTGTAAAATTACTCGCGCTCCCTTCTGCCACACCTTAATATAGTCCAAGCCTCCAATAAATATAAACGAGGGGGCTGATGCACCCTCCGGCAAGGTAGGGTCCACAAGACAGGGGCGCAGTAGCCTGTCGTGTCTGTGACGTCAATGTAGCCCTCTGCGCGCTCAGATGTATGCTCCAGACAGTTATTATCGTTGTTTGGATGCTCTAATCTTTCTTTATATATGGCTCTAATGTTCTGATGTATGTATGCTCTAATGTTTGTCTACCTCTGTGTCGTGTGATATTAATTAGTGGTAATGATGCCTTGTTGTGTAGTTGCTGAGTGCAGTAACCACTCAAGAAACTCTCAAGAGTCTGGGGTAAGATTTTATAGATTTCCAACAGACATTGGGTGCATGCTTGTAAAAGAGCTGACAATTTGTGTGTCCAACGCTCGAGTTTGCTCTGCTCACTTTAGTGAAATGGACTTTGAACGTGACTTGAGGGCGGAATTGCTCAAATTGAAACCAAATAGTGTTAAAAAAAACCCGTCTGTGCCAAGTTTTAAAATACCAACTGTCTCAGCTCTTGCAGTAGTTCGGACAGAAATAAAAGAGCTAATAAACGTGAAAAAAAAAAGCTTAAACCTTCTTTTAAATACATAGGAAAGTAATAATTTGCCCTTTCCATCCTTAGAACACGGGACTAGCCCAGCGAACTTAATAAGTACACAAGAAAGAGTTAGAACTGCTAAAGAAAGAAAATAATATTTTAAAGAATGAAAATAGTATTTAAAGAAAAAAAAAATAAAGACAATTTGACAGAGTTAGCCACTGCTAGGACAGAAATTTCTTGTTTTGCCGAAACTATAAAACTAATCGAATCTCGTTTTTCCAGCTCCCAAAATCAAATTATTTTAAGGGGAAAATGTACCAATTGGAATTCTGAAGATGTATCAAAGGCAATAACGCTAAGATGTATATCCTAAAAGCATTTAGATATTTAAAAGACATTTTTAAAATATTCCCCTCCAAGCGAAACGACAATAAAACGTCGCCTCAGCGAATTTTCTGTTAAGCCAGGATTTATAGTTGTAAGTTTAAATATTTCAAAAGCACAAGTCAATGTTTTTACTGATTTGAAAAAAAGACGTGATTCTTTGTTTCGACGAGATGAAAGTGAAATCTGACATGTGCTATGATACTGTCGAAGACAAAATCCTAGGACCACACTCAACTGTCCGCGATAAAGAACTTTCTGAGTGCTGTTGAAACAGATGAGGCACGGAAATTCCGTGTCGGGCTTTTGTTATTGATATGGGACCATCAAATCGAAGCTTATGTTGAATCTGGGATAACACCTGGCTGTACAAGTATTAAACTCATTTTCTGAGTGGGTCATTTTTTTTGACGTCCCTCATGTTCTGAACTTTTGAAAAATCATTTACTGGTCGAAGGTATCAGCTGTCTAACGGTAAACCACTGTTAAAATAGATGTATTTGCACAGCTCATCGAGTTACAAAAAAGACGGCGATCTGAAATTTGCGTATAAAATTAACATTAATCACCTCCTTCTAACAAGAACAGAAAGACAAAATGTCAGGAAGGCTGCAGAATTACTATCCAGAACTGTTGCATCTGATATTGAATATACTCTACCTGGAAATGAACATGTGGTTACATTTTTTAATACTATAAATGATGGCTTTGATGTTATAAATTCTAGATTACCTTATCATCCAACAAATAAGTTGAAAAGTGCCTATGGGATCAATTTAAATGAGCAGAATGCAGCCCTAAACTTTTATTTTTATGATAGGTGTGAATCTATGCGAGCTACTGGAGAAACAAATTATTACCTTTCCAAAAGGGCTTCCTGATATCTATCCGTAGTCTTCAAAGGTTCTACACTGAGCTACACCCTGAAGAATGCACATATATTATTGTAGCAAGATGTAATCAAGACGTCCCTGAGTCTTATTTTTCTCCGATTGAAGGCCTTGTTAGATTTTATGATCATCCGCTACCAACGGCTGTGAACCAAAGAATAAAATCTTTACTTTTGAGCCGTAGCGCATCAGTAATAATAAAAACTGTAAAATGTCCAAGTGAAGACACAACCACATTAAGTGTTGATGTAATACAAAACCTGAGATGTGATGTCCGGGAAGATTTGCAAGTAGAATCTACAGTACAGGAGGAAATTGAAAGTGAACAGCCAGACGAGGAAGAATTTATATCAACTATTGAACCCCAGTTAGCAGAAAGTAAAAATAATATTCATGGACAGGTGGCAGGAGAAAACACAGACTTACTAAAGATGCTCGCAGGTATATTGCTTATAGAGTGAAAAAGAAAAAGCTAGTTACAGCTTACGAATATGGCCATCCAACGAGTCACTACCCTACAAAACAAATAGACTGGCTTTCGACATATCAAGAGGAGGCCTAATGGAGCCAACAAGTGCGGGGCTCAGATTATATTTAACATGGACGAGGACTTCAATACATTTCATGGCGGTGGTTTAATAAGGATTGTGATGTGATAAAAACACTAGTGAACATCCTCAAGTTGAAGTACATCGGCATAGATGAGTTTGCTATTTAATGTTATGTTCGAACGCGCACCTTTATTATAATGAAGTCCTTGAATAAGAAGAAGTCTCAGTAAAGACAAATCTACGGTAGTAAGAAGTTTGATGGCGGTATAAAGAAATCAAAGAAACTAGCTAAACTTAAATAAATTAATTTCGGTGAGTTTATCCAATACTACATAATTTCATGATAAATTTTATTTTATATCTTACCCACATTATTTAGTCTGTTTTTAATCTATAATTATAAGAAATTGTCATATTTATATTTACGTTGTGAAGCTTTCTTTTAGCTCCTTAAAACATGTTCTTCAGTGCGTGAATTTATTACAGTGGCAGTGTAATCTGTACATTTTTAAATCTTAACTATTCCACCCAACTTAAATAAAAAGCATTAAGAAATGGTTAAATATTGTCAAATCTTAAAGTTATGATCAAATTACAATTTACTTTAAAAACAAATGTTATGAGAGTTGCAGCTACCAGGCGTGTTATAGTAACGGACTAGCGCTGCGGGACTGGAAGGGGAGATGCGCGCGGACCCTACCGTGAATTCCAAGTACCGCGTGGTCTCGACCTTCTCTTGTCGATAAGATCACAAGTCTGACGAGTTGCGGTAGGTTCTTTTTTATTGACGTCTCGT
Source organism: Timema podura (assembly GCA_033556935.1). Lineage (NCBI taxonomy): Eukaryota > Metazoa > Arthropoda > Insecta > Phasmatodea > Timematidae > Timema > Timema podura. The sequence goes on along the minus strand of JAVRXN010000014.1, from coordinate 5,271,209 downwards.
CAGCCAAACGACGCACGCAGGGTGGTAGCGACACACGAACGATGTTTTCATAATTAATTCAGTACTGAATTTAGTAGGGGTGAGCGAAGCTTCGAAATGTTGAATGGTTGAACCTCCTTAGATTCAACTTCGACGACCTAAATAATAACCTTTGCATCTTGAGTAACATTTCTAAGGATGAAGAAAACTTGAATATATTATGAGGTATCGCACTTAATACGACATATTTCAACATAATTATTTTTATAACCGTTTCTAGCAGAAATACTAATATCCACTTCGGTGGCCGCATGGTTTAAGGTGCTAGACTGGACTGATGGATGACGGAGAGATTGTGGGGTTCGAATCCCGGTCGGCTGTGTTGAGATTTCCCCCTCAACGGGTTTCCACTCTAACTCCACGCAAATGCGTGTACACCATTTCTATATTCAACCTTCCTCGTATTGAACTCAATTATTAGTAAGGCGTCTAACCCGAACGGGTAGTAAGACTTGGTGCTATAATAATAATAAAAATTAATAATTTTTTATTATAATATAATATTATAAATAATGTAAAAGGATAGTTATAAATTATGAAATGTGAAAATAACAAAAAAACTTATCTTGAACTTCGCTGCATGTTTAAAAATTTTACCCCCCAATCCCCTACCTTATATTTGAGCGCAGATTTTGACGTGATTTTATGGGCATTCAAGACCCTTTATTTCCTGTCATCTGCGTTTAATTTACCTCTCTCTAAACTTTTATTGTAGTTTGTAGCGACCGTTTGTACTTTACAAGATGGCAGTTATTTGTTGCCTTTTTATGGAGAGCTGGAAGGGGGTACATTGACTAGGCCATGGCCCCAAAAGGGGTACACGACTGGAGAGAGTTTGGGAAACTCTAGTTTGGACTATCGGACTATGGTGTGACCTGTGCTATAGACCGATTTTCATATAAATAATCTTAGCAGACAGCTATAAAAGTTAGTAGATCTGCTTTCACGTGTTCATACGTCAAGCCACGTGACCTGCAGCTGTAATTTATGATAGATGTTATCAATACCTATAAAATAATAAAAAAATAATACAGTAAAATGTTATCAACTTTGACCGAAAAGAGTTTGGGTTTTCTAAAATACTCTTTCTATGAAAACGGGACTGTCCCTATCTTTTAATCTGATTAAAGGTATTTAAGGTAAACTTTCTGAACTGACAGATAAGCACATGGTTTATAAACTAACTTAAATCAAGAACAGACACACCATCTAGTCCCCCGTCCGTTAATTCATCACCGAATGGGGAAACCCACATTTCACCAATGATATATTTTTCGGCCATGCCAGAAATCGAACCCAGGAACCTTAGCTCAGTACTCAGTAGACAGACAGATACGCTACCAACAGAGCTAAGCTATGTACCTAACTAAGCTACATGTTATTCATGGGGTGAGACGGGCTCTTTAAGGCGATTGGCATTTTTCATTTGGCGTGGAAATCAAAGCCGTGGGAACAAACGGTTATCTTCAAGAATTTTTATTGTTTTGCTATTTTCTTTTCGGAAACGGTTTGTTCAAGAATAGAAGCTTGTTGTTTAAGTTATACTTTTTATATAACACCTCCTCTATAAGTTTTAACAGTGATCAAATATTGATAAAATTTATACTTTTTCAATAGAAAACTGCCGGCTTCATAGCAAAAAATAAGAAAATATAACAATTAATAAAATCAATACATCCTAGAAGGGGTTTGAAAATATTAACATAAAAATCTCACTCGTTCTAGAGAAAACTTACATTTCCAAACTTATGATTTTTCCGTAAGACCTGTCCGGCAGCTAGCGCCATCTACGGTTTCCATGATCCATCTGTTCTTGTTGGTGCGGAAGGATACTTTGGTCGGTTGTGAAGCAATGCCACGCCTTTCACCCATCCCACAAATAGGTTTTAAGTTGCACTCGACAGGCCAAGGGCTTTAAGACGTGGAGTATGAGAACTCCCCCCTTAAGAAAAGAGGTCCGTTCTTCCATCGAAGCAACCTTCCAACAACGACCATGTTCTGTGAAGTGAATTGTGAAGAGATACCCCATGTTTACAACCACCGCTCTAACGCCTCCAATTACACTTGAACAAAGTTAATCGAGTCTCATGTTATATTATCACCGGGAGAAAGTTTCCAGGCTAGCCCCCCGGGGGGGCGGGGGTTGAAACCCTCTTCCTTTCCCCCATTCCTCTGTTCCCCCATTTGACTGCGACACCCACTCACTTCTCTACGTGCCTTGCAATCGATGAGAATAACAAACGAAGCACGTCAAAGTACGCTGGACTTGGACAACGTCCCAAACAGAAGGTAGAGTGAATAATTCATGGGGTGGGCCGTCGTCAAAAACTGTTTGCTAGAAGTAGCTTTAGAGGGATTGTTTCAATGTTTACTACAAGTAGTTCTAAGAGGGATTGTTTCAATGTTTACTACAAGTAGCTAAAGAGGGATTGTTTCAATGTTTACTACAAGTAGCTAAGAGGGATTGTTTCAATGTTTACTACAAGTAGCTAAAGAGGGATTGTTTCAATGTTTACTACAAGTAGCTAAAGAGGGATTGTTTCAATGTTTACTACAAGTAGCTTAAAGAGGGATTGTTTCAATGTTTACTACAAGTAGCTAAAGAGGGATTGTTTCAATGTTACTACAATAGCTAAAGAGGGATTGTTTCAATGTTTACTACAAGTAGCTAAAGAGGGATTGTTTCAATGTTACTACAAGTAGCTAAAGAGGGATTGTTTCAATGTTTACTACAAGTAGCTAAAGAGGGAGTGTTTCAATGTTTACTACAAGTAGCTTTAGAGGGATTGTTTCAATGTTTACTACAAGTAGCTAAAGAGGGATTGTTTCAATGTTTACTACAAGTAGCTTTAGAGGGATTGTTTCAATGTTTACTACAAGTAGCTAAAGAGGGATTGTTTCAATGTTTACTACAAGTAGCTAAAGAGGGATTGTTTCAATGTTTACTACAAGTAGCTAAAGAGGGATTGTTTCAATGCTTACTACAAGTAGCTAAAGAGGGATTGTTTCAATGTTTACTACAAGTAGCTAAAGAGGGATGTTTCAATGTTTACTACAAGTAGCTTTAGAGGGATTGTTTCAATGTTTACTACAAGTAGCTAAAGAGGGATTGTTTCAATGTTTACTACAAGTAGCTTTAGAGGGATTGTTTCAATGTTTACTACAAGTAGCTAAAGAGGGATTGTTTCAATGTTTACTACAAGTAGCTAAAGAGGGATTGTTTCAATGTTTACTACAAGTAGCTAAAGAGGGATTGTTTCAATGTTTACTACAAGTAGCTAAAGAGGGATTGTTTCAATGTTTACTACAAGTAGCTAAAGAGGGAATATTTCAATGTTTACTACAAGTAGCTAAAGAGGGATTGTTTCAATGTTTACTACAAGTAGCTAAAGAGGGATTGTTTCAATGTTTACTACAAGTAGCTAAAGAGGGATTGTTTCAATGTTTACTACAAGTAGCTAAAGAGGGATTGTTTCAATGTTTACTACAAGTAGCTAAAGAGGGATTGTTTCAATGTTTACTACAAGTAGCTAAAGAGGGATTGTTTCAATGCTTACTACAAGTAGCTAAAGAGGGATTGTTTCAATGTTTACTACAAGTAGCTAAAGAGGGATTGTTTCAATGTTTACTACAAGTAGCTTTAGAGGGATTGTTTCAATGTTTACTACAAGTAGCTTTAGAGGGATTGTTTTAATGTTTACTACAAGTAGCTTTAGAGGGATTGTTTCAATGTTTACTACAAGTAGCTTTAGAGGGATTGTTTCAATGTTTACTACAATTAGCTAAAGAGGGATTGTTCTAAAAAGGTTTATTTTACTAAAGTTCTATATAATTTAATGATGGATTAAATAGCTATATTAGTTAATTATGGTTATAGCCACATCTAAATATCATATTATTAAAATTTAAAAATTAGACCTGTACACGGGAATCGAACCCGGGACTTTCGGTTTAGTAAGCCAATGCTCTGACCACTGAACAAACCAGGAATATACTTCGCAGACACATTACGATAAACAATATGTTTAAGAAAGATGTCAATTTTAACTATTTAACAACGTTAGTCTTTATGCAAATCATTATACTATATTTCACACAGGAACAGGTAAAGTAAAAAAAATATGATCTTGTTACTCAATTACCCAGTCCTAAAAAGGTATAACAAACAAGATAGTTCCCTACAAAATGTTAAAAGAGGAGAAAGCACAATTGTGTGTTTAATGTTCGCGTGGTGATCACAGCAGTGGACGATTCACACATGGACGATGGCATATGTAGCGCTGGAGTGTGTTTTGTAACCATCGACTGTTTTACTCGTTTTACGAGAGGGTTGGAGGTTTTGAACTGTAAATTATTATCCTTCCAATAAAACGACTACATATCAAGGTACCGTCATTCCGGTGTAAACCAGGTATAGTAGGATCGTGATATGAAGAACCCTTTAGAGAATACAAACATATATAAATATAAAAATATTTTGTCATCACGTCTTACTACCCGCCTGGGAGAAATACTAATTTTAATTATGCTAATAACTCGCTTCGGTGGTCGCATGGTCTAAGGCATCGCTCTCTCAAAAGACTGGATTACCAATAACGGGGAGATCGGGGTTTAAATCCTGGTTGGGTATACCGAGTGTGATGATTCGTAAATGGTTTTCAACTCTCCCTCCACGCAAATGCGGATACATCTCTAAATTTAACCTTCCTCAACCCTAAAATCATTAGCGTGTGTATAGTACGAACGGGTAGTAAGACGCGGTTATGAAAAAAATGCCTTAATGTGTTAGTGCCGATTAACGATGAATTTGGAAGAAGTGTAACCACATTTGCGTTGAGAGAGAGTGAAAAGCCATTTGAAATAACTCGTTAATGTAAAGCGTGTATCGACCTATAAAATAACAATAATAATATAATAACATGTTATCAATGTTTACAGAGAAAATATGTATTTTCTACATTTTTCTGCCTACCAAAATTGTACTGAATTAAACAAATTGAATTATATTTTGATGGGTACACCTTGACATTTTTTGATATTTTGTATTAATAAGCATCCAGTGATAAAAGTTTCACTGTACAGTGACGTCATCACACCACGCCGCAGGGGAATGGGAGGGAGTTGTAATACTCAACATCTGACTAGGTAATGGCGAGTTTGTGGTCAACCAACACGAAAGATTGGGATAATTATGTGGTCTGGCAGTTAAAATATCACCCGCCTCCGTGGCGTAGTTGGCTAACGCGCCAGTCGTGTTGAGTCAGACCACTGAGGACGGGGAGATCGAGGTTCGAATCTCGGTCGGGTGAACTGGGGGTGGTTTTTCCTAAATGGTTTTCCACTCTCTCTCTCCACGCAAATGCGGGTTCACTTCCTCTATATTCAACCTTTCCCATTCCTAATCCATTAGTGTAATTAGTACTTAAGCGTATAACCCGAACGGGTAGTAAGACGCGGTGCTAAATAATAATAATAAAAAAAAAAAGTTAAAATATCGGAGCATCCCTGCCCAGTCTTTGACAGAAACAGGCCAGCCAACCACAGAGCTGGGAACTATGGGAGGTATTGGTGCAATAACGGCCTATATCACAACACCTATAAAAGTTACAGCTAGTACCTTTGTGTTCTCACACACTTCCTTACATGGATTTCCGGAATTTAGATTGTTCGTATAAGATTAGGGGATAAAAATAATATTTAATTAGGCCAATTATTTTGAAACTATCTTTTTTTTTGACAGAGCATTTTATTGTTCCAAGCCTTTCAATTATGGTACTAGGCTTAAGGAAGATAATAACATATCAGACCATTGAATCCAAGAGGAAAGCGGCGTGGGTAGTATATTCCTGCATCGGCTTTAATGAAGCATCGAGGAACATCAGAACTTCCATCATCTGAATATTATTATTATTATTTATTATTTAGCACCACGTCTTATTACCCGTTAGGGTTATACGCTTAAGTACTAATTACGTTAATGGATTAGGAATCGGGAAAGTTGAATTTAGAGGAAGTGAACCCGCATTTACGTGGAGGGAGAGTGGAAAACCATTTAGGAAAAACCACCCCCAGTTCACCCGACCGAGATTCGAACCTCGATCTCCCCGTCCTCGGCAGTAGAGCTCAACACGACTAGCGCGTTAACCAACTATGCCACCGCGGCGGGTCATCATCCGAATAAATTCAGGGCAACGGTGGTTCAGATAACCAAAAATTCGGATATTTGGATTTAGGGGAGAGCTACATTTCACGAAAAGAATACTGCTATGGGAATATTAAGATTTTATATAATAATAATTATTATAAACGCGTCAACCTCGATGATCATCTTGGGGTAAAGTGCTCGCCTCAGGGTCCGGTGATCGTGGGTTCAAACCCAACTGGGATTGACAGATTTATCTAGGATAAAAACCCAAAAAACAACTTTCTTCGGAGGGGAGAAGAGGTGGAGCATTTTTGGTCTGATATTTTCGCACCCTATTATTATTATTATTATTATTATTATTATCATCATCATCATTATTACTATCCCATTTTACTACCCTTTCAATTTACACGCATATATAATTACTATAATGGGGGAGGGACGAGGAAGGGAGCATTTTAGAGGTAATTACCCGCATTTGCGTGGAAGGAGAGTGGTAAACCATTTTAGTACAACCATCCTCAGTAGACACAACCGCGATTCGAACCCCAATCTCCCCGTCTTCAGCAAATGAGTCTAACGTGAGCCTGACGCCTTAGACCGTTCGTCCACTGAAGCGGGTTTGTTACACAATGAGCGAAATGTATGTGAGGTGTAATATAAATAAATGTTATTAATTTTTTTTTTTAATATTGATTTGAAACTGGTTTTACGAAATAAAGTTTTAGAAATTAGTGAAATGTGTGAAGTTATAATATCTTAAATGTGACACCTTATTTATAAAATGTATTAAATTATTTTTTTAGATAAGAATTAAAGCTACAGTTGAAAAAAAAAGCCTACAAATAAATTGGATTAAAAACATTATGTTTCCGGTTTTAACGTCCTTTGGGGAGAAATTAGACTGGAGTGGAAACTTTTAAAAACTTGGAAAAATTTAGATTGCATTCTCTTTATTTAGAGAGATGGGGGGGAAAAAAAAAGGAATGTATTTCCATTTGAAATGTAAATTTCATCAACTCTTGTTGAAGGGTTTTTGTTCGAGAAAGGGGGGGGGGAGCTTTTAATGTTCCATCTGTCGAGAGTGAGCAAGGGACGGAGAAGATGGACTAACAAGTAGGAGGGGTGGGGGGAGGGTTTAAAGGGTCAGTTGGGATGTGTCAGAGGTCAAGAGGGATGGGGGGGAGGTTTGCACCCCTCTTTCCCCCCCTCCTCAAGTTGAAGTGAGTAGGAAACATCCCTTACCGACCATCAGAATTGTTTTAATATTTATTTTTACTTTCTAGCTATCACATGGAGAGAGTAAGTATTGTGATAAGCACAAAATAAATATATATATAATTCTAGATTTCGATTACTCGTTACCTTTCAAGTGGTTATCTCGTTTTCACCTGTCTGTATCTCGGCCTTAAGCTGAAACCATTTTACCGATCAAGATCAAAATTAGTATCTAGGTTTTTAATAAGATTCCCCAGAGAGGTTTTTGGAATTAAAAGTAGTTCACACAGGGTTGAAAAGAGTAAAAATCAATTTTCTTAAAATCTACTACAACAAATTTGATTAAACGATTTTTAAGGCTATTTTACAAAAACGGATATCTCCAATTCGGTTAATATCTCCGCAACTCTTTGAAATACGAAATAATATATCATTTCAAAGATGTATATCTATTAAAAAAACAAAGAAAACTTTTGTTTAAAATACATTTTAATACAACCAATGATATCCGAGCTATAATCAAATATATCTTTCAAACAGAGGTATAAGAAATGTATAGTTTATTCTATGTTCGTTGGTGGACAGATATGCCTCTTTCTCCTCGATATGTTTCTGTAACAGTGTATATCATTTCAATTATGCTCTTTATGGTGGAGAGTTATGCTTTTTTTGCATTACATTTTTGCATCAATGTTTATTACTTTTGTTTCACATATCAGTTTTAAGCAAACAAAGTCTGTGCGGTGCTCCGTTACATTTATTTAATATTATTATTATTATTATTATCATTAGCACCGCGTCTTACTACCCGTTCGATTTTATACGCACTTACGTTTAATGTGTAATGGTAGGGTGATTGCGAGATGAAATGGAGGACCTACAGTTTAACGTGGGATCCAAACCACGGTGGAGGCCTGACATTCCTCACATTCACAAGTTGTTATTAATACACATCTTGTCAGAGGTGAAGGAAGGGTTTGGTGATCAGATAAATCTGTGCCGGGACCAGGATTGAACCCGGACCCCAGCACAGAAGTCTGTCTGAAACCTTGCCCCTAGACCACCAGGTTACCTGTTATTTGGTTATATTAGAACCAAAAGTTGACAACTTGGGGTCCGCGGACCATCTATTGGATAAGCTATTTCCTTCAATGCCCGTTACGGTAGGTTTGGTTTCTTTCTCTTTAGTGTTACCTGGTTTTTCCAAAAGGGCAATAACCCGCTTCGGTGGCCGCACGGTCTAAAGCGCTACTCTCGCCAGTAGACTATACTGCTAGTAACAGGGAGATCGAGGTTCATATCTAGATCTGGTGTATTTAAAGTGTTTTTTGCCCAAAATCGTTTTACACTCTCCCTCCACGCAAATACAGGCACACTTCCTTGAAATATAACCTTAATAATTCCTAAAACCATTAGCGTAATTATACAAAAAGCATATAGCCCGAACGGGTAGTAAGACGCGGTGCTAAAAAAATAAAATAAATAAAAACTGGACGAGACCTTAAAAAAACAATATTGTTTCGTAAATATGAAAAATGACACTTGTACAAAGGGATCGAAACCGGGACCTTTGGCTTAGATGCCAATGCTCTACCACTGAGCTATCCAGGATTCACACAGTGCTCAAGGTCATTCTTCACTGATATTTCATAGTGGCTGATGATTTCCTCAAGTCCATAACAGACTCTACCTTAAAAAACCAGTGAAGAATGACCTTGAGCACTGGGTGAATCCTGGATAGTTGGCTATCATAGCACTTCATACACTGCATCCTAGTATAGTTGGCTTTCATAGCACTTTATAACACTGCATCCTAGTATAGTTGGCTCTCATAGCAATTCATACACTGCATCCTAGTATAGTTGGTTCTCATAACACTTCACACGATGCACCCTAGTATAGTTGGCTCTCAAAGCACTTCACACACTGCACCCTAGTGTAATTGGTTATAATTATTTCCCAATCATTGATAATCACTGCGAGCCCTTTAAAACATTATACCCAACCCTTTTTGTTCACACACCCCCAGATGATAATATACCTTTAACATTGTCCCCACAAAAGTATTGGTGAATAATACAAGTATTACAGTGTTATACAGCTCAAATAAATTACATACAAAATAATTGATTAGATGTTAATTTTATCTATAAAATATAATATGTATGTCTGTGTATATTTGTTAAATTTTACGTACCCCCTAAGATATATTCACGTAGCCCCGGGAGGGTATGCGCACCCCAGGTTGAATGCCACCACTTTAGGACAGTGGTGCGTCGGAGATTCCCCAAGATTTGTACGTAGTCTTAAAGGGACAAGGAGGTCAGAAGAGGTCATACGGTTTATCGCTTACAATCTCGCGGCGAATAGCAGCCCAGGATGAGGGATACAATAACAATCTTCGATGTGCCGTAAAAGTAGATCCGGATCGGTCGTCCGCACCAACGATTTTACGGCTCAACTTTGCCTATAAAATCCCCCAAAAAAGGCAGTTTTATACGAGACAGTTTCGAGAAACAAATATAGCGTCCTGTAATTATACATTTAGTGCTTGAAGCTCGAAACTTCCCTTTGATCAAGATACAGTGGAATTTTTTAAATTTAAAATCCAAGGGATATCTAAAAAAAAAAATCCGAAATATTTAAAATTCGAATGAACCATTTTCATGAGTATCTAAGGTAGCTGGTACACAATAAATCAATAACCTCAAAATATGCTACATATAAACACACTTGATATTATATGCTATAAAAAACCACAATAAATAGATACATGAAAAAAATAAAAATTCAAATTTGGAAAAATTATCATTCGAAAATTATTGGAGAATTGATGAAAGTCAAGCCAACACATCCCTTATATTAGGCAACCCGATCGCCGCCGGTGCATAATTCCCCGCCTTCTCATTTACTGCGTGTTAAATAGGCCAACTTTATGTGACATTCTGGAATATTGGGGGTGGTTTAAAGACCGTTAAGTTGGGGTTGAAATGAATACAAACTCTAAGAAATAGATAATTTATAGGCTTCGAATTATCAAAATATTTCCTTCTAAAATTCGAATTAAATGGGTTTTTTTTTACCACTGATTTAAGTAGGAATTTCATGGGTAATCAAGGTGGGTTCAGAACCATCCAATTTTTAGAATTAATTAATGTCAAACTAACCAAATACTACTGTATTTCATTTATTACATCGGTTATTAACCATCGCACACACTTCAATTAAAACAGAATAGTTGACTCTTAATTATTTATCTGAGCCAGGAACCTAAGGTCTTTTCACAATTATGTCAATTATTAATATGGGCCATCTTCGGTGGCAGCATGGTCTAAGGTGTCACTCTCACAATAGACTGGGGTGCGATGAGGGCAAGGCCTGGGTTCGATGCCGGTCGGATGTACTGAGAGGGTTGTCTCCATTTCTATATAGTCGAATGTGAGAATTTATGGGATTTCTAATGTAGTCGAATGTGACGAATTTATGGGATTTCTAATGTAATCAAGTGTAGCAAGGTGAAGGGATTTCTAACGTAGTCAATGTGGCAAATTTATAAGAATTCTAATGTAGTCTAATGTGACGAATTTATGGGATTTCTAATGTAGACGAGTGTAGCAATTATGGATTTCTAATGTAGTCGATGTAGCGAGTTGATGGGATTTCTAATATAGTCGAGTGTAGCAAGTTGATGGGATTTCTAATATAGTCGAGTGTGGCGAGTCGATCAAAGCCGAATAGTAGACATCTTGTTTTAGGTGAAATGTCAAGATAGTTTCGTCCAATCAGAACTAGTCTGTAGCCCTATAGTGTGGAGAGATCGCTAGAACGATACAACATGAATACAATACCGCATATCTTACACGAGATACAAGAACTGCAGAACTACACAACTAGAACTACCCTAGACGTGTGTGCTGCATTAGCAAGCTTGGAGCACATATGAGGCAGCAGCGGACCGCTATCAATCCAGGGCACGTGACACATTACTCACATGGTTCTTGTCTTGCTACCAGAGAGTGATATATGACTCACAACTGGTACAGGGTGGGTCAAAACTCTGTAACACACTCTTTGCTTTATTTAGGGATAGAGATTGCTGCAGGGAGAGGGTAGACCAGAGGGGGGAGGGGTTAAAAGATTGTACACAAGGGGGACTTGCGGCCGATATAAGTTTATACTGAGTTACTAGTGGTGTCTCCACTTACCCTCCAAATAGGTGGCCAGATGTTTTAAGTTAGTTAGAAACGCGATAATATTTACCGTGATCAAAACCCCACTACAATGATTATTGCTGCACTATTTATGGTGATCGCAAATCTCAAAGCAATGTTTTCGCTGGTCACAACGCCGATTCGATGTTTTAGTTGGACACAAACCCCACTACAATATTTTAATTGGCTGCAAACTCCACTACAATATTTTAATTGGCCGCAAACCCCACTATAATGTTTTAGTTAGCCGCAAACCCCACTACAATGTTTCCGTTGGTCGCCAATCCCATTACAATGTTTCTGTTGGTCACCAATCCCATTACATACTCCTTTGACTAATTCATTAGTCCATTCATACTTTCATTGTATGTAATGTACAAACAATTTAATTTATGTTTTTTACAAAAGCATTAAACACTTGATTCGTCTAGATATTTACTTAATTTAAGTTCAAATAGTTGAAGTTAAAAGCCAATAAATAAAGTTTACATAAGAGTTCCTATAACCCAAACTATTTTAAAATGAGAAAATATAATTTCTACTTGGAGGTGATCGTAATTACGGTTTGATAATAATAATGTAAGTAACGATATCTTGCAGTAAGAATGACTTTGAGTTGAAATTACAAGCCTCGGGTCTTAAGTGCATTGTTTCCAACTGTTAAGGGTTCAAGTAAGCTATTTGAGCTCTCTTTGTGGTTAAGTGTGATGAGGAGAACATCCTATTACCGCCAAGCATGTGATTATCCGTGTAATTAGGGTACATTTTACGACACCCAACCTGTCCCCTTCTTTGCGTTAAGGGGGCTATCGCCATCTAGTGTCGACGATAATTTCTTCCGCATTTTACTAACATTCTTTTGTAAGCTATAAATTCTCAAGATTTAGCAGCCTTTGTCGAACTAGAACTTGAGCTTTTCAACAACGGTATTTAATGGCGTTCAAAACCAAGCTTCTTCGTTTACTTCCGGTTTATCTAAAATAATAATAATAGTAATAGTCTAATAATATCGTATTTATTCGGGCGAAGTTAAGGTCAACAATTTCTCCTACATTTAACCTCATATTAATAATGAACGGCATTATTTATACTTATGTATATTAATATATTAACTAACGACTAACCCACTTCGGTGGAAGCGCGGTCTAACGCGCTAGTCTCGCAGTAGACTTGACCGCCCATGACTGGGAGACAGAAGTTCGAGTCTCGGCTGGTATAGTGAGGGTGGTATTTTAAAAATGATTTTTTTACGCAAATGCGGGTATACTTCTACTAAATATAACCTTCCTTATCTCTAAAACCATTAGCGTAATTCGTACATAAGCGTATAGCCCGAACGGGTAGTAAGACGCGGTGCCAATGTATATATTACCTTATATTTCGGAAACTGTTGTTTTTTATAAGATATATTTCAACTAATTTATTTTATTTGTAACTGTCCTACAGCTTTCCAAAGTAAGTTATTTCTTAAACTTAAACAGTTACGGAGTTATATGAACAAAGCTGAATACATCCAATCATGTAAATAACTCTCAAAGTCAACTTCCCTGATAAATGAAAGTCTCCATTTTGTTTGTGATGTTAAACAGCACCTAGATAGTACGTATTTTAATCAAAATTATTAGAGCCAATCTTGAGAGAATTGCTATTTTTTTTTTACTTTCCACCCTAAATAAACTACCCTTAATTTTTAGGGTTGGATGGATAATTCCCAAAAAATCCCATTGGGGAATATTATTAAACCCCTATACACAGAGTTTCAGCCCGATAAGTAAATATTATCGGCTCTAGTCTGAGATGCAGACAGCATCGAAACCCCCCCCCCCCCAATTTTCCGAGTTTAGGGGTTCATGAAACGTCGACATCCATCAAAATATCAAATTCGACCTTTTTTTCCCAAGGTCACAATAATCCCTCTTTCGAAGGGGTGGTCGCGAGAGAATTAAAAAAGTCAAAAGGATATTTAAATCAAAATATTTAATAAGTTTTAAAATTATAATTTTATTATTTCTGAAATGCGGACACTAATTCTTTTCAAAAAGTTTAGAATAACTTCTCTCAAAGATGGAATAAATAAACGAAACCAGAGAAAGTGAAGCCGGAAGAAAAATTAATTATAAAAAAACCTCCCGGGAATTTTTAGAGGACGGGTATGGAAGTGACTAAACAAATTCCACTCCCGGATGGAAATGAAGTCGTTAATTTGTCCCCCCTGTATATATGTATATATATATATGTGTGTGTATACATAAACATATTTAAAAATGATGAGTTTAAGCTTTTCTATTATACAATGAAAGTTAAATAAATAACTGTGAGAATGTTTTGTTTCCTCTTGTAACTGTTTTACAACGCTTTGTGGTTTTACCTGCGACACAGGTGATGTATTATATAAATGAATTCGCACAAAATTATATAATTTGTTTAAAAAAATATTATTTCTAAATTTCTATTAAAATCTCCGGTTTTTTTGAGAGCTTACTTTGGGCCAAAGAGTTTTTTTTTAGCTTGTTCAAATTGAAATACTCATAGTTTTCTACTACGCCATTTTTTTAAGGAAAAAATTTACAAATGTTCAAATAAATAAATACCCGCGCACATTTTTTTACGGAGTAGGTTTTATATTACTCTAACAAATGAGGAGTTGAACAGTTTCTAAGGTTTTGTGGAGGGGGGAGTTGGGTATGACGATATTTGGAAACAACTGCTGTCACTGGACAGAGATGAACACGGCTCACACTTAACACTGCTGTCACTGGACAGAGATGAGCACAGTTCACACTTAACACTGCTGTCACTGGACAGAGATGAACACGGCTCACACTTAACACTGCTGTCACTGGACAGAGATGAACACGGCTCACACTTAACACTGCTGTCACTGGACAGAGATGAACACGGTTCACACTTAACACTGCTTTCAGTGGACAGAGATGAGCACAGTTCACACTTAACACTGCTGTCACTGGACAGAGATGGACACAGTTCACACTTAACACTGCTGTCACTGGACAGAGATGAACACAGTTCACACTTAACACTGCTGTCACTGGACAGAGATTAACACGGCTCACACTTAACACTGCTGTCACTGGACAGAGATGGACACAGTTCACACTTAACACTGCTGTCACTGGACAGAGATGAACACAGTTCACACTTAACACTGCTGTCACTGGACAGAGATGAACACGGCTCACACTTAACACTGCTGTCACTGGACAGAGATGGACACAGTTCACACTTAACACTGCTGTCACTGGACAGAGATGAACACAGTTCACACTTAACACTGCTGTCACTGGACAGAGATGAACACGATTTACACTTAACACTGCTGTCACTGGACAGAGATGGACACAGTTCACACTTAACACTGCTGTCACTGGACAGAGATGAATATCGTTCACACTTAACACTGCTGTCACTGGACAGAGATAGAATTTGCTACCTTAGAAAGAGAAAAGGTCAATACCCTTCAATCTCTCGACTTAAGTTCTGTTTTATCTGAACTAAGTAATTCAGGAGGAAAGGGAAAATGTGCAGTTTAATTACTTTTTAAAAACAGTAAATAAACTCACCTAATATAAAGAGGAATAATTTTAGAAAATACACGAGCTTATTTTTCATAGTACATGAATAATGCCATGACGAATTACTTGGATGTGTATTTATATTTTAAAATAATTAGTATTCTAAAATAGTGATAACATTTAAAAACGTTTCCACTTGCTATATATTGTAAACGTCACCTTAAACAAATTCATGTTCCTCCCACGAGTTAAAGACGATAAGCAATTCTCACGTCAGGAAACACCGACCGTAACCATGGCGTATTAAAACACGCACGGTGCACACGCAGCAGGCCAGTCAGGCGGGAAGTATTCCCTCAGATGTAATTAGTATCGTTTTACGACGGTAATCTACCCCTAAACCAACAACCACCCCCGCACCCAACCCCTCTCCACCGTGTCTGTATCAGATGATCTGACCGCGTGGAGGTGTTGAATTAATGAGATCTGGGGCTCTTTGGCTGAGATCAGTATGTGGATGACGTCAGCTCATCACTTTAATTAGTCGGCTGCCCCCCCCTCCTAGCTCCCCCCTCCCATCTACAACCCTTTCCCAAAGGCACTATAGCAAGGTTAGGAAGAGAAAGCGAGAGGGAGGGAGAAAAAACAGTGTGAGCCATCAGATGTAGGGAAATTTCCATTTGTAATGGGGATAATAATTTACGTAAATAAACAAATAACATGATTTTGATAGAAATCCCGTGCTGTAAGGTTTTATTCCATACGAGAATCCTAATGAATAGTTGTATTTCGCTTGGATAAAAGACCTTCCAAAAGGGACCAACTACCAAAATCAAGGTGCTTTGGTTTTAAAAACTTACTCATTTACTTGCTTACTTACTCTATGACATTAAGAACTCGACAGTTCATTGCCGCATTTGCAAAAATACACCACCTATCCCTAACATGAGCTAGTTCCATACAGTCCACCTCACTACACCCTGTATCTATCTTGAGCCAGTTCTATCCAGTCAACCTCATTACACCCTTTATCTATCTTGATCTAGTTCTATCCAGTCCACCTCATTACACCCTCTTTCTATCTTGAGCTAGTTCTATCCAGTCCACCTCACTACACCCTGTATCTATCTTGAGATATTTCCATCCAGTCAACCTCATTACACCCTGTATCTATCTTGAGCTAGTTCCATCCAGTCAACCTCACTATACCCAATCCCTATATTGAGCTAGTTCTATCCATTCCACCTCATTACACCATATCTCTTCCCATTCTTCCCATCTGAGTCCAGGTCTTCCCACTGATCTTTTCCCATTGGGTTTGCCAGTCATTACCGTGATCACGGTTCTAGATTCTCCCATTCACGCCGCATGTCCTGCCACACCGTAATCCACGAGACTTGATCATCCTAACAATGTCTTGTGATCAGTACACTGTATGTATCTCATCATTAAGTAACCTCCTCCGCTCTCCAGTATCCTCATCCTTTCTTGGACCAAATATCTTACAAAGCACCTTGTTTTCGAACACCCTACTTTTGTTCCCGTCATGTTAGGTAAAAGACCACGTTTCACGCCCGTGTAACACTTGAGAAAATTCAAACATATTTCCTTGCTGCCAACATTAATAACATCTTACTATATTATTATTGTTAGTCTATAGATACTGATAATATCTATCGAGAGTGACAGATCACATGACTTAACGTATGAATGAATCTTTCTTCAGCACCGCGTCTTACTACCCGTTAGGGCTATACACTTATGTACTAATCACGCTGATAGTTTTAGCGATTAGGAAGGTTATATTTTGAGGAAGTGTACACGCATTTGGGTGGAAAACCATTTTGTGGGGAAAACCACCCAAAGTACACCCGACCAAGATTCGAACCTCGATCTACCTGTCATCGGTAGTCTAGTCTACTGCCGATAGTAGCGATTTAGACTACGCAGCCACCGAAGCGTGCTATGAATATATTAGAATTGTTTTAGTAACTTTAGTAACACCCAGAGAGTGTTCTTTTTTTAAAAACCAAAATGCAGGTACATTTAATCTAAATTATACTTAACTCATCCCTACCCCATTATTCTAATTTATATATATAACTCCATGGCGTGATCCAATTTAGGTGAGGTATATTGACCGAGCGGCCGCTGTATGCTGACGAAGATAGTGCCAACATTCACGTATAAGTGGTGTAATATTGTCAGCACAACGAGCTCTGTAAGCACAGGGCACATATAGATTTGACAAGCGTCGAGGATCAAACCCGGGACCTCTAGATCTGTAGCCAGGAACTCTGACCACTAGCCCACTGAGGTGGTCTATATATGTATATCAAGGTAGAACAGGTGACCTGGTGGTCTAGGGGTAAGGTGTCAGACTTCTGTGCTGGGGGTCCAGGGTTCAATCCTCTGTCCCGGCACAGATTTATCTGATTGGCAAACCCTTCCTTCACCTCTGACAAGATGTGTATTAATCACAACTTGTGAATGTGTGGAATACCAGGCCTCCACCGTGGTTCGGATCCCACGTTAAACTGTAGGTCCTCCATTTCATCTCACAATCACCCTACCATTGCACATTAGCGTAAGTGCGTATAACCCGAACGGGTAGTAAGACGTGGTGCTAATGATAATGATAATAATAAAACAAGGTAGAAAAATATTTTTTTAACTGAAAGATAAAACACCTGGACACCGGAATCAAACCTGAGATATTTTGCTTAGTATGCTAATGCTCTCCCACTGAGCTACCCAGGGTCGTCCCGTGCCCAGGGTTATTCTTCTCTCGTATTTTAAGGCAGAGTCTGTGATGTACGTGTGGAAATAGTCAGCTACATATGAGTGATCAATTAATATCACGAGTTATCAGATAACAATGCTACCATTGGTACAATTACAATAATTGTACCAATGTACATCTCTTAATGGATTATATTAAAAAGCTACGCATCATATTTTATATTTGGATGCAGCTATAACCGTAACTATAAAATATAATAGCTTGGCTATCTAATCCATCAAGGTAGAAAAATGTTTACAATCGTAATAGTTTCACTGGCTGAGAAAGTATCAAAACAAGATTACCCTCCTACCAAAGAGAAATGTTATGGTTGTTTTGTGGCAACAATTGCCTCTGCTCGGGGATTACCCACTAACGAGGGTATCAAGTTATCTCGGAGTGGGTAGAAGAAAAGTCGAAGAAGAAGAGAGGAGCTTTCCTCTCCAAAGATCTTCACGCTAGTTTGTAGAATCGAGAGAAAGAACTCCTCCTACCCTTTCTACCCTTTTGAAAACGAGACGTTTTCTTGACGTCTGGGATTTGGTGGGGTTGGATGCAGCGTTGCCAAACTGTGAAGCTTGATTCACAAGTTCGTAGAATACAAGAGGATAGGGTTCAGTGAGCGTTCGTGTGAATCCAACTTTAGACCGCGATACTTCGAAAGGGAAACTAGAAATAGCTGATTATCAACATACGGATATGATAAATCATTATCAACATACGAACATGATGGCTGATTATCAACATTAGAATATGATAGATCATTATCAACATACAGATATGATAGCTGATTATCAACATAAATATATGATAACTCATTATCAACATACGACCATGATGGCTGATTATCAACATTAGAATATGATAGATCCTTATCAACATACAGATATGATAGCTGATTATCAACATACAGATATGATAACTCATTATCAACATACGAACATGATGACTGATTATCAACATTCGAATATGATATATCATTATCGACATACAGATATGATAGCTGATTATCAACATACAGATATGATAAATCATTATCAATATGCAAACATGATGGCTGATTATCAACATACGAACATTATGGCTGATTATCAACATTAGAATATGATATATCATTATCAACATACAGATATGATAGCTGATTATCAACATACAGGTATGATAACTCATTATCAATATGCAAACATGATGGCTGATTATCAACATACGAACATTATGGCTGATTATCAACATACGAACATTATGGCTGATTATCAACATTAGAATATGATATATCATTATCAACATACAGATATGCTAGCTGATTATCAACATACAACATACACACGTTTTAAGATACACGCGAGAGAAAGTCTGTGTGGTGCGTCGTAACATTTGTTGTTCGAAACCGGTCGTATCTAAATGAACCCTCGTAGCTGCTGTGATATAATTTGTCCCCGCTGTGTGATTTATATCAACCCCTTTCTGTAGGGGTGGATAAGAGACGTGCCCGTGAATATGTTGTAGCGTATATTAACCCCTCAAATACTTGTAGACATTAGCTTAAAAAACAAAACAACGTAGTCTGGTAGATTGGTGCGGGGAGAACTGTCGCTATAATTTTTACTAGACTTGCGAAACACGAGAGAAAACTGTTAGCCCGGTGGTTCGTCTAGTGACAGTTTACCAACGAACGTTAATAAACTAAGTAAAAATGGTGTTATACTTGTTGTAAATTATGTCCAGCAATATTTTAGTATCATGCAAATATTCAGGGTTTTTTTTCTCCATAAAACGTTAACATATGTGCTGGGCAACACGTATTTTGATGGCTTTTGAGTAATATTAAGATGATCAAAAATTAAAAACATTAGTTATTATATATATTATATTGTTGTATAGTTATAATTAATTAATATAAGTAGTAATTCTAATTTTATATGTAATTTAAGTATATAAAAATACTTTACAACAAACAAAATAATTTGACAGAAGGGGTTGTAAAATAATTTATTTGCATTTTGGAGAAAATTTAGGTAAAATTTTAATATCTTTTAAACTATCAAACTAAGACAAGCATTATTTAACCAATGCGTCTTGAAATAAACCATTAATTTTATTTTAGTATATTCTAGAAAAAATTATCTTAGGAATGTAAACTTTTTATTAAACTTCACCAACTAAGGGACTTGCCTTGAACTTTTCTAAAATGTTTGAATATAATAAATAACACTTGAAATTAAATCAAGGAAGACTATTTTAGAGAAATATTCATAAACAATAGTACCAATGATTTAATTATAATGTTTAGACATATATATAATTATTACAAATTGTGATGGGAGTATCAATAGTTTTAGCGTATAATCCAAACGGGTATTAATAAGCGTGCTAAAAACAATTAAACAATAGTTTACTTTAACCCATTTGATCACAACTTTTTTATTTCTATTTGATATTTTTTTCTCCTCTTAAGTGATAATGCTCTAGGTACTCTACATAGTAGACGTGTAAAATATTTTTTTATCATTAATTAGCTACAGTACATCGCAATTAGCTATCGTTCCATCACTGGACTAGTAGGTTTGTAAAGTTACCAAATCAACTTTTACCGAAGCTGCAAAATATAGCTGTGGGGTGAAATGGGTTGGTTAATTATTTGTATGAGGGCGCATTTATAATATGAAATATCTGCGGGACAACTTGGTCTACCCCTGCATCTACTAGTGATATGATAATGGGATATTAAAATTATATTTCTCTAATTTAATTCACACCAACTTTAAAAAAATAATTAAAAAGCCTTTTATCTTATAAAAATAAAGTGAATAGTTAATAAACATAAACTAAGGACATAAATAAAAAATAAAATAATAAGCGCAAACAATCTTCAATAGGGAGAGGAAATAAAATAAGGAATAGTCAAGATGAACAAATCTGTTTTGAAAGTGTTGAAAGTCGAAGAAATTGAAAGACAAATCTTCATCACTAAGCATCATTCTTTCAAATTCTAAACCCCTACTGGGACAGAAGGGTGAAGAGGGGCGGGGGGGGCAAATGAAGAGTGAAGACATTAAGTTTCCTTCACTGTTTACATTAATAAATAACAGAAATTAAAAATAAAAACACACTAAAGATGAGTTTGATAAAAAACAAACGAACAGATTTGTATTTTTTTTCCCTCGCCTCTTTTTCACACACCATTACGCGCAATTTGACTGTGTCCCCCATTAAATTAAACTTTTAATTGGCGTGGTCCAAACCGCCCCCCCCCACACACCTCTAATGCTACCGGAATTAAAGAGTCGCGAGTAAGAAGGGTATAAGTCGACAGTACAGGTGTGGGAAGAGAGGTGCTAATTATTACGGTAATTTGACGCTAATAAGAGAAACACGAGAATAAACATTTTGGTCCCGGTGGCTAAGAGGTTAGAGTGGTCTACCAACAGGTCTAACCTGAACACTGGTTCGACTCTGGGTCTCACTTAACGAAAGGTATCTAGAACTTGTGCTCTCTGTCTATACCTGGGAATACAGACGGAATGGTTTGATAGATTTCGTTCAAACTTTATATTTAGATGTTATATGGTCATAACATGTTTTGTTTTTTTTATTTTAGTTTTAAAACTAAGGGTAGATGATTAATAGCTGATTTAAAAAAATTTCATTTGAAAAAAAAAATGGATCTAACGTTTCTATTCAAAATTAGTATCTTGGAAATGTTTTATTTGATTAATAAGAATATATGTCCGTTTTTCTATTAAGATTTTTTTGATCACCGCGCCTTACTACCTGTTAAGATTGTACTATAATTATGCTAATGCGATAGGTATGAGAAAGGAAACATTTTGGAGGTAGTATACCTCCATTTGCGTAGAAGGAGAGTGGGAAATCCTATAGGAAAAAACCACCCTCGGTAGACCCGACCGGGATTCGAACCCCGATCTCCCCGTCATCAGCAGACCAGTCGAACATCAGAGTGACGCCTTAGACCGTTCGGCCACTGAAGCGGGCATAAGAGTAATTCACTTGAGGGTAAATTACCGATAAATGAGAAAGTATTTACGATTGTGAGGTGATTATTTATCTGTTTGGATTCAAAACACTCCAAATTTTCAAAAAAAAAAAAAAAAACAAGGATTTCAAGGGAGGTGTTTTCTTGTATGTTCCAGGAGACGTCCTTCGTACGGGACTCGACAGCGGGGTCCTGAGACTTGAAGCGAGGTAAGAGGAACAAATAAACATCCGAGATACAGTCCAACTTTCACAGGAAGAACCTTTACCTGACACATAGAAAAAAACAAAACTAAATCTACTTTCAAGTCATGTTATCTCCCACTATCACGTTTGATGGATATTATAAATACCCATCAAATAACAATAACACAATAAAATGTTACTAACGTTGACCAAAAGGCCCTTTCTATGAAAATTGGACTGTAGGACCAGTTTGTCTCCGGGGGTGGGTTAATCTCGCTATTCTCTGACGCGTCACGTGACGCAAGAGTGTAGTCAGACGGAACTCGATAGTAACGCCAATGTGGACCAAAAGAGTACCACAGAATGTTATATCGGTGAAAGGGTGAAGGAAGCTCTACTCACAGGGGCCTTGTCCCCTCAGAATACTCCGGTGGCCACGCCCCTGCTGAAAACACAACTCGAGAACAATGCACGAGCTGGTGTTCGAAATATGAACCCAGTTTGAGGAGTTCAACGTGAACTTTATGATCCGACTGAATATATCAGCACTCCAGTTATAAACTATCTTAAATATAGTACAGGCACAACATCCAGCCCCAAGTTGGTCTGTCTTGTAGCGTCGCGACGCTGTGGTCTGAGGCACCAACAATAGCGAGCCATATGTCATTACTCATGTGGCCACAACACTTCCTGGCCTGGGTGACAGACTATCATGTACTGTCTCTGGCTGGGTGACAGACTATCATGTACTATCTCTGGCCTGGTGACAGACTATCATGTACTGTCTCTGGCTGGGTGACAGACTATCATGTACTTCTCTGGCCTGTGTGACAGACTATCATGTACTGTCTCTGGCCTGGGTGACAGACTATCATGTACTGTCTCTGGTCTGTGTGACAGACTATCATGTACTGTCTCTGGTCTGGTGACAGACTATCATGTACTGTCTCTGGCTGGGTGACAGACTATCATGTACTGTCTCTGGCCTGGGTGACAGACTATCATGTACTGTCTCTGGTCGTGTGACAGACTATCATGTACTGTCTCCTGGTCTAGGGTGACAGACTATCATGTACTGTCTTGGTCTGGGTTACAGACTATCATGTACTGTCTCTGGTCTGTGTGACACTTCATGTACTGTCTCTGGTCTGGGTTACAGACTATCATGTACTGTCTCTGGCCTAGGTGACAGACTATCATGTACTGTCTTGGTCTGGTGACAGACTATCATGTACTGTCTCTGGTCTAGGTGACAGACTTATCATGTACTGTCTCTGGTCTGGGTGACAGACTATCATTACTGTCTCTGGTCTGTGTGACACTATCATGTACTGTCTCTGGCCTGGGTTACAGACTATCATGTACTGTCTCTGGCCTGTGTGACAGACTACAGACTTCTCGTGTTACAGACTCTGGCTGTGACTGTCTCTGGCCTGGTGACAGACTATCATGTACTGTCTCTGGTCTGGTGACAGACTATCATGTACTGTCTCTGGTCTGGGTGACAGTACTTACATGTCGGGTGACATCTGTCTGTTGGTCATCTGTATGTCTCTGGTCTGTGTGACAGACTATCATGTACTGTTCTGCCTAGGGACAGACTTCATGTACGTCTCTGGTTGTGGGCAGACTATCATGTACTGTCTCTGGCCTGGGTGACAGACTATCATACTGTCTGGCCTGGGACAACTATCATGTACTGTCTCTGGTCTGTGTGACAGACTATCATGTACTGTCTCTGGCCTGGGTGACAGACTATCATGTACTGTTCTGGCCTGGGTGACAGACTATCATGTACTGTCTCTGGCTAGGTGACAGACTATCATGTACTGTCTCTGGTCTGTGTGACAGACTATCATGTACTGTCTCTGGCCTGGGTGACAGACTATCATGTACTGTCTCTGGCCTGGGTGACAGACTATCATGTACTGTCTCTGGTCTGGGTGACAGACTATCATGTACTGTCTCTGGTCTGGGTGACAGACTATCATGTACTGTCTCTGGTCTGGTGACTGACTATCATGTACTGTCTCTGGTCTGGGTGACAGACTATCATGTACTGTCTCTGGTCTGTGTGACACTATCATGTACTGTCTCTGGTCTGGGTTACAGACTATCATGTACTGTCTCTGTCTGTGTGACAGACTATCATGTACTGTCTCTGGCCTGGGTGACAGACTATCATGTACTGTCTCTGGTGGAAACCCATTTATTAAAAACCACGCTCAGTACACTCGACCGGGATTCGAACACCCCTACCATCTTCCATGTATTTAGTTTTTTCAACTCACTCCAGACGAATGCTATGACAACTTCTATTTTTCCACCTTCCACCATTGCTCATAATCCTACTAGAAGTAACGTTGTTAAGTGATATAACACGATATAATTTGAGTGCAGTGTGTTTAGAAAGTGCACGTAGATACCCTCCACTAGGATAAGAGGTAGCCCATCCATGGCGCGTGTTGATAGGTCACGTGCCCGGACGTGACGTAGAGCCGGAGAGGGTTACGATGCGCCAGAGATGTGTTAATGGTGTTATTCGCCCCTCGCATCAATTCTTCATTACCCTTAGAGGGATGGTACAGTCTCTTCCCGTGAGCGTGGACACAGCATTCTATAGAGGGAGGTACAGTCTCTTACATAGACCATGGACACAACATGCTCTAGAGGGAGTACAGTCTCTTACATAGACCATGGACACAACATTCTATAGAGGTAGGGTACAGTCTCTTACATAGACCATGGAACAACATTCTATAGAGGGAGGTACAGTCTCTTACACAGACATGACACAACATTGCTATAGAGGGAGGTACAGTCTCTTTACACAGACCATGAACACAACATTCTATAGAGGGTAGTACAGTCTTTTACATAGACCATGGACACATCATGCTCTAGAGGGAGGTACAGTCTCTTACACAGACCATGGACACAACATTCTATAGAGGGTAGTACAGTCTTTTACACAGACCATGGACACATCATGCTCTAGAGGGAGTACAGTCTCTTACATAGACCATGGACACAACATCTCTAGAGGGAGTACAGTCTTTTACACAGACATGACACATCATGCTCTAGAGGGAGGTACAGTCTCTTACATAGACCATGGACACAACATTCTATAGAGGGAGGTACAGTCTCTTACAAGACCATGGACACATACATGCTCTAGAGGGAGGTACAGTCTCTTACATAGACAGTGGACACAACATGCTATAGAGGAGGTACAGTCTCTTTCATAGGCCATGGACACAACATTCTATAGAGGCAGGTACATTCTCCTTACATAACATGGACACTACATTCTATATGAGGGAGGTACAGTCTCTTACATAACCATGGACACAACATTCTATAGAGGAGTACAGTCTCTTACACAGACCATGGACACAAATTCTATAGAGGGAGTACAGTCTCTTTCATTAGACCATGGACACAACATTCTATAGAGGGAGGTACAGTCTCTACCCCAGACAGTGAACACAACATGTTCTAGAGCAGTGGTTCCCAACCGATGGTCCGCGAGTCAAAGTGCCCAACCAAAAACAAGCGCAATTTGAGATACGACTGGCCTATCTCGTGGATATTTTCTCCCATTTTAATCACCTAAATTTGCAGCTACAAGGTTCTGGAAATGAAAAGTTGGAAGGTGTCGGCAACATCTTTGTGTTTGACGACAAACTTAGCGCATTTCTGTGCAAAATTGATTTGTGGATTGACAAAAGTTCAAGAGAAGTACTATTCGGCATTTCCGACGTTGAAAGCCCTTGCTGACGATAAGACTAAGCTACCGTCACAGATGAGGTCCAACATCAGGTGTTGTTGTGTCGCTTACAAATATTTAAGGACGAATTCACACGTTATTCTCCAGAATACGGCAAAAATGAAAGTGAATTCATTAAGAAATTAATTCGAAATCCTTCAGTGTCAAGCCCAAGGACCTTCCTATGAAATCCAAGAAGAGGTGATCGAATCAAAACGATAGTAGCTTCAGGAACTCGTTTGAATCTGGTGTAAACATGGAAGAGTTGTGTAAGAAGGCGACATCTTACCCAAATATTCGGCGAGCCGCCTAACGGCATCTGATGGTGTTTTCGACAACCTTTTTTGTGTGAACAAGGATTCCCTGCTTTACTTTTAATCAAAAACAAGCGCAGAAATCGTCTGGACGCAACCAATTAGATGAGATTAGCTTTGAGCAAGATTATAACCCCAAGAATTTCTCAATTGGCGAAACAAATTCAAGCTCAAAAACCACATTGAAAATTTTAAGAAATACAGTGAGTTAATTTTACTTTTTATTTTATATAATATTCTAATATGTTTTTCAAACATATTTTATTATGAAAAAAGCATTGTAAAAATTTGTGATTTTTAGTAATACTAATATAATAATAATAATATAATATATAATTAATAATAATAACTAGTAATAATAATTAATTAGGCTCTAATTAGTAATAGGCTACTAATGTAATATTAACTAGGCTACTAATAATAATCATAATAATATTTAGCTTACCTGCTGAAGTTCCTAGGCAAGGGAAAGGATGTTGACGGGGGGGGAGAGAGGGGGAAACGGAGGATAGTGGTCCGCGGCACACCTTAAGGTTTGGGACACACACGCTCTAGAGGAGGTACAGTCTCTACCCGAGACCATGGACACAACACGATCTTGAGGGAGGTACAGTCTCTACCCCAGACCATGGACACCTCTATGTGTAACCTAAAATTGAAGCCTAAGACAGATTCGAACCAAACAGTGTCACAGGTTTAGGATGAGTGCATAAAACTAAATCAGGATTATATACATTTCCGTTATGGTATCTTTAAAAAGATAAAAAGTTCCAACCATGAGACGGATCAAAAGAGAGATCTTGTGGCGGTGTCATTTTTTTTTTCTGGTAAAGTGAACTGAATAAATGACCGGAAGTTGAATGTCGGCTGTACTTAGAGCCACGGGGGACAAGGTTCAGCTGGTCAACTATACACTTGGAACAGACTGTACTTTGAGCCACGGGGGTAGCAAGGTTCAGCTGTCAACTATACACTTGAACAGACTGTACTTTGAGCCACGGGGAAGCGAAGGTTCAGCTGGCAAACTATACACTTGAACAGACTGTACTTAAGGCCAGTGAGCAGGAAGAAGGCAGCAGTTTTTGTTTTTAACCATCCCAAGATGTGGGGTGAAAGGGATAAGGGAGGTTAAAGGTCATAAGGGTGTAAAGAGAAGGGGATGATACAGTTATTTCTGAGAGAATATATATATTACAGGGTGATTCATTCGGGACTGAACACCTGTATTTTGGTAGGTGTTGCTTTATGACTTTATTAGAGCGTATTAGGTTGTATTCAGATTCGTTAAGGGCCTAATAAAGGTCATAATAGGTGTTCTTCGACCTTTAT
This sequence comes from Timema podura, assembly GCA_033556935.1. Lineage (NCBI taxonomy): Eukaryota > Metazoa > Arthropoda > Insecta > Phasmatodea > Timematidae > Timema > Timema podura. The sequence goes on along the minus strand of JAVRXN010000014.1, from coordinate 5,243,687 downwards.
CTGATAATTTCTTTAATTTTTGCACCACGTATTATTACCCGTTCGATTATACCCCTATTTACTAATCACACTAATGTGTTTGGGACTATGACGGCTTTATTTAGAGGATGTGAATCTGCCTTTTCGAGGAGGGAGAGTGGAAAACCATTTAGGAAAAAAACCTTCCTCAGTGGCCCCCGACCGGGATCGAACCCCGATCTCCACGTCTTCAGCAGTTCAGTCTATTGCAAGAGTAACGCCTTGGACCATGCGGCCACCAAAGCAGGTATCTGATGCTATTGAGTTGTTTAGTTGTTCGGTAGTTTTGTTGTGTTCAGTCCAGTCCTTCACACTCGCCTCGGTGGCCACGTGGTCTAAGACGTCACACTCGCCTCGGTGGCCACGTGGTCTAAGACGTCACTCCCGCAATATACTAGTCTGCGATGACGGGGAGCTCTGGGTTCAAATCCTGGTCTTGTGTACCAAGAGTGATTTTTTTTTACTAAATGGGTTTTCAACTCTCTTTACATACAAATGCGAGTACACTTCCTCCAAAATTCAACCTTCCTTGTACTTAGCACATAAGCGTATTAAATATACCCAGATTTTGGTAGGAAGCTCGTTCTAGAAGACCTTATTTCGTACCATAAACCTACAGTTTAATAGTATTTTTGGTAAGATAAAAGACCTTTAAGAACCGACTTCCTACTAAAATTATGAAAGGCCTTTTATCTTACCAAAACACTATTATACAGTAATATTCTGGTACTAAAGAGGGCCTTCCAGAACGCGATTCCTACCAACATCTTAGAATGAAATATGTAAGCGTAGAGTCCAAACGAGTGCATTAAAAAAAAAACCTCATGAACTTGACCTACCCCTATTTGTCACGTGGTGTTTTGGGTTGTGACTGTCCTCAATACGTTTTGTATTGAGGGTGGGGTCGCGTCATCGACTCTCTGAAACATTGAACACTGGGTGTCGTGCATAAGAACCGCTCTGGGACTTCCAGGGAGAGAGAATTATTGATAAGATTACCGAGACCTTGTTGGAGGCAGCGGACAGACAAGTGACGTGTTATGACGTCACAAGGGGAGGGCGCAGAATATGAGCTGGTTCATATTGGGTCACAGGCAGCCCATACACACTGTAGGGAGGTGATCGAGCATGCTTTGGAATAGTTGTTTTTACTGAAGAAAAGTTGCGTTCAGTATTGTTATGAGGATAGATGATCGAGGATGCTTTGGAATGGTTGTTTTTAGTGTGTTAAGAGGATAGATGATCGAGCATGCTTTGGAATAGTTGTGTTCAGTGTTGTTATGAGGATAGATGATCGAGGATGCTTTGGAATAGTTGTTTTTAGTGTTGTTAAGAGGATAGATGATCGAGCATGCTTTGGAATAGTTGTTTTTAGTGAAGAAAAGTTGCGTTCAGTATTGTTATGAGGATTGATGATCGAGGATGCTTTGGAATGGTTGTTTTTAGTGTTGTTATAAGGATAGATGATCGAGCATGCTTTGGAATAGTTGTTTTTACTGAAGAAAAGTTGCGTTCAGTATTGTTATGAGGATAGATGATCGAGGATGCTTTGGAATGGTTGTTTTTAGTGTTGTTAAGAGGATAGATGATCGAGCATGCTTTGGAATAGTTGTTTTTACTGAAGAAAAGTTGCGTTCAGTATTGTTATGAGGATAGATGATCGAGGATGCTTTGGAATGGTTGTTTTTTAGTGTTGTTAAGAGGATAGATGATCGAGCATGCTTTGGAATAGTTGTGTTCAGTGTTGTTATGAGGATAGATGATCGAGCATGCTTTGGAATAGTTGTGTTCAGTGTTGCTATGAGGATAGATGATCGAGCATGCTTTGGAATAGTTGTTTTTACTGAAGAAAAGTTGCGTTCAGTATTGTTATGAGGATAGATGATCGAGGATGCTTTGGAATGGTTGTTTTTAGTGTTGTTAAGAGGATAGATGATCGAGCATGCTTTGGAATAGTTGTGTTCAGTGTTGCTATGAGGATAGATGATCGAGCATGCTTTGGAATAGTTGTGTTCAGTGTTGTTATGAGGATAGATGATCGTGCAGTATTGGGTGTTTCAACAAAACTCCCTGACGAGACTATTCAAAAAGCAAATCTAGAGATTGGACTGAAGTGAGAATATAACATTTGTGTGAAGGTGTTGAAAATGTCTGGTAGAGGGTCCACCCACTCTTATCGGGACGTGACCAGACTACGTCACCGCGACAATGTCGAAGCGTCTCTCAAGAGGACCTGAGGGTTTTATGAGCGGTATAAAACCAAAACGTGACATAAACAAACGACGAACAGCGACTACGACTGTCGTTGCAATCTTTGAGCGACGTGTGAAGGTTTTTTGTATCACGGACGTTGAATCAACGGAGTTATTCACAGACAATGGATGAAAGTAACAGCGAAGAGTGAAACCGTCTCTCGTTATATGTGTCCGTGACGTTTAACCAAACCAAAACACTGGTACGTGTACCCAGGGCCGTAGCCAACCAATAATTTCAGGGGGGGTTTGGTGGGCACATCCCCAATTGCTGGAAGCTAGAAAACAAATTCTAAATGATAACAGTTCTAGAAGCTCTCTGAAGTGGTTTTTTTCTATGGTAAAATACTCACTAACGGGCCGAAGGCTTGGAAAATGTCTAAATATTAAACACTTTTTGAAGCTCTGTGAAGTTTTTTTATGGTAAAATAACCCCCAAAATGCCGAAGGCTAGGAAAATTTCAAAAAATATTAAAACCTCTAAAAGCTCTCTGAAGTGCTTTTTATGGTAACACAACCCCCTAATTTGTATTGTATCTTAATTTTGATATTGTTTGAACCATAAATAAAGCCATATATATTTTGTTCATAAAATTTCGCGGGGGGTTTGAACCCCCAAAACCCCTCCCTGGCTACGGCCTTGCGTGTACCCCATGGGATAGCTGACTTGCCCCTGGTTTTGATAATTATAAAATAAACTCTTGTAATAATAAGTCTGATAAACAAATAATAACATACCTGCTTCGGTGGCTCCACGGTATAAGGCGTCACTCTCTCAATAAACTGAACTGCCGACGACGGGAGATCGGGGTTCGAATCCCGGTTGGGCGCACCAAGAGTGGTTTATTCTAAATATTTATCAACTCTCCCTCCACGCGAATTTGGGTACACTCACTATAAATACAAGTCGACCTCTGTGATCTTGGGGTAAAGTGCTCGCCTCAGGATCCGAAGTTTCGTGGGTTCAAACACAGCCGCGGTCAACGGATTTTTCTTGAGGAATAGAAACCGTAGCGCAACTTCCTTTGGAGGGGGAAGTAAGGCCCTCGGTCCCATGTATATATTTTCTTTTAATAATAATAATATAATAAAATGCAAGAGCAAAAAAAACTATATCTGTATTTTCTAGAAGTAACTTCATAACATAATCTTGCTATTTATCTACCTTCACTGGTTTTCAAAAAAAAGAATCAGCCGAATGAAACCGCGGATGACGCAGCCGCGCGTTGTAAAACACACCGGTCTCCGTGTCACGCATCCCGGGCGTGATGATCTTGTGAACCAGGCCTTATACTCAACGTTAAAATGGGCATTCCTTCTTAACTTGTCCTACATCTCCTGGAACCTTTGGAAAATAACATTTTACTTCATCTAAAGTCCAAAGGTAGCAATTACTTTCTAATTTTTTTATATTTATTTTGGAGCCATTCCAAAAATTCTTCGCAATTTGACGAAGGGTTTCGGCCAGACTGGCGAGCGCGTGATTATCAGATAGCTCTCGTTAGTTGTTGACGAGGAGGCAAAGGTTCGAATCTTGGCTCAGGAACTGAGGGGTTTTTGACAAGGTATTTAAGGTTGTGGTTTTCTCGTCCTCTCTCCACGCTAATGGTGATTCTTATTTGTAAAGGCCTACTTTGATATTGAAGTATTTAACATATTAAGTTTTAACTACACACATATATGGTATGGTTTATGATTTACCAATTAAATTAGGCCGTTAGTAGCAAGTGTGCTAAACCTATCGATAATAATAAAAATGTCAAAATGAGAAGTTTTCCTAGCACTCAATGAACCAACATACAATAATATTGTCTAGCACCTGTAAACTAGACTGTACCGGGTCGAGCGCGCGCGCTTGAAAATAGAAAGTCTATCTTCAAGCGTGCGCGCTCATTGCATTCTCATTACAATCAATGTTCTATTGGTTTTTTCGCTGCCGTCGTCAGTCTGGCCGCCCCCGAATGCATTTTTTTCCCAACCGGAGTGTTTGAAGATAATTTCACGTAGAGGAAAGTAATATTGGACTGGGTTCCGATAAAAAAATAAAATAAAAAGGTTTGCAACAGCTGTGCGTAGTAATGGATGGATCTTGACTAGTAAAACGTTTATCTTGTACTCAGATCGTGTACTGATGTAATGTCGTATAATTTAGGTTTCTACTTTAAAAAAAAAAGGTTATATTTGTAACAATTTTAGGCCTCATGATTATAATAGATCTTGATGTTTTATTTGCCACTCTCAACCCTTTGACTCCTAAAAAGTGATTATTACCATTATTTCTGTCTGTATATACAGTACACGGGGCTACAGCCAAAACCGAGTCATGGATTTATTTCAAACTTGTTATTTAGAACAGTGGTATTCAACATTTTCTTGTTGGTCTACTCCCAGATATAATTTCTCTTCAACTTTGAACCCGCCAAAGTTATTGGTGCATAATACAAGTTAGAGAAATATTTTTTAGTCTACATCTACAATAAATAAAATAAATTACATTCAAAAATTGTATTAAATAATAAGTTTTTAATGATATATATATATGTTAATACATTAAATGTGTATATGCGTAAATACATTTTTAAATGTTTCCGTACCCTCCCAAGATGAATTCTCGTACCCCAGGAGTAAACCTATTATTTCGTTTCACAAATCTTACGAGTTTTTAATAAATGTCTTAATAAAAAGCAAGAGAAAGTCTGTGTGGTGCGCCGTGCAATATTTTTTTCACCACGTTTTTACTACACGCTTGGGTATATAGCCTTATGTACTAATTACGATAGTGGTTTTAGGGATATGTAAGGTTATATTTAGAGTAATTGTATACGCATTTGCGTGAACGGAGAGTGTAAAGCAATTTTGCAAAAACCCACCCTCAGTACACCCAACCAAGATTCGAACCTTGACCTCCCCGGCATAGACAGTCTAGTCTATTAAGAGAGTAGCGCGTTTGGAGGTTATTAAGACAGGGTTGTCGATGTCATAGGAAATAAAAGTGGTTGAGGTCTTTTTATAAAAAAAAAAAGTTCTCGAGCTGTTAATATGCATAAAAAATAAAAAGACTGAAATGTATTTGGGCTTTACAACAACCTCGTGAATTACAGGAAAGTTGACTTGGGCAATTTCAGTTTCGGAAGCAATGCCTCAACGTTTTTAGAAAGTATAGTTTAACCCAGAGATACGGGTAGACACGTCCAAGAGAAACCACCAGAGTTTTTAAGACACTTTTTTTTATGTCTTGAAACGTACGAGGACGGTAATAAAAAAAAACTAAGTCCTCCACGGAACTTGGTCAGGTTCTTAGTAAAGTAATTGAACTTCTCGGTTTAGAGTCGTCAGATGGGTTTGAAGAAGGCCGTCTGTCCTCAATACGTGTGACGGGGGGGGGGGGGGGGAGGATTAATGGCTGATGAAGATTATAGAAGAAAGAAGGGGAGGGGGTAATCATCCTTGAAGACCACCTTGATTGGATGCCAATCCACTTCTTTGTGTCACAGTTACTAAAACTATGAACCCCCCCCCTTTTTTTAGAAATGAAAGTCGAGGAATCACAAGAGAACAATAGTATATTTTTATTGATAAACAAAGAATCAAACATAAACAATTAAAATTCATTAAAAATTTATATACTATAGATCCGCCATCTTTCGGCTTCCAGAAAGGGCAATCATAATTATTATAGTGAACAACAAGGTACGACTCAAAAGGTCGGAACTTGAATTAGCTTCAATTTAATATATTTAGTCACCTGGTGACAATTATTTGTATTATCATAATGTTTTAAAGAAACAGTAATAACTTTCAAAATATAAGAAATCCGCCGTTCGCGGCAACGATATTTGGAGTGTACGATGATTAAAGTCCCCAAGGACGCAATGTCAAACTCTTTTATTAAGCGCCTTACACTCTTGCGCTAATACTACGTACTCTGACGTAATTGAAGTTAAGAGAAATAATGGATGATATACTTGGAGATGCCTTACAATAACAAAAATATTCAAATGCATCAAAGTTTAATAGTACAGTACAATCTTTATAAGCACTCAGCCTAAAAATGAATTTCAAATAAATTAAGTAATAAAGCATAAATCTAAATAATTAAAGCGTTCTGCTTTCCCATAGAAATTTAATGTAATTCAAAGCTATTAATGTTACAAAGCACTACGCTAATAATTTAAGAGCTCCCTTATCGTAATATCAAATAGCAATTTCAAAGCAATTAAGGTTATAAGTATATTACTTTATGTTAAAGTACTCAATCTCCACATAATAAAATGTAAATTTAAACTATCAAGGTATTACCCACACAATAACTATTTGGCTTATCACCACAACATAAAGTAAGTTTGAAACAGTTATAACATTAGCATTACAAGCTAATGCTACAAGGAAGCTACCCGCCCCAAATAAACCAATACGTATAGGCACCTGCAATAGTAACACTAGCAAGACTAGCTAGTTTACTTTAATACTACCCACTCCAAATAATGCCGATACTCATAGAATCCTGCAATATAAAAGATTACAAAACTTACTATGTCTAATATATGTGCTTTATTCACTCATTGTATCTTCTGGCTTAGCACAGTTCCATGACCAACCTGTTCACACAAATTAGATAATGAAGAGAAGTCCTAACAAGCTATAAATGATGCAGCAACAGGATGTTCCAATAAGGGGATCCAGAAATTCACTGAATGGCCCAGCTGGGCAACAAATGGGCCACTCACAATCTTTAACTGCAACTAACCATGTGTCCAGCCTACGTGACTTAGGAACGGGCCAAGTTTAATTGACGACTTTCCAGATGTCCGGCCTACGTGACTTGTGAAACTGGCCAAGTTGAACTGCAGCTAGCCATTTGTCTAGTGTAAGTGACTTGATTTCGTACTTAGATTCAACAGCCAACTCATCAGGTGTCCGGTGTACTTGACTTGGTGTCGAGCAAAGTTTAGGGTGCTGCTAACAAGAGAGTGCTGATAGCACGTGTTAGCCGTGTGGCGTTGTAATTTTAATATTTAAGTCTCCCACCTCTTTATCCATCAACTAGACCTATATCAGGAGGGAACTCAGCAAATATGGTTGACTATTACACCCGACACTTCCACGAGAAGTCCTGTTCTGGACTTGAACATAATCAGCTAGCATAGTAGACTATTATATCCACACAACTACGAGAAGGCCTGGTCTGGACTTTGACATAATCGCTCCAGGATGGCAATATATAAACTTTATATAGTTTATTTATTATTTAAAATTCAAACATCTTTAATGGGTTTGAGTGTTTTGAAAACTTAGATTAATTATGTGATTGAAATCGTTCAGTGTAGGAGTCTGTAATTTCTCACTGGTAGATTTATTTTTGAAAGTAAATTTGTTTTATGAAACACTTAATGTTTTCTTTTGCCGCTTGGGCGCTAGTCTCTTTGTAATTTTAGAGATTTTAATTGGTAGCCACTTTTTATTCTTTTTCTAGCTTGGAATATTTATTTTAAATATAAATTTTTATTTCTCTTGTGGTTACCAATAATTGTTTGAACTTTAAAATTTGATGTTTCTTTTTTTTATAAGTAATATTTTGTAGACGTATTTTCTTTGAAGAAAATATTAAAGTAATTCATTTTTGTTGGTTTATAAGTTATAACTTTAACATTTACCGATTCGTTTATTGAGAAATTACAAGTATTCTAATGTAATATTGCTTTGTTTTCTATTATAATGTTAAATATTAACAAGTCGAAATCTTGTCGATTAGGTACTTCAAAAGTGGGGGAAGAAATAGTCCCACAGAAGTTTTTGGGTTATGTCGGGAAGTCAAACCTTTGTGCTGTTCATTTGTATCAGAATTGATATTTAAATTTAAATTTAATCTTAAAATTTAAATTTGTTTAGTCTGAATTCACAATGGTAATTCAGGCGCTTTGTTAACCGTTTAAAAGAGGCTCTTTAAGCCCTTTGTTATTATATTAACGATTTTTTATTGTTATTGGGTCTCTTCTAGACTAATTCAAATAGATGAATAATTTACTTTGAGATTGTGAAATATATTCTCAAATGTACTGCGCAAGTGCAGTCTCTGCCATATTTATATGTTTTTCAACACTCTTCAGTTTGCCTTGTGAGGCCATGTATTTTTTGTTTACCTTCTGTTGTTTACCTTGAATAAATAATTCAAATATTTCCTAAACTTGCAAATTTTCTAATATTTTGTTATAATAAATTCCTTAGATTCCGTCCACCCTCTTTTAGGCTATAGCCTCTAGATATAATAAAAAGTGGCCGGCACATAGTTAAAGCTATAGGCACATATCTGAATATTAAAGTGCTTGGTTCCCACATAAAAAATATGTAAATTTAAGCTATCAACGTTAAATATACCCAAAATATTCAGTAAATGAACAACTGCAAATCAGACAGACGGCAAGAGCACAATAAAACGCCAGCCACCAAGCGGCGAAACAGAATTTACTTTTCATTGAAGAAAGGTTAAGTTCCCCTAATAGATGAAACACAAATAGATACGTGGTTACAAATTAACCACTGATGATACCAAAAAAACCCCATCTGTAATCGAAATTTAAATTAATAAGTCCAAAAATAATAATTTTGAAAAATCCGCGAAAGGATTTTGATTAAATTTGTATCCAGGCATTGTTTAACATAACAAACAAAATGGAGATTCTTATTTTACTATGAAAATGAAATAAAGGTCCTGTACATAAAGGAGAAATTTCGAATTTCGATCAAACATCCGCAACCATTTGAGATACGTATTAACCTATTATTGTAAAATTACAGTACTATTAAAAAAGAAATATTTTATCTGAAATATATTTTTTATAAAACCAGTAATTTATGAGCTATAGGCATATCTTTACATTTGAAGTGAATTTTTATGGTCTTTGGTGGACAAAAACGTTCCTCTTATCTAATGTTTCCGTGACAGCGTAGGCCTATACTATTTCATATCTTTGGTGGGTGTTTCTGAAACAGTGTATATTATTTTATTTCACAAATCTTATTAGTTTTTTTTTATAGTAAATGTCTCTATTTTAAAATAAAGAAGAGAAAAAAGTCTGTATCATTTATTCTTTCTCTGTCACTGTTGCATTTGTATGGTTAAATAAAATTACCGTGTTAATATATATATTATATATATATTTTTTTTTTTGTAAAAGTTGAAATTTTGACTTTAAACTAGACGTTGTGTATAATTTGTTCAAGGCGGCTTTTAAAGACACGAGTGTAGAGCGTGTAGTATAATGGAAAGGGGAAGAAGAGTTTCTGTGTACAATATAATTTGATTAGACCTATTAGCCGCGGGGTAAGTAGAACAAGCGAGTGCTCTAAGTTCTGCTCAGATGTTATAATGAGTTCTTATTTATTTAAATTTTATGAGCAAGGGATAGTGTGCCATGTCTTGTAGCGATGTTAAACACATATTATAACCGTTTTTGTACGAAATGACCCGCCCGTGGATGGCGAGGGGGGAAAGGGAATAACAGTCTAGATGGAATTGTCCTTCAGACAACTTGATAACGTAGCTCACTTTCATAAGAGGTTATGCGCGTTCCTGACTTAACAACTTTGGATAAACACATATTATAAAATAAAATAAACTAAGCCTAATCTATTTTTATACACTAAGATAGGAATGTAATGGGCGTGAAAAAAGTGCAGTTTTTTGCCAAAATAAATAGAATATTTTCCAGTAGAAAAATAGAGTTTAATTTTCTTCCCATGGTGATATCAACAGTCGTTGAATATCTGTAAAGAGCATATCGGCATTAGGTGAGGAACTTTTTAAATGAAGATAAAAAGTTGTCATTATATTCCAGGACACCCTCGACAGATATTCAACAACTGTTGATATCACGTGTGAAGAAAATTAAACTCTTTATCTCTATTGGAGAAATATTTGATTTATTTTGACCAAAAATATGTTTTGATATAAAAACTGCAAACTTACTACTGGCCTTTTTTCGTGCCCCCAACACTTCCCCACCTGCAGGTGCTAGAAAAGTCGAGCAGAAGATCCTAAACGCCCGGAAACCAAGTGGGTTTACAACGTTCCCAGGTGGAGTTGCTTGGCGGTAGGAGAACAAACAGGTGAGGAGGAAAATACAAACGACAATACCATGTTTGTTTTAACCATAGCTTTTAGATTATTATTTTTATTATTAGCACCTAGTCTTACTATACGTTCGGGTTGTACACACTCACGCTAATGTGTGTAATGGTAGGGTGATTGTGAGATGAAATGGAGGACCTACAGTTTAACGTGGGATCCGAACCACGGTGGAGGCCTGGCATTCCTCACATTCACAAGTTGTGATTAATACACGTCTTGTCAGAGGTGAAGGAAGGGTTTGGCAATCAGATAAATCTGTACCGGGACCGAGGATTGAACCCCGGACCTCTAGCACAGAAGTCTTGACATCTTACCCCTAGACCACCAGGTCACCTTACAGCTTTTAGACTTTTTGACCACAGATCTGGGGGGTTGCGATGATACTTATATCCCCAGTAATTCTTTGGATCAGTTCGTTTGAAAAGGTTGACTAGTGCAGGGAGACCGCAGCGGTTTATTTTCACAACATTACCGATTCAAAAAAAAAAACCGCGTACACATTCTCTAGGGACAACATTTTTACATAAAATAAACCCGAGAAATTTTTTCCAATTTTTGTTCGTGATGAGAGGAAACCCTCCCCCCCTTTTCAGCTTCTCTCCCCCCTCCCCCTTGTTCCCCTCCGTGAATCGATACACGCGGCATTGAACTTGATGTCCTCTTTATGAACTCACCCTGGCACTTGTAAACTACAGAGGAAACCCGTTATTTGCTTGTGTCATCACAATGGCGGGAATAAAATTATTACATTTTTATTTACATCTTCAGCCCGTTTAATAATAAATGTCAAGATAAATTACAGAGTAATCCATAAGGAAGTATTTATTGGAAGCTCTTGATAGCCTTTTAGATGGACCTTATAATTAATATATTAAATAATACACATTTATAGAATGCCAAATTTTTAGTTATTTTCAGTTAATTTTTGGGGATTGAACGTGGACTTCCAATAAAAATCAGACTGCACATAACAGTCGACACAGCAAACAATGTATAATTATTTATTTTCACATATCTTACAATATAGTTATAAGTATAATTTATGTATGAAGGAGTGATTAAATCCGAACTCTGCACCCGGACAACTTATTTTTTTAAATTTTCCTGGATAATTGAATTTATAATTCCACTTTATCAGCACAGTTTATTTGATCCCAGAGATTAATGTATATCATGAACATTATATTTCGTAGGGTAATCATTTTATATTTTATTACTTATCTATGAATTAGAGTAAAATGTCAAACTAAATCTAATATTATAACCACATTTTAAGGGTACAGGGGAAATAGGTGTAAATTCACATCACACACATTTTCCAGGAAAATTTTCAAATCTCAAACCCCACAAGGACCCCAGAAATTTTATTTTATTTTATTTAAATATGACAGAAATATATTTTAACCATAATCTAAAGTGGATTAGAGAGGTATCATGATGATCCAACAGATGGTGACACTAGCTATATTTAAGCTAAAATTGGACTTTCCACCTTTTCCCCCTGTACCTTTCATTTACTAATTTTATTTAGGTCATAAACATTCAACAGAAATATGAGATGGAAAAGAGAGGGAGATTTGAAGAGTGATAAAATACCTGAGAAACAGAGAAAAGATTAAAACAGAGAAGAACTACATTTTGTCTATGGGGTAATTTTACTTTTGCAAAGGGGTGTATGGCACCCCTGTAAGATGGAAACTATTCAAACAGACAATGCCTCAGTCGCAGAAGAGAAACGAGAAGAAACTGCTCATCCAGTTTAACAAATATTTGCTAGCCCTGCAGCGTTTTAATTTCCTTCTCTTAGGACTCTTTATGTTCTATCGAGCCTTACCCACCCTTTCTGCCCTCTTAACCCGACCTTCCCAACCCCTTACCGCCTTTCTTCAACCCCTTCCACGAATTGTTTGGAAACAAGCTTTTCTTGCCACTCAGAAACTCGTAAAAACCTGACATTGTCTTTGTAAGATAGCAAGCTAGCATCAGGAAACTTTAACGTGTACTTTCTAAACACAGAATATATTATATCAATGGGCGAATTTATTTTGTTTTAATGGTTACGTTTTTACACACAGTCAAATTAGCACCACGTCTTACTTTTCGTTAGGGTTATACGCCAAGTACTTATTATTATTATTATTATTATTATTATTATTAGCACCGCGTCTTACTACCCGTTCAGGTTATACGCACTTACGCTAATGTGTAATGGTAGGGTGATGGTGAGATGAAATGGAGGACCTACAGTTTAACGTGGGATCCGAACCACGGTGGAGGTCTGGCATTCCTCACATTCACAAGATGTGATTAACACACGTCTTGTCAGGGGTGAAGAAAGGGTTTGGAAATAAGATAAATCTGTGCCGGGACCGAGGATTGAACCCCGGACCCTCAGCACAGAAGTCTTGACACCTTACCCCTAGACCGTCCAAGTACTAATGACGCTAATGTGTCAGAGATGAATAAGGTTGAATTTGTAAGAAGTGTACCCACATTTGAAGGGGAGGGGTAGCCGATATCCCGCTTCACTTGAAATTAACATATCACAGAAACTGCAACGAAGAACAGGCGGAGTAACGAAGCTTTGTTGTTGCGGTCCTAGGTCCCTCATCGGGAGATAGAGGAATTAATAATAATACCCGCATTTGCCTGGAAGGGGAGTGGAAAACCACCCTCAAAACACCTGACATGGTTCCGGTTTCTGATATCTTTCGTCTGTAACCGAGCAGTCACTGTGTACAGGTCTTGAATAAAATTGTTCAAACAGTTTGTCTTGTTTTAAAAGTTCGGTTGATTAACCTAATTTCTCAATGTTTACATGACGTGGTGAATTCCACTTCTAATTCGCCACAGCTGTGGCTATATTGGAAAATATGTTTCCCACCTCTGTTATAAGCACTATTAGTGCTTTTTCAACGAGAGCACTTGTGTTTTTTTAAATAATGTGATAAGACAATTAGAAATTACGATAAAAGAGTTTAGCCAATTTTGACCAAAGAACATTAATTTTAATTGTTATGAATTCGGGAATCAGCCAAAAATAATTTCTTGCTATGAAAACTCGACTTTCAGCTTTTCATCTGTGTGCGTAGTGGCTTATCTGTACAATATTTATTTGTTTACGCCACTTTGGAAACTTTAATTTGCTTATAAAGTTATTATTATTATTAGGTGTTCTCTCTTACGACAGGTCCATTCCTTTTGTCAGTGAACTCAGACCTCCAATGCTCCCTGTCCTCTGCCTCCTCCTTCAGCTCTCAGAATTTTCTTCTCTCCTTCAAGTCATCCAATATTTGAATCCTCCTCCTTCCTAAGCTCCTCTTTCCCTCAACCTTTCCTTCTCTGACGTCGTGCAGAAGACAGTTCCTAATAAGGATGTATTGAATATAAAGTTCTCATCTTAGCGTCAAAGAGGGAAATAAACGTTTTGCTTAGAATTAAACACCGAAAGCTTCACAATCTTTGGAAATTTGACAGCCTTTGACGAGTTAAACTTTTTACTAGAATTTAGAATGAAGCCTTGTCCTAAAGAACTTTAACCAGCAATAAAAAGTTTTGAATGTATTTTAGAATATGTTAATCTGCACCCATCGCTGCAACGACCCAATGGTTTGTTTTAACGATAAATGTGTAGTATTTATGGAAAAAATTGAGTCACATTTCAACCATCGGGCATTCTCTCTACACCTGGGTGTCCTGTAATTCACGTGACTTATTAATAGAGTGAATGTATGTGTATGTGTATGTGTGTGTGTGTGAGAGAGAGAGATATATATAGAGAGAAAAGCAGGTGGAAAAAAAAGTGAGCGTGACTGATCCGTTCGATAACCGAACCTCATCGGCTGGAATTTATTTTGCGTCCACGTAAATGCTCATCATCGCCTATCGTTGACGGTTAGGACTTTTCATGATGAGCTTGTGATTTATGCTGTAATAAGGATTGAAAACGATATAAAAGCTGGAAATTGCCGGCTGATTTAACGCCATAAAAAAAACTGATGAAAAGGCTGTGTTGAACCTCGATAACTGTTTTAAGAGCTCGTTTGATCCACTTTTACGACTCCGTTTTTCAATACGGATTGAGTTTTATGGAAGAGCGCTCTTTCTTATACGTATAAGAATTATATATAAATAAAGGTTTAACTATTTGACTACCCGTTTCGGTGGTCGCACAGGTCTAACGCGCTACTCTCGTGTGGTACTAGATTGCTGAAGATGAGAAGATAGGGGCACTGGTTTTTTCATAAATGGTTTTACACTCTCCCTCCACGCAATGCGGGTACACTTTCTTTAAATATAACCTTCCTAATCCCTAAAACCATTAGAGTAATTAGTGCATATGTGTACAACCCGAGCGGGTAGTAAGACATGGTGCTAAACAAATTATATATGATAACCTCTGTGGTCAAGAGGTCCCGGGTTCGATCCCCGGGCTTACAGGATTTTCTTTAAAGCCGTGGGTCTGGAAATGGGGCCAAACTTTAGCCTCGTAAGGACAAATGAGGAGCTATTCGAATAAAGAAGTAGCGGCTCATGTTTAGAAAACTGAGATTAACGGCTGGAGGTTTGTTTTGCTGACCACATGATACCCTATGTCCTCAAATGTTGGCACTGCCTTCGCCAACATGAATTGGTTGTTGGGATGGTATAGCTCGCTTACTATCTGATGCCATGGATTTTTTTATTTTATAATATGTCAATTATTACACAGATCAATTTACTTAGGAAGAGCCTAATCTGACAGATAGAAACATTACTGAAGCCAATTATACTTATAAACACGCCAGTATCTGTTATCTTCAGCTGCAGATATTTTGAATAGTTGTAAAACGACACCGATAATCTTGTCAATTTCATCAGTTTTGATCACAATCAAAATATGTTTGTGTTTTCTCGGAGACTTGTCCTAGGATAATTATACTTTTTAGTAGCTTCGTGTACACTAAGTTCACTTCCATATTATACAAACTATATAAAAAGAGGTGACATATAAATCTGCTCTACAATCAACCAACCATTTAAATGCTACGCGTGCATTCGATATCAATTCTCAGTTTTATTTTTTTCCCTCAAGGTCGTTAACACGAGAAAACAACATCATCAAATGAGTTCCAATAAAGTAAAGTGATAACAGCAAATTACAGTTCTCTACTCACACTCTCCTAACGACTACAGCGCTCAATGGTTGAATGTTACACTAACGTAGGGTCTGCTGTATAGCAGATATTATAATACGTTCCCCTCCCCACTGTGATTCGATCAGCTGAACAATTACCGGAAAAGTTACCCGGCAATTCCCATCATTAACTTGAAAATTGACACTTTAATTTAAAAGTAAATATTCAATAGCTAGATAAAAGCAAACCATATACTACACTTTTGGAAGATAATGTCCCTCAGGGGAGTTCCACTGGACATCAGACAAACTCAGCAGTTGTCCATCACTTTCTTCACCATAGATCGTCTAATTGTTTCCGACCCACCCTGTATATCGACCTTTAGAAATTACAAGTTCATTACCGCGCTGTCCTCTTTTGTATGAAACTCATTTCTAAAACATACAGTCCAATCTTCATAAGAAGGGCCTTATAGGAAGTACAGACTTTTTTTTTGCTGTCAACATGGAAATATTTGAGAAGATCAGGTGAGGGTGACAAATTAATATTGGGTGAGGAGAGAACGATTTTGGATGTGATTCTTCGGTGCAAAGCAAACTGGATCGGACACCTCCTTAGGAGGAACTTTTCTTCTGCATGACGTTATAGAAGGAAAGATTGAGGGAAAGAGGAGCTAAATCCCTAGAAACCATTAGCATAATAATTAGTAAATAAGCGTATAACCCTATCGGTTAGTAAGACGTGGTGCTAAAAAAACTATTTAGGGGGAATAAGCCTCCCGGGTTTCCGAGTGAAAACTCTCCCCGTCACCAGCAAACCAAAACTGAATTATTAAAAAGGGCGTAGAAGTGGGGGATGGGTTTAGGGGAAATAGGGAGGTTTTTACCCCACAAATGAGGGTTCACATATACGTATAAAACTTTTTTTTTTTGCTAAAAATATAGTCAAATTTTTTAGTGAATTTTCGTGATAAAAATTAACTTTTTATACCTTTGATGATGAGCCTGACATCTTAGTCCCCACGCCCACCGATGTGGGTTCTAGGAAAGTAGTTGTAACAAGTTCCATTGTAACACTTCAATCAAATGGCGTGAACACTCACCCTCCGACCCGTTTGGACTCCAACTTCAACACCTGGCCTGCCTCCTCCCTATAACACTCCGTCTCGCTGACTGAAAAGAGGCTTGACCCGACTCTAAGCAAGCGAAAGAGGCCGCGTCCAAGAAAAACAAATGAAGACTGCTCCACACATTTAGTTGTTACTTCCTCCACCTGGCCTGTTTAAGCGCAGTCATCAAGTTTCCAGAATGCCCGCGAAGCTTCTACAAGCTTCTACGCGATTCCAGGTCTCATCCCTTCGCGAAAATCAGTTTTTCGGTTTTAGGGGGTTATCAAACGTCAATATTTATCAAACTCTCAATTTTTTTTTTTTACGATTTCAATACTTTTCTTCCCGAGTGATCGAAAAAAATTAAAATTAAATAAGTAATTTCAATTTTTTACTGATCTTTTTTAAAAATCGCGTCTAGACACCTGTTTGGGTTACCCGCATTAGTACTAATTAACGTTAATGTGTCAGGGAAGAGGAAGGTTGTATTTGCGCGTAGAGAGAGTGTGGGGAAACCATTTAGAAAAAAAAACCACCCTCATTACACACAACCAGGATTTGAACCCCAATCTTCCAGTTATATGACAGTGCCAGTCTACCGCGAGAGTGACGCGTCAGACCGTTCGGCCACCGAAGCGGTGAATTTGAAAATCCTTCGAGGTGTTAGATTATGAAATCAATAAATATATGTCTGATATTATTTTCGTTTTTCTCATAAAGAGAAAGTATTGTGATCGTGTAACTCAAAGACAGTGCAAATAGAAAGCGCTGCCAGCGTCGGAGGAGTTTAGTTGACCTCAAGTTTCCTTTCAAACCAACGGTAAAATAACTTATTTTTTGATTACATCGTCTTCAGGTCTCGAGAAGAGAGAGAAAGAATATCACTAGACGTGACCTGGAAGTGGGGAGGTATGAGGCGGAGGGAGAAGAAATAAATAGCCTCCATTAGTCGTCCAACACCCGCCCTCCATTATCCCACACTCCCCTCCCTGAGTGTTAACACTTTCTCCTAGAGGGGACCTTCGCTTTCAGCTTAATCAAACGTCTCCGCTAAAATAGAAGTTAGAAGTGGTTACGCTTCTCCCACAGCAATGATCACGTGATATAGGACGTCGGTATCACGATTAGACCGGATCACCGCGTATCATGAGAGGTCAAGTTTCGATATCGCCTAACGTTTAGGGGGTGGAGACGTCACATGTGATTATTCTCTTCCTGTTTGTTTTTTTCTCATTTCTCTCCAAACTTGTATGAATATTTTTTTTCTAATTTTTTTTTTCCGCTTAGGTTAAGTAGTCTTGCGTTAAAAGTACAACTAAAAATAGGCCTGTCAATAATCAGATTTAGGTTAAGTTTTTTTTAGCAACGCGTCTTACTACCTGTTTAGGTTATACACTAATTACGCTAGTGAGTTAGGGACGAGGAAGTGTACCCGCATATCGTGGATGGAGATTTTTTTTTTTAGGCTTATAAAACTCGGCTTCTGACAATTTAGTCCAAGTTGTGTTTCAATTTACAATATTTTTACAGTATTCCTTATTTTTTATTCATGAATTTAATCTATACATTAATTACCCGGTTAGAATCCTAAACCTATTCCTATAACCACTTCCACTCTTGACAGTTTGAGTCTCAATAGTTGGTCCACTCCGGGTATTTTAATTGCCCGGTAACCTTTGTAGCCGGACCCCTAGGAACCACCAGAACCTAGATACTGAGAGTTCCCTAGCAGATCATTCCTTCCCCTGTCCCTGTGTCACCTGGGGACACAGCCCTATCTGAGATAAGTGCTCTGAAATTATTATTGAGTCTAGTTTATCTTATAGTATAACGTCCCCATTTTATTTGAGTGCCCGGTATCCAACCCTAACTACAGCACTACCGCGGCACCGTAGGGAGTTACATGGTTGGGATGGACCCCGAGCGGTAGGGGGTTGGAATGGTGGTTCGTGGGGAGTGAGACTCAAGTGTTAGTCCAATAATATATATTTACCCGCCTCGGTGGCGTAGTTAGCTAACGCGCCAGTCGTGTTGAGCTAGTCACCGAGGACGGGGAGATCGAGGTTCGAATCTCGTCGGCGAACTGGGGTGTTTTTTCCTAAATGGTTTTCCACTATCCCTCCACGCAAATGCGGCTTCACTTCCTCTAAATTTAACCTTCCCAATTCCTAATCCATTAGCGTAATTAGTACTTAAGCGTATAACCCGAACGGGTAGTAAGACGCGGTGCTAAATAATAATAATACTACTACCCATTCAGGTTATGCATCTATGCACTAATTATCTAATGATGAGGGATAAGGAAGGCTACAATTATAGGAATTGTACCCATATTTGCGTGTAGAGTGTAAACGATTATTTGTTGTTGAAAAACCACCCTCAGTACACTCGACCAAGATTCGAAGCCCGATCTTCCCGTCATCGGGAGTCTAATCTACTGCGAGAGTAGTGACTTAGACCATGCGACCACGAAGAGGGTTATGTATAATGTAGTTTGAAAATGTTTGTGCACTATGTTGATCTACCCCCTCGACTTAGTAAATATGGCAGCGACATACGTAATGAGCTTGTAATTCAAAGTAAGCAAGGAAGATAGCGCGCAGCAGTATTTCCTCGTGCAAACAAATCCCTCTCCCCTCCCCCCACACGCGCCATCTAACCAGTTTCCGACCCATTTGACGGCGTCACTTGAAGGAACAACTCAAGTCTCGCTGCGAGAATGGCCCAAGATATTTAGTTAGCGGTTAATGCACGGAGGAGTTCTAGGGAGATTTAAATTTAATTTAATATTATAATAAGAGAGCTCATCATATATAAGAGATTTAAACAAGGGGGTACAGTCAAATTAAAATACAAGTTGTGTACTTACCAAATACACATATACATTGCTTGGGTTATATAGACCCTCAAAGAGCCAAGATTTATTCTAGAAGGTACAGTCAAGAAACATAATAAATACAAAATTAGGGGGTAGATAATATCTCATTTTTAAACAGCCCTCGTAGCTTAGTTTTCAGGGAGGCCTACAAAGATTTGAGGGGTCCCTAAATCTCTTCCAAGAATTGTGTGTGGATTTATTATTAATATAGGGCATAAATGGCTCTTAATACGTCTGGTTCGAGCTGTATTACCTACCTAAGTTAGGTGTTATCTGTGGTGTGAGACGGGCTCTTAAGACGTCTGGTTCTAGCTGTATTATCTACCTAAGTTAGGTGTTAACTGTGGTTTGATACAGACAATTACTTTATTAAATGAAATGCAGGACAAACACTGGCTGTATCATTAATAAAGGCCAAACCTAAATACCCAAAATCTATGGGAATCGCGCATCTACCACTAAGCTTCATTTTACCTGATCATTATTTTGTTTGAGCAATGAAATAATTATCTCCGCCTATGCCTGATTCTATGGTCTACATTCTACATGCTAGGGATGATTATTCTGTGTTTTAAAAAAATTATTAGAGAGGATTACATTTTCAGCATTTTTTTTTTTCAATAACGCGTGACCATTTCGGTATAAATTATAGAGTTCGTTAATGTTTGATTATAATTCGTCGATCTTTTTTTCGCCTCTAGCTTTACTGAATGACCTGATCCTAGTGAGGACACAGTAAAGGTCATTTTGAGGATTTAGAAAAGAGGAAAATTAATAGGATTAGACTTAGTTCTATTATTATTATTATTATTATTATTATTATCTAGCACCGCGTCTTACTACCCGTTCGGGTTATACGCTCAAGTACTAATTACACTAATGGGTTAGGGATTGGGAAGGTTGAATATAGAGGAAGTGAACCCGCATTGGCGTAGAGGGAGAGTGGAAAAACACCCCCAGTTCACCCGACCGAGATTTGAACCTCGATCTACCCGTCCTCGGCAGTCGAGCTCAACACGACTAGAGCGTTAGCCAACTACGCCAACGAGGCGGGTGACTTTGTTCCAACTCCCGGATTAAAAGCACAATGGCAGCCATTTAACTGTAGATATAAAGCAAGTCCAGTAGAAGTTTACCACCCGAGCCGGGTACCGGGTACTTTTAATTTGCAAAATGTTTCCCTAGTTACGTCTTAACACCCGTTAAAGTTACAAGTATTCACTTACTACGCTAATGATATAGGGATGAGTTAAGTTAGAATTTTAGACTAAATGTTCCCGCATTCGCGTGGAGAGAGCATGAGAAAACTACAATAAGTATGATCCACTTCGGTGGCCGCATGGTCTAAGGCGCTGCTCTCGCAATAGACAAGACTGCCGAAGACATGGATATCGAGGCTTTGCATCCCAGTCGGGTGATTTTCCTTAAATTGTTTCACACTATCCCTTCCTCCACGCAAATGCGGTTGTACTTCCTCTAAACGCGACCCCGCTCATCCTTAATCCATCTGAGTAATTAGTACATGAGCGTATAGCCCGGTAGTAAGACGCGGTGATTAAAAAAATAAATAAATAATACAGCGAGTACGACAGACAGGATGGAACCATGGTCTTTTACTTCTGTAATCAGTCTCTATAAAAGCCACGGGTACAGCCAGTTTTAAGTGTACAGTCCTTAACAAGATTTTTTTTATCACATCTTGACTTTAAAATAAATATCAAGAACCTTTAAAAAAAAAAGCCATAATTATTAGCAGTCAAAAGCGAGCCACATTATAACCAGATGTACGCACCTAGTTGTTTAATACTAAAATATGCGGGTGTTCCGGTAACTAAGGTCGACATATCTACTTCAAACCGAGACACAAATGTACACTTCCGCTCATTAAAAACTACCAACAAATTCCAAAGAGAACCAAAGGCCTTGCTGACGATACTTTATTGTAGCACTGCATCTTACTAGTTACACTAATGTTCTAGGGTTTAAGAAAGGTTTAATTTGGAGGAGGCGCGCCCACATTTGCGTCGAGGGAGGTTGAAAAAACCATCTAGGAAAACCCACCCTCAGTACACCCGATTGAGACTCGAACCTCATCTCCGATAGTCTAGTCTATTGCGAGAGTGACGCCTTAGAACATGCGGCCACCGAAGTGGAGTCTTACGATATTGTACCATACCGTAGTTAAGGGTTTTTGTGGGGGGAAAAAAGTTGAATTTTAGGCGGAAGGCTTTTATTTTCTCCCAGGCGAGTTGATATCGTTACGTGTGTGCAGTGTCAGGGTTTGTTCTAGAACCAGACTGTACATTAGGAGTTCCCTGCCCTCACGGAGGGTGGATAGCGCTGTTAATTCGCAACACGCGTCGAGACGCCTCTAAATTATACGAGAGTGAGAGAGAGGGTAGGCGTCCTTTCAACAGGAAACAAACTTCAGCGTCCATCCTTTCAGACACGGACAGACGCTGGCTCTAGAATGTTCCATTCTGTCCGACATGAGAGGGAGGAAACACAAACTTATTTATGTGTGGTCAACAGTGATAATAAGGTCTCGGACTGTGATGACCTATAAATTATTGAGAGAAAAAAAGACCTGTAAAATGACTCACAAACTGTCAAAATTGACTTCAACCTTACAAAAAAATTACCTAAATATTTAAACAAAAAACTCGTAATGAAAGCACATGACTAAATCAAACACAGGCTTTGCAACTTGAAAATGGAATGAAAAGCTTTTAACAACTAAACTCTTGCATTCTGCTGAATACTAAATATATATATATATATATATATATATATATATATATATATTATATATATATAATCTACTTGAGAAGTAATAGCTACCCCCTCCCAACGCAACCCTCTGACCTATTAAAAAAACCTTTCCACAACCAGGTGATCATGAAAAGAATGTATGTATAGTATAATTTTGGCAGGAAGAACAGTATAAGTTAGTTACTAAAGTTATTAAAAACCATTTTAATATATTTATACATAAAGTCAGGTTATCTGCAGCTGTAACTTTTGATTGATATTATTAATACCTATAAAATAGCACACGTAGTATAAAGAAATGTTATCAATGTCGACCGCAAATAAATATGTTTGAATTTTCTCTACTGTTCTTCCAACCAAAATAAGGCTATACTAATGAGCGTCGTCTATGATGTATCAACAAAAAGATGACATGTTATCAAAATCCGAGCCCTGTTGATAATATTTTACAATAGTATAAAAAAAGAGTTATAGCTGTAGATCAAATGACTTGACGTATGAATATGTGAGATTAGATCCAGTAACTTATCTGTCAGATAAGGTTATTATGAAAACACGACAGCAGATTATTTATATATCTTGATCCATAAAATGTTCCGTGTTATCCTAGGCAGCTTTGGTCCCGTTAACTACGGATAATACGGAATATACGTCCTTAAGAGGAACTGTCTTCTGTAAGACGTCATAGAAGGAAAGGTTGAGGGAAAGAGGAGCTTAGGAAGAAGGAGGATTCAAATATTGGATGACTTGAAGGAAAGAAGAAAATTCTGGGAGCTGAAGGATGAGGCAGAGGGCAGGGTGCATTGGCGGTCTTAAGTTCACTGACAAAAGGACCCGAGACAAAACAAATAATAATAATAATAATGTAATATTGAAAAAATTACTAATGAATTTTTTCTGTTTACCGAATTAAGGAACCCCCGCCTTTGAAACCAGGCTTTGCCGAAGAGAGAAAAAAAATTTTTTTTTTGAAATTTGGGGCTCTTTTTTCATAGTGATAAATTAACGGCAAGGAGTCAGGGTGTTGTGTGTATATTTTAGTATTAGGTTAGTTTCTAAAAACCCTTTAACTTGACAATGTATCTTATAAGATAAAATGAAGTTCTTTTTTTTTAATGACTAAAAATTATCATAAAATACATTATTTTTGCTTTGAATATGTCTGTGTAAATTATAACTACCGTTTCATGTTGGTATTTTGAAAAAGAGTAATTTACAGGTATTAGTTTATTCGTGAAACAATTGAAAATGGGGTGTAAGCCTATTTTATAAGATAGAATATGTTTCCAAGCTCAGGGTTTAACTCCAAATAAATAAGTATATAAGTAATATTTTATGTGCAATATTAGGTTTTATTTCCGCTGGTCTAGTTACTGAATAAAGTCTGGATCACACAAATCAGCTTGAAAAGTGTCATAGTGACGTCACAAAGATTCAATTCAAGTGGTGGGTTGAGGTTAAATTGTGTGGGAAGACCCACAGCTGCTCGGGCAATATTCTCTAATCTGCCCAGTCAAATCTATCAACGACACTCCTGTATATATACAGGATGGACCGTTACATGTGTAAACACGCTTCTACCGGGGAGGGGGGGGGGATGAAATTCGAATCTCAGTTGGGTGTACTTAGAGCGGCGGTTTTCCTTAAATGGTTTCCCACCCTCATCCTCACTATCACCATCACCTCATCTCATCAGGACATGTAAAGAGCCTCCACGGAAAGTATGTACTACTATTAGTACATTCGGATGTCCCCTGGACAACGGTACATCAGTACTGGGTAATATTTCCACAAACTCGGCTACATGATGTGTCCTAGACAAGCAATATTATTATATTACCACTGAAGTGGATACCACATGAAACGGTACACCCTGTATATGAATTTGAGGCCAATCTCCAAAAGATAGTTCGTCTCAAGTGTAAATTAACAAGTTGACATAAAGTGGCTTATTGGGATTTTATCTCATATTGAGATCATTTTTAACATTTTTAGTAGTTTTGTATTTTTAACATATCGTAATTTAATATGTTTGTTTTGTCATTTTAATGTATTTTTATTTTAACATGTTTGCTCATTTTAACGTGCTATATTTTAACATGTTTTGTCATTTTAACGTGTTATATTTTAACACGTTTGTTCTTTACCTTTAATGTAGTGTATACACCTGTGGTTTTTTTTAGCAGGTGTATCACTCAATTTGTACTAAGAGCTCATTTGAACACTCCTACGGAGTGTCTCAAATGAGTATTTTATCATAGTGAGATCTATTCTTTTTTATACATATATAGACATCCTGCATGTGCAGGTGAATTATGCCTCTCCCCTATGGGGATTTTACTGTTTTTTTTACATTGTTCAAGGCCCTAATGACCTCACTGTGTCGATGAGCCTATAACTATAATAATAATAAAGTTGACACTTTACTAACATATAATCCTGTTTTAATCGACCATTACAAGCTAGAGCATCATAAGTTCCCCATACAACCCGTTTACAAATACAGTAGCTCAGTCTAACTGAGAAATGTGACGTTAACACGCAGCCTTCAAACACTCCTCTCAAAGTTCAAATGATTCATGGTTGGATTTTGTTTGGAAGGAATTTAAAAAAAAAATTACAGACATATTCTTTTTGCGGGAAATGTTGATAACATTTTACTATATTATTATTTATTACTAGTTTATAGGTATTGATAATATCGATCAAAAGTGACAGCTGCAGATAACTTGACTTGACGTATGAAATATAATAAGTATATATCGTTAACGTTTCTAGTCGTAAATAAGGTCCTGCCTACGAAAATCCGACTATTTACCATGTTATCAAGCAAACATGTTTATCAATTAATCACACATTCATAATAAAATAGTAAGTTTACTTATGGTATAATTTATTTAATTTATTATTCACGGTATAGATTTTCTCAAAAATATTCAAAGATTTTGTTTAGAATTTGTTATCTGGCCACTGTTTAACATTACAAACAAAATGGCGCACCTTTAAATCTTCCATTAAAGTTACGTCTTTGAGGGTAATTTACACACGCGGAAACTTTCCAATTTAAATCATATCCGGCAAATATTTGAGATATGAAGTACCTAATCGTTGAAAAGTTGTAGGCATATAGGAAATAAACAGCTTTTATTTGAAATAATATAATGTAAAATCAATATTTCCCAAGCTATAGGCAAATATAGTACATATTTTTTTAAATAAAGATTTGGAAAATGGAAGTTGAGAATGGACTGAACAAATAATAGGTTTCTGTTAAAAATATATATATCATTATTTCATGTATGCTCTTTGGTTAAATGTGATGTTTTACCCCATTATGTTTCTATAACAATGTATATTATTTCGTTTCACAGGGTATATCTTACGATCTACAAGTATAATTTTAGATAAAGTACGGAGAATACTGTGCGGTGTAATGTACCATTTATTTTTATTGTACTCAGAACATCTGTTGGAAGCGCCTCGTACCGGGTGGATAGCGACTCCCTACGGTTGATTTATCTGCCTCCCGCGGCGAGAAGTTGAAAAGAAAAAAAAAAACACTAACGTTTCGCTCGTTCTTAGAAAGCCAAGACGGTCTTAAAACGGGTGGAATGTTCGGCTACAGAACGTGAGCTCGTGCTAGCATGACCCATACAAGGGGCGGGGGGGGATGTTGAAAGGTCACTTATCCCACCAAAATGTAGCTTGCATTGATAACACACCGCCACCATTTTAATTCTAATCCTACCCACCGAATCTCGGTCGAGTGTACCGAGGATGGTATTCTCTAATTGGTTTTCCACTCTTCCTCTATGCAAATGCGGGTACACTTCTTCTAAATATAACCTTCATAATCCCTAAAACCATTATCGTAATCAGTATATAAGCATGTAACCCGAACCGGTAGTAAAACGCGGTAGTAAAAAAAAAGATTCATAACTTACTAATTTTTTTTTAACTATTGAGATTTGAAAACTTGATAGGAGATTTATTATTTATTATTATTATTATTATTATTAGCACTGCGTTCTTACTACCCATTTCGGGTTGTACGCACTTACGCTAATGTGTAATGGTAGGGTGATTGTGAGATGAAATGGAGGACCTACAGTTTAACGTGGGATCCGAACCACGGTGTGAGGCCTGGCATTCCACACATTCACAAGTTGTGATTAATACACGTCTTGTCAGAGGTGAAGGAAAGGTTTGGCAATCAGATAAATCTGTGCCGGGACCGAGGATTGAACCCGGACCCTCCAGCACAGAAGTTCGACACCTTACCCCTAGACCATCAGGTCACCTCTAGGAGATAAAACATGGAGGTAGTAACATCAATGGCTGAGAATGAAAGTGACTAGCAGAATAGATCTTCGTATAAATGTCTCCATAAGTAAAGTAATAGTTTTTGATAAAGACGGATCAGGAAATGATTGTCAGCTAGTCTAAATGGAAGGATGGATGTCACGTGAAATCGACAGACGGGTGAAAGCATCTTGGAGAGTAGTCGGATGTATGTGGACTATTGCAAAGAATGAGGAAGTATCGAAAGAGGAAAGATGGAATTATATAAATGTGTGTTGACGCTAACATTGTTTTATGGATGTGGGTTTGTCAGTAGAAACACAAGAGCAAGGAGAATGTGGTTGGAATGAGATAACCAGAATGAATGTAGGAAAAACTCGTATGGACAGAAGGAAGGAGTGCGGTTTGAAAGGGAATCCAATAGGTCGAATGGTTTGGGAATGTACAAAAGTAGTGTACACGGGACAAGAACACGGTACTTGAAATTGAGAGGGTTGGAGGGAGTAGGAGGCGATTATTATTATATATTATTTATTTAGCACCGCGTCTTACTACCCGTTCGGGTTATACGCTTAAGTACTAATTACGCTAATGATTAGGAATTTGGAGGGTTGAATTTAGAGGAAGTGAACCCGCATTTGCGTGGAGGGAGAGTGGAAAACATTTAGGAAAAACCACCTCAGTTCACCCGACCGAGATTCGAACCTCGATCTCCCCGTCCTCAGCGGTCTAGCTCAACACGACTAGCGCGTTAGCCAACTACGCCACCGAGGCGGGTGAGAGGCGATTAAAATGCGCATAGCTTCCCTCTTGTGGTGGCCCGCGGTTCATGACCAAGACAAGTCACCCGTTGAGCTGACGTTAACAAATTGAAACACTGAGTTCCTTGGCTGGCAAATAAAAGTAAAAAGGAAATATATTTTGGTTCGGAAAAAGAGTCTGAGTTTAGTGGCTTTAGTTAAATTCATGTATTTTATAAATATAATAATTTCTTTTAGCACCGCATCTTACTACCCGTTCAGGTTATACGCTTGCGTACTTATTACGATAATAGTCTTAGGGATTAGGAAGGGTTATATTTAGAGGAAGTGTACCAGTATTTGCGTGGTAGGGAGAGTTGAAAACTATTTAGGAGGAAACACCTTCAGTACAACCCGACCGAGATTCAAACCTTGTTCTCCTAGTCATCGGCAGTCTAGTCTACTGCGAGAGTAACGCCTTAGACCATGCGGCCACCGAAGCGGGTGGTAAAAATAATTGAAAATATATCATGGATCGTTTAAAAACACATAAATGAATATATAAAATATTTTCTTAAAATAATTTTGTATTTTTGTTGATGACCTTACAACTATTCATGAAACTAGGATGAGAACAATGAACGTATATTTCATGGTGTCTGGTTCGCAGATTGTTTCGTGTCATCTACCATTAGAGCATTATTTCAATGTCAGTTTCTCTGATGAATTAAGTACTAACAAACACCCCCAGTCTCCTTTATTATCTACTATCATTATTTCAGTACACATTTCTCTGATGAATTAAGTACCAACATCCCAACCCTACCTTACTTTTCAACCAACATTATTTCAATACATGTTTCTCTAACGAATTAAGTACTAAAACACCCCTCCCCTGTATCCTTCACAAGTAGGCCTACAGTTTAAACTGACCCTGCTTACCATGGGAACAAGTCACGACACGCCATGACACATACACATAAATGCACATATATACATGTTTAGACTTCCATAAGTGTTATATTTCTCACATGATACACTATTGAAATCAAAGTTCAAATCTTGAAATGTAAAATATTTTTACCAAACCCAAGCTGGACTGGAACAAATTAAACAAACTTTTTTCCAAAAATACATTTGCCCGTTTATCAGGCATTTATACGTGACATTTTAACACTGAAACAATTTTAATAAAAAAAATTATAAATCCTTCACGAGCTTTTACGAAGCAGTAGAAGGTAAAATTTGAATTAATTTTGAAGGTGATTTCAGATGAAAGTTAATCCTATTAGCAGTCTGGGACACATTTTTATTTTGTAATTCAAATTAGTGGTAAAGAGTTTTAAGGAATTAAGGTTAATTATTATATATCTTACTAATTTTAAAATATGCATGGCAATATTAAAGTGGTATTTAAATTAGTTTTATCAAGAAAACTCTATATTCTAGTTTTACACGAATGCATGTATTTAAAATTGGTTATCAAGATAAATTATAAAGTAATCTAAATATTAAATAGTTCTGACTCCCAAGACTTATTAAATACAAATTAAATCATCTATTGGCTACTTACTGACGAAAATTATTAAAATTTGGTAAACATCAAGCCCTTAATTTAACGGAAATAATACAAAATATCAAACAAGTTACATTTTTTAAATGTACGTTCAAGGCAATATGGTCCTTATATCGCTGGGCCATAATAATACTAAAGTATCTTGTATGAACCTAGAAAAGCTAGTTAATAAGTATCTTGAATCTACATAGAAAATCTTGTTTGAAAAAAAAAATTGTACTACCTAGAAAATCTAGTTTGGAAAGAACTTGTAACTAACTACTAAAGAAAGTTTCTAATAATCTTGACTCCTCATAGGAAAGTTAATTTCTAAGTATCTTGTATCTTCAAGGAAAGTTAGTTTCTAAGTATATTTAATCCACAAAGATAATATAGTTTTTAAGTATATTTTATCCACAGAGAAAAACTATTTTCTAAGTATCTTGTATCCCTAGAAAAACTAGTTTCTAAGTATCTTGTATCCCTAGAAAAACTAGTTTCTAAGTATCTTGTATCCCTAGAAAAACTAGTTTCTAAGTATCTTGTATCCCTAGAAAAACTAGTTTCTAAGTATCATGTATCCCTAGAAAAACTAGTTTCTAAGTATCTTGTATCCCTAGAAAAACTAGTTCCTAAGTATCTTGTATCCCCTTGAAAAACTAGTTTCTAAGTATCTTGTATCCCCTAGAAAAACTAGTTTCTAAGTATCTTGTATCCCTAGAAAAACTAGTTTCTAAGTATCTTGTATCCCTAGAAAAACTAGTTCCTAAGTATCTTGTATCCCTAGAAAAACTAGTTCCTAAGTATCTTGTATCCCTAGAAAAACTAGTTTCTAAGTATCTTGTATCCCTAGAAAAACTAGTTCCTAAGTATCTTGTATCCCTAGAAAAACTAGTTCCTAAGTATCTTGTATCCCCTAGAAAAACTAGTTCCTAAGTATCTTGTATCCCCTAGAAAAACTAGTTCCTAAGTATATTGTATCCCCTTGAAAAACTAGTTTCTATGTATCTTGTATCCCTAGAAAAACTAGTTTCTAAGTATATTGTATCCCCCTAGAACTCTGATAAAATCGCTCCGAGTGACAGCTCGCGATGTCGTACAAGGTTTTGCTCTCACGCTGCCGTCGCTTTGCATTCTGGGTCGATCACGCGACACGACGATCAGACCTACCAACAAAACAGAGTCAGTAAGAAACCAGGGACAAGCACAAGACTCGCCCAGCGTCGATATTTACTGTGGCGTGGAAAAGACACAGCCAACTCCGAGGGAATAGGATGATGATATAAACACGCGAGGAATCTTTGTAAGAAGAGAGAAGTGATGTCACTTGAGGAAGGAGAATTTCATCCTGGTGAATCTTTTAGGAACTAATAGCTTAAAAAAGTAATTATATATATAGTGCCTTGACGGTGTAGCTTATAAGATAGGATCACAGTGTAATCAGTCAAGGTAAGACTGCTGCCTTTCCGGATAAACGTAGTGTACATTCGTACCAGTGTGCCGTGAAATAGAAGACCTGCATCAAAGAGTGCCGCTCTGGTAAAATAATGTCGACAAAACACTGATCCAAACGGAGCTAATACGTTCATGATTAATCACGAGTCAGTGATCTTTCTTTACACGGCAACCTCCTGATAAGCATGATGGCCTCGCAGGAAAGTGTTTGTCATCAAGGAAAGGTCATAAGTATTGTGCCGGCGAAAACAAAGTGTTTAGTTCCGTGCGGCCCATTGTAACCTACTCAACTGCATGATTTATCGACCGTTAATGGGCTGTTTACTGGAAATATGTTTTTAGTCGTTAATTAACATACCAAACACATTAGAAGTGGCCTTCTTTGTGCTTTTTTTTGTGTGGGGATGGGTATGTATTTAATGTGCATTTTATGAGACAACTAATTACATCAGCATATGAAGCACATAATGGATTTCTTTTAAAACATAAACAACATCCGTCCCCTAGGTATTATTTCATCACTTATTAAAAGGAGGGCCCAATCTTGTCAATGATACCATTTAGATCATGTCGGTAATCGAAAGTGGATCGCTTGCATCCTTTAATATATTATATTTGTATGTATTATGATTTTAAAAACATCAGACAAAGAGTCATCTGTTAACAGTCAAAACAGAACATTATGAGATAGTTGAGGATTGTTTTAGTGGTTTGGAAGCTTCAGAACTGACATTACCATAAGAAATAAAGCAGTGTGAGGGTCACAACAGAACATTATGAGATAGTTGAGATTGTTTTAGTGGTTTGGAAGCTTCAGAACTGACATTACCATAAGAAATAAAGCAGTGTGAGGGTCACAACAGAACATTATGAGATAGTTGAGGATTGTTTTAGTGGTTTGGAAGCTTCAGAACTGACACTACCATAAGAAATAAAGCAGTGTGAGGGTCACAACAGAACATTCTGAAATAGTTGAGGATTGTTTTAGTGGTTTGGAAGCTTCAGAACTGTAATCGCCATAAGAAATACAGCAGTGTGAAGATATTTTTCTTCGAGTATGTGGCACCCTTAAGGTTAAATGAGAATGAATACGAGTTAAGATCCGAATGTTTACAGTTTTTATAGTAAAAAGCCTTTCTGGCAAAACTAAATAAAAGATTCCCTCAATACACTTATGATTGGTTTAACTGTCTACACATCCCAACAGAATCTGAATATATCTGTCATTGACTTTGAACTGGTGATATTAGCACGCGTAGAAAATAACATCTAACGTATCTGCAGGAGCAATATTCTAGTTGTTCTGTATAGAAAAAAAAGTTTTTGATATTGAAACTGAAACAATACCGACCTTAGCATGGGTTCTCTTTATCGCCTTCCCACCTTCCCCCTCAGTCCTTGCTTCCTAAAGCGGGCAAGAAGGACACAAGTCAACACAATATTCTTCAAGCTCTAAGAACGTTTTTAATCCTGTAAGTTTGATGAACGTCCATCTGATGTCTTCATTAGCCCTTTTTTTTTTATCCAGACACCGTGGGTGTCTCACGAAGAGCACATTTTGTGCTTGTGTTTTCATTACATCTAACCATGCGTGTAATTACTACCCACACAAGGGATCTGGCTTATATGTTACAAGGGGGCATCGGTGCGAGGCGACAATCACGCCACCATAATGATACAAATTACTATCACAGTCGTCTTATTTTGTTTCCGTGGATTCCGATGAAATGAGCTTTAAAATTAGTCCGATGTAACTAATTAATTTACAAAATAGTTTTACAAAGTTAAAATGCGACATTACTCTCTTCGTTGGCCGCGAGGTTTAAGGCGTTACTCTCGCAGTAGACTAGACTGCCGATGACGGGGAGATCGAGGTTCGAATCCCGGTCAGGTCTATTAAGGGTGGTTTTTACTACATTGTTTCCCACTCTCCTACCACGCAAATGACTATTTCCTCTTACCAACTCCATTAGAGTAATTATCATACATGCCTAAAACCTAACCAGGTAGTAAGACGCGGTGATACAAAACAAATAGAGAATATTCTGATCTGATTCTAAAGGCTCTTGTTAGAACGTGATATTTTCCAGTGGCTCCTGGAGCGATCCAGAGCGCTCTTACCTGGAACATAAGCTCCCGTACTCCAGGAATGGGAGAAGGTGTACCAGGCTAACAGGAAATTACTCCGCGAGATGTATTCATGAGGGCAGTGACGTCACAACAGCTCCGGGTTTTCTTATGAAAGCTTAATTAGTTCGCAAGAAAGCGAGCAGGGAAGTGTGCCTCCCCCCCCCCCCCCCCACACACACACACACACAGCTTCACCCCGCCGATGAAACATTTACCACCACCCACCACTCCCCCCCAGTCAAACCTAAGTGGTATTCTCCCACACGCGCGGATCAACGTAATCCGAAACATGAATTTGGACGCGGACCGGAGGAATTAAACTACGAGAGGTGCTAGGTACACTCTGTGACAGCACAACATAGATCCCTGTGTAACGAAATAAAGTTTCATGTCGGAGGAAAAAAAAAAATAGGTCCTTGGAAAAATAAATTAACAGTATGACACATCCGTAAATACTTTCTAATATGTTGTATTGTAAATTAGGAACCATAAAAAAAAAAGGTTATCAGAAATATATCATTAAAAATAATTTCACCTCAGAAAATAGATATATTATTTAGCCACTCCAGAGAGCATTCATGTTTTTTGACATAATTAACATTTCTAGAACTTTCGGGAGAAGGTTGAGGTAGGAGTTGTAGGGGACGCGAGAAAAGGTCAGTGTCTTCCGCAGACTTTATAACGAAATATTTGGCTGGCCAAAATAAATCAATTATTTCTCCAGTAGAAATGTAGAGTTTAATTTTCTTCACGTGGTGACATCAACAGCTGTTGAATATCTGTCATGAGCATGGCAGCATTAGATGACAAACTTTTTAAATGAAGATAAAAAGTTGTCATTAAATTCCAGGACACCCTCGACAGATATTCAACAACTGTTGATATCACCGTGTGAAGATTTTTTTCAGTACCTCGTCTTACTACCCGTTCAGTTTATACGCTTATGTACTAATTACACTTTTTGTGTTTGGGACTAGGAAGGTTTTAATTTAGAGTAAGTGCATCCGCATTCGCGTGGAGAGAGAGTGTAAAACCACACACCCGGGATCTAATCCCGATCTACCCATCCTCGGCAATCTAGTCCAACTTAAGAGTAGCACGTTAGACCATGCTGTAGAAAATTAAAACTATATGTTTATACTAAAAGAATATTTGATTTCTTGTTTACAAAAAACTGTTTTGAAATTTAAAAAAAAAACTCAAAAACACTTAACTCATGTTCCCTAAATCCCCACCTTGATCAATCCCGGAGAACATGCATAACCTAAGTACAGTAGTCCTATGGCTTCTTTGGTGCTGACTGACATCTGACGGCTTTGTAAAGCTACCAGACCAAATTATGTATCCCTACGCCGAACTATATGATCTGCAAAAAACATGTGTTTAGCAGCTGTCACTTCTGACAGTCAAATGTAGGTATATACCTAACTGCTGACTGTCAGAAGTCAGCTGTGAACTGTCAGTCAGCACCAAAGAAGCCATGGGGCTACTGTGGTAGATAAATCACTAATGTAAATTATAATATATCCCAGCAAAGTGTACCGTTAATGCAGTCATTATTGTAAACAGCAAGTGGTGTAAAGCCACGAAACAAAATATTTGTGTACCTATTCCGTCCATTACTGAAACCAGCTGTACTGTTAAAACCCCTTTGTGTGTTGATTTATGTTATGTATTCCTACTTTCCGTCTGTCACGTGATACACATCGGAGGCTTTTTACGAATGGACTAAAAAAAAATAAAAAATCCCTGTGTCCAAGCCGACATGAAAACTCGACACGTCATCACATTTTTATAATTAATTAATCCCGCAATCATATAACACACATGTATCATGTTGGGATGACAAAACTCCCTTTCGTACGAGGTCTGGGATGTAGTCAACAGTAGACTAACTTCGGAGCTGAGCTCTGGCGGGATCAAGAGTAATTAGGGCAGGTCTGGATTACGTATTGCGAGAAGGTTTTTTGTTTGTTTGTTAAGGCGCAATTTAGGAACAATTTTAGCTAGAAATAACGATATTGGAGTGGAAATTAGGAAAATAATGCAATGGGGAGATTCCTGATAACCACTCGGTCAGTAAGCTGTTAACATCTCGGCTACTGTCAAGGAATGTAAAACTAAGAATATACAAAACAATAATTTTACCGGTTGTTCTCTCTGGGTGTGAAATGTGGTCTCTTACCTTACATGACGAAAACAAGGGGCTTAGGAAGATATTGGGTCCAAAATTGGAGGAGGATACTGGGAGTGAAGGAGATTTCATTAATAGTGAGTTACATACCCTGTACTCATCATAACACATTGTTAGGATAATCAACCTCGTAGATTACGGTGCGGCAGGAAATGTAGCGTGAATGGGAGAATCTAGAACCGTGATCAGGGTATTGATTGGCAAACCCAATGGGAAGAGACCATTGGGAAGACCTAGCCTTAGATTGGAAGATAACATTAGAATGGACCTGAAATAGAGAGGATGTAATGAGGTGGACTGGATAGAACTAGCTCAAGATAGGGATAGGGTGTAATGAGGTGGACTGGATAGAACTGGCTCAAGATAGATATAGGGTATAATGAGGTGGACTGAATAGAAACTGGCTCAAAATAGATACAGGGTGTAATGAGGTGGACTGGATAGAACTGTCTCAATATAGGGATAGGGTGTAATGAGGTGGACTGGATAGAACTGGCTCAAGATAGGGAAAGGAGTACTTGTGTAACTGCGGCAATGAACTGAGTTCTAATGCTATGGAGTAATTAAGACGCTACAATAGTCGAGCAGTTTATTTTTCTTATAGCACCGCGTCTTATGGCAGGTTCACACAGTCTGCTACGCAAGCGGCCACACTTGAGGTAAGATCTGTACGAGACTCAACAGTCAAGTACAAGCTGGTGGCGGTAGTTTGTTGTCCTGGGAAAATGATGACAGGGACGTTGGGGTTTTGTTGTTAGTTTCATTATGTAAGAGACAAAAAACAAACCGTGAACACGAGGTGAACATCAAGTGAACAGAGCTGACTTGAATATAAAGTTCTTTCTAGTACCGCGTCCTACTTTTTTCAGGTTATATACAATGTTATAACTTCACTGATGAGATAGGGATGAGAAAGGTTGAATTTAGGGAAAGTGTACCTGCAATTGCGTGGAAGGAATGTGGAAAAACTCTAAGAACACCCTATCGGGATTCGAACCCTGATCTCCTGTCATCACTAGTCTAGTTTAACACGATAGTGATGCCTTAGACCATGCGGCCACCTATGCAGGTTAAGACGAAGTTAAATTTAAACATAAAAAGACCCTTGACAATCTATCCGCGAACCAAACACTCCGTGACGTATTGGACACGTGATTCAAAGCGCTATGTGTGTCCTTGCTATTAGTACCTTATAGATCTACCCGCAATTATACTAATTACGGTAAAGTGTTAGACAACCATGATTATATCCCTGTGAGCCCAGGAGCCTCCCAATCACACAACCATGTCTAGAGTCCTGTGAGCCCAGGAGCCCCCAATCACACAACAATGTCTAGAGTCCTGTGAGCCCAGGACATACCCAATCACACAGCCATGATTATATCCCTACGAGCCCAGGAGCCTCCCAATCACACAACCATGTCTAGAGTCCTGTGATCCAGGAGACCCCCAATCACACAACAATGTCTAGAGTCCTGCGAGCCCAGGAGCCCTCAATGACACAACCATGTCTAGAATACTGTGAGCCCAGGAGCCCCCAATCACACAACCATGTCTAGAGTCCTGTGAGTCCAGGAGACCCCCAATCACACAACAATGTCTAGAGTCCTGCGAGCCCAGGAGCCCTCAATGACACAATCATGTCTAGAATACTGTGAGCCCAGGAGCCCCCCCAATCACACAACCATGTTTAGAGCCATGTGAGCCCAGGAGCCCATGATACTTTCCATCCCTTAATCCCGCCCCCAGGAAGTGGTCCCGAGGGGTTCCCATCATCGTACCAGGGTTTTTCTAACGATCTCTTTTCATCCTCCAAAACGGGAGAAATAAAAATTCCAAAGAAGGTAGGGAAGGGGAATAAAAAGAGGAGTTGAAAGCGAGAAAACCGATTGCAGCTTTTTGTTTATTTATTTATTTCCTCTCGGGTTTCCAGCCCCTATATCCCCTCTCTATACCCCCCTACCTAACCTTCCCCAATCTTTTATTTCTCACCTGAACTGTAGGGA
Source organism: Timema podura (assembly GCA_033556935.1). Lineage (NCBI taxonomy): Eukaryota > Metazoa > Arthropoda > Insecta > Phasmatodea > Timematidae > Timema > Timema podura. The sequence goes on along the minus strand of JAVRXN010000014.1, from coordinate 5,207,032 downwards.
AATAAGAAACGCTAGAAAAAATACAAACTTTGAGTGAAAACGGATTTCTCGCGAGAAGTTTGTTGATTGGCCACCTAGTAAAGGAGGGCAGGTCAATCGCTCAGCGGCTTTGAAAGGTATGAACGGGGTGGAGGGGGGACCCTCTTTAGAGAAGATCGGGATAATGTTGGCCAACGAGAGATAAAGGAAAGGCCACATACCAGTGTTGTGTAGTGGAGTGTTGCCAGGGTAATCAGAGCTAGTTACAACTGTACCTGTGATATGTTTCTCCCCCCCTCTGTCCCCATTTGACCAATTCAGTAATAGAGCTCTGCTGTACTCCCACCTCCTTCCCCCCCCACACCCATGGGAATGTATCAGTGTAGTGTAGTGTAGTGTCGCCAGGGTAAGCAGAGCTTGTTACAACTGTACCTGTGATATGTTCTCCCCCACTCTGTCCCCATTTAACCAATCATACATAGACTCTGCTCTACACACCTCACATTTGTTCGTTGATAACAGACCAATGAGTGTTTTACTGAATGTTGAGAACAATTTACAGGCACAGTTTTAACTAACACTGATTATGCTGGCGACACTCCACGACAAGACACTGTTACGGTCATTTCAAGTTTTCTACTAGAATAATATTCATCAAACAGATGACATGGAGATTAACATCTACGTGATAAATAATAATATTTAGCACCGCGTCTTACTACCCGTTCGGGTTATACGCTTAAGTACTAATTACGCTAATGTATTAGGAATTGGGAGGGTTGAATTTAGAGGAAGTGAACCCGCATTTGCGTGGAGGGAGAGTGGAAAACCATTTAGGGAAACCACCCTCAGTTCACCCGACCGAGATTCGAACCTCGATCTCCCCGTCCTCGGTGGTCGAGCTCAACACGACTAGCGCGTTAGCCAACTACGCCACCGAGGCGGATTCTACGTGATAAATGAGCAACGATATGTTATTGTAGGCCTATATTGTAAAAAATAGGTCTGACTTAAACAAACTATTATATACTTCTGAAGCAGATATTTGTTAATATAGTCAACAGAGTGCAAGAGTTACATTTGTTAAATGCTTTTCATTTGCATATATTATATTTGTTGACGTGAATACGTCTTTAAATTCAGAACAGTACTATGGGGTACGGGACGAAGTGTTGAGTGCATCGAAATCATTCGATATCTGAGGAATAAAGATTCGTCACTGACCATCAGATAGCGCACCAAGCCACGCGGCAGATTGGGGTGTAGGGGAGTGTCCGCCATTTTGTGTACGATCCACCACGCCTCGGAAATTTCCACCAAAATATAACTTCGCGTTCTGTCGTGGTACGACGCTCGTTTCAGTGTCAATCAACAAACTTTCTTTGAGATCTATTGATTTAACTATCAATACTAAAATTTAATTACAGTGTTGGTGAAGAAAATGTGGATTAAAGTTGAAAAATTCTAGAAATTTCACAATGTCCACCTATAGTTGCCTGAAAGCCAGCCCAGAAATATGTCGAACGTATACGACGGTGAAGAGCAGCTCGTTTTTTAACCAATAATACCGCAATGTTTGGGTCGGAACGAATAAAGAAGTATCGGAATCGAAATAAATAATGGAAGCGGCGCGGCGTATCTACGTGAAACCCTTCCGGCCGTGGACCCACACACCCGATTTTTAGTTCACATTTGTACAGTGCATGTTTGATTTAGTCATGTGCGTTCTTTAACAGTTTTTGATAAATATTTTAAGATAATTTTTTTATTTGAAGTTATTTTTTTATAATCAAGTCCAGATCCTGCCGATAACTAACACCAAGGCCGTAGTCGGGGGGGGGGGGGTTCAGGGTTCAAACCCCCCCCCCCGAAATTTTATGAACAAAATATATATGGCTTTATTTATGGTTCAAACAATATCAAAATTAAGGTACAAGTACAAATTAGGGGGCTGTGTTACCATAAAAAGCACTTCAGAGAGCTTCTAGAGGTGTTTAATATTTAGAATTGTTCCTATTTTTCGGCGGTTATGGGGTTTATGTTGCCATAAAGAAACAATTTAGAGAGCTTCTAGAGCCGTTTAATAATTAGAATTTGTCCTAGCCTCCGATAGTTATGGGGTAATGTTGCCATAAAAAAAACCACTTCAGATAGTTTCTAGAACAGTTTTTTATTTAGAATTTTTTCTAGTCTCCGTCAATTGGGGGATGGGCCCCCCAAACCCCCTGAAATTATTGGCTGGCTACGGCCTTGACTAACACACTAACGTCATGAAAGTGTCAAAGAGTGTAACGAGCCGATCAGGATGCGGGAGCAAGGACTTTCCAGTGAAAATACGCACCGTTCAATTTCATTTGATGTCCGTGTTCGTATCCCGGCAATGACATAAGCTGGTTCCTACCCTTCCCAGTCTTCGTCAGCTCCCACTTTCCAGTCGACTTGCTTTTACGACGACAATAAATCACAGGCACGAGAACGATAAAGAAGTCATCTACTGTCGCGACCAGCAACCGATCAGCCTTCTGGCGACGGTATAGTCGTGACGGGAACAAAATAGATACTCTCTAGTTTGTGAGGGGAAAAAAATATTGTGATTCGTCGAGTAAAATCAGGCCGATCTGGGACTGTATCAGTGTCGGGTCGTGGAGTATTGCCAGTGTAAGCAGAGCTTGTTAAAACTGTACCAGTGAGTTAGTGCTGGCGTCTATTAAATAATAATGAAACCTTTTTAATGAACTTTAGATTATGGTTAAAAGAGGTCTCTATCATATTTATTTTATTTTTTAGTACCGTGTCTTACTACTCGTTCGGGTTATAAGCCTATGTACTAAATGCACTAATGTTTAAGGGATTAGGAAGGTTTAATTGAGAGGAAGTGCATCCACATTTGCGTGTATAAAACCATCCTCAGTACACCCGACCTAGATTCGAACCCCGATCCCCTCCATCTTCGTCACTCTAGTCTATTGCGATAGTAGCGCGTTATAGCATCCAAACACCGAAACGGGTCCCTTCAAGTTTAAAAAAATATTCCTAGTTTATCTTAATTTTATAAACAGTGGTTTTAAACTATGATTAGAAATATTGTTTGTTTTGTTTAAATGAACAATTTGAGATGATATTTCTCCCCAACCGCATCTTACTACCCGTTTAATATATCCTTATTCAATTATTAATATGATAAAATAGGGATTAATAAGTGAGAATTTAGAGGAAATGAAGCCACATTTAAAATTAGGGAAGGTGATAAACCATTTAATAAAATAAACCTTCAGTTCACCAAGCCGGAATTCGAACCCCTACTTTCTCGTCACTAGCCAAACAGACCAATATTGAGCCTCACGTTTAGTTCATGTGCTCACAATAAGGTTAATTTGAGATGATGATGATGATGATATTTTTTCAATGCATTATTTTTCTTGCAAATTGAAAATAGTCTTCATTTTTATAAAAATCCAAGTTGCCATTTTCTTACACCCCCGACATCTCCTTATATGGATAGAATTGATTTTCGTGTCATATTTGGTAAAGATTAATGAATCCCGCGCTACAACACAACTCTCTACGAATAACGGTCCCATTTAACTAGGAAGAACTTTTTATTGACATTTAAAAATTGTATCAAAACGTTTTTCATGTATTCATACACCAAGTCATATAATATTCAGCTATAAATTTTGATAGATATTATCAATACGCATAAAATAATAATAATAATAATCATTATTATTATTATTAGCACCGCGTCTTACTACCCGTTCGGGTTGTACGCTAATTATTATAAAGAGAGGGAAGGCTATATGTATTGGACGTCATAATAAGATATTTTTCTACTGTTGACGGCCAACACTGATAACATTTTACTGTATTATTATTGTTATTTGGTGACCTGGCGGTTTAGGGGTAAGTTGTCGGACTTCTGTGCTGGTGGTCCAGGGCTCAATCCTCGGTCCCGGCACAGATTTATCTGATTGCCAATCCCTTCCTTCGCCTCTGACAAGACGTGTATTAATCACAACTTGTGAATGTGTGGAATGCCAGGCCTACACCGTGGTTCGGATCCCACGTTAAACTGTAGGTCCTCCATTTCATCTCACAATCACCCTACCATTACACATTAGCGTAAGTGCGTATAACCCGAACGGGTAGTAAGACGCGGTGCTAATAATAATAATAATAATTTAATACCTCTTTTCACTAAAGAGCATAAATAGTTAACTCCCGATTTCTCAGACCTCCATATAAAACATTATTTGTTTATGACTTGGAAACTATTGGGTTTTTCCCTTAATTATTTCAAATTAAAAAAATATATTTTCGTATTTCAAATAGTTGTGGATATATCACCCTTTTGTAAAATACCTTAATTTTAATGGTAAAATAAGGTTTCCCATTTTGTTTGTAATGTTAAACAATTTCTGAATACGAATTTTAATTAAAAATCGTTAGAGCCGATTTTGTTCCCTAGTGCTTAAAGTCCCGTAACTTACATGTTATTTTATCCCGAAATAAAAAGATTCATTTTATTTGATAAAAAAAAGTATCAGATCCTGAAACCCTAAATAGGGCTCCCTAAAGGTTCTTAGATTTATACAGCCGACAGCCCTGAGGGCCCTTCAAGGAGTTTGCCGCGAGATAAAATGAAAACGAGGCTTCTTGTTCCGGTTGGTAGCACCCCGAGAGCCGAAGGAGAGGGCCGTCGACAAAATGGCGGTCATCCATCACTCTTCCCGTTCGCACTCGCAAGGAGAATGGTGGAGCAAATTGGTCCTCAGGGCTCGCGATATTGTGTTGTTCGCTTCAAGAGTTCAAGGCTAACACCCCCCTCCTATTACACCCCCTCCTCACTCCGAAGTAAAGAAACAAATCTCCTCAAGTTCCCGAGATTATAAATCTCTTCTCCTCGATTCGTTGACGTTGTTCACCGCTTGTCTCTGGCTTATTAGAGAGTTAGACGCGAACTTTCAAAACTAGGGGTGGACCCATTGGGTGGGGAGGTGGGGGCGAGATTAGGGCGATACCCTCCCCCCAATGTTTTAATTGTTTCCATTGGTTTCACACCTTCATACTCACTATCACCATCATCTCATCCCATCAGGACATTTAAAGATCCTCCAAGGAAAGGATGTACTATTAGTACATTTGGGCGTCCCCTGTACAACGGAACATGAGTACTGGATAATATCACTCAAACTCAGCTAAGAGTGTTGTAGCTCAGACGCGCATTATTATTATTATTATTATTATTATTATTATTATTATTATTATTACTATCTCTCTTGTTGTATCGCCTACGTTACATAACCATTTGCTCTAATTTCCAGCCAAGGGGGGAAGGGATGTTCAGGGTAGTTTAACTAAACGCATCTCTGAGAGTAGTTGGATGTATGTGGACTATTGTAAAGAATGAAGTAGTGTCTAAAGAGGCAAAGATGGCAGTGTATAAAAGTGTGTTGACGCCAACATTGTTTTATAGATGTGAAGCGTAAGTTTGTCAGGAGAAACACAAGAGCAAGGTGAATGTGGTTGGAATGAGATATCTAAGAATTAATGTAAGAGTAAAAACTCGTATGGACAGTCAGTGGTGAATGGGTGCTGAAGAAGTGAAGTTTGAAAGGGAATCCAATAGGTCAATGTGAAAGAAGCGTCTTACGTTGGTTTAGACATGTCAAGGGGATGAATGTGGATCTAGGGACTAAGCAAATATATGAAGGTAGAGTGTGTGGATCAAAAATAAGGGGTAGGCCTTGTAAGACGTGGCTAAATGTTGTGGACTAATGTGTGGAAAAGAGAAACATTAAAAGCTCTAAATATAAAATAGCATGTATGACTCGATGTATGGATGTTGTTGAAGAGAAGGGAGTATGCAAGGATAGGGAAGTGTGGAGAAACTTAGTGAGGATGGATTATGTATGGGGTTGTTTTTTGAGCTATTTGCGGTTTCTTGCCTACCCGTAAGGGAACGGCGTATGTATGTACGTATGTATGTACGTATGTATGTGATCTATTTTGGCTAATAATATTTTCTATTCTAAAAGTAACACCAAATTCTGACCCTACCTTTCCCCTTCCAACGACACCAATAAGTAGAGCGGACCATTGATGGGACCAGAAAGAAATAGAACGAACCATTGAAAGTCGGTTAGAGTGCTCTATTTATTCTGGAAGGTTAATGGAAATATCCCCGATAGTAAAATGCTATCACCAAATACTCGAAGACGTTCTCAAAATCCAGTCTAGATCACTCGATCTTCTTTAGCACACGTCTCTATAAAAAATAAAAATGCTAGCATCTATTGGAAATCATGTTATCGCGCGGTAATATCGGCACTAAACACAAAGAAAAGTATAAAACGGCCTAAGTAAGAAGATAACCAGAGCCCCCAGGGTTCATAACCACGGTTCCCAACCATACTTTATGGGACAGGCGGCGGCGGCCTACCTAAAGTCAAACTTTATTCCCCCAGTTCCTTTACATTTCCCTGAACCTTAAAACTCTTTTCCTTGAGTATCTCCTACTACCACACAATTCCTCCTCCCCCCCCCCATACTCCTTCTTCCCAAAGATTGCTTGCCCCCTTTTCAACCCCCCCCCCTCTTTTCAAAACCAAAACCAATCTCCATGATGTGATATTCCGACTCTCGTTTCTCGTGTTCTCTAAACTCGTAATACGATCGAGAGCGTAATATCACCTCGACTTGGCGGATGAATCCTGACACATTCGAAAGCTATCCTCCCCCCCCCCCCCACCTTCTTTCTCTCAGCAACCCGCAACACACACACACGCGCGCGCGCGCGCGACAGGAAGAAATCAATAGACGCTCTCACAACAAGAAGTCTCCGGTTCGACGTCTCTGAGAGTTTCAGGATGTCAGTCACATTGAGTTTTAGAAACTCGTCCTCTAGCCTTAATGGACATGACCTCGTTTTTTTGAAAAATTTAATATTCGAATATATTTCTAAAAGAAAACTGATTTTTCTATTTTTAAATAAATACAAAATTTTCACATTCCTAAAAAAATAAAATTACGGTAACTCATTAAAAATCGACTCACTGCCACTCGTATTAGGCTGGAGAGAGGATGGGTAAACTAAAGGGAACATCTTAAGGGTATTCAAAACCTGACTTTTCCGTCAACGGGTACAGATCGTAGTGTGTGTGTGTTCTAGAGCCTTAAACTACAAGTCCACCGTTGCAGGAATCGTATGATAAACACGTTAGATTAGTTTCATTGTACAAATATTACAAATGTTTAAAAGCCGATTGTGGACATTACGCATGAGAATGTACCTTTAGTGAGCTACCAAATTAATGTAAGGTAACCAACATACAAAAAAAAACCATTAATTGTATCTTACAGCTGTCAACCTGTCAGTTGGAGAACTCGACGTATGGACATTTTTCGCTCCACCACCTCAGTGTTGCCAAGTCTATAGTCTCTAGCGATAGTACATGGACCTGAAATGGATTGTATTTAGACCGGTAGGATACTACTTTCTGACATTATATTGATAAGCCCTGCGATTTTCATAAAAAATAATAGTCAATGTAAAATTTGTTAATAGATAGCGGGGCCACAGGATATTACTTTTAGAAAATATCCTAAAATTGGATTGTACACATGGTGAAATTATATCAAAAGGAGTATCCAGATTGTACAGTTGACAACACTGCACCCCCTATCCAAGCTATACGCATTTAATTACATTAGTGGTGGTAAAGTTGAAAAAGAAGATTTTTAGAAGAAATATACCTGCATTCACGTGGAGTTAACATTTTAATCAAAACTACTTTCATTGCACCCACCTGGGTTTGTAACCCTGACCTCCATGACCGGTATAACAGATCATCTGAGCCTGATATCCAGCCTGCGTGTCCACCTATACGAGCTATTCATACAAAGTCATATAAAGAATAAGGCCTCACTCCACATCTAGTCAAAGGTCTACTCGTCAAATGCTAACAGTATTACAAAGATTTAGAGCTTGTCAAATTATGTTTATGAAATATTTTTTTATCACCGCGTCTTAGGCCTGCGGCCCGTTCGGGTTATACGCTTATGTACTAACTATACTAATAGTTTTTGGGGTTAGAAAGGTTATATTTATAGGAAGTGTACCCACATTTGTGTTAAAAAAATGAAGTGGAAAACCATTTTGGAAAAACAACCTTCAATACACCCGATCGAGATTCGAACCTCGATATCCCCGTCATCGGCAGTCTAGTCTACTGCGAGAGAAGCGCCTTAGACCACGTAGCCACCGAAGAGGGTTTCATGAAAGTTGATCTAGTATCTTTTTTCAAATTCAGGTTGAGTTGTTACTACGGCGATGTTTCTATAGAAAGGTCGGATAGTTGGTTGCGATTTCTCAAGACGATGAGTGATTTGTTCTAATTAGTTAACTCTCTTTGCCACGGCGCGACTAAGTTCCCCAAGACAAGTTTACATCCGGTCTACTAAAAGTTTGATGAGCTCAGTTTAGTTTGTCTTCACCGGGAGCTTGTTCTTCAGACCTCCATTATCCGTGAGACGGTTCTAGTTAACCGTCAGGTTCCTAATCACCAACATCTGGTTGGTTACACTATTCTATCAGGTAATTCGTTCCTCTTGAACCGTGAGTTAACTCAATGCAAAGAGAATAAAAAAAAAAACAGCCCCCACTTGGACGGATTTGATCATGTCATTTCCTACGTCACCCAGCAAAGAGCAGTTATTTAATACGAAGACAGACAGATCCATTTTTTTTAAAAATAAGTAGAGTAATTACTTGTTAATTGGACATTGGTGTGCTTATTTATTATTTTAAGTTCCAAAATGTTACCTAATTTTTAACATCTCGGTTTGTTTCTGTAACGCGCTGGCTCGTGTACTGAGTGACGTCATAAGCTCAGCTAATCAGATGTCGTTCTCCATCTGGCGCTACCTTCTATTCTCTTTACATTTGAATTAACTGACTTTTATAAAAAAAAAATAGAAAAACTTGGGGGAAAGCTATCTTAGTGACAAGATGAACTACGATCTATCATAATATAATATTGAGGAAAGAGACGGTAACAGCAAATAAACATCAAAGTCAATCAAATGTAATCAAATGTCAGAGGAACACTTGCGTGGAGAAATCAAAATGTCAGGCAATCTAAGGTCGTGGTCTAGGTTTATAAGGATTTAAAAAAAAGGGGGGGAGTTAGGTAACGAAAGTTAAAGGCAGTAATTTTCGCAGTTTTTTTAATATAAAAGTATAGCCAAAATAAAAATAAAATATTTCTCCGGTATAGCCATAAAATTGTAATTTTCTTCCCTTGGTGATATCAACAGTTCTTGACTGTCTGTTGAGGATGTCCTGGAATTTTATGATAACCTTTTCTCTTTATTTAAAAAGTTTTTTCTTCAAATACTCAAGACAGATATTCAACAAATGTTGATATCAACTTGTGAGGAAAATTAAACTCTACATTTCTACTGGAAAAATATTTGACTTTTTTATTTTTTAACCCCCCCCCCCCCCCCAATCTCCCATAAAAGTGATGTAAAATGAAGGAAAGAAGATGAGGTAAAACCAAGTTCAGTGGCTGAACGGTCCAAGGAGTCATTCTGATGTTAGACCGGCCTGCTGATGACGGGAAGATCAGGGTTCGAATCCCGGTAGGGTCTAATGAGCGTGGCTTTACCATAATGGTTTCCTTCTTCATACCTGCCCCATTATAGTAATTATTATCAAATATACGTACAACCTGAACAGGTAGTAAGAAGCGGTGATGAAATAAAGGAAGGGGTAAAAACGACCTACCGCTCTTTGCGGCTGGTTGACCGCTACAACCAGTCCCCAGAACATCATCCTCTTGTGAAATGCCGAGTGTTAGACATTTTAAATGTTTTATCTTTCAGTTTTGTACGAAATACTACTTTTGGAACCCTTCTATTAACTTTACTCGGTGCTTAATACCGTCCTTCAAATCGGTAACAGTACTCGGTGCTTAATACCGTCCCTCAAATCGGTAACAGTACTCGGTGCTTAATACCGTCCTTCAAATCGGTAACAGTACTCGGTGCTTAATACCGTCCCTCAAATCGGTAATAGTACTCGGTGCTTAATACCGTCCCTCAAGTTGGTAACAGTACTCGGTGCTTAATACCGTCCCTCAAATCGGTAACAGTACTCGATGCTTAATACCATCCCTCAAATCGGTAACACTACTCGGTGCTTAATACCGTCCCTCAAATCGGTAATAGTACTCGGTGCTTAATACCGTCCCTCAAATCGGTTACAGTACTCGGTGCTTAATACCGTCCCTCAAATCGGTAATAGTACTCGGTGCTTAATACCGTCCCTCAAGTTGGTAACAGTACTCGGTGCTTAATACCGTCCCTCAAGTTGGTAACAGTACTCGGTGCTTAATACCGTCCCTCAAATAGGTAACAGTACTCGGTGCTTAATACCGTCCCTCAAATCGGTAACAGTACTCGATGCTTAATACCGTCCCTCAAATCGGTAACAGTACTCGGTGCTTAATACCGTCCCTCAAATCGGTAACAATACTCGATGCTTAATACCATCCCTCAAATCGGTAACAGTACTCGGTGCTTAATACCATCCCTCACATCGGTAACAGTACTCGGTGCTTAATACCATCTCTCAAATCGGTAACAGTACTCGGTGCTTAATACCGTCCCTCAAATCGGTAACAGTACCCGGTGCTTAATACCGTCCCTCAAATCGGTAACAGTACTCGGTGCTTAATACCGTCCCTCAAATCGGTAACAGTACTAGGTGCTTAATACCGTCCCTCACATCGGTAACAGTACTCCAGTACTCGGTGCTTAATACCGTCCCTCAAATCGGTAACAGTACTCGGTGCTTAATACCGTCCCTCACATCGGTAACAGTACTCCAGTACTCGGTGCTTAATACCGTCCTTCAAATCGGTAACAGTACTCGGTGCTTAATACCGTCCCTCAAATCGGTAACAGGATTTTTTAACCGACTTGTGTCAACCGAGAGATGTGAAACTTGAACAATGACTCAAATACGATTAAATATACAACATATTAAAATGTTAGGATTGAAACTCATCCAAAAACTTGACTTGAGATGAATTTATGTCGCTGTAACTAAAAAAATAAATATGAAATATGAAAACGATGTAAGAAGCAAATTAAAAAACATTCTAATAACGGTAAGTTAACAAAAATTGTAGAAAATAAATTCTCTCCTATTATAATTGCAGATTTTTTTTGTTTGGCTTATGGGTTTTAAGAGCTCTAGATCTTTTTTTTTTGCACCGCGTCTTACTACCCGTTTGGACTATACGCCTATGTAATAGTTCCAATAATTTGTTATGGATTAGTATTTAGATGAAGTGCACCCGACAGGGATCGAACTCCAATCTCCCCGTCTTCGGCAGTCCTGTCTATTGCTAGAATAACGCCTTAGACCGTGCGGCCACCGAGGCGGGCCTCACATTCTTAAATCCATCCATAGTAAGAGTGTGTACTAGATATTGTTCAGGTAAATATTGACTCGAGACAGAATAATGCCCTCTATATAAAAACTGTTGTTTAAACAAACGTTTCTACGATTAGTATAAAATATTTTCTACATTTTAGTTCGACTTAATGTTATTTCTAAGATAAGAGTTAACCTCCTTTTTTTTTAATCTCGCTATTTACATTGGTTTTATTAATTATACTCTTAAGTCTCTTAAAATCTAATATATCATTGATAAGAAAAATGAATAACCAAAATGAAAGATGTTTGAGAACCGCTTGGTTTTGTCAGGAGTAGTAATGGATGATTGATTGCTTTGTGTCTCGAGTGAAATGGGGCATTAAATATGTAGAACGTATGACCAAAAAAACAATCTTTCTAACAGTGTGTTTAGTTGATAACCATGAGAAGAATATAGATTTTATTAACTATTATTACTATTAGCACCACGTCTTACTACCCGTTCGGGCTATACGCACTTACGCTAATGTGTGACGGTAGGGTGATTGTGAGATGAAATGGAGGACCTATAGTTTAACGTGGGATCCGAACCACGGTAGGAGGCCTGGCATTCCACACATTCACAAGTTGTGATTAATACACGTCTTGTCAGAGGTGAAGGAAGGGTTTGGCAATCAGATAAATCTGTGCCGGGACCGAGGATTGAACCTCGGAACCCAGCACAGAAGTCTGACACCTTACCCTTAGACCACCAGGTCACCCTTTTATTAACTGATTTAACTTTAAATCTATACATAAAGGCAAATTTTCTCCTCAAAGAAACTCACATTTACCCTATTTTATATTTCACTAGGCCTAATATACATATATACTTTAGTCACTTAAAACCATATTTTAATTATAAAAGAACCCTATTGCAATAAAGTAAGTTACATGTTCTTCAGCTGATAGGATGAGTAATAAACTGAACAAATAGTTTCTTAAAGCAGTTTTATTTCAGTTATACTTGCTAGTTTAGGTTGCAACTTTCATGCAATTCCCTTGATACCTCATCTAGAACTACCAGTTTGTAATAGTTTTTTTTTTCTCCTAATGCATAGGTTTGAAAAAGAAGATTTTCAAATTAATATGAACTGATATATTTTTAAGTAAAACCATATTTTTATTTATATTATTTACGATTCTTAAGAACTCTTAACTTTTTTAAAAAAGAATGATAAAAAAACGCTGAAAATATCAGTTCCTTCAAACACATGTTAATTATAAGGGGACGCGTGGGTGTGTGAAAGTCTGGAAATCTTTCAGATCTTACAAATGTAGAAAAAAAAAATCGAATATAATTTCTAATCATCGCTTTTTGTTGAACTAGGTGGTATTTCGATAAAGTGCTCGCCTAAGTACACGATGCTCGTGGGTTCAAGCCCAGCCGGGGTCCAACGGATTTTCTTTGAACGCTGAAAGTTTGTAGCACAACTTCCTTCAGATGGTAAGTTAAGCCGTCGGTCCCATGTCTATTGTGGCTTGTAAAATAACCCTGGGAAGGTATGTGAAGATGCCTTGCCCGGCCAAAATTGGTAGGCCCTTTCACTCTTGATCAGAGAAATTCTAGTGTGCTGATACAATCAGTCGGTTCAGAAAGTTAAATACCTTAATCCTCCTCTAGAATTTTTTTAGAAATTGAGAATCCTCTAGAAGATACTTGAGCTTCTTCCTCTAAAATTTTTTGAGATTTGGTTACCCTTGGGATATATTTAGAAAGCTTCTTGTGCAGATTCTTTCAGAAACAACAGTTATTAGAGTTGTTTTTTGGAAATATTGAATGTCACTAGAAACTATTATAAGATATCCTTCTCAGAAATATTTTGAAAATTGGATTACTTTTGATTAACCAGACAAGAAATGTTGGCAGCCGTGTTAGCGGTAAAAAATTACAAGTAGTGGGGATTTTTTTTATGGAAATTTAATATAAAGTCGAGATTAATAAAAATTCATAACCTGCTTCGGTGGCCACATGATCTAGGGCGCTACTCTCAAAGGGGACTAGACTGCCAAAGACGAAGAGATCGAGGTTCGAATCACGGTCGGGTAAACTGTGGTGGTTTTTTCTAAAATGGTTTTACACTCTCCTTCCACGCAAATGCGGGTTCACTTCCTTTAAATTCAACCTTACCATAAGTACCTAAGTGAATAGCCCGAAAGGGTAGTAAGAAGTGGTGCCAAATTAAACTAAAAAAGATAGAAATACTTTCTCTATTTGATAAAACAAATAACATTCATATAATTGTGATGCTGTTATAGAATACAATGCAAAATGGCGGCATTTAATCACTCATCGAAGTAGAGTTAGCGTAGAATATATTTTGACTTTGAACAGAAGGTCACAACAAATCAAATATTGCTCGACAACTTAATTACAAGACTAGGTCCGCCAACCCGACCACAGCCAGTCCCATTCGACCGCCATTGTTCTGTCAGGACAAGGAGACGGCCAGGACCGGCTTTAATCTTCATAATGGTGGTTCGGGAAGGGGAGGGGGTCACTGCCCGATGGATAATGGTAGGGTCGGGAAGGGGAGGGGGATCACTGCCCAATGGATAATGAAGTCTGTGTTTGGAGCTAATTACCTCGACTTCATCATTTGGATGGTTATTAAATTGCTTGTTGTGTTCCATGAAGTAGAACAAAAAAAAACTTGCTAATCAAGGCCTAAACAATCGCTGAAAAGGTTAACGAGGTAAATCTAATGTGAGATTTTGTCCCCAAACAAAAATTATACAAAAATAGAATATGACTGACATCATAATACAAATTAATTTTTAATAAATATGAAGTTATTTAATTTGTTTAAAATCTATCGTTGCTTAGTTGATTTAAAGTGGTACTATACCAATTTGTTTTATTCAGTCCACCTCATTACACCCTATCCCTATCTTGAGCTAGTTTTATCCAATCCACCTCATTACACCCTATCCCTATCTTGAGTTAGTTATATCCAGTCCACCTCATTACACCCTATCCCTATATTGAGTTAGTTCTATCCAGTCCACACTATTACACCCTATCCCTATCTTGAGTTAGTTCTATCCAGTCCACCTCATTACACCCTATCCCTATCTTGAGCTAGTTTTATCAATCCACCTCATTACACCCTATCCCTATCTTGAGCTAGTTTTATCAATCCACCTCATTACACCCTATCCCTATCTTGAGCTAGTTTTATCCAATCCACCTCATTACACCCTATCCCTATCTTGAGTTAGTTCTATCCAGTCCACACTATTACACCCTATCCCTATCTTGAGTTAGTTCTATCCAGTCCACCTCATTACACCCTATCCCTATATTGAGCTAGCTAGTTCTATCCAGTCCCTTCCTACACCCTATCCTTATCTTGAGCTAGTTATATCCAGCACGTTTCTGTGCCTGCGCAAAGACGGGGGTAGACTACGCGTGCGTTTCGTTACAAACTCTGCTCAAAGTGAATCAGCCTTTCTAGGTTCGAACTCCAAGCACCGCACGGGATGCTAATTAAGTCCAGTCGAGGCTTTACTTCCTTTTGAATCTTCTTCCTTCTCTGTCTCTCTAAGAAGGAGTGGAGAGGACTAAAAAAAGAAAGAGCGATACATCGATAAAGAACCCACAAGGGGGAACGCTTGTTCGACTCGACAGTAACTAATGGTCGGGGACAGTTTGTTGGTCGCCCAGAAGAAGGAGTGAAAAAAAGGAGGGGGAGGAGGGTCACGGGTTCATCAGTCAAGCCCCCTCCCCCACCCCTTTGGGGCTCGATACACCACAGACTGTTAGTTCCACTTTCAGCCGAGCGCTGCGGTCGGCACAACATGGCGGACTACTTCGCGCGGATGGAGAAAAGAGGAAGAAGGATGATTCTATAGTTCATATCAGAGTTGGACTTTTGAGTTCTGAATGGTTTTGTAAAAAAAAAGAAAAGGGGGGGAGGGGGATTTCATGACACACAAAACGGAAAGCTAGGATTGCACATAATCTAGTTAAGGCGCCATCTTCACTCAAGAGCACAGGAAAGGTTTGAGTGGGTTACAAATATTGGATAAAATATTTGATTTTTTTTTTAAAGAATGAGCGGCTGGATGATTTTTTTTTTAAATTTAATATTCCTAGAGAATATTTAAAGAATACCTCACCTCAGTGGTCTTGGAGTAAAGTGCTCTGCTGATGATCCGATTGTAGTGGGTTCAAACCCAGCCGGGGTTGACAGATTTTTCTTGAGTGATAAAGATCCGTAGCACAACTTCCTTCGGAGGGGAAATAAAGCCATCAGTTTCATGTCGATTGTGGCTTGTTAAAGAACCCTGGACGGTATGTTAACGTACCTTTTACGGCAAAATTAGTAGGCCCTTTCGCTCTCGCTCATAGAAATTATCGTGTGCTGATATAATCAGTCGGTTCAGAAAGTGCACGTTAAATACCAAAAATAAAAATAAAAATTAAGAGCTATTTTTGAAATCCTGTTGAATGTAAATTTTTTGGGTCACCGCGTCTTACTACCCGTCCGTATTATAGGCATATGTACTAATTACGCTAGTGTGTTCTGGATGAGGAAGTTTGAATTTAGAGGAAGTGTACCCACGTTTGCGCGAAGTGAGAATGTAAACCATTTAGGGAAAAAAAAGCCTCAGTACACCCAACCGGGATTAAAGTTTTGACCTTCCGACTACCGGCAAACATATGATCTTGACGTTTAGTTCGCATGCCCACCGATATGTGAGCTGTTCGGAGGAAAAAATATTTAAATTGCTAAAGTAGAATTTTGGTAGGAAGAGATTTTTAGAAAACTTTAATACGTGTTTTGTGTTTATAAATGATAACATTTTACTTTATTATTATTGTTATTTCATAGGTATTAATAATATCTATCAAAAGTGACAGCTTCAGATCACATGACTTGGCGTTTGAATATATGAAAAAAACTGTTTAAATCTCCTTCGGTGGCCACATAGTCTACATAGCGTACACTTCCTAAAATAATAACCTTCCCGATTAAACCATTAGCGTAATTAGTCCATAAGCTTATAACACGAATAGGTTTAATTAATTTTAAGTAATTGTAAAAAAAAATCCTTACCTAATTCGTACTGTAGCTAACCCTCCCAGAATGCAACAAGGCGTTACCCAAGATGAAGCCTGACCGACAGTCGATTGTTTTACCCCAATATTTCCAGAATGTTATTGAAATATTCCATTTGTGGGAGTAAAATAACAGCGAACAGACCAAAGTTTTCCGCCGCTGCGGTGGTACTTCTGTTTCAGGAATGTAATTAGAGAGCAAAAAGGAAAAAGACGGGAATAGGTACCGGTATGGAGACATTTATATAACCAGGAAAACAATTCCCCGCGTGGAGAGCGGCCTCTGAACCAAGACTGTTCATACGACCCGGACTCCAGTGGCAAAGATTAATCGGAATATTTATTTTAGAACCGTACCCAGAAATATAGCCACTTGGTAAAGGATCAACGAAACCTTTGATGGTTCTAGCAAATAAATCGTGAGTCAAACGATATGTCCACGTCCAACCGCTAGAATAAATAGCGATGCTCTGCAGAGAAAGCGCAACAAAATAAAATGAGGGTATTGCGCTTAAAACTTTAAATTCTCCAGAAGATCTGGCTTGGCTTCTTCTTGCCTTGTTACGGTCGATATCTAAAGCTCTGTTGTCCTATCTACATTCTCTACGATATTAATGAGCACACGAGAACTCACTACCGAACTTCTTAAAGTACATCACCTATCCCTATCTTGAGCTGGTTCTATCCAGTCCACCTCATTACACCCTATAACTATCTTGAGTTAGTTCTATCCAGTCCACCTCATTACACCCTATAACTATCTTGAGTTAGTTCTATCCAGTCCATCTCATTACACCGTCTCTTTCAGGTCCATTCTAATGTTATCCTCCCATCTACGTCCTGGTCTTCCCACTGATCTCTTCCCTTTGGGTCTGCCAGTCAGAACCCTGAACAAGGTTCTAGATTCTCCCGTTCACGCTGCAACTCCTGCCCACCATAACGGGAGAGATTTGATTGATTGCCCTGATAATATCTAGTGACAAGTACAGGGTATTTAGCTCATCATTATGTAACCTCCTCCGTCTCTATTTTTGAACCAAATATTTTACCAAGCACCTTATTTTTCAAAAAACATTAAAAAATATATATACACAAAGGATGTGTATCAAAATTTCAAATCTCAAAAGTTTTCAACGGGGGAACCAGAAATTTTGGAAAAAATAATTTATTTTGACAGAAACTTCTTGGAATCAAACAATTCTTTGATATATTATTTTTTAAAAATGAAACCATTTACTTATAGGAATGTAATAACAAATTTACAAATTTTCAATAGCGAAGCTGCAATATATATTTATATGTATGTTAGATGTTATCTGTGGGGTGAGACAGGCTCTTAAGACATATATACATATATGTATATAATTTACTTTAATCAGTAAATGTATAAATACTATTAATAGAGGGTTACCGATGTTGTTAAAAATGAACGACTTTATTTGTTTGCGTTGTGTTTCTTCTTTTGTACCTGACTAAATTTCACGAAAAAAAAAATTCTTCCCTTCATCTCATAGATAGTGTTTAAAAATAGATCCATTATTGTTCTCTGAAGGTTATATTAAAGCGTCTAGTAAACCTATTGAAAGCGGAACGGAAACGAACAGTTCAAATGTTACTCTTGGGAAATATAACTGAGGCATCTCACAAGACTATGAATGAAATTTTATGAATGAACTCGTTATTTTTATCCTCTTTTTTTTTTTAAGCTGAAGATATTTCTGGTGTGAAGGGTAAAAAGGGCGTGTCTAATGAGTTGCCAGAGATGTAAACAAAATGAAACGTGAGAAATAAGTCTTAATTTAGTTTTAAAAAAAATGCACTTGTAAAATGATAAATAATATCACTTTTTATAAATAGCTCAAAAGTCTATGAAAATTTTCAAAAATCAATCAAGAATAAAATATTTAATTTTTGTTTGTTTGTAGAAAACCTAATATATATTCTTAATCATAATGAAAAACCCCTTCACAAACAAAAATGTTGAAACCATCGTAAAATTTCAAATTTATAAAAACCAATTATCAGGAAGCAATTCTCGATTATTATTATTATTTTAGAAAAACGAAGGAAAATTCTCATTTATCATTTAAAATTTTTAAACCCTCCTCAGTAGAACTCTTAGCTCGAGATGTGTGTCTGTGTGTCTGTGTGTGGGGTGGGGGGGGGTTAAGGATATACGGGGGGAAGGGGTCGGGGAGGTGAAGGGGGGGAGATCGGAGGTTCGGAAAGATATTTTATATTTTTTGCAACGAGTCTTATTTATTCATGTCATACTCTAATATCTTAATAACGCTAATGGGTTAGGGATGAGTAATGTTATTTATATAGGAAGTGTACCCGCATTTGCGCGTATGGAGGGAGAGAGAAAGAAAGAGAGAGCGGGAAACCAATTAGGAGGAGAAAAAAAACCTCGGCGCACCCGAACGGGATTCGAACCCCTATCTCCCCGTCATCGACAGTCTAGTCTATGGCGAGAGTAGCGCGTTAGACCACGCGGTCCCCGAGATGGTTCGGACAGAAATCCCCGCCATTGTTGAGCGAACCTATAATAATTACTTTTGATTAAACTAAGGGAAGGTCCTTTGTCCCCACCTCGACTCCCTCAGCTCATTAATAAATAACACTTGCCCGACAACCAGACGAGAAGGTTAGCCCGGAGTTGTGCAGTCGGACCACGAGAATTGATTCCAACAAGAGCCTTTCAACCGGGAGATACTCCCGCTAATCAACCGGGCTCCGGGGTAAAGCCGCACAAGTAAAGGAGGAGGGAGGGGGTAATCCAAGACTTAAAATATTGCTTTGTTTATATTTAAATAAAATAATATAAGAACTTGAAAACCTTAAAAGCAAGAATATTAGTATTTAACAAACGCAATTTGTGTCCATTGTAAATATAAATAAATGCTACGACATAATCGTAGATTATTTATTATTCAGTCTAGTATAGTTAGTAAAAAGATCCTTAAGACGTCTGGTTCTAGCTGTATTACCTACCTAAGTTAGGTGTTATCTGTGGGGTGAGACGGGCTCTTAAGACGTCTGGTTCTAGCTGTATTACCTACCTAAGTTAGGTGTTATCGGTGGGGTGAGACGGACTCTTAAGACGTCTGGTTCTGGTTGTATTATCTACCTAAGTTAGGTGTTATCTGTGGGGTGAGACGGGCTCTTAAGACGTCTGGTTCTAGCTGTATTACCTACCTAGGTTAGGTGTTATCTGTGGGGTGAGACGGGCTCTTAAGACGTCTGGTTCTAGCTGTATTACCTACCTAAGTTAGGTGTTATCTGTGGGGTGAGACGGGCTCTTAAGACGTCTGGTTCTAGCTGTATTACCTACCTAAGTTAGGTGTTATCTGTGGAGTGAGATAGGCTCTTAAGATGTCTGGTTCTAGCTGTATTACCTACCTACGTTAGGTGTTATCTGTGGAGTGAGACGGGCTCTTAAGACGTCTGGTTCTAGCTGTATTACCTACCTAAGTTAGGTGTTATCTGTGGAGTGAGATAGGCTCTTAAGACGTCTGGTTCTAGCTGTATTACCTACCTAAGTTAGGAGTTATCTGTGGGGTGAGACGGGCTCTTAAGACGTCTGGTTCGAGCTGTATTACCTACCTAAGTTAGGTGTTATCTGTGGGGTGAGACGGGCTCTTAAGACGTCTGGTTCTAGCTGTATTACCTACCTAAGTTAGGTGTTATCTATGGAGTGAGATAGGCTCTTAAGATGTCTGGTTCTAGCTGTATTACCTACCTAAGTTAGGTGTTATCTGTGGAGTGAGACGGGCTCTTAAAACGTCTGGTTCTAGCTGTATTACCTACCTAAGTTAGGTGTTATCTGTGGAGTGAGATAGGCTCTTAAGACGTCTGGTTCTAGCTGTATTACCTACCTAAGTTAGGAGTTATCTGTGGGGTGAGACGGGCTCTTAAGACGTCTGGTTCGAGCTGTATTACCTACCTAAGTTAGGTGTTATCTGTGGGGTGAGACGGGCTCTTAAGACGTCTGGTTCTAGCTGTATTACCTACCTAAGTTAGGAGTTATCTGTGGGGTGAGACGGGCTCTTAAGACGTCTGGTTCTAGCTGTATTACCTACCTAAGTTAGGAGTTATCTGTGGGGTGAGACGGGCTCTTAAGACGTCTGGTTCTAGCTGTATTACCTACCTAAGTTAGGTGTTATCTGTGGAGTGAGACGGGCTCTTAAGACATCTGGTTCTAGCTGTATTACCTACCTAAGTTAGGAGTTATCTGTGGGGTTAGACGGGCTCTTAAGACGTCTGGTTCTAGCTGTATTACCTACCTAAGTTAGGTGTTATCTGTGGAGTGAGGCGGGCTCTTAAGACGTCTGGTTCTAGCTGTATTACCTACCTAAGTTAGGTGTTAGACGGGCTCTTAAGACGTCTGGTTCTAGCTGTATTACCTATCTAGGGATGAGTACAATGTATGCATTGATGGCATATGGCTCAGTCTACCGGAAAACTCTTCACCACTGAATGTTTAAATTAAAACTAAAGTTGGTTTTCTAATTTGGTAAAAAGCAAGACCCAAACCGATCGTTAAGTCGTCCACGTTGCGTCGATAGGAGAATTTCCCCTGATGACCGCTAAAAAAACACTCCCTTCATTGCGACTCAGCCATCCACTGATGAGGTTGGGTCACTTCACTCCCCCTCCCCTTAGACTCCACCCCGCACCATCCCCTAAGGGGTAAAAGGCGAGTTTTCAATTGTATTTAGCAATCTCTTCTAGCTTTTATGCGATTCCTCAGAGAGAGAAAGTATTATAATCGTAAAATATCTAATTCGAGATTTTTATGATTGTCAATATTTCATGACTCCTTGAACAGGAAAATTTGGTTTTGTCAAGGTAGTCTGTCTATCTGTCTGTCTGTATCTCGGTCTAGTGCCTAAACCATTTTACCAATCGAGCTAAAACTGGGTATCCATGGTTTTCATAAGAATCTCCAAGAGGTAATTTTGGAAATAGATATCTAACCCTAACATTAAGGGTAGTTTATTGAAGAGTGAAAAGATAAATACTATTCTCAAAATCCATTCTAATGATTTTGAATAAAATTTATATCCAGAAACTGTTTAACAAAACAAAATGGCGCATTTCATTTTCTCATATAAATGAGTTTGAGGGTATTTTAATTTTGGGTAAATTTTTCCATTTTGATTATATCTCCACGACTATTTGAGATAGGATGACCTGGTGGTCTAGTGGTAAGGTGTCAGACTTCTGTGTTGAGGGTCCGGGGTTCAATCCTCGGTCCCGGCACAGATTTATCTGATTACCAAGCCCTTCCTTCACCTCTGACAAGACGTGTATTAATCACAACTTGTGAATGTGTGGAATGCCAGGCCTCCACCGTGGTTCGGATCCCACGTTAAACTGTAGGTCCTCCATTTCATCTCACAATCACCCTACCATTACACATTAGCGTAAGTGCGTATAACCCGAACGGGTAGTAAGACGCGGTGCTACTACTACTACTACTACTAATAATAATAATAATAATAATAATATTTGAGATATGTAACGACTCATCATAGCAAAGATGTAGAACTCTTAAAAATGATTAATATTGTTATAAGGTGTTCTGTCTTACGACAGGTACATTCCTTTTGTAAGTGAACTTAGACCAATGCACCCTGTCCTCTTATAAATAAACAACTTTTATTTTTGAAAAGTAATTTTATAAAATCGATCCTTTCATAATTAAAGGCAAATGTTATTTTATTTTAATATAGCTTTGTTAAAAGGGCAGTTGAAAATGTACACAGCGGCATAATACCAAATATGTTTCTGTAACAGTGTGTATTATTTCGTTGTACTTATTTCACCAGCTGTAAATATAGTTTAGATAAAAGGAACGAGAAAGTGTGAGTGACGTAGCATTTATGTGGTTAGAAAACAATTAGGGTTCTCTTAATTAATAGAAAACTCCTTTATATAAAACATTTTTTATTAGAAAAGATAATATTATCGCTTATTCTTCTTCATCATCTTAAATTAAAAGTGAAAACATATTCTTTTTAAATAACAGGCCGTTTGAAAAGTAGATATTATATACAGGATGGGCCAAAAGTCACTACTCATTGCGAAGCCTACTGAGAAAAAACAGTACAAACCAAAAAAAGTACAAAGAACTAATAATTTATTAAAGCCACGTGACTCTCCAGCCCTTCGCGGACGACCGTGCTATCTGATAGCTGATCACTCATATACAGCTGACGTTTCCACACGTCCATCCCAGACTCTGCCCTAAACTATGAGCGAAGAAACACCCTGAGCGATCGAATAACCCTGGGTATCTCAGCGGTAGAACAGTGACACGTTAAGCCAAAGGTTCGGGGTTCGATTCCCAAGTCCAGATGTCACTTTACAGTTAATTTAAATTAAGATAAGTTTATATTACTGTATTTATTTATTTTACATTTAATTGTGTTAAATTTAATTATGAGTTTGCTAAGATAAGGTTTTTATTTGGTTTCACATAAATTTTATTTAAATTTTGTAACTATCCATTAAGTGCCGCTTGACAAAGAGAAATATTTATATTAAAACATATATATTAGGTTATGATGACATATCTATATTCGAACATGGTTACGTTATAGATATCATTTTATCATTGGTTGGTGTTAAAGTAGTATTTAGTAGCTGTTTTAAAAATCAGTATTACATTAAAATATGTCGTCATTTAGTCAGATATTTCAAATCTTTCCATTATATATTTATATCGATGTTTCGTTCTTAAGGCGGGGGTGTAGGGGACGCGAGAAAAGGGAGGTTTTTTTGGCCGTTTTTATATAAAAACATTTTCTTTGACAAAATAAATAAAATATTTCTCCAGTAAAAATATAAGGGTTTAATTTTATTTAAGTGTTGATATTATTCATTAATTTAGCACCGCGTCTTACTACCCGTTCGGATTATACGCTTAAGTACTAATTACGCGAATGGGTTAGGAATTGGGAAGGTTGAATATAGAGGAAGTGAACCCGCATTTTCGTGGAGATAGAGGAGAAAACCATTTAGGAAAAACCACCCCAGTTCGCCCGACCGAGATTCGAACCTCGATCTCACCGTACTCGGCAGTCTAGCTCAACACGACTAGCGCGTTAGCCAACTACGCCACCGAGGCGGGTCACGTTTTGATATCAACAGTTGTTGAATATCTGTCATGAGCATAGCGGTATTAGATGAGAAACTTTTTAAATGAAGAGAAAACGTCATCAAATTCCAGGACCCCCCTCGACAGATATTCAACAACTTTTGATATCACCGTGTGAAGAAAATATAACTCTTGGTTCTACTGGAGAAATATTTGATTTATTCTGGCCAAAGATTGTTTTAATATTAAAACTACAAAAACCCTGGCCTTTTCTCGCGTCCCCTAAACCCCCACCTTAATCTTCGACTCTGAAATGTTGAAGCTTCATCAATTATTTCTGTCCACTCAAGACACAATTTATAAAAGTTAAAAACAAAACTAGGTGTTGTATTTCTGCTTGGATTGAATTATTTTTATGTTAGTCCGATATTATTCTGTGCAAGCAAGTGTGATCGTGATCAAAACTAACAATAACCAACGTGAAATCTGTCCTCCGCCATTAAGACAGTCCGCAAGTGAAATGACATCAGAGCTCTCTTGATGTGGACAAAAGACTGTCGTATTTAACCGCAAGAAAGAGGTCCATTAACCCTCAATGTTCTTGTCTACGGACCAATTAACAATAGTTAGGTCCTTTTGGGTCACAATAATTGTTTTGACCCGTGCCGTAACAAGCCGTCCCGGCAATGAGATATTTATTATTATTATCACCGTGCCTTACCACCCGTTCGGGTTGTACGCACTTATGCTAATGTGTAATAGTAGGGTGATTGTGAGATGAAATGGAGGACCTACAGTTTAACGTGGGATCCGAACCACGGTGGAGGCCTGACATTCCACACATTCACAAGTTGTGATTAATACACGTCTTGTCAGAGGTGAGGGAAGGGTTTGGCAATCAGATAAATCTGTGCCGGGACCGAGGATTGAACCCCGGACCCTCAGCACAGAAGTCTGACACCTTACCCCTAGACCACCAGGTCACCTGATGATTTAGTTAAATGTATTGTGTATGTTTAAAACTTGATGTTATTTTTTGTAACTTTTTTTTTTGCTGACAGTAATTGAAGGTCTATTTCTGGAATATTTAAATTACTAAATAAATAAAATAGACAAGTCACTAGCAAATACCTCAGAGGCTGTTACAGTTAATTGTTTTAGTCAGAACAATTTTTTTAACACCGCATCTTACTTACCGTTAAGGTTATTGATGAACTAATCACATCAATGGTTTGAAGGATTATGAGGTTATATTTAGAGGAAGTGTACCCAGATTTGCGTGGAGAGAGGAGTGGAAAACAATTTTGAAAAAACCTCAGTACACCCTACCGATCCCCCCATGATAAGCGGTCCAGTCTACTGCGAGAGTAGAACCTTAGACCATGCGGTCACCGAAGCGGCTCAGAACAAATAACATTAAGTTAGATTATTCTGATAAAAACCAAACCCAATGATAACATGTCGCGATCAGATACAAATAAACAAAAATAAACGTCACGTCAACATTTAAAAAAAAGGATGCCGGCGACAAAGTGTTTGACAAACATTGAAGGGTAACCGTTATGCCAATCTAGTGTGATCAAACACACATAAAAAATACTTCCCCCCCCCAAAAAAACACAACTTTATTACTAGTATTACAAATAATGTAGACACCCAAATGTTTGTCAGTAAAATATAACATGGATTTTCCTGCTGTCAGCAATTCCCATTTTCTCCTCATTCACCGCCCGGGAAAGTTCGTAAAACAAAACTTCAGCCACCACATTAATTTCAAATGCGGCTAATCAAAGGGGGACTTTATATCCCGCTGTTTATATATATATATATATATTTATATATAGAAAGAGAGATGGATAGAGAGATAAACAGAGAGAGGCAGATCTAAATCACAGCATCTGTCTAGCTCCCTTGATAAATACGAGCCATGTTTTAACGTAATATATTTGCGGTAACTCACGTCAAAGATTCGTCCTTCGACCCCACGTGGCTTTAGGTTCGCGATATAACGGGGAGGGAGGGGTGGTAGTTTATAACTTCCCTCCCCTTCTTGTGACAGCCCCCCCCCCCTCAATCTAAAACTGAACCCTCGAAACAAATTAGTGGCTACCGGCCGAGTTGAAGCGATAATGGCGCCCCTGAAATACGATACTACTCCGTCGTGACGCTGATTGGGGCTATTGATACAAGCTTGTTTGTGTTGTATAATTGCATTATATACATGACCCACACCGGTTGGTCATGGTCTAGGTTCAAATCTCGGACGGTTGCACTGGGAGGTATTTTTGTAGGAAGAATCTTTTATAAAACACAATTTTTTTTTTGCTGTCAACATAGATATTAAATACCATTTACTATACTATTATTGTTGTGATATCTATCAAAAGTTACATCTGCAGATCACATGAGTTGACGTATGAACACATGAAAGTAAATCTAGTAGCTTTTCTAAATGTATACTACTCTTGCTACCATAATCCTTATTTACTTTTCTTCTCCGTGCTAATGCGGATGTATTTATTTCAATATATTTCTATCAATGAGTCTTATTACCTGACCCTGTCATACGCATATGTGATAATTACGCCAATGAGTTAAGGATGAGAGAGGTTAAATCCAGAGGAAGTATACTCGCATATGCGTGGAGATAGAGTGAAAAACAAGTTTGGAAGAAACACCTTCCAGTGCACTCGACCGAGATTCGAACCTTGATCTCCCCGTCATCGGCAGTCTAGTACAACACGTGAGCGACGCCTTAGTCCATGCAGTCACCACAGCAGGTTATTCCCAAGCTATTCTCCCAATGAACACCTTTAGAATAAGCCGGTAATGTTGAAATACAAACATTCATTGTAAGTGTATTTTTAATGAGACAACATAATTTACCCGAAAGATATATAATTTTATGAACCCCACGGATTACTACCCGTCCGGACTATCAGCATACTTGTAAGGGATATAGATTAGGAAGGTAGAATGTTTAGTAAATGTAACAGCATTTACGTGGAGATAGAGTGCTTTTTTTTAAAAGGTACCCGCTTCGGTAACCGAATGATCTAAGTCGTCACACTCGTGTTAAACTGACTTGCTGATGGTGGGGATATCAGGGTTAGAATCCCGGTCGGGTCTACTGTGGGCAATTTTTCCTAAACTGTTCCCCACTCTCCTTTCAAGCAAATGCGGGTGAATTACCTTTAAAATGATTCCTTCCTCATTCCTACCCCCATTAGAAAAATCATCAAATATGTGTATACCCTGAACAGGAATTAAGACGCGGTGAAAAAAAATGTTGTGGAGGGGGTGGGAAGGGGGGAGCTCGGTACACTCGGCCATAAATCGGAACCCCGACCCCCTTAGTCGAACAGGCGGCGCATCTCACTGAGATAGCCTGGAGTTTTCTTTAGGAAAGAAGATTCAAGACCGATAAAATAATCTTAACATGTTTAACATGAAGTTCTCACTTCATTACCTATACTATAGTTATAAATCTAAGATAAGTGAAACGAACTAATATTCGCGGTTACAGAAACACAATTTGGGGAAGTAACATACGATTTCACCGAAGAGTATATATGGAACTGTTACAGAAACACATTATTTGTTCTAGTCATTTCCCAAAGCTCTATTTAAAAATAATAGATCTGCCTATAACTCGGAGAGAGTATTGATTTTATCAAATGTTATTTCAAATAAAAGTGGTTTATTTTTTAACATTACTACAATTATGCGGTGATAAGTTATTTTTAATTTAAATAGCTGCGGGGATATGATCAAAATTGAAATGTTCGCCTATATAAAGTACCCTTAATGTCATTTTCATGTGAAAATGAGATCCACCATTTTGTTTTTATAATGTCACTGCCGTGATACGTGTTTGAATAAAAATCATTAAGAGTCAATTTTGAGAAAATTGATTTTTCCTCTTCTAGTACATGACTAAACTACCCTTAATTTTAGGGTTATAAATCTAATTCCATAAATCCTTCGGGGGAGCTTATGAAAACCCGAAACATAAAGTTTCGACCAGATCAGTAATATGGTTTCAGCTATAGTATAGCAATAATTTAATTACTATATATGTATCCATCCACACATTATATAATAGACAAACATAATTTAATGGCTAATAATACATAATATATATTATATACAATAGTATGTATGTAAATATGTTGAGTTATACTCTATATTAATATTAATTATTGAAATATATAAAAATTTAGACTATTAAATACTGTAGTTATAGAAAAAGATAATATATTTTGAGAATGAGGCTTAACATGTAAATATATCATTTCTAATTAGTTTCTAAAGTACATGACCAGAGGTATATACATTCGCATTTTCACTAAACAATTATATATTTCGACAAATATTAAGTGTGGATGTTCTAGGTTAAATTGAATTATAATTCATATAGTTCCGTGTTATTGAAGTCCATATTTGTATGATTTAATAACTCGGGCAGATGGTACCGTCGTCAACCGCTAGGGAGCAGTAGTGTGAAGTCTACGCTAGTAATTAGAGGTAATGAGCCCAGCAGGCAGGTAACAAGGTTATCTTTAGCTAATGAAGTCAACTGCTCGCAACAACCGGCCGGGGAGTTCAACGTGGATATACCCCGGCAAGCAAGTGATGGTACCAACTGTTACTGATACAACTAGTACTATACCCCGGCCAGCAAGTGATGGTATCTACTGTTAGTGAGTGATACAACCAGCACTAGTACTACACCCCGGCCAGCAAGTGATGGTACCAACTGTTCTTGATACAACTAGTACTATACCCCGGCCAGCAAGTGATGGTATCTACTGTTACTGATATAACTAGTACTATACCCCGGCCAGCAAGTGATGGTACCAACTGTTCTTGATACAACTAGTACTATACCCCGGCCAGCAAGTGATGGTATCTACTGTTACTGATACAACTAGTACTATACCCCGGCCAGCAAGTGATGGTATCTACTGTTAGTGATACAACCAGCACTAGTACTACACCCCGGCCAGCAAGTGATGGTACCAACTGTTCTTGATACAACTAGTACTATACCCCGGCCAGCAAGTGATGGTATCTACTGTTACTGATACAACTAGTACTATACCCCGGCCAGCAAGTGATGGTATCTACTGTTTCTGATACAACCAGCACTACTACACCCCAGCCAGCAAGTGATGGTATCTACTGTTACTGATACAACCAGCACTAGTACTACACCCCGGCCAGCAAGTGATGGTATCTACTGTTACTGATACAACCAGCACTAGTACTACACCCCGGCCAGCAAGTGATGGTATCTACTGTTTCTGATACAACCAGCACTACTACACCCCAGCCAGCAAGTGATGGTATCTACTGTTACTGATACAACCAGCACTAGTACTACACCTCGGCCAGCAAGTGATGGTATCTACTGTTACTGATACAACCAGCACTAGTACTACACCCCGGCCAGCAAGTGATGGTATCTACTGTTACTGATACAACCAGCACTAGTACTACACCCCAGCCAGCAAGTGATGGTATCTACTGTTACTGATACAACCAGCACTAGTACTACACCCCGGCCAGCAAGTGATGGTATCTACTGTTTCTGATACAACCAGCACTACTACACCCCAGCCAGCAAGTGATGGTATCTACTGTTACTGATACAACCAGCACTAGTACTACACCCCGGCCAGCAAGTGATGGTATCTACTGTTACTGATACAACCAGCACTAGTACTACACCCCAGCCAGCAAGTGATGGTATCTACTGTTACTGATACAACCAGCACTAGTACTACACCCCGGCCAGCAAGTGATGGTATCTACTGTTACTGTTATAACTAGTACTATATACCTCGGCCAGCAAGTGATGGTATCTACTGTTATTGTTATAACTAGTACTATACCCGGCCAGCAAGTGATGGTATCTACTGTTACTGATACAACCGCACTAGTACTACACCCGGCCAGCAAGTGATGGTATCTACTGTTATTGTTATAACTAGTACTATACCCCGGCCAGCAAGTGATGGTATCTACTGTTCTGGATCCAACCAGGTTATCTCTCCAGACCATTTGATCACCATAGCAGGTACAATTTAACTAATGACGTAAAGATAAATTATACAGCAATTTATAAGGAAGTATTTTTGGAAGCATTTGATAACTTTTTAGTTAACAAAAATTTTTAGTATCAAATGAAACCTATTCATAAAATACCAAGTTTTAGTGATGTCCAATAAATTTCGGTTGTTTAGAATGGGCTTCCTATACTTACAAATCATACTCTACATCCACAGTCCTAATTGGGACCCGTGTAGTCACCTGTGAGGTCCCCGTGGTGGCCACGGAACGAGCATTATTCTCAAAGTAACCCTCCAGTGACTAGGCGAAGTAGGTATATGTTTGAAACATCTCTTAGAAGAAAATATACCAAAAGTTGGGTTATTAAATAGAGGGGGGACTCAAATTACTACAATATAATTGTTTAATACCTTCATAAAAGTTTACGATCATTTAAAAAACACCCCCCTTCCCAGCTAAGAAGAACTCTTTAGAGAGTATTTTTACTGGTTGTGTTTTATCAGCTGATAGATAATATCCACATATTTTTAATTCTCATTGAATGGCTGTTTATTTACACACAAGTGAGAGAGCGCCACACGAAAACATGTGTGTGAATAGACCGTATTAGTGACGTCATATAAGTCAAGACCGTATTAGTGACGTCATATAAGTCAAACGACGTTTGATGAACATTTATTTTTTTAAATAACTACTAGTTGTTGGTAATCAACCTACTTATACCATCGAGGAAAAAATATGTAAGGTAGAATTTAGATTAAATGTTCTCACATTTGCGTGGAGGAAGAGTGGGGAAAACTCTTTAGGATAAAAAAAACCCATCAGTACACCCAAACCATGATAGAACCACAATCTCCCAGTCATCAGTAGTCAGATCTATTGTAAGAGAAGCACCTTAGACCATGCGGCCACCGAATCGTGTCATGATAAAGTTAAAATTAAATATAATTAAAAAATATTAAGTTGGATAAATATGAATATAAGAGATGGGGTCATAAAAATTAATGAGATATTAAAAATGAATAGCAATAATAATTATAGATAATAAGTTTAAATACTAGTTTGGATAGTTAAGAATGGCGACTAAATTGTGAAATGTATGGTTATGTTAGTAGTAAGACGGTAAAGTTTGAGAATAGGGCCTCGGTCAGACACATATTGCCAGTAGTGATACAGGTAAAGTTTGAGAATAGAGCCTCAGGTCAGACACATCTTGCCAGTAGTAAGCCGGGTAAAGTTGGAGAATAGAGCCTCAGGCCAGACACATCTTGCCAGTAGTAATACAGGTAAAGTTTGAGAATAGAGCCTCAGGTCAGACACATCTTGCCAGTAGTAAGCGGGTAAAGTTGGAGAATAGAGCCTCAGGCCAGACACATCTTGCCAGTAGTAATACAGGTAAAGTTTGAGAATAGAGCCTCAGGTCAGACACATCTTGCCAGTAGTAAGCCGGGTAAAGTGGAGAATAGAGCCTCAGGTCAGACACATCTTGCAGTAGTAATACAGTAAAGTTGAGAATAGAGCCTCAGGTCAGACACATCTTGCCAGTAGTAATACAGGTAAATTTTGAGAATAGAGCCTCAGGTCAGACACATCTTGCCAGTAGTAATACAGGTAAAGTTGGAGAATAGAGCCTCAGGTCAGACACATCTTGTCAGTAGTAAGCCGGGTAAAGTTGGAGAATAGAGCCTCAGGCCAGACACATCTTGCCAGTAGTAATACAGTAAAGTTTGAGAATAGAGCCTCAGGCCAGACCAGCTCTATACAATCAGACCAGTGGCTACAGAGTTGCTAGGGGAGAGGGTATCTCGGTGGTGAGGGGGGGTGTGGGGTATTATGTGGTCGTGCCACGACGCGATCAAAACCCAGACCCAGTTCGGTCAGTGGCGTGACCAGGGCGGTTTGCAAGGTGAGGTCAAGTGGATGACATGGGAAGGGAAGGGGGTGAGGAAAGGAAGGTTGCACGCAATCACTATCAAGAACATCCATCCCCTTAGCGTCCTAATCCCGTCGTCACTGGACAGTGATATCGATAGGAAACGGTTAGATGGATCACGATGACACTTGACATGTATACGCTACAAGGTCTCACCTTAAGGAGAAATAGGTTATTTTCATTATAATCTTAATGTTTTTGAAAGTTTGAGCTAAAAAATGAATTACTATAACATTTTTGTTCAAAATTTATGTTTAGAGAGTGTTTCATAGGGCTATAAAATTAATATAACCCATTGAATGAGTGAGTGAGTGAACAACGGAGTGAGTAAACAAGTGAGTGAGTGAGTGAACGAGGGAGTGAGTGAACAAGGGAGTGAGTGAACGAGGGAGGGAGTGAACGAGGGAGTGAGTGAACAAGGGAGTGAGTGAACGAGGGAGTGAGTGAACGAGGGAGGGAGTGAACAAGGGAGTGAGTGAACGAGGGAGTGAGTGAACGAGGGAGTGAGTGAACAAGGGAGTGAGTGAACAAGGAGTGAGTAAACAAGTGAGTGAGTGAACGAGGGAGTGAGTGAACGAGGGAGTGAGTGAACAAGGGAGTGAGTGAACAAGGGAGTGAGTGAACGAGGGAGGGAGTGAACGAGTGAGTGAACTAGGAGTGAATGAACAGGAGAATGAGTGGCCATGGGAATGAGTGAACAAGGGAGTGAGTTAAAGAGGGAGGTAGTGAACGAGGAATGAGTGAATGAGGGAGTGAGTGAACGAGGAAATGAGTGAACAAGATAATGAGTGAACGAGGGAATGAGTTTAATGGGTGATGAAGTCACAACATTATTGAAGCAATTCATGAGTGTGTGAGTGAATAAATGAGTGAGCCAGTTTTTGGAACGAGTAAGTCAACTTATTTTAATGCTCTCCAATGCAGTGCCATAAACATAAACACTCTCCTGGTCTCTTGGGGTTATTTAGTTTATATCGTTGATTAACGTCACTGGGTTATTCACCCTCTTCACCCTGGTCCTCGTCCTAGATAGTATAAGTCACTAATAACCGGTACTAGCTATAATAACCCCTCCTCTTACTACTCTCGAAGGCAATACAGTTTAAGTCCTTGACAACCAACCCTGGAGATAAGGCGCACGAATAAAGATTGAACGAGCTGTGTAAGGCGCGTTGCCGGCTGGAGAAGCAATAAGGAGCAGATGAATCAATACAAGGTGGTAAGATGCTTCTACAGCGGTTAATGGCAGGTGATTTCAGAGAAGGAGGTTCTTTGTGTGTTTACTGCGTGGCTGCTGCTATCAACTCGGCCATAATGTCTCGCAATAACCTTCTGACAGTTTCATATCTAGAGACTCACTCATTGAGTGCACACTCTCTCAATCACTTACTAATACGTACACTCGCTCATTCACTCACTCACACACTCACCATTCACTCACTCGCTCATTCACACGCTCACGCTCAATCACTCACTTATTAAAACACACACTAAATCACTCACACACTCAATAACTTACTAATACACACACTCACGCGCTCAATTACTCATACGCTTAATCACTCACACACTCAATCACGCTCACACTCACTCAATCACACACTCAATCACGCACACACTCATTCACTCACACTAATTATCCCTCACACACTAATTAAACAAAATAATCTAATACTCTAAATATAAGATGAAGTCTAGAATTCACACCTCCTGGACAGTAACATTCAAGAAAAACATGAAATCTCAAAGTTAATAATAGAAGTTAACATGTTTTAAAAAACATAAAATTGAAATGTAATAATAGATGTATATATTACTAAACTGAGAGAATTCAGAAATGCTCAGCAGCAAAATGATTCCAACTCACAGTTCGAGTCCCACCCACTCTAAACAAATACTGTATAATACGAGTACAACAGTTTTATAACATAAAAATTTCGAAAGACCGCTTAGATAAAACCATTAATTTTAGTCAAAAACCACAATAGCCAATATTAAATAATGGCTTGGTTCTTGAAATTGTTTACAACTAACAAAAAAAAAACTACACATTTAATGGTTTCCTTGACGCATCATTTAGATAAGATGGAACGAAATGGGAGTTAAGCTAATATTTTTTAATAGATTTTATTTTTAAAATGTTTGCCCAAAGTTAATAAAATATTGTTCCAGTATAGATTACCATGTGTAGAAAATTAAACTAAATGTATACACGCAAACCGTATTTTAATTAATGATGAAGGAAATTAATTAAATCAATTTGTTAAACTGAAACTGATATTTTTCAAAAGAAAGTCTTGAACTAGTGGAATATGTGTATTTATAATATTTTTTAATGTGCCATATAATTATAAAATTATAAAATTATTTGTATATTGCAATTTAAATTTGAAAATATTAAAAAAAAACAATTTATTGTAATATATTTGTAATTAATTTGTCACATAAAAAAATTATAACGTCAGTAATTTCTTTAGTTTTAAGACGCTATTTTGTAAAACTATTAAGAACTCATTCATTTTCACTATAATTAATAACTACAATATTTAGTAGGTATTCTTATAATGTTATCTAAAATGTAAAATATTTAAATTGTTTGTTTCATTCATATCTCCCAGCCCCAAGCTGACAAATGATCTTAGACGGGCTCCTTAAAGACTACGTCAAGTTACGCAAACACCGGCACTTGGATGAAGATAAGGAAAACTGTTCACAAACGTGGCCTAAAAAACCTTATTTCTCTGAGAAGAGAATTAATATGCGTTAAGAATTTGAAAGTTAAACTAAGAAAATAGCTTACATCCTAGGTTTGAAAAATATGGTGGAGGGTTAGAGTGAAAATTTTAATGATAGAAAATAGATATGAAAATCAGGGCGATATCCCCCGCTAAGCAGGTCTATAACAAGATCAGTATAAGAAACTATGTGATGCTATTAGTCCCCTTGTTTCTATCAGATACTGTCTGCGAAACAGATTTGTAGCACGAACAGTATCTTAAGCTACCTCACGGCGCCACTGGTGCCCCCGCTATAAGGAATGATACTCCTGCCACGCACACATGTAACAAGAACAGTATCTAAAGCTTCTCACGGCGCTACTGTAGCCCCTGTTAAGGAATGATACTGCCTGCCACGCACACCATGTAACAAGAACAGTATCGAAAGCTAGCTCACGGCACTACTAGAGCCCCTGTTCTAAGTAATGATACTGCCTGCCACGCACACATGTAACAAGAACAGTATGAAAACTAGCTCACGGCGCTACTAAGCCCCTGTTCTAAAGGAATGATACTCCTGCCACCACATATGTACAAGAACAGTATCGAAAGCTAGCTCACGGCGCTACAAGAGCCCCGTTGTTCTAAAAATCATAGTTCGCTGTTCATCTCAATGCTAAAAGAACATTTCCCGAAATCTAGCCAAAACAGGCAATACGTACGTGTAGACCCACAGATATTATAAAGGAGATTAATACTGCTGAGATTACATTAGATACAGACTTAGAAATCAAAGCTAGCTCACGGACATAATGAAGCTCTATTTAAATTAAATATATCATGAGCCTGCAGATCACAATGGGTATAACAATGAAAATATCAAACTAGTTGCCTCTATTTGCAGTTAAGTACCTGTTTAAGGAATGATACTGTTGTCAACGCTAATTTAAAAACGTATTTAATTCTCTTCACTGGCGTACAAAAGGAAGACTCGTTTGTTTTCAATCAAAAAAGTGATTTCCTCTAGTGCTCTTTATTCAATGCAAATTAATCGATACATTTCATTAATAAAAACACTTACCTCATCCATCCCAAACTAGTGTGAATACGTGGACGGGTGGCACAGAATAATAATTTAAGTTTTCCGAGGATTAATAATTGAGATTTATTTAGATACAGACCTTTAAGAAAATACAAACATATTTTGTTACGGACATAATTGATAACATTCTATTATAATTATTTAAAATATATATCAAAAGTGAAGGCTGCAGATCACATGATTTGACGTATGAACACATGAAAATATATCTAGTTGCTCTTCTATTTGTCAGTTAAAGTACTGCTTATAAAGATTGAATTGTTGTTAAGCTTATTTTTAATAAACGGTATTTTTATTATCTTCAATAATGTGTTTGGTACAACAGAAATGGTTTATTTTCTACAACCGGTAAAAAAGTGATTCTCTCTCTCTCTCAAAAAGATAGCTCTTTATTAAAGGAAATTAAATACAGATAAATATAATTAAAAATGAAAACACTAATCCTCACATACCTTTTATGAACAATTCTACTAGCAAGCGGCCATATATATTTTTATTAAAAACATTTTACTAACACTAAAAAAAAATCGGATTAAGTCCACGGTACATTTTATGGATCGTGACAAGTATATTAGACATAAAATGAAAATGTCTTCGACACCTTCAAAAAATAGCGCTACTCTGCAGGGAGAAATACTGACCCTACCACGTAAAAAAAAGGGGGGGGCAGTAAAAAGTTGAGGATGAGTGGTTATAGAGGCGCCAAATGTCCTGGCTGGCCGGTAGTAAAAACAAAAAGACCGTCACAGCTCGTGAAGTGTGATGACGTTGCAAAGACCAAGACCATTATATCAGACTCTGACCGGCACAAAGCTTCATCTTCACAATATACTGACTTCCAACGACGGAGATATCGGGATTCGAATCCTGGTTGAGTGTGCCGAGGTTTTTTTTCCAACCACCACGCAAATTAGGTACAATTTCTCTCAATTCAACCTTTCACATCCCTAACATATTAGTAATATTAGTACATATGTTCATAGCCAGAACGGGTAGTAAGACGTGGTGGTAAAAAAATAAAAAATAATCAGAAGATAAACATCACTAATTGAAACAAAAAAATTAACCAGTTTTTTTTAACTTATATTATTTGGACAAGGAGAAAAAACCTATTTTGGAGGATCTTAATTATGTTTTACTACACACCGACTACTCTTTTATTACTTTGTCTTAACCCTTAGAGGGAGAAATATTTTGAATGTCAAAACAAATAGAACTCGAGATTTTGATAAATGTCAACGTTTCATGACCCCTTGAAACAAAAAAAAAGTTTTTTATTCGACGCCGGGCTGTCTGTCTGTATCTCGGACTAGAGCCGAAACTGTTTTACCAATCAAGCTAAAACTTGATATCTGGTGTTTTAATAAGGTCCCCTGAGGAGTTTTTGGTATTAGATACTCAAATCTAAAATTAAGGGTAGTTTACTAAAAAAAACAACAGATTTTCCCAAAATCCTGCTCTTATGAAATTGATAAGATTTTGTATCTAGACAAAAACGAACATTACAAACGAAATGGCAACTCATACTTTTCCCATGAAAATGACATTGAGGCTACTTTACATTAGTGGAAATTTCCAGTTTTCGATATCTCCGCAACTATTTGATATACGAAATAAACTGGAAAGCTGTAGTACTATTAAATATAAAATATTTTATTTGAAATATATTTTTATCGAACCATTAGTTCCTAAGCTATAAACAAATATATATTTTATTTTGATCTTTGAAATGCGAAATTTATAGTTATAATCCTTAGTGGACAAGAGATATTCCTCTTTACTCAAAGAATCTGATAACAGTGTCTATTAATTATTCATTCTCTTTGGGTAGTGTTCCTGCAACAATCTATATTATAGACCTACGATTTCACAAATCTTACAAGTAAATGTTTCTTTTTTAATATAAAAGAAAGGAAAGTTTTACAGTGGTTCATATAATTTATTTTTGTATATATTTGGCAACACAAATGGGGCCTGTTTGGGCCTAAAAAGGGTTTTGGTATGAATCTGAAATACATTTGAAAGCCCCATGTACCCGGTGAAGACTAAACTTCGACTTCGTCTGCTGTTAGCAGCACAGCAAGGTCTGAGTCACAACATTCATCGCCATCAGGAGAGATATATCCACGTTTCTTTTTATCTTTCTTAAACTTAAAATAACTTGAAGAGACTCGCTTAGTGGTCGCATTGTATCGCAACAGACTGGACTGAGGTGGTCGCATTGTCTCGACAACAGACTGGACTGAGGTGGCCGCATTGTCTCGCAACAGACTGGACTGAGGTGGTCGCATTGTCTCACAACAGACTGGACTGAGGTGGTCGCATTGTCTCGCAACAGACTGGACTGAGGTGGTCGCATTGTCTCGCAACAGACTGGACTGAGGTGGTCGCATTGTCTCCAACAGACTGGACTGAGGTGGTCGCATTGTCTCGCAACAGACTGGACTGAGGTGGTCGCATTGTCTCGCAACAGACTGGACTGAGGTGGCGCATTGTCTCGCAAATACTGGACTGAGGTGGCGCATTGTCTCGCAACAGACTGGACTGAGGTGGCCGCATTGTCTCGCAACAGACTGGACTGAGGTTGGTTTTCTGAGGAAGGGACGCCATTGTGGTGACAGACACGACAGCTCATGAACAAGACGGAGATAATTAACCAGTCCCGGGGCGAGGCTCATTAAGACGTTTAGGAGACCACGCCCCCAAGTGCTAATTAGAGACGTCATTCAGGGAGTTGGGACTGGGGATGGCTTCTGGCGGTCCTTTCTTCACTGACCAAGAGGTTCAGAAGAAAACACGACCAACTGGTGCCTATTTGACTGAGAGGGTACAGAAGAAAACACGACCAACTGGTGCCTATTTGACTGAGAGGGTGCAGAAGAAAACACGACCAACTGGTGCCTATTTGACTGAGAGGTACAGAAGAAAACACGACAACTGGTGCCTATTTGACTGAGAGGTGCAGAAGAAAACACACCAACTGGTGACCTATTTGACTGAGAGGGTAAAAAAAACACGACCAACTGGTGCCTATTTGACTGAGAGGTGAGAAGAAAACACGACCAACTGTGCTATTTGAGAGAGAGTGCAGAATAAACGAACTGGGCCTATTTGACTGAGAGGTGCAGTAGAAAACACGACCAACTGTGCCTATTTGACT
The DNA here is from genome assembly GCA_033556935.1 of Timema podura. Taxonomy (NCBI): domain Eukaryota; kingdom Metazoa; phylum Arthropoda; class Insecta; order Phasmatodea; family Timematidae; genus Timema; species Timema podura. The sequence continues at coordinate 5,168,408 of JAVRXN010000014.1, read as the reverse complement.
GAGAGGTGCAAATAAAACACGACCAACTGTGCCTATTTGATTGAGAGGTCAGAAGAAAACACGACGGGGAGATTGGGCTGTAATCCCGGTCGGGTCTACTGAGGGTAGCTTACCTCTAAAATGCTTCTTGCCTCATCCCTACCCAATTAGACTAATTACAATATATGCTTACAACCTGAAACAGGTAATAAGACACGGTGATAAATAACGTTTATACTAAACAAATATTTTATTTTGTACAAGAAAACTAATTTTTACTAAAATAACCGCAAACACATTTACCTGAACTCACGGCCCCTTCTAACCCACCTTAAAATTTGTCGGATCCAGGCCATACAATGGAAGGCGGTGCTAACACATAGAAAGGGATTGTTCACTCTCCTCTCCCTACAGCCTAAAATCCCTCGTTTCTGAAAACGTTAACCTCTTTCTGAAAAAAAACCGTATAGCAAACAAAACAAAAGTTTGATAAATAATTTTATCGACGGATTTTCATTTTTGAGTTTTAAACGTTTCTAAGTTGAACATTTTTTATGCACCCCTTAGCTTACTACCTGTCAGAGATTACTGAGAGAGGGGAGAATTTAGAGGAAGTGCACCATGATTTGCATCGAGGCGAATTGGGAAACCATGTAGACCTCCAAGTCACATTTCAAGACATGACTGGCGATCTCCCACGTGTCTTCTGAGAATAGATGCGAGACGGAAAATTTTCCAAAACGAAAAATTTTCAATTATTATTTTCTGTAAAATAGTTTCAACTGATTATATGGAACTAATGTGATCGAGATATAGATATACCAAATGTCAAAGTTTATACTTAAGATTAATTTCTCCTAATGACGTTCCAGAAACATCACCAAACAAGCTTTGGTGGCCACACGGTCTGAAGCGCTGCTCTCGCAATAAACTAGACTGCCGATGACAGGGAGATCGGTGTTCGAACCAGTCAGTTGCACTGAGGGTGGTTTTTCCTAAATAGTTTTCCACTCTCACGGCTGCAATTCCTCTAAATTCAACCTTACCCCATCCCTAACACATTAGAGTAATTATCAGTACATAGGCGTACAACCCGAACGGGTAGTAAGACGCGGTGATTAAAAAAAAGTAGTGAATAAACAAATGAATACGAACCTTTGTAGACCCGTTATGTTCATAAATCATACTTCAATTTTTTTTAACATCAGTAAGTAGATTACAATAATTTTAAGGTTGGCTCGACATTTGTCTCCCCCCCTTCCATCCTTCCTATCTACCCCTCCCCACCTCAATCCCTCCCAACCTCAATCCCCTCCCCCACCTAATCCCCTCCCCCTTCTTATAACCCACTTGTCTCTTAACACACTTCATTTTGAAGTACAATAGGCCTAGGTGTCACCTTCCAAAATTTAACCGAAAGCCACCACTGCGGAAAATTTTCCGATTCAAAATTCTGAATTTCATCTCTAACTTCTGATTGTATTTATAATTTTTAAATAATATAAATACTTAGGTTACATGCGAAACTTATTTATGACTGAAATGTTAAAAGGTGCACAACTTTCTTTTAATAACAATAACAATAATAATAATATATAAAAAGAGGCCAGTAACAAAGTTAAAGCTAGGAATATGACAGAACAACTCATCAAAATACTATTCCTGGGTCGTTGGCATGACTATAAGCCCCCATTTCCTTTTAAAAGAGAACATGATACTTCTGTAAGGGGGGGGAAGGGGGTGAGGTCATGCTACAGACTGGAGTCCATTCAGAGCAAAAAGGTATTAACTCCAGGTTTCATTAAAAACAAGATTAAGTAGGCTTATCGTGTGTATATTCTAGCGGTAGACTCGATTATTCCCGACCAAACTTGACTGGTATCTTCCGTGAGGCTGGACTTGGGTTTGAATCCCAAAAGAGTTCACTTGTCGAACCTACTTCCCCCCCCACCCCTCCTACTTTAGGATTTTTACTCTGACCTTAAATAAAACTGTCGAAAATATCACGAAAGGGCTTAAAATACGTACAGAACCTTTTTAAAATTTTTTATATAATAGCCATAAGAAAAGAATAGAATAATACTTTATGATTTATTGATTCAAATAAAACACCAAAGCGTATTAAAAATTGAGCCGAGTAAAAAAAATATGTGAATGATTATTCTGAAAAAAAAATAAGTGTAGATATGTCCTTCTTGCATTAAAAGGTTCATAGCACAACTCTTGTCATAAATAATACAGCCTATCACGAGGTTATTTTCAGCTGACACTGCTAAGCACGCTAGAAAGATCTGTAAGGGCTCGTTCACACCAGAGCGAGTGTGTCTTAGGCTGGGCTCACACTGAAACAACGCGTAATTAAGCTAGAAAATTAATTTATGTATTTTTTTTCTAGAATTCTCATATTTTTTAAGAGCTAAAATATACATTTTTTTTTAAATTTCCTGTACCCCCAACACCGAAGGAAATAACTGGATTCTGTTTCTGACAGCCATGTTATAACAAGTTGACACTAGAGCCAGATAACAATACTATTCTATTATTTATAACAGACCGGTTGAGAATAATGTAAATGTGTCAGAATACACGTGCGAGGAAAGTGTCATTGTACAAAAGGAAAGAAAAAGTCCTTAACGCAATGTCCATGACAGATAATATATTTGAACTGTTGAGATTAATATATTTAGAAAAACTTAACATATCTACTGGATAATTTTCCTTTATTTATTTTAGATAAAATAATGATCTATCATAAAAAAAAACGGAAAAGATACGTACTTTAAAATTCACTCCGCCACCACATGTTGAAACAGTCTTCGGTAAAAAATTAACCAAAACGTAGAGCGTGAATTTAAAAAAAAAATATGAATAACGCATTAAGTTTCGCGTTGTTTTCCATGGATAAATATTATCTTAACGTGATTATTTTTTTTTAAAAAATAATTAAAATTCTTGATATTTTTTTTTTTTCATTTGAGGTAATTAACGTGCATTTCTGAACCGAATGGATTATATAAGCACACAGTTACTGACTAGCTTAAATCTAGAACAGGAACAACACCCAACCCCCAGGCCGTTAATTCATTACCGTGAAAGTGGGAACTCACATCTCATCAATGATGAGTTTTTTTTTTAATATCTATCGAGAATCGATCCTGGGACCCTTAACTCAGTAGGCAGAGTCACTACCGACTTAGCTAAGGTGTCGAATAGGAAAGACCAACGTAGACTTGTTCTTATACTAGAAGAGTTTTTTTGTGTCTTACTACCCGTTCGGTTTATAGGCTTATATATTAATTACGTTACTGAGTTCAGAATGAGTAAGGTTGCATTTAAAGAAAGTGTACCGACGTTTGCGTGTGGGCGAGAGTGGCAAACAATTTTTGGAAAAAGAACTACCCTTAGTACGACCGACCAGGATTCGAACCCCGATCTCTCCCTCATCGGTAGACCAGTCATTGCGAGAGTTACGCCTTAGATTAGATCATGCGGACACCGAAGAGGTATTTTTTTTTGATAATACAAAACACTAATACAAATAAAAGTAAGAATTTAAAATCTTTTGCATTTTTTTTATTGGAAACGATTAAAATATTACCCAATGAAACACAAGCTTATCTGCAAGTCTATTTTTTTATTAAAATCATGCTTATTTTTTATGTTTTAATTGTTACGTTCAGCACTAAGGCTATTGGCGGTTTAATCTAAGGTATAGGGATGAGGAAGGTGGTTTTATAGTAAATGTAGCCCCCATTCGCGTGGAGAGAGTCTAGAAAAAAGCATTGGTGAATCACATGTGGTAATCTAAGTAGAGGTCACAGCACCTGGATCTAAACCTCAGTCCACCCACCATCGTAATTAAATATATTGCCGTAGACCACGCGACCACCGATACAGGATACAGCTAATAAATAACGTAATGCACTTTATACCTATTTATTTTATCCATAAAGTCAACAAAGAAATACCAAAATCGATATCGCTGTTATTACAAATTGGTAAACATAAAATGTTATCTATTCTACAAATATGACAACGCAAATAAACGACCATAATTCCCTTAAACCCAGTCCAAATTTTGCTGGCAGTAAAGTAATGATAAAATAATGATTGACCGATGACACGCGATGTCTTCGAGCAGTCGCAGTATTTCTAACTTCTCATGAAGAGAAACTATTGTAATCGTGAACATTTTTTTGACTCGGGGTTATGTTGGGTATTGAAGTTTTATATCTCCGAGCTAAAAAAAGAGTTTTCCCACTATCTATGCAAGAGTGGACTGGGCCGCCGAAACATCGGAATACATCACAGGTGGGCCGTTTTGAATTGGGCCGAAGCAACCTCTTTAAACTAAAAAACAACTATCCATTCAATTCTAAATGATCTTATTTTAATTGAATCAAAAGTTATCCGAGTACATAAGTTTGAAATTAACCATAATACATTATTTGTGAAGATATGCGATGGCAATAAATGTGAAACCTTCCACTTTGTGGTTTCTTAGTGTTGTTTTAAAATAATCTCTTAAGCCAAACATAAAAATATTTGTTTAGTGAATACTGACACTTAATATCTTTTTAATCTACCAATGTGGCGGGTGGAGGATAATTTTACAAACTTAAATGATAAAAAACTAAACTCTCAAGCACTGTATTAAAGAAGCATCTTTGCAAATTATAGTAGAAAATATAATGTGTTTTAAAGTTGACTCAATGATGACGTAATCATTGATAATGTAGCTTAAATAGCCTCGGGATTAAATTTACTTTTAAAATCATAGATAAATCCTCTCTCCACTTAATTTACACTCATAGTTTCAGTGATATCTATGAATGTTTGTCAAGGGCCGTCATATTTGTGGTCCCAGGCGCTTGGACCCTCTAATACACTCCTGGCTTTCAGTACACCATGTTTTCCCTGAAACTTAGCTGTCTCTTCTTGATTAACTACACCATATTGAAACCAAGCAAGATGGCAGTCTTAACTTGACTGATTACACTATGACCATATCTTATAAGCTACACCATAGTGGAACCAAGCAAGGTAGCAGTCTTACCTTGACTGATTACACTATGACCATATCTTATAAGTTACACCATAGCGGAACCAAGCAAGGTAGCAGTCTTACCTTGACTGATTACAATATGGTCCTATCTTATAAGCTAAACCATAGCGGAACCAAGCAAGGTAGCAGCCTTACCTTGACTGATTACACTATGGTCCTATCTTATAAGCTACACCATAGTGGAACCAAGCAAGGTAGCAGTCTTACCTTGACTGATTACAATATGGTCCTATCTTATAAGCTAAACCATAGCGGAACCAAGCAAGGTAGCAGTCTTAACTTGACTGATTACACTATGGCCCTATCTTATAAGCTACACCATAGTGGAACCAAGCAAGGTAGCAGTCTTAACTTGACTGATTACACTATGGCCCTATCTTATAAGCTACACCATGGTGGAATAATGCGAGGTAAGCTTGATATCTTTCAGGGCAAGCGAAAGCTACCTTTTAATGCATGTACCTGAGCACATGGCCATAGAAATCAATCATTATTTTTATTTTTCAAGCTCAAAATTTAAAGGTAGTTTTTGGAGAGTGACTATTTTCTATTTAAAACATGACATTTTTCGGGGGTGGCTCTAAAGATTTTGTTCAAAATATATTTTGGGAGTGGTTTGGATAATAGGTAACAGGATATTCTGCCTTGTCTTTCGGAGAGCAATTAATTTAATGGTAGTTAAATGAAGACAGGTTTTTTAAAACTGTGGTTCTAAGCTATAGTTTGTATTGTACTACTTTCAAAGGAAGAGCTTTTTAGTAAATATACACTTTTTTGCTGTAAACATTGAGCGCCACATGACTGGAAATTTAGGCAGGTCCACACGACTTAACGTATGAACTCTTGAAATTGGTTTAAATAACTTTTAAAACTGTCAAAGATACAGTTCCTTCATACTGAAATTGGACTTTACGATTGTTTCTTAAAAATTTTATTTTTGTGTTGAATTTCTTTTCTGGTCGTTTTTATTCACTCGCAACACCTTGGAAACCGGAAATATTATGCTCGAGATTTTTTTTTTTTTAGGAATATCAACGTTTCGTGACTCCCTGAACCCGAAACAGTTTTCCATGCATTCTGTCTGTCTGTCTTTCTGTCTGTAGGTCTAGAGCCCAAACCATTTTACTGATCAGGCTAAAACTAGGTATCATAAGGTTCCCCAGAGAAATTTTCGAAATTAAATATCCAAACCTTAAATTAAGGGTAGTTTACTTAAGGAAGAAAAGATAAAACATGGATTTTCTCATAGTCCGTCGAAACGATTTTGATTAAAATACGTATCTATACATTATTTAACATTACAAACAAAATAGTGACTCACTCCAATTTTCCCGTGAAAATGACTTTGATAGTACTTTAAATATGTACAAATTCCCAATTTTGATCATATCTCTGTAATTCTTTGAAATAAGAAATAACTTGTATTGGCAAAAATGTAGGACTGTTTAAAATAAAAATCTTGTATTTCAAATATATTTTTAATAAAACCGATGTTTTTCGAGTTATAAGCAAATATAGATTTGCAGGTGGTCTTTGAAATAGTGTTCTTAATTCCTCATTCTGTCTGTATATTTAGCTGTACATACATTTTTTACATTATGTTTCTGCAACAATGTATAATATTATGTTTCACATATCTTACTCATTTTAAGTAAATGTCTCCATTTATAAAGTCTGTACGGTGCACCGTACCATTTATTTTTGAAAATAAGAGTAGTTTTTATTAGTTTTTTTCTCTCGCCCTTGGGGCTGAGGTGGAGGAGTTGTTTGCGAAGCCAGAGAGAACTCCTGGGTATCAGGAACGCAGAGACCCCGAGGAGGTATGCAATGAAGAATGCAAGGCTATTAAAGCGGTACAACTCGCCGTGTAATTGCTACAGCAGCAGTCGACACGCTACAGCGCACACACACCCACACACAACACGAGACGACCCTTACATTTTGGACGAGGGGGGAAGAGAGGTGAGAGGGGGGGGACAAGTCGAAATGCAGACTCTAGAGAAAGGGACCGCCAGGGGAGGGAAGAACGGACAGAAGTTTCCATTTTAATTTGGGAGATAGAAAGAAGGGGAACGCAAGTTAAATATGTTTAGTTTAATTCTCTACATGTGGTAATATTAATAACTCTTGAATACATGTCTTGAGCAAAGTAAAATTTAAATTCAGATTCCACCCGCTCACGACAGATATTCAACAATTTGTTGATATTAACACGTGTAGAAAACTATAAACTAAACGTAGGTCCCGAAGCGATATTTTATGTATTCAATCAAAGAAGAATTTTACCGTCGTAAAAAACTTGAAAAAATAATGGACTTTAAATTATTCTTCCCTCCCACAGCAAATTAAAAAAAAAAAGTCTCATCTTGAAACGATTTCCAAGAATAAATGAACGGATAAGTGGAAAGTGGACAAACTTATTAGTGATAGTTATAGAACAAATGAACCAGATCACGTGATACTTGATTTCCGTCTCACCCCAGTCCCCCCCCCCCTCCCCAACATTTCAATTATTTTTCTCTCCAGAATTTCTTCGACCAAGCTTCAAACCTTAATCGTCTTCGTGGTATAGAGTGGTCAGAGACCCTAGCTGCTGACTTAGAGGTCCAGGGTTCGATTCCTGGCCGGTACTGGGGACTTTTTTCTCGAAAGGGAAGTAATCCCCATGGTCACCAAGTTTTGGTTACTTACTACACTCACCTGTTATATCGGAATATGACTGAGTCTCCACGGAAAGGATGTACTGTTAGTACATTACACTCAATATTATTGCTGGAGAAACTGCAGGACTTATGGAGAACAGATTTATCTTCACTCTCTGTTAACTGTTGCCAAATCTCCTCGCTCTCAGTTATGTCGGGAGGTAGTGTGATGTGGTAAGAAGGAGCTACTGGCAACATCGACAAGCCAGTGTTGCAGAGCTTGATCTACAGTAGCCCCATGGCTTCTTTGGTGCTGACTGACAGCTCACAGCTGACTTCTGACGGTCAACAGTTAGGTATATACCTAAATCTTGACTGTCAGAAGTGACAGATGCTAAAAACATGTTTTTTGCAGATCATATGGTCCGGCGTAGGGATACATAATTTGGTCTGATAGCTTTTTAAAGCCGTCAGATGTCAGTCAGCACCAAAGAAGCCATGGGCTACTGTATGTTTAAGGAAATGTTGACCAAACGAAAACAGGAAAATGACGCTTTTTCCCCCAATGGTAGCCATTCAGTTACCTCAGCAATGATACCCGGTGCTGGTTGATCTTATCACAAACTGAGCTACAGACTGATGTAGCCCAGACATACCAAGATTATTATTACTATTATCATCTCATACCTTGAGTTAAGATATCCCGCCTAAACCCCCAAACCTCACAGGGGATTGGCCCAAAGAGAGGAGGAGAGAGAGAAGGTAAAAGAGACCGCAAGTGTTCTGCTACAATACACAGCTATCCCTGATCAACACTTACCCCTTAGCACCGTCGACAAAGGGGTGGTGTTAACTGGCGCTAGTTGTTGTTGAATGGGGAGAGAGAGAGAGAGTGTGTGGGGTGGGGGGGGAGGAGTAATAATAGACCTTGTACAGCACCAACAAACACCGGGAGCTGTTTGTCCTGTTGCAACAGCAACAAGAGCGTCTGGCAAAAGCAATCAGCCCGTACAAGGGTCCCGACAACAGGGTGAAACTAGCGCCTTGTTCCCCAGCGCGGGGTCGAGTGGTCAGAACGGTTGACTGGTCTCAGGGAAACGTTTCAACAGTTGAACACTCAAATACAGATGGACTGATTATCAAATAGATAAAATAAACATAACACAAGGAGGTAAATTAAAATGTATGTACATGCACCAGCATTCGTCTCGAGAGATACGGGGAGAACCTCGTTAACTAAAAAAAAGCACCCCAAATCTCTACTCTCACAAATCTTAAGTCTTAAAAAACCGCATCGGTGGTCGTGCGGTCTTGACGCGTCGCCCTCGTGTTGAACTGTTTCGTACACGTGAATGGGTGATCGAGGGGTTCAAATCTCGGTCGGGTGTACTGGCGGTATTTTCCAAAATGGTTTTCCGCTGTTCTTCGCACAAAATGCGGGGTACACTTTCTATTAATATAACCTTCCTAATCCCTAAATCCATTAATCGTAATTAGTACATAAGCGTATAACACGTTAGTAGTCGCAGTGATAAAAAAAAAATCAGTGCGTATGTGCCAATAAAGCGAGATACAGGCAGACATCTGCGTTTACTGTTGGGAGTTATTTGAAATAACTCGTTAAATGAGATGTGCGTGTTTACATTCTTGTTTTGTTCTTTCCAATGTCATAAATCACAAAATATAATCGTGACAATAATTTATAAGCATGTTTGTTTACCCATTAGAAAATTTAAATAATGTTTCAAGTCAGCGTTGCAAAGCATTATGGGTTGGTATACACCTCTTAGTCAGATTCTATTCTAAATTTTCGGTGAAAGTTTGACTAAAAATTTACAACACACTATCTATATGACTTGGATCCAGTTTGAGTAAGAACACGCAGACTTTTAAAACCCAAACCTTGAGGCTTACAACAAGATATTGAGACGATCAGATTAAAATGTAATGGCCCGTGAAAATTGAACCCCACTCGTTTTATCTGATTGCCTGCGGTTATGTTTCTCGCCCCCCCCCCCAACCTTTTTTTTTTTTACATATTTATTAAATAAAAAAATAAAAAAGTTATCTGCAGCTGTTGCTCCAACATTTCCCGGCGAGGCTCCCGTGATTAATGGGGTATAAAATAGGGGTGGTTGCTGTGGAATAAAGCTCATTTATCAATGGGTAACGTTTCACCCCCCATTTCCTCCCCCAAACGTTGATTCAGTCATCAACATGAACTCCGTGTGAGAGGGAGAATCGTTAGAAATCGAACGGCTCGTGCTTTTCAATTAGGTCGCAAATACCGCTTGTCATCGACTTTTGTTGTTAAGTGTTCCGATCACACAGTGGCGTGGCGTGAGATGTTGCCAGGGTAGGCCGAGTTTATGACCCAAAAAAAATAGTACACCTTATCGTTAGCTAACAGATGTACCAAATAAACAACACAAACTTCCCTGTAAGATAACAGATGTACCAACAAAATTAACACAAACCTCCTTGTGAGATAACAGATTTACCAACAAAATTAACACATACCTCCCTGCGAGATAACCAGAGGTACCAACAAAAAGTAAAATTTAACAAGTTTTAAATAGATTCGATTCCAGCCTTCAAACTCACAAGAGAGAAAATTGTCCTTTCAATTCTTACAAACAAGAAAGACAGTAAGATCTCACCCCCCCTCCGTCCCCCACAAACCCCTCACCAACTGATGTCACGTTAAACTCCGTCCAAGAAGAAACTTGGAGAAACTCCTCTGAGCCCATACTCTCTCTCTCTCTCTCTTTCTCTCTAGACAGTGTTGCTGCAGATTCACCAGACGTCAAGCTTCCCTCTTCTGACACATCCTGCTTCCGACCTTTTGTTCTAACTTCCCTTCCTCCCCCCACCCCTTTCTTTACCTCCGGGAACAAAAGAAAGCAGCTGTAGATGTGTCATGACGAGAAACACGTAAGATGCGCCAACAGGGATGGGGGGGGGGTAGGGGGTGAAGAACCTACTCTTACAAAGTTAGAATATAAATAGCCCCTAGTAGTTTACGTGGGGGAGAGAACTTTAATTTGGAAACGCACTTTACCATCTCGCCTTCTATAAATTCCCTTCAAATGTTTCATTCGGGGCCTCGAGGTGTAATTCCTTTGACTATCTGGAAACCTACCCTCAGCCCCCCACCCCCCCCAACCACCAACGACAACTTGGAGATTTCAAAGCTATTTTGAGAAGCGGGTTGCAGCTTAACTTGACACATCTAAGCACAGTCTAAGCACACTCACACTTAGATGCGAATTTATATAATAGACAGAGAAGGAAGAAAATGATCAGTTCACCCTGCGAGGCCTTTTGTTTATATAATAACAACACTTTCCCTCTTATTCTGACGAGTGTACACACTCATCTCTACTATTTCTGTTGAAAGATTGAATCGCCTTTTAAAACTTCCTTTTATTTGTTTCCTATTCTAAGACAGACATTTACTACCAAGGACTTTTTTTTTTAATCTACCTCCTAACAGGAAGATTTCTAAAGGACATTTTCATCACTTAACCAACAGCCTAAGATGTAGACGATAAATAAAAATTATGTTTATGAATACTTCAAAAAAAAATTAATAATTTTGTGACAATGTAGAAGTATTTTTAGAATTATTTAAGAATTTGTGTTTTTTGTTTCAACGTATATTTCTTTAAATCTTTCTGATAAAACGTAAATTCACTAAATGGGGAATCTTAACTCGACGTGCCGTGACGTCACGCTGATGCAATGCGATATTACACTCACAGTTTCTGTATAAAAGTCAACTTGTATTTACTAAACATGTTTAAATTATTACATTAAACGTTTGGTTTGATAGCCGATTAGTTTTAAGATTAGGGATCAGTATGTTTGTTTTAGAGGAAATGCACCCTCATCAGCGCAGAGAGGAGCCAGGAAAAACATCCACTAGTGCACGCACCTGGTCTGGATTCGAATATTGACCCTTTTCATCATAGGCATTCCAGTTTTTGCGAGTCTTACGTCTTATACATTATGAGCATCAGCGTGGAGTATTCCCAAACGTGATCTACCTAAAGTGTTTGCCAAAAAAAAAATGTTTAATTTTATTATCAATGAAATTTGAAGTGAGACCAGTCAATCCTAGAAAAACTTCGAAACTTTAAGGATAGTAGAGGACTTAAAAAAATATCGGAATTCGAGATTATTTTTAAAAAATTCCTCCCCTCCACGCATAGTTTTGAGTTGAAATTTATTTTAGAGCTCAAATATTGGCTATTGATGGCTCAGCCCAGCAAAGAGCATAAATGAAATAATATACATCATAACAGAAACATTAAAAAAGAGGAACATTTCTGCCCACCCTTTTTTAACAATCAGTTAAAAAATGTCAAAGACATCTATATACATACATATATATATATATAAAATCTTATAGCTCAGAAACTGTTGTCTTACAAAAATTAATTTCAAATAAATATTTGTATTTTTAATAGTACTAAATATTTACAACGATAAGTTATTTTGTATCTCAAATAGTTCTTGAAATATTATTAAAATTTGATATTTATAAATGTAAATGTAAAGTATTTTTCATTTGAAAATAAGAATATCCATTTTGTTTGTAAAGTTAAACAATACCTAGATCCAACATTTAATCAAACTCGTCACAGACAAATTCCGAAAAAAAAAAAAATTCTTTCTTTGTTTTACCCTTCAATAAACTCCCCTTTACTCTAGGGATAGAAACATAATTCTAAGAAACTCCTCGGGGGGGGGGGGTCTGAAAAACCTAGATACCAAGTTTCAGCCCGATGAGTAAAATGGTTTCGGCTCTAAGCTGACAGACGGCAACGCGAAAAACACTTTTTCAGTTTCAGGTGATTATGAAACGTCAACATTTAACAAAATATCTAGTTCGATTTTTTTTAAAAGATCACAATACTTCTCTCTCCGAAGGGTCAAGAGAAAGTAAAACTTGTATTCGACACAGTATGAATATATCAACCTTAAAGGGTTTTCTTCCCCTAATCGATGTTTATAACACCCCTTACACCGTATTCCAACCTTTCCCTGGTTAATCAAGAAATCGAAACACGTTTTGTCTCTAACAATACTTTGTTTGGACTGTTAACATTTTTTGTGTGACCTGGTGGTCTAGGGGGTAAGGTGTCAGACTTCTCTAATGAGTGTCCAAGGTTCAATCCTCGGTCCCGGCACAGATTTATCTGATTGCCGAACCTTTCCTTCACCTCTGACAAGACGTGTATTAATCACAACTTGTGAATGTGTGGAATGCCAGGCCTCCACCGTGGTTCGGATCCCACGTTAAACTGTAGGTCCTCCATTTCATCTCACAATCACCCTACCATTACACATTAGCGTAAGTGTGTATAACCCGAACGGGTAGTAAGACGCGGTAATAATAATAATAATAATAATATTTTGTTTTATATTTTTCAGAAATCGCTCGCTAACAGAACCTTTCGCAGTCCTTTCGTCCAACGGTGAGTAATATAATAATACTCAACCTATTAAAAATAGAAATCACATATTTTTCAATGTTTTTTTTTTCCCCCTTTCTCTTTTTAGTCGGAGAATTTAACTCACACTTTCTGCATGAACTGGCTGAACAACGAACATATCTTTTTGACCATCTATTATTCATCTCTATGAAAGAAGAGTCTATAGTTTCATAAATGATACATTGTCTGCCTCACCGAGAACTGAGCCCAGTACCCTTAGTTATAGTTCAACTTATAAGAAAGAACTTTTATAAAAAAAATTTTTTTTATAATTCTGTCAACATTGATAATATTTAACTAGGTATGTTATTTATTATTTTTATAGGTATTGATCATATCTATCAAATGTTACAACTAAAGATAACATCACTTGACGTATGAATACGTGACAGTGGATCTAGTAACTTTTCTAGATCTCAGACAAGGTTCTTATTAAGATAATTGGTTATAGTAACATTATAAATGTCAAATAAGGTTCTTACTATAAAATGTGACTGTATGCTACACAATATCACTAAGAGAGTGATGTCAATCTAGACTCTAGAGGGGGTCTCTCTTGAGGATTACGGACCGTCAGATGAACAAAGTGCATGGACGAGGTCTACATCTCACAGCCCCCGTGTGAACTATGTCATCTCACAGCCCCCCATGTGAGCTATGTCATCTGACAACCCTTATCAAGCCTTTGAGAAACTTTGAAAGTTTGAATTAGAATTAAAATCTTTTTAACGATCCGTATTCAATTCAAAACCCCTAATTTTAATATTTGTAAGTTTCGAATAGTTTTCGATATTTCGATATTTACCCCCTTCCAGATGAGCTAGAAACTTGAAATTTGGCAAACTTATAGCTTCTAGCCTGTAACCGAAGAGAAAATTCCAAAAAGTTAAAAAAAAAAAATTTTAACCACCGAAAAAAATTCGAAATGACGGAGAAACCTTAAAGTCGGTGCGGACCTTTATTTGGAGGTCTCTTGTGGCTAAACGGTAAGACCTATCAAAAAACGGATTGCACCAGCAGCCGCGGATTTGGCGAGATCCACAAGTTTGGTCCTATTACGGACGGCGGAGCCCCCAACGAGCAAAGCGAGTTAATTTATGCAAGTAGTCCTCTGGTCAAGTTTAAGTACCATGCAGTCAAGATCGGTGTCTCAAATCATGCAATGACCTTCCTAGAGTAGGTAACGGTTGTATACCTGAACATAAGTCTTTAGATTGATTGACACATGCACCGAAATTTTATTATTACTTTTATTATTACTATTAGCACCTCGTCTTACTACCCGTTCGGATTATACGCACTTACGCTAATGTGTAAATGGTAGGGTGATTGAGAGATGAAATGAGGACCTACAGTTTAACGTGGAATCCGAACCACGGTGGAGGCCTGGTATTCCACACATTCACAAGTTGTGGTTAATACACGTCTTGTCAGAGGTGAAGGAAGGGTTTGGTACAATCAGATAAATCTGTGCCGGGACCGAGGATTGAACCCCGGACTCCCCAGCACAAAAGTCCGACATCTTACCCCTAGACCACCAGGTCACCTGCACCAAAATTCACCACTTATATAAAAGTACACGTAACACAACATACTGTATAAATACACAAACACAATGTACAGTTACACCAATAAGGCTACATTTAATTTGTTTTGTAACAAACTACGGCGATAGCGCGTAACGGATACAAACTTTATAGATACCTAGTTTTATAATGAACTATTGCAATAGCACGTAATGGATGAGAGCACAATAAAAACCTATTTCTATACTAATGTAATAGCACGTAATGGATAAAAACATGCCAACACCTAGTTTAATAATGGATTATTGAAAGAGCGCGTAGTGGTTGGAAACATGATCCAAGCTCGGTTTTTATGATCCAATGAATGGCACGTAATCTAGAGAGCAAAGTATGTGACTAGTTTTTTTTAATACTAAACCAGCGCATGGTTGATGGAAAGACAATCTACGCGCAGGCAGACGCGTTTATTACGCGCTGCCCAAGCTGAGCAATTGAAGTCTGCAATCTAGGAGCGATCCATCATGGAAAATGTAAACTCCCGCTAACGGGATTGAAAATTGAAATGTCGATATGACGTAATCCAAAGCATACATTTCGGCGTACGTGTTTAAGAGCTCGTATCCAATATCACCCCTCCATTAACCCCCCTTTACCCCGTATTCCCCTCAAAATTCAATATTTTCTGAGGGTGGATTCTCAGATAAAGGAAGAGGGGTGTATAAAAAAAAGGACTAAGAAAATTATATTTTTCTGTTCTGTTCAACGTCAGTCCTGCAGAGGAGATATTAGATGTGATTTGTTATTGATTATTGTTCGGCGAGGATAGAGTGTGGGAGGGGGACTTCATCTAGACCTAGAGAACACTTTATTGACACTTCAGGAGATACTACAAAGAAAGGGGGGAAAAGACAACACTGGCAAACTTCGCTATATTTATTTTACCACTTGACGTATGAAATAAGAAGTGGCAGAAGTAGAGGCAATAAAGGGAGATGGGAAAGCATAAGTGAAACAGGTAGAGGAACTACTTTCAGGTATAACAAATAACAAGTAAATTAGGTACTGGCAGGTAGATTAAAATACACACGTAAAGTATGTACTTGCAGGTAGAATAAAATACAAGTAACGTAGGTACTTGCAGAGAGAATAAATACAAGTAAAGTAGTAAAGTAGTAAGTAGATACTGGCAGGTAGAATAAAATACAAGTAAAGTAGGTACTTGCAGGTAGAATAAAAGACATGTAAAGTAGGTACTTGGAGGTAGAATAAACCACATGTAAAGTAGGTACTTGCAGGTAGAATAAAGACATGTAAAGTAGGTACTTGCAGGTAGAATAAAAATACATGTGAAGGAGGTACTTGCAGGTAGAATAAAATACATGTAAAGTAGGTACTTGCAGGTAGAATAAAAGACATTAAAGTAGGTACTTGGAGGTAGAATAAACCACATGTAAAGTAGGTACTTGCAGGTAGAATAAAAGACATGTAAAGTAGGTACTTAGAGGTAGAATAAAAGACATGTAAAGTAGGTACTTGCAGGTAGAATAAAAAGACATGTGAAGGAGGTACTTGCAGGTAAAATAAAATACAAGTAAAGTAGGTACTTGCAGGTAGAATAAAGACATGTAAAGTAGGTACTTGCAGGTAGAATAAAAATACATGTGAAGGAGGTACTTGCAGGTAAAATAACATACAAATAAAGTAATTACTTGCAGCTAATATTAAAGACAAATAAAGTGGGTAATAGTGTGTAGAAATGAAGGTAACTAAAGGGAGCATTTAAGTGGTAAATAAGGCAAGTAAAGTAGGTACTTGCGGCTAGAAGTTGAGGTGAACAAAGGAAGGATGTGACATTAAGCCACCACAAATACCGGATTGCTGTACCACCTATACAAGATACCCGCGGTGTCCCAAGTGGTATGACGTCACAAGCCAGTCACACACGAGGTCACGGCCGACGATCAAACTCTCGAAACATCCCGCGAGAGAGTAAACAATTTCCCTTTTTTTTTTGTAGGTTTCTCTCTCCTTGCCTGTTCCTCTTTATCGCGCCCTGCTCTTTGGCCAAGATAACATCATACTCTACCCTAGCTACACCATAGTGGAACCAAGCAAGGTTGCAGCCTTACCTTGACTGATTACACTATGGCCCTATCTTATAAACTACACCATAGTGGAACCAAGCAAGGTTGCAGCCTTACCTTGACTGATTACACTATGGCCCTATCTTATAAACTACACCATAGTGGAACCAAGCAAGGTAGCAGCCTTACCTTGACTGATTACACTATGACCCTATATTATAAGCTACACCATAGTGGAACCTAGCAAGGTAGCAGTCTTACCTTGACTGATTACACTATGGCCCTGTCTTATAGCTACACCATAGTGGAACCAAGCAAGGTAGCAGTCTTACCTTGACTGATTACACTATGGACCTATCTTATAGCTACACCATAGTGGAACCAAGCAAGGTAGCAGTCTTACCTTGACTGATTACACTATGGACCTATCTTATAGCTACACCATAGTGGAACCAAGCAAGGTAGCAGTCTTACCTTGACTGATTACACTATGGACCTATCTTAAAAGTTTGGACACCATGCAGAGAGAAGACAAGTTAAACAGTCGTATGTATAGAAATATGCATATATCCGTGGAGAGTGGAATCTTATTGGGGTAAAAGGGGAGGGGGTAGAAAATTTGTTTAAAAAACTTCCCACCCCCCCCCCAATTCTGGAAACATTTTAAAACTATATACTCTCTTCTAAGATGTTTGGAGGGGTCTTCTCCAAGGAATCTTTTAAAATTTGGTACCTCCAGAATCTATTTATAGTGGTCCTTGCTTGTTTTTATTTGGAATTAAATGTTTTTAGAGTGAATATTTGTGAAATGATCCTACCCTGGCAAATGTTGGGCATTTGTATGCCTTTTAAAATATATTTAAAGAGGTCCTCGCCTTTAAATTCCCGACATACGTCAAAATTCAAGCACTTTTCCCGATATCCCGATTTGTTTACACACTGTAATTATAGATCCACCTCTCAAATAAAGGGTAGTTTACATATGACTGATTTTAGAAAATTTGTAATTTTTTTAAAGTGGATATAGCAAAACAGTGTTTATTTTTTATGAGTGAGATTTATTAAAATTTAGTTTTACCTACATTTTAATTTTACGCCCCCCCCCCTCCAGGTTCGTCCAATTATTTTTCTTGATACGATTTATCCGGATATTTTTTTGTTTTGCCGATATTCTCACCTTTTGTTTCATTCTATTCCCTCTTACTCCTTTGTACCCGTCATATTTCCCCCCTTTTCTCCCCAACGTGTGTGTTACCCCAGGTGTATTGTCACCCAACCACCCCTCGGTCCCTATGGAAACAAACAACCCCTTATATCAACATCATCAGACCAGAGGGGTGGACTCGAGAATACTAGAACAACATCCTCTGACAGCCTCCAGGTGTACCAACTGAACAACAACAAATACCCCTCGAGTTTCTACAGGACTAAACACATTTTGAAATGTCGAAACGAGTTCTCGTTCAAGAGGCGCATCCGGTTCAGTGGAAAAAGTTCGTTAAAACGGAATAGAGGTTGAAAGTATGCGCGAAGGTCATATTTTTTTAAATGAGAAGCGAAGCTTAAAACCTGCGAAGCAATGTCAAATCCAAAGTTGAAGATTGTTTTTGGTTGTTGTCACATAGCATTAATTTTAATTTCCGTTAAGTATACCTAGGTATCGTGATCCTAAAAGTAAAATGTAGGCGAGTTTAATGAGATTTCTGAGAAACAGGATCGGTGCGACAAAATTTGACGGGATGAGAAACGAGAGAGTAAGAGGAACAGTAGAGAAAGAGACAGGACAGGAGAGAGAAGGCACGACTAAGGAGGTACAGCTTGTGAGGAGAATGGAGAGGGAAAGGAGGATATGGAGGTGGAGGTAGGAGTAGGAGAGGAGGACCAAGGGACAGATGGCTGAACGGAGTAAGGAGGAGTGTGGAGGAGAGGAGAGGACCGGGTCAAAGTGGAGGGAGAGAGATGGTTGGAGGAAGGAGGCGGTGGAGATGCTTATGTTCCAAACAGACCCAGACACTGACTGGAAGCTGTTCATGATGATGATGATGATGATAATACTAGATAAAGATAAAGGTGTGGATAGAAGAACAAATAAGAATAAAAAAATCTTTAAAACCACCCCGGTGGCCGCATGGTCTAAGAGAGGGGTTTCAGCGATGTCTTTATTTGTTGCCCACGAAGTTTCTAACAAAAATTGATGTTTTAGACCGATAAAGGATATTTTCGTCTTACGTAGGAACAATCCATAAAGCTCCAATTGATGTCCATTCACTGATAAACTTAATCGCGCTCTATTTGTTTAAAAACTTGTTTATCCGCGGAGTTATATTTCCTTCCAAACCCTGTTCATAGCCCACCATTAGACTCGTGGCCCATGGGAACTTTTAAGTTGGATACCCCTGGTTTGAGGCATCCCTCTCGCAATAGACTGACGATGACGTGGACATCAGGGTTCAAATCCCGGTCGGATATAATTTTTTTTAACACCGCGTCTTACTACCCGTTCGGTTTATGTAATAATTATGTTAATGGTTTTAGGGTTTGGGAAGGTTATATTTATAGGAAGTGTACCCGTATTTGCGTTAAGGGAGAGTAGAAAACTGTTTTTTTTAAACCTCTACACACCGACCAAGATTCGAAACTCAATCTCCCCAGTATATCACAAGAGTGACGCCTTAGAACGTTCGACCACCGAGAGGTTGGCTGAAAAGTTTATTCCTATGAAAATTGGACTGTACATAAACCAGCCCTAGTTTTGCCATCCCCCCCCCCAAACCACTAAGCCCGCAGACAGTCAAATGCGGGCCTTGACATTCCCGTGTTCTTTCTCCAGGCCGATAAATCGTGTCCGCCATTTGTCAAATACCGCGGGGTACCCACATTAGCGGTCCAGCCTTGACCTTTGACAAAGTTTTAAGGGTTATAAAACCTCCGTAGTCCTCCTCCCCACCGTCATTTAGGAATGTCAGGACGGAAGGAAGGTTAAGGGAGTGTGCACGGAATGCCTTTGTTCAAAGGGGAGCGCTGAACCATCACTGTTCAAAGTGTACACTCGGCTGCAAACAAATATACTCCCTTTTTTTATCGTCTTCGGAACTTCATTCGGGATGTACACATTTGTACTAATCCGCTACTGTGCTGGTACTGAGGAAGGTTTTATTATTATTATTTATCACCGCATCTTACTACCCGTTCGGGTTATACGCTTAAGTACTAATTACGCTAATGGATTAGGAATTGGGAAGGTTGAATTTAAAGGAAGTGAACCCGCATTTGCGTGGAGGGAGAGTGGAAAACCATCTTGGCAAAACCTCCCCCAGTTCAGCCGACCGAGATTCGAACCTCGATCTCCCCGTCCTCTGCGGTAGAGCTCAACACGACTAGCGAGTTAGCCAACTACGCCACCGAGGCAAGTCTGAGGAAGGTTGAATTTAGAGGAAATAACCTGCATTTGCGTAGAGGGAGAGTGGAAAATCATTAATTTTTATTTATATAATGTATATAACGTGCACTTTCTGAGCCGATTGATTCTATCAGCAAACGAGAATGTCTATGAGCGAGAGCGAAAGTGACTACCAATTTTGCCGAGAAAGGTATGTTTACATGCCACAATCGACAAGGGAGTTGTGTTAATGATTTTTATCAATCAAGAAAAATCAGTCGAGCCCGGCTGGGTTTGAACCCACAAGCCTTTACCCCAAGACCACCGGGGTTGACTCTTAGCTTTCTCTCCCCTCCACGTATGTAGCTGCTAGACATACCCCTTCCAGCCATAAATAGCACGTGGGCCCATAAGGGACCCCCCCCCCTCTTACCGCAGACAAGTAGGGACACGAAGGCCCAATTAGCGACGTCTGTAAGCCTTACTCACCGCACATTAATAATAAAAAGGGGCCGTAGGACGACGGTTTAGTAAATCGGGCAGAGCTACCAGGTCCTGGACTTACTCTCAGTTGTGTTTTTGAGCCAGTGAGGGTGGAACTGCATTTTAATAGCAGGCAGGGTTTGAAAGGCATCTAAAGAGGAAGATATACCTTGGAGGCTTTTCAAAGCTCCTTTCTCTTCATGAATAATACCACACATCACATTCTTTCGAGAGTGTTTGCCTTTCTTTACAGCCAAAGAACTTTAAGTTCCGAATATTGTTTTCAGAGGGGAAGACATTCATTTAACCCGCTTCTGTGGCCGCGTGGTCTAAGCTCTAAGACCATGTTCACACGATCCGCGTGGTCTAAGCTCTAAGACCATGTTCACACGATCCGCGTGGTCTAAGCTCTAAGACCATGTCTACACGATCCGCGTGGTCTAAGCTCTAAGACCATGTCTACACGATCCGCGTGGTCTAAGCTCTAAGACCATGTCTACACGATCCGCGTGGTCTAAGCTCTAAGACCATGTCTACACGATCCGCGTGGTCTAAGCTCTAAGACCATGTCTACACGATCCGCGTGGTCTAAGCTCTAAGACCATGTCTACACGATCCGCGTGGTCTAAGCTCTAAGACCATGTTTACACGATCCGCGTGGTCTAAGCTCTAAGACCATGTTCACACGATCCACGTGGTCTAAGCTCTAAGACCATGTTCACACGATCCACGTGGTCTAAGCTCTAAGACCATGTTCACACGATCGACGTGGTCTAAGCTCTAAGACCATGTCTACACGATCCGCGTGGTCTAAGCTCTAAGACCATGTTTACACGATCCATGTGGTCTAAGCTCTAAGACCATGTTTACACGATCCACGTGGTCTAAGCTCTAAGGCCATGTCCACACGGTCTGCGTGGTCTAAGCTCTAAGACCATGTTCACACGATCCACGTGGTCTACGCTCTAAAGCCGCGTATCATGCAGGTTTGAGGGGCTGCAAAATATCTCAGTGAGACACTTCCAAAACAGGAACCTAAACATCATCTGACTACACCCTGATCTTTCAGTTTTCTCTATTTTCACTGGATTATATGGAGCCGTAATGTTTAATTTTTGTTTTAACACCGGCTGAACCAAAAACTACAAATTTTAATTTCGGAAACAATTTCACGTAATGCGTTGTCACGTGCTTTTTATACAAATGGTTCCACAAAACTTCTCTATCTTTGTAGAGGTCAATACATCTTCTCAGTCCACTTTGTGTGTGCTATGAAAAACAGTTTGTTTTAACACATGGGGTTCGAACACGAGATATACAGCTCACCGATGACGACTGGCTCGCGATGGGACAGTCCACAGGGCGCCGGTTCAGGAGCCAGTCAAGAAAAATGGTGGTGGGGGAAGCCAATGACTCGACCAACTAACCTAACCTAGCCTAACCGGCTCAAAACCTACTCCTGCCTGGCCAGTCCTGTCGCAACCTGTCCTGGACAGTCCTGTCGCAACCTGCCCTTGCTAGTCCTGTCACAACCTGCCCGGGTCAGTCCTGTCGCAACCTGCCCAGGCCAGTCCTGTCGCAACCTGCCCAGGCCAGTCCTGTCGCAACCTGCCCAGGCCAGTCCTGTTGCAACCTTCCCATGCCAGTCCTGTCACAACCTGCCCATGCCAGTCCTGTCGCAACCTGCCCAGGCCAGTGCTGTCCACACGAAACCTGTAAACTGGCCTCGTGCGAACGCGGCGTAATCACCTCTCACGCAACAGACCGGTCGGGGTGTACTGACGGTGTTTGTTCTCTAGATGGTTTTACACTCTCCCTCCACGCAAATGTGGGTAAACTTCCTCTATATTAAACCTTCCTAAGCCCTAACACATTAGTGTAATTAGTACACAAGCGTACAGCCCGAAAGGGTAGTAAGTCGCGGTGATGATAAAAAACAACAACATTCATTTGAATCAATGAACTTTTTTTTTTCTTAGAGAATTGAGTGATTAATTTCGTCACAATAAATTAAAAACCCCGTGCCGGTACGCACGTGGTTTAAATGTCATAATAATGTTGTCTCTTTTTCCGGTGAAGGGTATGTCGGGGTTCATATCCCGGCTGGGCGTATTGAGGAAGTTTCATCCTAAATGTTTTTATCACTCTCTCTCCCCGCAAATGAGGGTACAACAGGTGATATAAGAAGAGGGTGGGGAACGGAAATAATAAAAACAAGTAACTAAACATACCGATGTTAAACTTTTTTTTATCACAGTGTCTTACTACCCGTTCGGGTTATACGCTTATGTACTAATTACACTAATGGTTTTATTGATTATAAAGGTTTAATTTATAGGTAATACACCGACATTTGCGTGGAGGGAGAGTGGGGAATTATTTAGGGGAAAAATCCCTCAGAATACTCTACCAAGATTCGAACCTCGATCTCCCTGTCATCGGCAGTCTAGTCTACTGTAATAGTAGCGCGTTAGACCACGCGGGCATCGAACCGGGTAACATCTATTTTAAAAAAAGACATCCGTGACTAATGAGTAATTTGCACTGAACCAATATTTGTAAAATGTTAAGGTGTGACGGAAGCTAACACGAGTTTAGGTCAGTATTTTTTTACAGTTTTTTTTATAACAAACACATTTTGTCTAAATAAATGATCCCTTTCAGTAGATTCGTTTAGTCTAATTTTCTACACTCGGTGATAAACAGTTCTTGGATATCGGTCAAGAGCATTGAGGATTTTGAAGAAGGACTTTCTAAAGGAAGAAAAGAAGACCAGTTCAAAGTCCGCTATGATCACGACAGATATTCAAGAATTATTGAACTACCAAGTGTAGAAATCATTAAACGTATATATTATAGCTGCAATGTTTGACTTATTTTGGTCCAAAATGTTTTTTTTTTTAAAACTGTAAGAAATAAGTATCTAAACTCTTGTTCCCTTTCCCCACACCTTGAACTGCCCGTCCACGTGTATACTCCCGTGTTCCACGTCCTACCATCCGACCATGATTAGGGGAATTAGAAGATAGGTATAATTTAAAGAAGAAATGTACCCTACATTCACGTAGAGGTAAACTTAGAAACCGACCGATTATATCGGCACACGACTTACAAACTAGCTTAAACCTAGAACAGACATAACACACAATCCTCTCCCTCCCCCGGTAACTATTTAGCCGTGCCGGGAATCGAACCCGGAACCTCTTTTAACTCTGTAGCTATTTCTAATCTGAGCCTAGGTTTCGGACACATACGGTTAGGTTTTCTATCTTAGCGTAGTTTGTAAGTCGTGTGAAGATCCAAATCTGTGTCCAGAGAAAAAACACGTTAGGTAACCTGGATACAACGATCGCAGCGACCAGACAATAGATATGAATAATTTATATCAAGGTTCGGGTGTACAAATGTCGTGGACAGACGACCTTGACTTTATTTTTAGAGGAAAGCTTGGAAGTTTCCATGGCGTGACTCGTCTAAGGAACGAAATGATAACAAGACACCAGGGTGTTTCTCAAAGTGACACCGGGGTGTTTCTCAAAGTGACATTGGGGTGTTTCTCAAAGTGACGCCGGGTGTTTTCTCAAAGTAACACCTGGGTGTTTCTCAAAGTGACACTGGGGTGTTTCTCAAAGTGACACCGGGGTGTTTCTAAAAGTTACTCTGGTGTGTTTCTCAAAGTGACACCTGGGTGTTTCTCAAAGTGACACCAGAGTGTTTCTCAAAGTGACACCAGGGTGTTTCTCAAAGTGACACCAGGGTGTTTCTCAAAGTTAGACCGGGGTGTTTCTCAAAGTGACACTGGGGTGTTTCTCAAAGTGATACCGGGGTGTTTCTCAAAGTGACACCGGGGTGTTTCTCAAAGTGACACCTGGGTGTTTCTCCAAGTGTTGGTGATGGATGACCACCGGGCAGTAAGAGTGGGGGGTTATATTATGAAGGAGAAACACTATTTTTAGTCAAATTCGTTTTAGGACTAGACATTATTATTATTATATGTTCCGTCTCACAACAGATCCATTCCTTTTGTCAGTGAGCCTAGACTGCCAAAATGCCCTCCTTGTCCTTTACCTCCTTCAGCTCCCAGAATGTTCTTCTCTCCTTCAAGTCATCCAATATTTGAATCCTCCTCCTTCCTAAGCTCCTCTTTCCCTCAACCTTTCCTTCTATGACTTAATACAGAAGACAGTTCCTCCTAAGGATGTACCGAAGAATAACATTCAAAATGGTTCTCTTCTCACCCACTCTTCATTTGTCACCCTGTCTGTCTGTCCACCTGATCTTCTCAAGTCTTCTCCAGTACCACATTTAAAAGCTCTACAAGTATTTATTTTCCATCTTCCTCCAAGTTTCTGTTCCAAATGTCAGTTTCAAGCTCAACTTGATGGTCAGCAGTGACCTCTTCTTGTTGAAAGCCTCCATGCCATACCTTCTCCTTGTCTCCCTCCACCAGCTGATACGTCATTTCCTGCAGCTCTTCTTTATTTTTGGCCAAAAAATACGAGACAAAATTTAACTTTATAAATTAAAGGTTGAAAAAAACCCATAATTTAATTACATTTAATTAGTAAGTAATAGTTTTTTTACTATCTTTAACATTCTAAACCTCTTATTTTTGATGAATAATTGCTAATATTTGTTGGTTGGTACAGACTTCCTTTACTATAGCTCCTACAGTCAGCTATACAACAGTACATCTACATGTTATATCCTTTACAGCTCCTACAGTCAGCTATACAACAGTACATCTACATGTTATATCCATTACAGCTCCTACAGCCAGCTATACAACAGTACATCTACATGTTATATCCTTTACAGCTCCTACAGTCAGCTATACAACAGTACATCTACATGTTATATCCTTTACAACTCCTACAGTCAGCTATACAACAGTACATCTACATGTTATATTCTTTATAGTTCCTACAGTCAGCAGTACAACAGTACATCTACATGTTATATCCTTTATAGTTCCTACAGTCAGCTATACAACAGTACATCTACATGTTATATCCTTTACAGCTCCTACAGTCAGCTATACAACAGTACATCTACATGTTATATCCTTTATAGTTCCTACAGTCAGCTATACAACAGTACATCTACATGTTATATTCTTTACAGCTCCTACAGTCAGCTATACAACAGTACATCTACATGTTATATCCATTACAGCTCCGACAGTCAGCTATACAACAGTACATCTACATGCTATATCCATTACAGCTCCTACAGTCAGCTATACAACAGTACATCTACATGTTATATTCTTTACAGCTCCTACAGTCAGCTATACAACAGTACATCTACATGTTATATCCATTACAGCTCCTACAGTCAGCTATACAACAGTACATCTACATGTTATATCCTTTACAGCTCCTACAGTCAGCTATACAACAGTACATCTACATGTTATATCCATTACAGCTCCTACAGTCAGCTATACAACAGTACATCTACATGTTATATCCATTACAGCTCCTACAGTCAGCTATACAAAAGTACATCTACATGTTATATCTTCATTTATTTTAACAGATACAATGAATAGTACAAACTACTCTCCAGATAGTATTCTCCATGATTTCAACCAATACAATCAAATAATACACGAGCTTCTTTCCCTAATAAAGTCTCTAAGGTTTCAGCCGATACAGTCAACTATACTAACCATAATTTTGCGATAATGTTCTGTTCAAACGGAGGGTATTTCCAGTTAGAATGACCATAACATGCCTCCACCCCCCCCCCACCCCCCCATTTCCCCTTCATATGAGATACAAGTACTGACATAGAACAATCAAAGAATACTTATATTTACATTACAACACTAGTTCATAAACGGTCTAAATTGAGTTTTGTTTTTGAAACGTTGGCAGCACTGCTGTTAGGAGCTCCAATTTACCATAATCGTGGCGAAAGAGGAGAAACGGAATGGAAAACACTTCTTTTTTTTCTTGCCATGGATGATTACCATTACAAACTTATTGTAATGGTTCGCAATTAGCTTCATGTTTTGATAAAGATAGAAACAAATACTTTTTTAAGGGTGATCCAATGTAGAACACAGAGACCCGCTGAAAACGTTTAGAAATCACTCATTATTTAACAAGTTGTTTGATTATATTTAAATATCGTTCTCAAAAAAATGTAGGAGGAAAATTATCAGCGGGTTTCTGACCAGTTAAAAAGTTTATATTTTAAGAGTTTAAAAGTTATTTAAATAAATTTAACGACGCTTTATAGTGAAAATTTGTATTTGTTAGATTAAAGTTATAAACCTAGATCTAGTTTTGCTCTATCAAATAAAGTCATGTTTTGACAGGGACAAAACATAAAACTTTTAATATAACGAGGGATTATTTTATAGGGTTTTTATGTAAGTTATCAAACATTTTAAAAAACCTTAAAACCTTTTAAATAGTCAGAACTTTCCCCTAAATTTTGGTGAAAACAATATTTAAAAAAGATATATCAAACTATTTTATAAATAATCCAGGATTCCTAAACGTCTGCAACTTTTCTCAATTCTTTCCCGGGTAGTGTAATCAGTGTATATGTTTATATTTTCTAAAAGTTTCAAAATACCAAATTCTTATTTTACACTACAATATTTCAAAAATAGTTTATTTTAGGATGTATCCGTTGACAGGCTATTGAATAAGAAAAAAGGAGGTACCTACACTAAGGCTCTAACTTCAGCTATCTAGTTTATATATATATATATATATATATATATATATATATATATATATATATATCTGTTTAACGCACACACTAGGCACCAAATGACACTATCAGCACACGACTTGCAAACTAACGTAACTCTAACCAGCAAAAGCGGTTACCGCGAACCCAATGTAAAGCTTATCTAGGCCTAGTCTGGGTTCGAATTCGGTCCGGATTTATTGAAGGTGTATTTTCCAGATTATTTTACTCCTATTTTGGTGACCTGGCGGTCTAGGGGTAAGTTGTCAGACTTCTGTGCAGGGGGTCCGGGGTTCAATCCTCGGTCCCAGCACAGATTTATCTGATTGCCGAACCCTTCCTTCACCTCTGACGTGTATTAATCACAACTTGTGAATGTGTGGAATGCCAGGCCTCCACCGTGGTTCGGATCCCACGTTAAACTGTAGGTCCTCCATTTCATCTCACAATCATCCTACCATTACACATTAGCATAAGTGAGTATAACCCGAACGGGTAGTAAGACGCGGTGCTAATAATAATAATAATAATAATAATAATAATAATAATAATAATAATAATAATAATAATATAATAATAATAATAATTTTACCCCTAACCCTACATGCAAATTCGGGTACATTCCCTCTAAGCTCTAAAATACTCATTCCTACCCCCAAAAAATGGTAGTTAAATTCGTACTACTAGCTAGACATAGTGGTGTGAAAAAAAGTTTTTAAACAGACACAACAATAAGTCCCCTGGCCGTTGATTTATCACCTTGAAAAAATTACCCAAAATATCAGGTATTATGGTATTGTAAGCCACGCTAGGGCTCGAACGCGGAGCCCTTTAGCCCAGAGACGCGCACACTACCCGCCACGAAGCTGTGTCTCTCCTTGAGAAAGGACCGGTCTAAGGACAGGGAGAAGGTCCTCTTGTTATCAGGAGGAGGGAAGTCCACTCATCATTCCAATCTCCCTTCACACTTGTCCCGTGATGTGTTTTATTGATCCAACCTGGAGAGTCCAGCTAGGGCGCGTTCACATTGGAGGTGGGACTATTGTGAGAGTCCAGCTAGGGCGCGTTCACATTGAAGGTGGGACTATTGCAAGAGTAACTAGGGCGCGTTCACATTGGAGGTGGGACTATTGCAAGAGTAACTAGGGCGCGTTCACATTGAAGGTGGGACTATTGCGAGAGTAACTAGGGTGCGTTCACATTGAAGGTGGGACTATTGCGAGAGTAACTAGGGTGCGTTCACATTGGAGGTGGGACTATTGCGAGAGTAACTAGGGTGCGTTCACATTGAAGGTGGGACTATTGCGAGAGTAACTAGGGCGCGTTCACATTGAAGGTGGGACTATTGCGAGAGTAACTAGGGTGCGTTCACATTGGAGGTGGGACTATTGCGAGAGTAACTAGGGCGCGTTCACATTGGAGGTGGGACTATTGCGAGAGTAACTAGGGCGCGTTCACATTGGAGGTGGGACTATTGCAAGAGTAACTAGGGCGCGTTCACATTGGAGGTGGGACTATTGCGAGAGTAACTAGGGCGCGTTCACATTGAAGGTGGGACTATTGCGAGAGTAACTAGGGCGCGTTCACATTGAAGGTGGGACTATTGCGAGAGTAACTAGGGCGCGTTCACATTGAAGGTGGGACTATTGCGAGAGTAGCTAGGGCGCGTTCACATTGGAGGTGGGACTGTTGCGAGAGTAACTAGGGCGCGTTCACATTGAAGGCGGGACTATTGCGAGAGTAACTAGGGCGCGTTCACATTGAAAGTGGAACTATTGCAAGAGTAGCTAGGGTGCGTTCACATTAGAGGTGGGACTATTGCAAGAGTAACTAGGGCGCGTTCACATTGAAGGTGGGACTATTGCGAGAGTAGCTAGGGCGCGTTCACATTGGAGGTGGGACTGTTGCGAGAGTAACTAGGGCGCGTTCACATTGAAGGCGGGACTATTGCGAGAGTAACTAGGGCGCGTTCACATTGAAGGTGGGACTATTGCGAGAGTAACTAGGGTGCGTTCACATTGGAGGTGGGACTATTGCGAGAGTAGCTAGGGTGCGTTCACATTGAAGGTGGGACTATTGCGAGAGTAACTAGGGCGCGTTCACATTGAAGGTGGGACTATTGCGAGAGTAACTAGGGAGTGAGGGTTACAGATACACATGTAATAATGTACTAAGAAGCCTTTACTGTGAATACACTTCTAAGTAATGCACAGAGGAAAAGAGAGGATGTGGAGGAAGTTGCGTACCTGTGACGTCACGGAAGGTTGAGGTAGGATTACCCATCTTTATGTATTTATGTTTTATTCGGTGAGTTTTTAAGATATAACGTTGAAACAAAAACATAAATCCTTAAACAATAAATAAAAGTAGTCATACATGGTTACAAAATTATTATTTCGATCTTAAAGTAGTTTTTTTTTGCAATCTCATTTAAAAAAAATTGTCTACAGCTAAGCTGTTTTGGTCTATTGACGAAAATTATCTTCCTACTAGGATGTAGTGAATGCATATGTCCATCTATAATAGGAAACATTATTATTTTCGGAAAGTTAAAAAATGACACCTGGACGGGGGAATCGAACCCTGGACCTTTGGCTTAGTACGCCAATGCTCTAACCACTGAGCTATCCAGGAATTCAATTTTCAGATTATGTTATCTAGATGGAGAATTCCTCACTAAAAAGCATAAATAATAGCTTTGGCTATTTGATTCTCTATTATTATTATTATTATTATTATTATTATTATTATTATTATTATTCAATCTTATCTGACCAAAGAACTCAATCTTGACTACCTTGTCTGCTCAAAATTGAAAACTAAATTTAATTCATATTCCTCCTTCCATATTTCAGTCAAAGAAGATGATTTTCCCTTGATAAACATTAGTGATATTTGGCCGTCTGGCTGTCTCATTGCACCTTACTATGGGAAGTTGCTGCCAGAGCAGATAGTCTGTGAGGAGTCTCCCTGTGTGTCTGCCCCTGTAAACTCAGCTGTTGCATCTGACCTTGGCTCACAAGAGGATTCAACTAGAACCCCACTCGTGACTATCAATGGAGGTCTGGAGGCTACCTCCCAACCCATCTCCCAGTGATTAGTAGTGATATTTTACTATATTATCAAAATGTTCGGGGTCTGCGAACCAAAGCAAGGGAATTATTTTCTAATGTTTGTTTGAATGAATTCTCTATTATTTGTTTAGTTGAAACTTGGCTCTCTAGTGAGTTTGTTAATGAAAATTACTTTCCCCCTAATTATAATGTCTATAGAGCCGACAGGTTATATGACGAAGCTACTATCTCAAGGGGTGGTGGTGCTCTCATCTCTGTCATTGATACTATTTCTGGTGTGGTCAGGAGAACTGACCTAGAGAATAATATGGAATGTGTCTGGATTGAGATTCCAACATTTGATCGCCAAAAACTGTTAATTGGGAACATATATCTTGCTCCCCAAATAACAGTCGAAGCATTTAACAATTACTTTATATTTCTTGAAGGTGTGTTGGCTAGCTACCCCTATAGAATAATACTACTCGGAGATTTTAACTGCCCCAAAATTGATTGGAATTATCATCATTCTCAGAACATTTCGCATTTCTACATTAAATTAAAAGCTACTCAACTTCTCGCTTCGACTAATATATTGGGATTAGAACAACTCAATGAAGCTGATAACGACACTAACCTCCTTGACCTCGTTTTTGCTAATTTTCACCACCCCTCTATTACTATTACTCAAAGCTCTCAACCACTAGTCAATATTGATTTAGCTCATCCACCCTTATTGATTTCACTAGATGTACCTATTGCGACTAAAATTAATGACACCTCTAAAACATATATTGACTATGCACACGGTGACTATCTTAATCTCTACAATGACCTGGCAACTGCAGATTGGACTTGTGTTTATTCTACTACGGATGTTAATTTGGCTGTAGATAATTTTACCAAGGTAGTCCAAAGGAAAATCAAAACGAATATTCCTCAAATTAATATTCTTAATTCATCCAAATATCCTAATTGGTTTTCTTCTACACTCAAATACTATATTAGGAAAAAAAACAATTTTTTCAAAAAGTTTAAAATAACAAATAATAGTGTATTCTATTCACATTTTTCACACTTTCGTAAATTAGTTAAAACTACTTTGATTATAGACAGAGCAAATTGGATGAACTCAATTGAAAATAGTATTAAATGCAAACCTAAAGATTTTTGGAAATTTGTTAAAAATAATCGTACGAATAAAGTTTTCCCATCCAACCTAGAAATTGATGGCAAATCTATAGCGGATCCTTTATTAATCGCTAATGAGTTTGGGACCTACTTTCATTCCGTTTATAATTCAGCTATTCCTGTTTTACCCTGCCCCGTTATTGAAACTAGCGCGCCCTTGTATCCATGCCACATTACACCCTTGGATGTTGCTAATGCTATTAAAAAATTGAGTTCTTCTAGATGTGCCGGGACAGATGGAATTCCAAGTTTTATTGTTAAAGGCTGTGCCAGCATTTTCAGCCCTTTGTTAGCCTATATCTTTAACATTAGCCTGTCAAATGAAACTTTTCCTCGTACATGGAAACAATCTGTTGTCATACCTATCTATAAAAAGGGGGTAAAAACAAATGTTTGTAATTATAGACCAATTTCTCTCTTAAACACTTTCTCCAAAGTATTCGAGAAAATCATACATGAGCATACTTTTCACCACCTTAAAAATAAATTTTCAGATAATCAACATGGCTTTATAAAAAATAAATCTACTGTAACTAATTTAGTAGAATTTCTTGGGCATGTTGCCCCTCAAGTCTCTGCCCAAGGTCAGGTTGATGCTATTTATTTTGACCAAAGTAAGGCATTTGACTTATGTCAGCATAGTATTATTCTCGCTAAACTTGGTAATTTTGGACTTTCTCACTCATATGTAAATTGGTTCAGCAGTTATTTGCATGAAAGATCATTCATTATTAAAATTGATTCACACTGCTCAAATACATTTTTAGCACCCTGTGGCATACCACAGGGGTCTAATTTAGGTCCTCTTCTCTTTAATGTGTTTATTGATGACATTGGTAAATATTTGAACTCTTCTAGTTATTTACTCTTTGCTGATGATGTAAAATTATTTAAAACTATCAAATCAATTGCAGATTGTATAGATTTACAAAATGATGTAAATGGTATTCTACAATGGTCTTTGGAAAATGGAATGTCTATCAATAAATCTAAGACCAAATCTATATCTTTCACTAGGAAAACTAATCCTTTCTTTTTTACTTATAAATTGGGCAGTGATAACATAGTTCGCACCCTTTGTATTAATGATCTTGGTGTCCTCCTGGATAACAAACTTTATTTCCACTATCATGTTGACCATGTCATTTCCCAGTCATTGAAACTACTTGGGCTTATTAAATTTATTACTTCATCATTTAAGAAAGTTGACTGTTTTTTATGTCTGTATTATGCCCTGGTTAGATCTAAGTTAGAATATGCTACTGTTGCTTGGAATTCCATTACCTTAACTGACTCTCTTAGGTTAGAAAACGTTCAAAGAAAATTTGTTGCTGCATGCTATGATAAATACTTTAGTAACCGGATTTATTATGATTATAATAGAATTCGAAACCTATTAGGGCTCCAAACTCTCTTCTCGCGTAGACTTTATTGTGATGCCCTTTTTGTTTTTAATATTTTCAATAACATAATTTCTTGCAAATTTGCCCTTGATCATGTAGGCGTTCTTATCCCTTCTCGGGCTTCTTGTAATCAAAAATTATTTTTTCTTAATAGCTCTTACAAGGTAAGCCCTATAGGTCGTTGTGTCCATAGTGTTAATTCTAGATTTGTTGAATTCGACTTTTATCATAAAAGGAAAGCTAAACTCAGAGAGTTATTTAAGGATATCCCGTATCAATAATTTATCTTGTAGAGGTTCTGCCTATATTATTTAATACTATTTAAGTTTACATTGTTTAAGTTTACAATATTCTGATTTATTTTTTGCATGATGTTACTGCTTTTAACCACTATTTGGTTATTTATTTTTAATGTTACTTTTATTCTTATCATTATTAACTACTTTTTTGTCTCGTGGTTGTTTATCGGTATATGGCATTATTTGGCCATTTTTTGTCTATCATGTTTTCTTATGTAAATGTATGTATTGTAGGGTATGTACTTGTGTGCTTTTCAGTGCTGGCCTGTTATAGGTCTTACGACTGTTGGCCGGCACTATAATAAAGGAAATTGAAATTGAAATTGAAATTATTATAATTATTATTATAATTATTATTAATAATTATTATTATAATTATAATAATAATAATTATTATTATAATTATTATCATTATCATTATTATTATTATTATTATTATTATTTGAAATATTTAACATGCACTTTTTTGAACCTTCTGATTATATCAGCACACGATAATTTCTATGAGCGAGAACGAAAGGGCCTACCTATTTTGCAGAGAAAGGTATTTTCACATATCCTCCAGGGGTCTTTCACACATCACAATCGAAATGAGACCGAAGGCTTTACTTTCTCTCCGAAGGAAGTTGTGCTACTGCTTTTTATCGCTCAAGAATAATCTGTCGACCTCAGCTGGGTTTGAACCCATGATCATCGGATCACGAAGAGAGTACTTTTACCCATAAGACCACTAAGGCCAACAATAGGACTCAATAAATAGGTTTTTTTAAATTATTAATTTTAGCACCACGTCTTACTACCCATTAGGGTTATACGCTTAAGCGCTAATGATCCTAAGGAATTAGGAAGGTCATATTTATAGGAAGCGTACCCGCGTTTACGTGGAGGGAGGGTGGAAAACTTTTTTAAAAAAAACCACCCTCGTTACACCCGACCGAGATGCGAACCTCGATCTCCCCGCCATCGGCAGTCTAGTCCAACACAAGAGTAGCGCGTCAGACCACGCGGCCACCGAAGCGGGTTCTTTATAGATGACGCAAGTCTTAATGCGTTATAAATTAAAAAAATTAGTATAATTTCATTTTATGAAGGGCGATGTTACGAGATTCTTTATCTTTTGAAAAAGATTTATTTTTTTATTATTGAATGTCAAAAAAAATAATTAAGTTCGTTTCTTTCCAGCCATTGGCCCTCGCTGTCTGCTACGCGACATAAAACAGAGTAAAATGTGGTAATTCTCTTGGCGACAGGACCTAAAGGGGTGTGGGGGAGAAGGAAGGAGAGCCTCAATAAATTATATCACCTCTAAAAGAGACAAGAGATCTTTGAAATGTGTTTTAATAAAAATTTTAAAAAAGTCATAAAAACTTTGACCTTAAAATTCAGTAGCTTAAGGTTCAAGAGTAAAACAAATATAGTTTATAGCTAGTGTGCTTAATACGAAGGTAATCGATAGCTTAACCCCAAGGGGTAAGTGGGTAGTTTAATACTTGACAAAAATGTATTATTTTTTATTTGCGTGGAAGGAGAGTGGGAAACAATATAAGATAGCCAATTCTCACTACACCCGGCTTGAACTCCGACCTACCGGTAGCTGGCGAAACAGACTATACGAGCCTGATACTTAAACTACCTACTCTCCCTATCTGGGCATTATAATAATTATTATTAATATTATTACTAATAGATTATAATTCTTGCCCGCATCATTCCTATTATAACAGATACATCACGGAAGTCTGTGACAGTAAAAAAAAAGAAACGATACATAATGTCCAATACGTCACGGCAGTTGATGGCAATTAAAAAAAGAAAAAACTGTGCAATAACGTCCAATACGTCACGGCAGTTGATGGCAATTAAAAAATGAAAAAAACTGTGCAATAACGTCCAATACGTCACGGCAGTCCAGGCCATGTCCCTGTGAGGGCCTGACAGCCGTTAATAAGTTCTGTCATTCCACCATAAACAAGTCTCAGACAAGTCCCGTGGGGCAAGATAGCAGCAGTGTTGCCAACTCTCGGTAACAATTATTGCTGCCGTCGCGAGCACAATGCCCTAGTCAGCGACAACAACCGATATTTCGCTGATGGAGTCAGCTAGGAATGGAGCTGACGTCAGAAACGGTCTCAACTCCAGATAAGGGCGGGCGCGTTGTCAGACAGACATTCGACCCACGATATTTCTTTAGTTTGGAAACCCAGCTATTTATATATATAAAAAAAGTATTTATTGTGATTCCCCTTACCTCGCTCTGTCTTACCAACCGTCCAGCAGTAAATACGTATTCTAATTAAGATAATGGGGTGAAGATGTGGTAGGTAGAACTTGGAGGAAATGCACGAGCATTCTAGAAGATGCAGAATAAGGAAGCTATTTAAGGAAAAGAACAACCTAGGTCCACCCGACCGGTATTCGGACCACAATATACGCGTCAAGAATACACGAGCCTGACATTTAGTCTGCGTGCTCACCGATGCGAGTATTTCATACCCCTTGCACTGTGAGAGAGGGTAGATCTTGAGTAGTGTGAGATCTATTTAGAACAGAGTTATAGGGGAGGTTGAAGCCACCCTCTCCTCGTCTCAACCCCTTCCCGTGTCTACTCTACTGATTAATATAGTGAGGGATCCACTTGAAGTGATACCAGTTTGTGTTGGGAATACATCGGGCCTCAGTGGCGTGTCTGGGGCAAGTCAACACGGATTATAGGATGTACCGGTGTGACAGGCCAGGAGGTTACAGTGGTATAACACTCTCTGTGATATCTTGGATACGGTAACAGTGGTATAACACTCACTGTGATATCTTGGCTACATGACAGACCAGGAGGTAGCTAAGGCAATATTCTATTTATTTGGACCGAACATGTTTTTTTCCATCCATCCCACCCTGAGTTATTTTTAGTTTAAAAAGTGACCGTTAACATTTAACAGAGGCTTAAAATGGATTACAATAGAGAGTCTTCAATTCGGACGTCAAAAATCCGGATCGTCAATGATTAGGATCGCCAAGAAAATATATTATTATTAAAACTAACCACAGTGGTATCAATATCAGAGACATGGCCGCCAAAAATTGCTCTTCGACTCTTGTTTTAAAAAAATTAGAGACTTTTTTCGTTGTTAGATTTTTTCCTTATTAAATTCCTTCAGAATTTGTGATATTTATCAAAAAATCAAAACAATGTGTCAGTTCCTTTGTTAACACTGATTTTTCGTAAGTATCCCGTCCATGGTTTTTTTTTTTAATTATTTTAGGTAAAGGTACTGTATTTTAGAAAATCCGGACTGGGTCTATCCCCAATTAGTCCGAATCATCGGAACACTATCGTATTTTCGTTAAGATGTTTCAGCAAGCGTTACCTCCAAGAACCTACTCAAACAGGTTCGAGGCCAGGGCAGACCCGAAAGACCTCCTACACACCTTGTCAACTTTGTGGCGGTGATTCAGCCGCTACACTGACGAATGCAATATTACAAAAACCTCGCTTCTTTATAAAATGCCAGCCGCCCGTCAAGCGCCAGCATCCCATTCCGACCGGCGGAACCTTATTAAATTTATCAAAAGGTTCCTCCATTCCCCTCCGGTTCCCCCTAGGCAGGACAACGAACGTTATTAGACGACAGTTGACTCTCGTTCTTTAGGTCTCAGTCTGTTTTCATGAAGTTTCTTGAGAACTTAAGAGCTCGGGTAGTTTCTGACTACCCCAATTTCCTTAAGTGTGAACATATCAGACAGAGAGAAAACGTTTCAACAACTACTTTCATGTATTCATACGTCAAGTCATTTGATTATGCATCCATCACTTTTGATAGACATTATAAACATATTTAAAATAACACTAATAGCACAGTAACATGG
Source organism: Timema podura (assembly GCA_033556935.1). Lineage (NCBI taxonomy): Eukaryota > Metazoa > Arthropoda > Insecta > Phasmatodea > Timematidae > Timema > Timema podura. The sequence goes on along the minus strand of JAVRXN010000014.1, from coordinate 5,131,228 downwards.
GAGAAGGGTGTGTTCAGTGGAGAAGGGTGTGTTCAAGGGAGAAGGGTGTGTTCAGTGGAGAAGGGTGTGTTCAGTGGAGAAGGGTGTGTTCAAGGGAGAAGGGTGTGTTCAGTGGAGAAGGGTGTGTTCAGTGGAGAAGGGTGTGTTCAAGGGAGAAGGGTGTGTTCAGTGGAGAAGGGTGTGTTCAGTGGAGAAGGGTGTGCTCAAGGGAGAAGGGTGTGTTCAGTGGAGAAGGGTGTGTTCAGTGGAGAAGGGTGTGTTCAGTGGAGAAGGGTGTGTTCAGTGGAGAAGGGTGTGCTCAAGGGAAGGGTGTGTTCAGTGGAGAAGGGTGTGTTCAGTGGAGAAGGGTGTGTTCAGTGGAGAAGGGTGTGTTCAAGGGAGAAGGGTGTGTTCAGTGGAGAAGGGTGTGTTCAGTGGAGAAGGGTGTGTTCAAGGGAGAAGGGTGTGTTCAGTGGAGAAGGGTGTGTTCAGTGGAGAAGGGTGTGTTCAAGGGAGAAGGGTGTGTTCAAGGGAGAAGGGTGTGTTCAGTGGAGAAGGGTGTGTTCAGTGGAGAAGGGTGTGCTCAAGGGAGAAGGGTGTGTTCAGTGGAGAAGGGTGTGTTCAAAGGAGAAGGGTGTGTTCAGTGGAGAAGGGTGTGTTCAAAGGAGAAGGGTGTGTTCAGTGGAGAAGGGTGTGTTCAAAGGAGAAGGGTGTGTTCAGTGGAGAAGGGTGTGTTCAAGAGAGAAGGGTGTGTTCAGTGGAGAAGGGTGTGTTCAAGAGAGAAGGGTGTGTTCAGTGGAGAAGGGTGTGTTCAAGGGAGAAGGGTGTGTTCAAGGGAGAAGGGTGTGTTCAAGGGAGAAGGGTGTGTTCAAGGGAGAAGGGTGTGTTCAGTGGAGAAGGGTGTGTTCAAGGGAGAAGGGTGTGTTCAAGGGAGAAGGGTGTGTTCAGTGGAGAAGGGTGTGTTCAAGGGAGAAGGGTGTGTTCAAGGGAGAAGGGTGTGTTCAGTGGAGAAGGGTGTGTTCAGTGGAGAAGGGTGTGTTCAAAGGAGAAGGGTGTGTTCAGTGGAGAAGGGTGTGTTCAAAGGAGAAGGGTGTGTTCAGTGGAGAAGGGTGTGCTCAAGGGAGAAGGGTGTGTTCAGTGGAGAAGGGTGTGTTCAAGGGAGAAGGGTGTGTTCAAGGGAGAAGGGTGTGCTCAAGGGAGAAGGGTGTGTTCAGTGGAGAAGGGTGTGTTCAAAGGAGAAGGGTGTGTTCAAGGGAGAAGGGTGTGTTCAAGGGAGAAGGGTGTGTTCAGTGGAGAAGGGTGTGTTCAAGAGAGAAGGGTGTGTTCAGTGGAGAAGGGTGTGTTCAAGAGAGAAGGGTGTGTTCAGTGGAGAAGGGTGTGTTCAAGGGAGAAGGGTGTGTTCAAGGGGAAGGGTGTGTTCAAGGGAGAAGGGTGTGATCTAGAAGGAAGCCTCTTATATAAAATACAAACATACTTTACTGCGGTCAACATTGATGACATATTACTTATATTATTATTGTTATTTTATATGTATTTATGCTGTGTATAAAGCATGACCCCTGCAGATCACATGACTTGACGTATGAACACGTAGAAGTAGGTGGGGTCACCTTACCTACCAAAATTCTACATGTTGGTACAGGCTACATAACATTTGTTAACTCCCTCACAAAGAAGCGACTCCTACCAACCTCTGAGAAATAAATTCCCTTCTCAAAACTTACATGAGAGGAAACTAAAGGTATAAACGCAAGGGCGCTCTTTCATTCACCTTTAGCTCATAGAGGTTCCCCTTTTTACGTGGTCCCGGTTCGCGCAACGTATTTCTTAGCTCTATTTACTATTTATTTATAAGACGATCTAATAAGACGCCTCTTGTAGTCAGACTAAACAAACATCTACTTCAAACCGAGGTCTTCATTTCCATATTCATTAATTACCTTCCACTTCGGGGAGCAACGCGTTCTAGAGGGGAGTAATTCAGATGTCACGAGATGTAAGGGGGGCTTTACCGCCCCCTCATTTTGGTTCTCACCGGGACAGCGTTGCCAAATGTATATTAGTATATCTCGCTAAAAGTACTGTACTAAAGTTCTGCAAGAAATACAACAAAAAAATGGCGATGGCACTCTCAGATGTGCGTCATAAACTCCACCATTTTTTAACACCCCGTCTTACTACCCGCTATGGTTATACGATTATGTACTAATTAAGTTAATGGTATTAGGGATTAGGAAGGTTATATTTATAAGTGTACCCGAATTTGTATAGAGGGAGAGTGGAAAACAATTTTTTTTTAAAAACTACTCAGTACGCCCGACCGAGATTCGAGCCTCAATCTCCCCGTCATCGGCAGTCTAGTCTACTGCTAGACTAACGCCTTAGACAATACGACCACCTAAGCGGGTGAGACTCCAATCTATTATCTTTAAAGTCACGTTATTTAGACAGCGTTGGTGGTCGTAAGTCAAAGTAACGCAAATGCATATCTACGAATCAGCGTAGCTCAAATCCACAGAAAATCTTCCTTTAAAAAAAATCGATTATTAAAGTTAAGATGGAACGAACTCAATCGAGATATCCCAAGTCGTAAAGTTCAAACTTCAGTTTAATTTCTACCGACAAAGGTAACCTTGCGGTCTAGGGGTAAGGTGTCAGGACTTCTGTGCTGGGGGTCCGGAGTTCAATCCTCGGTCCCGGCACAGATTTATCTGATTGCCAAACCCTTCCTTCACCTCTGACAAGACGTGTATTAATCACAACTTGTGAATGTGAGGAATGCCAGGCCTCCACCGTGGTTCGGATTCCACGTTAAACTGTAGGTCCTCCATTTCATCTCACAATCACCCTGCCATTACACATTAGCATAAGTGTGTATAACCTGAACGGGTAGTAAGACAAGGTGCCAATAATAATAATAATAATAATAATAATAATAATAATAATAATAATAATTTCTACCGATGACGTTAATAATGGAAAAATCAGATGAGTTACAATAACAGCAATGACAGATTATTACAGTTCTCTTGTGACACTCACGTGTCGACTATAGCGCTCGACGGTTGAATGTGTTACTAACATAGGATCTACTGCAGACTGGATATGTTAAATATTATATAAATCTCCTTTACCCCTGGGATTTAATGCCAGAAAAATTTTTCATCTTTAATTCACAAATTATTTTATTTTTTTACTCTACTTTAATTGGATTATTATCAATAATATAATATAAATTAATCTTAGGGTTAGCATAAGTATTTTCTAACAGGTTTTCCCCCTATACTCTTTTAGACTCGTCTCACAACCCACTAATTATTATGTTTTTATGTATAGATATACATATAATAGTCTCTAGATGCCACCTACCCTCCCCCAAACTACCCCTTCACCTACTTTCTAGGCCACAAGACAGCACTGCAGAAAATTTTTCCCCATAAAAAAATATTTTAAAAGTTTCATCGCTACAAATTGTTAATTTATAAAATAATTTCACGATGGTAATTTGAGCGACATATACAGCCGGACCTCCATATATCAGAAGTAGATAGTTCCATAAACAAACTCGATATATAGAAACTATCTTTTTTATACATGATGCTGTGTAGTGTATTGTATTGTATTTATCAATTTTTCCTAATCAGTGCACTCATTCCACTGTCCACGTTCTTCGACAAAGCAAACTCTTCCACAAAACTGAGAGATTTCCTTTTTGACATCGCGAACACGCACTGTCGATTAGAAGATGAAACAATTGCGAGCATAAACCGTCGGTTAGAGGTAATGAACCTGATTTCTAGAGGGAGGGAGACAACTTGGGGAGAGGGGTGAGAGGAATGTGGAGACGACACCACCCCTCTAGGAGACCTGTCGGTGTCGCAATGACCTTGACCAAACATTCCCTTCTTCCTCTTGCGACATCAACATCATATTTTTTCTCACTTGTTTTTCTCATACCATCGTCATTACGGGGGGAAAGGAATCCCGATTCGTCTTGACAAAATATTCGATACATAGAAAGTTTTTCTATGTAATGTCATGGGAATTCATCAACACTTCGATACATAGATAATTTCGATGTATAGAAGTTCGATATATGGAAATCCCACTGTACTAATATTGTCCAGTGACACCAATCCATTTTTTTTTTCCTCAACTTGTGCGAAAATTTTCAGGACAGATCAACCACGTCAAGGCCGTAGCCAGCCAATAATTTCACGGGGGTTTGGTGGGCACATCCCCTAATTGACGGAGGCTAGAACAAATTCTAAATATTAAACACCTCTAGAAGCTCTCTGAAGTGCTATTTATGGTAACACAGCCCCTTAATTTGTATTTGTACCTTGATTTTAATATTGTTTGAACCATAAATAAAGCCATATATACTTTGTTTATAAAATTTCAGGGGGGTTTTAACCCCCCCCCTTGACTACGGCCTTGAACCACGTAGGCTGAGATGTAATCCATTAGTTATGTTAATCCCTACGATCCCACCTTAAGACTAGAGAGTTGGCAACGCTGTATCAGGAATCTATTTACAAGAGCCAGGTGGGGTGTTTCTCGTTCATTATGCACGTCGCTTTGTGCTCTGTAGATCTCTTGATTGCATACATACCAGGAGTAGAGCTGATACAAACAATTACTACCACCTGCCAAGCAACATTCGCTTTCCTCCCCCTTCAATTGTTTGCTCTGTAACGGATTGCGATGAGCTTCTTCCGCGCGAGCGAGCGGCCGCTGTTTCCGCTAGATAGTCCCACGGTGCAACCAAGTGTGGTGGAAACACATGGCCAATGCTAGTTCACGGTCTTTGCCGTTCAGAGCGCTAGAAGGCGAAACAATATGGCGACCAAATGAATGAGTTTGTTCTTAGAAAGTACATAAAGTTTGGTTTTTATCCAATTCATTACCATTAGGTCATCTCCTACACATGGTTAATGCTCCTGCCTAATGTATAATGCCATTATTTACCGATTCACGACTAAACCATATTTTTTTCCTTTATAAGGAAGTTAGATTGTGCATCACACACTCTTTCCTGAGAAGTTCTGATAGAACGATACCTAGGTCGAGGGTTTGAGATGTGGTGAATTATTTTATTCAGGAGGAAGGCATTACATCTGCGTTTTCCTTGCAGTCCAGTGACACCAGTGTATAGTATTAACTGTGGTCTATCTGTCCAGTGACAGCAGTGCATAGTATGAACTGTGATCTATCTGTCCAGTGGCACCAGTGTGTGAAATGTGCGCCTCACTGCCCAGAGGAAGCAGTGCACAGTGTGAGCTGTACTATCTGTCCAGAGGAAGCAGTGTATATTATGAGCTGTATTATATGTCCAGTGGCAGTAGTGTATAGTATGAACTGTGATCTATCTGTCCAGTGGCACCAGTGTGTGAAATGTGCGCCTCACTGCCCAGAGGAAGCAGTGTACAGTGTGAGCTGTATTATCTGTCCAGAGGAAGCAGTGTATTGTATGAACTGTGAGCCTCACTGTCCAGAGAAAGCAGTGTATAGTATGAGCTGTACTATCTGTCCAGTGGCACCAGTGTGTGAACTGTGCACCTTACTGTCCAGAGTCAGCAGTGTATTGTATGAGCTGTATTATCTGTCCAGAGGAAGCAGTGTATTGTATGAACTGTGAGCCTCACTGTCCAGAGAAAGCAGTGTATAGTATGAGCTGTACTATCTGTCCAGTGGCAGCAGTGTACAGTGTGACCGGTGACGTCTGACGGGATGTGACGAGCCTTGTTGAAGGAGGAGGCGTGGGCGGGTAAACAAGTTACGTCGGTCCTGTCCTTATCTCTGCCGCGTGGATGGATAATTTCGGGCGTCGGAGCCGCTCATCCGAACCGAACCGAATGAAACGCGTCCAATGATCGTGTTAGCGTTTGGTTCGATTACCTTGTTTGGTCTTTTTAAAACGAATGTTACATTATTATAGTATTTTTGGTGCCTTGAAGACAATAATATCTACAGTGAGCTCCGTGTAGCCGCCGTGCTCCGTCTGCTTTCCAGTTAAACGCAAATGGACTTACTTACGTTAGTGTGTTAGGGATGAGGAAATGTACTCAAATTTACACTCGACTGAGATTCGAGCTCCGATCTACCGGTAACCTTATGTCCAGTCTATTTGCGAGAATGACGGCTTAGACTATGTGACCACCGAAGTGGGCCTGTGAAAATTAATAAGAATGTTCTAAGGCGCTACTCTCGCGATAACCGACGAGAAGGATGTAGGGGTTCGAATCCCGGTCGGGTGTATTGAGGGTGGGTTTTTCCCCTGAAAAGGTTTTTTACACTCTCCTTCCACACAAATGTGGGTACACTTTCTCTAAATTCAGCAGTGAAAAAGGGGGGGGGGAGATCAAGCAGAGTTAGGTGTGAGCTAGTGTGTTGAACTTTTGAAATTAGGATACCGATTTATAAATGGTTTAAATCTCTCTTTCCCCTGAGCACAAATGCTGGTGCAATTTATATACATTCTACCTTCCTCATCTTACCCCGTCGGTGCAAATGTGTGGACAGGCCGGGCGGTTGGTAAGATTGATGCATTGGCAAGTGAGACGATGCTGTGGATACCACCCCCCCTCATTGGAGTGGAGATTGGTATCGGGGGACCAATAACTGAGCAATCATGTGTAGAAAACATACCACCTCCTCACCAGAAACCCGGTCGAACGTGACACTGACATCCAAGACCGTGTGATCACAGGAGAGGGATCTCCCAATGTGATTGCAAACCATCCCTCCAGGCAACTTCTAGTACATTCACTTAATATTCACCTTTCACGTCCTAGATCCATAGATTGCTGTATGCCACGACAGACATTCAGACATAGGAACAGACATACATACATAGGGACAGACATACAGACATAGGGACAGACATACAGACAGAGGGACAGACATACAGACAGAGGGACAGACATACAGACAGAGGGACAGACATACAGACTGAGGGACAGACATACAGACAGAGGGACAGACATACAGACAGAGGGACAGACATACAGACAGAGGGACAGACATACAGACAGAGGGACAGACATACAGACAGAGGGACAGACATACAGACAGAGGGACAGACATACAGACAGAGGGACAGACATACAGACATAGGGACAGACATACAGAGGGACAGACATACAGACATAGGGACAGACATACAGACATATATAATAAGACCTATTTTTTTAGTCCTGGGACGTATAAAACATTTCACGGTAAAAAATCCTTCAAGATTACAATACTGCTGCGTCAGTGAGTCTAAAGTTGTCTTCAAATGGAAGCTTGCAGCAATCTCTGTCTGTACAGTCCCGACTACTCTGGGAGTTTCATTTCACTTCATTTTGTTTTATTTCACGACGCTATTTCAACATTACCTCGGAATAGGGGTCCATTTGCTCTAGACGTAGAAACAAAATAAATAACCAAGGTTTAAAAAAAACAATCTCGCCGAGAAATAAAACCAACAAGTTCAACTATAATAATATAATCATATCAAATAGCTCGAGGGCAATTCCAAGAAATTGTAATATGAAAAATTTGAACAATTTTTTTTTTTGCCCCCAGTGTGGTACAGTCCGACACAAAAGTAGTCCGTGTTTTCGATTCATTAACACTTCTAGCCAGCCCGCATGGTCTTACGCGTCACTTTTGTGTTAAACTGGACTGCTCGTGGCTCGAATCCCGGTCGGGTCTACTGAGGATGTTATTTCCCCTAGATGGTTACCCACTCCACCTCAAGATAAATGCTTGTACATTTCTTCGGTCTAAGACTATACCTTCCTCCTTTATACCTTGTTAGGGGAATTAATGTATTCATAATCCTAAGGGGTACTAAAAAGCGACACAAAAAAAAGTATCTAAAGGCGAAGTTATTTTAGCACCGCGTCTTACTACCCGTTCAGGTTATACGCTTATGCACTAATAACGCTAATGGTTTTAGGGATTGTGAAGGTTATATTTAAAGGAAATGTATCCGCGTTTGCGTGTATGATAGAGGAAAGGACAGAAAATCTTACGACCCCATAATTGGGGAGTAGGGGGTCGGAAATCATTTAATAAAAAGAGCCTCGCCTAATTTAATGACTGCCACTAAACAAGAAGACCTACCCTTAAAGTATCCAGGTGATAGCATTCGAGGGCGATGTTTCACATGTTGACAAACCGTCCATAGAGAAGTGAACAACACTGCCTTAACTGTAGTCAAATTCAGGTAGGGAGTAAATAAACTAATATTAATTTTAGGGCTGGATGCAAAATTTAGATTTCACCTCGATGTATGACCAAATAACATCTATATACAGAGTTTGAAACAGATTTATTATACAGTTTAGACTGTAGCCTTAAGTACAGATAGAGGGACAAACTGACATACAGGCAGAGGGACAAACTGACATACAGACAGACAGAATAGGGACAAACTGACATAGACAGAGGGACAACAGACACACAGACAGAGGGACAAACTGACATAGACAGAGGGACAAATTGACATACAGACAGAGAGACAGACAGAGAGACAGACAGACACACAGACAGAGGGACAAAGTGACAAACAGACAGAGGGACAAACTGACATACAGACAGAGGGACAAACTGACATACAGGCAGAGGGACAAACTGACATAACAGACAGAGAGACAGACAGACACACAGACAGAGAGACAGACACACAGGCAGAGGGACAAACTGACATAGGGACGAACAGACATACAGACGGGACTGTAGAACCCACCCTATTGAGTCCAATACACATCATGCTCTCTAGGTAAAACATGTTCACCATTACAATGGTCGAGAACTTGAGGAGTGGACACGGTTTCTCGAGACGCACTAAAGAAAGGTTGGTAAATTAGTCGAGGTAAGGGTGGCAGCCCTGGGTCGGACCGTGTCAATATAATAACGCCGTGACCTGGTTCTACCGACTGTGACCTCGAGTGATGAGTTCACCCCGTGAGTCAATAGATGGACAAGAGCAGAGCTTTCAACCGCTCGCCTGAGTTGGACTGGCTCTCTCTCTCTCTCTCATCTCAATGTGTCTCTCACTCTCTCACTCTCTATCTGGTCATTTAGAAGCCTCTCACACATTTACCAACCAGTGATAAGGAACGCGTACTGGTGGGCACGAGGACAAGGGCGTCAGTGTCGTCATACATCACTATCCATGTTACGGGGGATGTAGGTACCCGAATCCCGGTCAGGTGTGATAGGTGGCTTTACATATCTGGTTTCTCCCAACCCTCCCTTCCCGCGAATGCGGATACATTTACTTTGAATTGTACCTTACTCATCTCCAACCCTCGTTACTTGTAAGCTTGGTGATATCCCGGAAGGTTGGTAAGACAAGGACAGCTGATAGCTAGAAAGTTACTAGATATACTCTAATATATTCATACGCCAAGTCATGTAATCGCAGCTGTCATTTTGGTATATATTATCATAACAATAATATGGTAAAATGTTATCATCATCATTAATATTATTAGCACCGCGTCTTACTACCCGTTCAGGTTGTACGTAGATGTACTAATTACGATAATGTGTTGGGTATGAGTTAGGTTGAGTTTAGAGGAAATGTAATCGTATTTGCGTGGAGGAAGAATGAAAAAAAAAACACCCTCAGTAGAAACGACCGGGATTCGAGCCTCGGATGTCCACATCATCTGGTAGTCTAGTCTATTGCGAGAGTGATGCCTTAGACCATGCGGCCACCGAAGCGGGCCGTTAAAATAGTTAATCAATTAATTATTTTTTTATCACATACCGTTTATAGAGGTTCTAATAGGACGTATATATCCGCTAGATAGCACCACGGTGATAGGGAGGGTGGAGGGGAAATGTTGAATCCACCCCTCCCCTCCATCAACAGCACTCCAGACTATGTGATGACGTCATCACCACTTCACCGGAAGTTCCGAGTGTCTATGACGACATACTGAGTGTTGCTCGAGCGAATAGAGGTGGGGGGGAGGGGATTATTAGATATTGTCTAGACTCACACGTGGCATGAGCTGAAGGCAAAACCAGACGTATTCAACTTCCAGCTTCGGTGGTCAAATGGTAGAAGGACTTCACTCTTGAAATAAAATGTATCCTCCGATGACAAGGAGACCAGAGTTCGAATCTCGGTCCAAGTGTGTTGAGTTATTTTATTATGTTTTACCCGCCTCGGTGGCGTAGTTGGCTAACGCGCTAGTCGTGTTGAGCTCGACTGCCGAGGGCGGGGAGATCGAGGTTCGAATCTCGGTCGGGTGAACTGGGGGTGGTTTTCCCTAAATGGTTTTTCACTCTCCCTCCACGCAAATGCGGGCTCACTTCCTCTAAATTCAACCCTCCCAATTCCTAATCCATTAGCGTAATTAGTACTTAAGCGTATAACCCGAACTGGTAGTAAGACGCTGTGCTAAATATTATTATTATTTTTTTCATCAACTTTCTTTACACACAAACGAGGATACATTTCTTTTAATTTCAAACCTCATCACCTCTAGCAAACTAGTGAAATCAGTACATGCGTACAGCCAAACGTGTGGTAAGACGCGATGTTTTATTTATATATAAAAAACTATATCGAATCAGAAATGCAGTTCGAAATAAGGAAACGCCTTGCCTCACCTCGATAGTTTAACCGCACAGCAGTGCTGCTTGGCGGGCTAACACACCCACTCTACGTCAGGCGCTGACGTGTGCCGCTATCTTTACATAGAGATGCAGAATCATTATTAGAGTTGTGAAAAGTAATAGGAATACGTTATATTAATATAACGTCTCTATAATTTAAAATATTTAGATCATGAGATACGAATGAGGAGTTTAAGGTTAATATAATTATATCAGAAAGAGAAATACACGAGTATTGAGTATAGGAGACCACAGGTTTGGTGTCGTGTCGTGGAATGCTGCCTGTGTAGGCAGAGCTTGTTAAAACTGTACCTGTGATATGTTCTCCCCCACTCTGCCCCCATTTGACCAATCATACATAAACTCTGCTCTACACACCTCACATGGGAATGTGTGTTTGTTGATACTTGATTAATGAGTGTTATACTGAGGACGTATAACATAATATTATCTCAGTTCTCAGTAGAACGCTGTGATATTATCACAAGTATAAATATGAATGCACAAGTGCGATCATTCGGGAATCAAATTCCACCACCCTAAGATGAGAGACAGGTCTAAATCCATATATTTTAATTTTTCCCTTAATGCCTTAATTTTACGAGGATATGACCAACATAATTTGGCCATAGCTGAGCAATTTGAGCAATCAGCTACTAAAACAAGTGAATATCACTAAAGAATATCAATATGAATATAATTTTAGGTTTTAAATACTAATAAAAAATATGTATTTTTATCATTGCAATCTTTATTTAAATTAGAAATATTTTTCAACTGGAATATTATTGATAAAATCCAGGCTAAAGCTTACCCTAAAAAAATAGTTTGCGTGAAAGATACTATCCTAAGGAAAAAAAATACATGTCAGCACGACAATAAATTAAATCAACAAAATTTGATTTAGTATCAACTAACAATTGAGCATCTAGAATGTTATTTACTTACCTTAGATCTTTTTAACCTACAGTGTAATTCATAGAATTTATGTGAAATATTAATAAGATACTGGAGTAACTCTATTTTAGATATAAATGTAAGTATTAAAATAAATTTATACACAAAGTATCAAATTATATAAAATAAATACCATAAAAGACCTAATTATATAAAATACATACCATAAAAAAACCTAAGATATAATTGCAGGGTGACATCTATTTTAGTAACGAAAGCAAAAAAAACAACAAAAAAACAAGTATTTACTTTAAATTAAATTCGAAAAAGTCGTAACTGTCGCCGTCTTAATTGAGTTAATTAACCCTTTACAAGTAAAATTGAATGATTCTGTGGCCTGCAGCCCACACTTGGCATACAATATAAGACACGACACCCCTCGTCGAGGAGGGAAGGAATTAGGGGAGAAAACCACCCCCTTACTTTCCAACCCCTTTACCACCGTCGAGAACCCAGAGAGGAATATTCCGTGTCGTCCTTTTCACACAAACTGGCTCGATCTCCTTAAGAAACATTTTAAAAAAGAAAATTACTCCATAATGAAGAGGAACAAAGGAAACAGTTGAGAAAAGAGGAGAAAACAAAGAGAGAGAGAGAAAGAACGATCGACAGAGAGGGTGAGTGGAAGTGAATCGTCAAGCGGCGAGACCGACGTCTATGTTCATCTTTTCCTCGTCAAAAAAAAAAAAAAAAAGGTAGAATAAGAGTTGACATCGAGAAGAATCAAATTTGTAGGAAGAGAGGCTTTGAAATGGTCGTAGGAATCTTATAAAATAAAATAGAACACCCCTCGCCCCTCCAACCCCTCTCTAAACTGACATTATTTACAAGAGAGGCTGAGGACTGTGTCACTGAACCTGACTATCCCAGTACACTCGCTGACACAAAGCAAGACACTCAAATTTAAAAAAAAATACAACTATTTGAAAGAAGGGCTATTTATTATTTAGAATCATGTCTTACTTCTTTTTTATTTTATTTTTATTTGAGATATTTAACGTTCACGTTCTAAACCGACTGATTATTTAGCACACGAAAATTTCTATGAGTGAGAACGAAAGGGCCTACCAATTTTGCCGTAAAAGGTACGTTAACATACCTTCCAGGGTTATTTTTACAAGCCACAATCGACGTGGGACCGACGGCTTTACTTCCCCTACCGAAGGAAGTTGTGCAACGAATTTTTATCACTAAAGGAAAAAATCTGCCGACCCCGGGCTGGGTTTGAACTACTACGTCTTAATTCCCGTTCGGTTTGTATGCATATGACCAAATTACGCTCAAGTGCTAAGGATGAGGAAGGTTGAATTTATAGAATGTATATCCACATTTTCGTGGAGGTATGGTGGAACACAATTAAGAAAAAAATGCACCCTCATTACATAGGACTGGGATTTTAAACCCGATATTAATGATTTAATCAAAGGGGTATTAGTAGGGAAGTTTAAAGAAAATGCACCCGCATTAGACTAGAGAAGGACTCATTCACAAACCACAAAATGAAAACCCCTTCTCCAACAGCTTCCCGCTGAGATTCAAACTTGGACCACTGCGGTCACCAAAAAATACGGTTGAATGCGAGCCTGGAACCTTAAACCTCATGTTGTTTGATGTGGGTATCTCAATGCGTGATATCATATACGTAATCTTACATGTCCAACAAGAATTATATTTATAAATAAATATATATATATACACATCACAAGTATCGCTTTGATGTATTTGGTCTTGACACCTTAGATAAGCTGTAAGCGGCTCTTGTATCTGAGCTGAGGGTTCTGGGTTCTATTCCCAGCATTGTTAAAAACATATCATCGGAGAAAATGTGGGTTTGCCCCTTTTCACACTGATAAATTAACGGCGAGGGGGCTGGGTGTTGTCTAGATCTTGTGTTGATATAATCAGTCGGTAATTTCAAATCCAGTGGTAGTTATATTGATTAAATATTCACAGATAAATTAACTACCCATAGTTATTTGTGTAGCTCATAGACTAATTTAGTAAATACCCCACTACTCTCGGGTGTTTGTTAATTATGTGATTCTAATTATTATTAAAAAAAAACTCTCATTTTTAGGTTTAAACAACTGCTCATCGCCGTGTCATTCATTCTGCGACATAACTAACACCATCTACCGAGTAATTTGTAAACTTACCCAAGAGCCATCGGTAGCACACATACCTGGAACAGAGAAAAAAACATGAGTAAACCAAATGTTTTTAATATCCAACAATAACTGAACTGTTTGTATCCATTGGGATTCAAGTTATTGGCAACTTTTTTTTTTTTTTAATGGCCGGATAGTAAATAAAGAGTACCGGGGGGGGGGGGGGGGGAATTCAATTTTAACTCAAATGTTAGTTAGAGTTGCCATCTGTTAGACAATCATGATCATTTCTAAGGAACCTTTGATTATGATTAAAAGAGGATTCTCATCATATTAAAATTGATTTTAAAAATTTGTTCTTGCTGGGTTCAAATAAAAGTGTCCTGGAAAACGTGTGTGATGTGACTTTCATCCTTTTTTTTCCCCTGTACCTTTCAAAAATATTAGGCTTTGCGGGCCAAAAGGTAAAGTTTAGGATATTGTACCTACTTAAGACAGAAAACGTAGCGCACAAAATGTATTTTCTTCACAAAATACAGATAAATAATTGTGTACAAACAGATTTTTGGTTAACTAGTGAGAAGTTTGGAATTTTTTATTTTTTTTATAGACAGAATTACGCTTAAATTATTGTGGTTCAAAAATAACGTTCGTCATCTTCAAAATAATTTACAAATAATCTTCAGATAAGACTAATCTGTAACGAGATTTTTTTTATCACCACGTCTTACTACCCGTTCAGGTTATACGCATATTTACTAAATACGCTAATGTGTTAGGGATAAGGAGGGTTGAATTTAGAGGAAGTGTACCCGCATTTGGATGGAGGGAGATTAGAAGACCGTTTAGAAAAATCCTTTCAGTACACTCGTACGAGATTCGAACCCCGATACCCCTGTCTTTGACAGTCTAGTCTAGTGCGAAAGTGACGCCTCAGACCATGTGGCCACCGAAGCAGGTAACTAGATGTTATAAAAAATATTTTCACACAGCTATGTAGAATGTAGTGTATTGCCAAATATTTAAACTACCGCAAGAGCAAATAGTTATCATCTGCACCAGTAGACAAAGAAACGTCTGGCCTTCAAAAGAGTGTCAGGTCAGCACTCTAAGAGTGCAAAAGGCAACGAGAGTGCAACAGAGCGTCACTGCTGCCACACATGTGACGCGAGAGTGGGCAATGATAGGGGTTCGAATCCCGGGGTGGTGTATTAAAAGTTTTTTTAAAAAATGGATTTACGTTGTCCCTACATGAAAATGCTCTAAATTAATTCTTACTCTTCTCTATTACATCAGTGTGATTAGTATATGTGAGTATAGCCCGAATGGGTAGTAAGATGCTGCGATAAAAAAATAAGGAAGCCGCCTCGGTCAGCGAGAGAATGTCAAATCTTCGTCAAGCCACACGGCTTAAAATACAATGGTCTGTGTAGTTTTATGAAAATACTTATCTAACCTGTCCAAGATTATACACCCTTTTACCCTTTCCCTACAACCACCCTTTGTCATGTAAATAAGAAATGAGGGTGGGGGGGGGGGATAAAAATAATATACTTCTTATCTCGAGGTAGAAAGGAAAGCTCGCAGTTCTCAAATTTCTTAAAATGTTATATTGTGAGCCTATAAAATAATTATTGTATTTGTTAGAGGGTTAGATCTAGAGCCCTTTTTGAACAAGCCTGGTCTCATAGCTCCGCAAATATGTTTAAAAAGTTGTTGGAACGAGTTAATGTCTCATTTTCACGCGTTTTTTTTCTATTAATTAAACTCAAAATATAGGTTGTCAAGGAAAAAGAGCCCTGATGGAATCTTTCGACCATATTTTGAAATAACGTATTGTAGAATTAAACATTGCGTTAGAGTCTGAACGTTTGAACGTCAGTTTCTCGCTTACCGATCGGCGGCCCCCTTAATATAGACCACGCATAAGCCCTAAGTTCGGTCTGTAAGACGTGTTTCCATAAATCATGAGCATCACCCACTTAAAGAGGAATATCCGTCCCCATTTCTGAGGGAAGGGGGTGGGGGTGGTGGGAGATGAATTACGCACAGCGGAACATCCAACCCCTCTTAAAACAAACTCCCCCCCCCCCCTGACCGACAATCCGCTTTCGCAGTAAGGATTTACCGCAAGGGATTCTGGGAACCAAACAAAGCCCTCCAGTTGGTTCCTTTACACTCCAAAGACGGGTAACTCCAGAACAGTCTGCGTCGTGGCGTGTAGTGATGCCAGTGTAAGCCGAGCTTGTTAAAACTGTACCTGATATGTCTCCCCACTCTGTCCATTTGATCAATCAAATAGACTCTGCTCTACATACCTCACATGGGATGTATCATGTAGTTAGTGTTGCCAGGGTAGCCGAGCTTGTTAAACTGTACCTGTGATATGTTCTCCCCCACTCTGTCCCCATTGACCAATCATACATAGACTCTGCTCTACACACCTCACATGGGAATGTATCAGTGTAGTGTAGTGTTGCCAGGGTAAGCAGAGCTTGTTACAACTGTACCTGTGATATGTTCTCCCCCACTCTGTCCCCATTTGACCAATCATACATAGACTCTGCTCTACACACCTCACATGGGAATGTATCAGTGTCGTGTCGTGTAGTGTTGCCAGGGTAATCAGAGCTTGTTACAACTGTACCTGTGATATGTTCTCCCCACTCTGTCCCCATTTGACCAATCATACATAGACTCTGCTCTACACACCTCACATGGGAATGTATCAGTGTAGTGTAGTGTTGCCAGGGTAAGCAGAGCTTGTTACAACTGTACCTGTGATATGTTCTCCCCACTCTGTCCCCATTTGACCAATCATACATAGACTCTTCTCTACACACCTCACATGGTAATGTATGTTATTTTATACCTGTTCAATGAATGTTCTACTGAGTTATGAGAACATGTCACAAGGAACAGTTGTAACAAACTCTGCTTACCCTGGCGACACTCCACGACACACCACTGATACATATTAATACTAACGAGATGGGAAGCTCTAATTTCAACATCACTCAGCTCCGAGGGAACCACAGGAGAAGGAAATATCACGTCTCTTCTCTCTCGTGGCTAACTGTTGTTGTCTTCCAGTTACTATGAGGGGAAGGGGGTACTTGGAATTAATTCCCTTCATTAGAGCACAACATAGGCTGGGAGGGTGAAGGGTAAAGTGAAAAGCAGGTAAACTCTCCACTGGGCTCGATGTAATTACAGCCTACTATAGAAGCAGTGACTTTCTCATAAGCATGGGATATATTTTAAGGAACAAAGTGTTGTTTTTTTAACTCTCGCTACACGCTTCGATGACCGTATGGTCTATGGCGCTACTCTCGCAATAGATTAGACTGCCTAAGATGGAGAGCTCAGGGTTCGATCCCTGTTGGGTGAAGTGAGGGTAGTTTTTCCTAAATGTTTTTCCACTCTCCCTCCACACACTTTCTCTAAATTCATCCTTCCTCATACCTAACCATTGGTGCATATGCGTATAGCCCGAACGGGTGGTAAGACGCGGTGCTAAAAAATACCTATTGTTAATTTACAGATTCTGATATTATCTTTCACAAGTGAAAGCTGCTGTTCACATGACTTGACGTATGAATAAGTTAATGTTTTTTATTTAGCACCGCGTCTTACTACCCGTTCGGGTTATACGCTTAAGTACTAATTACACTAATGGATTAGAATTGAGAGGGTTGAATTTAGAGGAAGTAAACCCGCATTTGCGTGGAGAGTGGAAAACCATTTAGGAAAAACCACCCCCAGTTCACCCGACCGAGATTCGAACCTCGATCTCCCCGTCCTCGGTGGTCTAGCTCAACACGACTAGCGCGTTAGCCAACTACGCCACCGAGGCGGGTAAGTTATTGTTGTTTGTGTTGTTGTTTGAGTAGCTTTTCTAGCTAACAAAAAAAATGTTCCTTCCTGTTGAAATTGGTCTGTATTAACTGTACGTCAAGAGAATTTTCAGAGTGAATAACCGTACAGAAAAAATAAATAAAAAGAGTATAGACCACAGGACGACCGAGGAATGTCATGGGAGGGGCTTTTGAAGAGGACTTCGTCGGAAATTCGGAATTCCTTTAGTTGTCCGAGTCCTGCTTTCATCTGTCAAGTAGCAGCCCTACACGGCGAATGGCACTTTATTGTCCTCTCTAGAACACGTGGGCTGAGTAGTTGGACTCACGATAGAATGGAGCACCTGGTGACGTAGATATCTAGGTTCAAATCTCGGTCGGATGCATTACAAGGTGGTTTTCTTGTCCCCTCTTCTAACTTAGGTGCTATTCATCTATAATTACCCTTCTCATCCCTAATCTAAGGATCAAGGCGTTGTTCTTTGTATTAAACTAAAATAACCTCCATGAGCAAATGCTGTTGCATTTTCGTTTAAAGTTTTCATTAGACTCCAGTTTCATTAGGTTAAGTTTTTGATATTCAATACTAGCCCTATTTTTTTTTTTTAGTTATTACGATTGATTTATAGGGTTGTAAACTGGAGTAATTTATAAGTTAGGGAATAAAGTGGAATGGGGAAAATCAAAATGATAGATCACATATTTGAAAAAGATACCTAGAATACCTGGCCGAGATTCTAACCTTGTATTTCACTAACTCTCTTGCCTTACGGAACTCTTGAAATGTCCGTCAGAATGTAAGCTTGCTATTCAACCTTATACTGAGACGCCTCCATCCAAACACTGACCTGACACACATTCTCCGTCCAAACACTGACCTGACAAAACAACCTCCGTCCAAACACTGACCTGACAAAACAACCTCCGGCCAAATACTGACCTGACAAACAACCTCCGTCCAAACACTGACCTGACACACAACCTCCGGCCAAATACTGACCTGACAAACAACCTCCGTCCAAACACTGACCTGACACACAACCTCCGGCCAAATACTGACCTGACAAACAACCTCCGGCCAAATACTGACCTGACAAACAACCTCCGTCCAAATACTGACCTGACACACAACCTCCGGCCAAATACTGACCTGACAAACAACCCCCGGCCAAACACTGACCTGACACACAACCTCCGTCCAAATACTGACCTGACACACAACCTCCGGCCAAATACTGACCTGACAAACAACCTCCGTCCAAATACTGACCTGACACAACCTCCGGCCAATACTGACCTGACAAACAACCTCCGTCCAAATACTGACCTGACACACAACCTCCGGCCAAATACTGACCTGACAAACAACCCCCGGCCAAACACTGACCTGACACACAACCTCCGTCCAAATACTGACCTGACACACAACCTCCGGCCAAATACTGACCTGACACACAACCTCCGCCAAACACTGACCTGACACACAACCTCCGGCCAAATACTGACCTGACACACAACCTCCGTCCAAAAACATGTTAACATTTTCCTCTTGGACAGTCAAAGGGTCTTGAATCTTCAGGTTTCCCAACT
Organism: Timema podura; assembly: GCA_033556935.1. Taxonomy (NCBI): domain Eukaryota; kingdom Metazoa; phylum Arthropoda; class Insecta; order Phasmatodea; family Timematidae; genus Timema; species Timema podura. The sequence continues at coordinate 5,112,111 of JAVRXN010000014.1, read as the reverse complement.
AATCTTGTCATCACTCATATGCGGTACATGACCATTCCACCTCATATTTCCCGCCTTGATTATCATTTAAGGTCATGGAGTTTGTTCATTATGTAACCTTCTCCATTCTCCATTTCCCTCTTTGGCCCCAAATATCTTTCTCAACACTTCCCCAAATTTAATATTTTGGTAGAAAGTTAGAGACCAAACTTAACATCCGCAAAGAACAAAGGGTATGACTTGTTATTATTATTATTATTATTATTATTTAGTTGGAACTCATTCCATTACATGTCTGGCATATCATTACAACTACATACAGGGTGTCTACTCAACTTGACCAATGGAATACACTACATTTTCCATGATTTCCTAAAATTCCAGACTCAAAAATGTCAAAAACCTCCCTCTTTTTGTTAATCTTTTTTATGAATAATATTAAATTTAAAAGTTTAAATAAACCGTTTTTTATTTGTATTAACAAAGTCTACTAGGAATTATAAAAATTATAAAATATAATTATTACACAGCTACAAAAAAAAGAGACAGTTTGAATCACATTGCAATTTACTGATTTAATTATTAATATGTTTCATATTTTGAGTAAAAAAAAATTCCAGGATATTTTTTGTAATTTACCAAATTCCCGACTTATTCCCGTTTTTCCCCGACCACTTTAATTTTCCGGTTAATTCCAGTTTTCCCTGATTTTCCCGCGTGGTGTAGACAACCTGCATATTAAGTTTTACATAAAATACAAAATAAAATATAAAACCAAATATTACAATAATGTATATAAAAGTTACATATTTAAGAATCATACCATAGAATTTCTGGCATCCCAATACAATTTACAAATACTAGCTCGCCCCTGAGATTCTGAACCTAAACCATCGCAAACTAGAAGGTGATCAGAATTCATAACACCGACATTGATTGTACTTTTATTTATTATCAGTTTAATATTTCGAGACGGTAGACGACACGACAACTTACAAACTGAATAACAGCAACTCTACAAATTATTTCTGTTTCCAACCTTTCTTGTATTTCATTGATAAATGTTTGCACAGTTCCCAAGTATTTTAATTTATCAACATCTTCAAAACGCATATTGTCAATCTCTTTGAATCCATTCCTTTGGAAAACATGACTGTCGACACACACACACACACACACACACACACACACACACACACACACACACACACACACACACACACACACACACACACACACACACGTACTTGGTTTGTAAAACTTGCACTGAAGATTGCTAATGAAAAATATTTTAAAATATATCAATTCAAAAATTGGAAGAGAGTCATATTCCAAATCCTGAATATAGTGGCTAAATCTTCATTTACAAGTTCACTGAAAATTGAGACAAAAATCTGTTAAGAGTGACTCAGAAATTCACAAGCTGTCTGTTGATCCATGATGCATTGCAACGTAAACTTAAAACAGCTGCTTATAAACATAGTTATATTCTCGTGGATAAAGAGATATTTTATATCATTCTATCGATGGATGTTTATCAAATTATAACGCTGTATCGTGGCACAATCCAATACATCGATACAACTGGTTGTTTCAAATCTCCTCACAACGGCCAACGAAGCTGTCTGCTTGCTTCTAGCTCTACAGAGAGGGAACTTGAGATTTGATTGGGTTTCCTGTGCCGAACATCTCAGGCAGAGCGGACTAAGTAGAGACGAGTTGAACTTTAAGCAGAACAAAACTCGCGCCGACGAGGCTGCATGAAATCGTGTGATTGGTTCAGAAGTCTTCACGTGACCACGTTTCTGTTCTGCGCTTGTTTTTCGGCGAACGCGGGGAATCCACAGTATGGCAGCGTCGCAGTTTGTCGGCCGGGGAGTATACTTGTGATCTATCCACCTTCCCCCAGTTTAAAAAAAAAAAAAGAAGGGGCTAAGAACCAGCCACCCATCTGTCTCCAACTTCCAATCACATTACGACTTCTCGTCTACTTTATAAACGATTGGCCTCGAGAGTCGTGCAGTGGACTGTTACGTCACGGTTCCTTCTTGACGTTTGCACAACTCAGTAGAGAGAGAGAGAGAGGGGGGAGGGGAGGGAGGTAAGAATATGGAAGTAAAGATCAATCATTACGTGGTCCTTAGACAAAGTAATCCACTTCCGAATATCGAACAAGTCATTTATAATATCACATTAGGGTTTTTTTTAAGAGATATTAATACCGTACTTATGTATTTGGGACGAGCCCATTTAACGTAGCTATTTTGGGAATAGCTCAAAGTGATGGGAGTTCATTGAAATGTTCCATAGTTCATTCATTCTCGAACTACAACTTGTAATTCAATAACTTCGTGAACTACAACTTGTAATTTAATAGCTTCGTGAACTACAACTTGTAATTCAATAGTTTCGTGAACTACAACTTGTAATTTAATAGCTTCATGAACTACAATTTGTAATTCAATAGTTTCGTGAACTACAACTTGTAATTCAATAATTTCGTGAACTACAACTTGTAATTCAATAATTTCGTGAACTACAACTTGTAATTTAATAGCTTCATGAACTACAACTTGTAATTCAATAGTTTCGTGAACTACAATTTGTAATTCAATAGCTTCGTGAACTACAACTTGTAATTTAATAGTTTCGTGAACTACAACTTGTAATTCAATAATTTCGTGAACTACAACTTGTAATTCAATAATTTCGTGAACTACAACTTGTAATTTAATAGCTTCATGAACTACAACTTGTAATTCAATAGTTTCGTGAACTACAATTTGTAATTCAATAATTTCGTGAACTACAACTTGTAATTTAATAGCTTCATGAACTACAACTTGTAATTCAATAGTTTCGTGAACTACAACTTGTAATTCAATAGCTTCGTGAACTACAACTTGTAATTCAATAGTTCATAGTCTCGTGTAAGTTATACCATATTTTGTTGGTATTATTTGTGATATCTACCGTGAACTTTCTGAATCGACTGATTATATCAATACATGGGTTATTAAATAACATATGTCTAAACACGAACACAACACCCAGACCGCCGGTCGTTAATTTATCACTGTCAAAGAGGAAACCCGCATTTCACCGATTGGATTGTTCGACCATGCCGGGAATAGAACCCGGGACACTTGGCTCAGTAGACAGACACGCCACCGACTGAGCTAAGGTGTCGGTCTAATAAATGTTATTAAATACCTATAAAATAATAATATTTTAAAATGTTATCAATGTTGACAGAAAAATAATTATGTTTGTATCATAAAAGAATTTCTTAATATTACATGTTATTTCACCCCTCACCTAAGGTCAAACCAACGCCCCTTATAACCTGTTTGGTCACCCTCTCCACTCAGCTGCGTAGAAATATTTCCATACGAAACATTATAAACGTACAAAAAAAAAAGCATGAGTTGAGGTCTAATGGAAGTTTCTGAATGGTAATCCAAATGTAGGAAGCCATTATCATGACAGGGAGAAAGTGTCGACTTTATGAGGCCTCATCAGCATACAACTCAGCGCCACCAGTCAGCACAGTCAGCACATTCAGCACAACTAACGGCTCACTCGCTTTATTTCATTACCGGGTAAACAACAATAAAACATGGTACAACGTTTCGTAAATGAATGTCGCGATGCGCCACGCAGATTTTATCTGCCCCTTACCAAAAATAAATGATACGGCGCGCCACACAAACTTTCTCTCGCGTTTGTATTATTATTATTAACACCGCGTCTTACTACCCGTTCGGGTTATACGCACTTACACTAATGTGTAATGGTAGGGTATTGTGAGATGAAATGGAGGACCTACAGTTTAACGTGTGATCCGAACCACGGTGGAGGCCTGGCATTCCACACATTCACGAGTTGTGATTAATACACGTCTTGTCAGAGGTGAAGGAAGGGTTTGTCAATCAGATAAATCTGTGCCGGGACCGAGGATTGAACCCCGGACACCCAGCTCAGAAGTCCGACACCTTACCCCTTAGACCAACAGGTCACCCCCGCGTTTGTATTAAAAATATACATCTACTTAAAACTCTTACGATTTGTGAAATGAAATTTATAGGTATATACATTGTCGTAGAAACATTAGATCAAATATCATAAATAAATAATATACACTGTATTACTTAAGGTGCGGTCGAAAGGAGCTAAAGTATTTTATACAGTTTTTATAGAATTGAAATTTTTTGGCCAAAATAAATCAAATTTTTCTCCAGTAGCAACATAGAGTTTAGTTTTCTACACATGCTAATATCAACATGTCTTGAATATCTGTCAAGGGTGTCCTGGAATTTTGTCAACACTTTTTATTTTTATTTAAAAATAAAAAGTGTTGACAAAATTTCAGGACACCCTGGACAGATATTCAAGTGCAAAAAACTAAGCTCTATGTTACTACTAGAGAAATATTTGATTTATTTTGGCCAAAAAATGTAATGCTATAAAAACTGTAAAATTACTCGAGCTCCAGGCTGCCGAACCTTAATCTATGTCATTAGGAACTAGCAACACTGTAACAGAAAGATTGAGAAAAGAGAAAAACATCTTTGCCCACCAAAGAGCATGAGACTCAAATTCATTTTCAAAGTCCTGAATTAAAAAGTATTTATATTTGCTTATGGCTCAGAAACTATTGATTTTGCAAAACTATATTTTAAATAGAATATTTATATATTTAATAGTACTACAACTTTACAATGATAAGATATTTCGTATCTCAAATAGTTGCAGAGAAATGATGAAAATTGGAAAATTTCCCTCAAGTAAAGTACCCTGAAAGTCATTTTATTGAGAAAAGGAGAAATTGCCACCTTGTTTATAACCATACGAGTGTTAGTAAAAATTGTTTGAGGTAGTTTCGAGAAAATCGATTGTGTTAGTATTCGCCCTTAAGCAAATTACCCTTATTTAGCCATTTGTTTATTCAGTCAAGGTTACCTTACTTGTTTACAGCTTATAAGACAGAGTCATAGTGTAATCAATCAAGGTAAGACTGCTACCTTGCTTAGTTCCACTATGGTGTAGCTTATAAGATAGGGTCATAGTGTAATCAGTCAAGGTAAGACTGCTACCTTGCTTGGTTCCACTATGGTGTAGCTTATAAGATAGGGTCATAGTGTAATCAGTCAAGGTAAGACTGCTACCTTGCTAGGTTCCACTATGGTGTAGCTTATAAGATAGGGCCATAGTGTAATCAGTCAAGTTAAGACTGCTACCTTGCTTGGTTCCACTATGGTGTAGCTTATAAGATAGGGCCATAGTGTAATCAGTCAAGTTAAGACTGCTACCTTGCTTGGCTCCACTATGGTGTAGCTTATAAGATAGGGTCATAGTGTAATCAGTCAAGGTAAGACTGCTACCTTGCTTGGTTCCACTATGGTGTAGCTTATAAGATAGGGCCATAGTGTAATCAGTCAAGTTAAGACTGCTACCTTGCTTGCTCCACTATGGTGTAGCTTATAAGATAGGGTCATAGTGTAATCAGTCAAGTTAAGACTGCTACCTTGCTTGGCTCCACTATGGTGTAGCTTATAAGATAGGGTCATAGTGTAATCAGTCAAGGTAAGACTGCTGCCTCTCAGGATAGACGGAGTTTACTCGTCGAATCCCAATTTTTACACACAAAACCGTTGTTGTTGCTGTAATTTATTTTTAAAAAAAGTGAAGCTATAAACCCCACACAGTAAAATAATCCCGAATAATCATCTGATGTGTTTTGTGAAGGACTTTAGGGAGACTGTAATCATCAGACAATCAGATACAGACCGACAGCTCTGTACACTAGAGGAAATGTTTAACAAACAAGTGACCTGATGAAAGAACGGGGGGGGGGGGGGGTAGGGGAGATAGAACGACTCGTCAGGGACGACGGAGGAGGGGAAGGGGGGGGGGTGACAATTTGCTGACCGGAGGTATTTGGATATTTGTTTCAGGGCCGGAAACTGTACGTCATCGTGAGAGAAAGAGAGAGAGAGATGTTTCGTGAACATTTGCGGTAGACGTCAAAAGGGGGAGGTGGGTGATGAAATGTGGCAGGTATCGGGGTAAAGGGGGGGGGGGTTTATATTTTGGCCCAAGACTATGAAGCTCATTCGAATGACAACAGTTGACCTTGAGATGACCTTGAACACGTACACTAAATAAATTAATGGTACGGAACTCAGCACGGACTTTCTCGCTCTAATGTTTAAAAATGGAGTATATTACTCAAAACTCGTAATATATGTGAAACGATATAATATACACTACAAACCCTAAGCATAAATTGCAATATACTTATGTAAAACATTTTTTAAGTCCCGGTTTTAAATTTTATAATTTTATTTAAAAAAAATTAATGTCCTCATTGTATGTTTGGACCGATAAATAAAGATCAATATTGGGTCCAAAAGGGTCAACACTTTGTATTAAAATTTAGACTTCAGGTTAAAATTTTCGACATTCTATTAGGTGTTGCACATCTTCAGGTCATCGCGTTGTTATTAAATTCCTCATTTATAAATTTTGACCAATAAAAAATGTAAGTATTGACTATTGAATCTAAAATGGAGATAGATCATTGTTGTACAAACATTTCTCCTAAGAGCTTTAAGGAAAATAACATACACTTTTTGAGACACTTACTTATATTTAATTGCTCTATGGCATTGAAGAATTATTGCGTTAAATCTTAAGTAGTATCTCTTTACAACTAAAGCTCACAAAATTGTATTAATATATTTACGAATATCTCAGAAACTGTTAGTTTTATAAAAAATATATTTCAAATAAAAGTTTTTTATTTTTAACTGTAACTACAATTTGGCAATAATAAGTTATTTAGTATCTCAAATCGTTGCGGAGATACGGAAATTTCCGCTTCTGTAAAGTACCCTAAAAGTCATTTTCATTGGAAAATGAAAATAGCCATTTTATTTGTGTCTTAATCAACGACTAGATACAAATTTTAATCAAAATCGTTAGAGCCAATTTTGAGAAAATCGATTTTTTTTCTTTTCGCTTTTATTAATATACTCTTAATTTTAAGGTTAAACAGACACACAGACAGGCGGCATTACAAATACCACTTTTTAGGGCTCGGGGGGTCATGAGACGTCAACATATATCAACATTTCGGGTTTGATTTTTTTACGGTCGCAATACTTTATTTTTAGTGTTAGAAAAGTTAAAATGTATATACATAATTGCGTATAGCTTGAAAGTTATTGGTTTTATAAAAATATGTTTCAAATAAAATATTTGTATTATAAAAAGCCCTACGTATTTGCAATGATAAGTAATTTCATAGCTCCAAGAGTTACGGAGATATGATTTAAAAAAATAAGAATTTACGCATCAGACCGGAACCCTTAAAGTCATTTTGCCGAAATATTGAGGGTAGCCATTTTGTTTGGAATATTTATAAATGTTTAGATATGAAATTTAATCAAAATCGTTAGAGCCAATTTTGAGAAAATAAATTTTTTCTTTTTTGCCCTTCAGTAAACTACCATTAATTTTAGGGTTATATATCCAATTCCATAAACCCCTTGAAAACCCTAGATACCAAGTTTTAGCCTGATCGACGAAATAGTTTAGGCTCCAGTCCAAGGTACAGATAGACAGACAGACGGAAATTCAAAAATCACTTTTTTGGATTCGGGGTGGGGTCTTGAAACATCAACATTCATAAAAATCTTGAGTTCGATTTTTTTGATGATCACAATACTTTCTATACCTGTAAGATAGCGAGAAAGTAAAAATAAATTATATGATTTAATCATAGTCTCAAAACCAAGCAACTTTGTAAGGAACTTTTTTTTTAGATATTTCACTGTGCCAACTTAAAAAAAACTCACCCCGTACACATTTATTATTATTATTGGCACCTTGTCTTACTACCCGTTCAGGTTATACACACTTACGCTAATGTGTAGTGGTTGGGTGGTTGTGAGACGAAATGGAGGACCTACAGTTTAACGTGGAATCCGAACCACGGTGGAGGCCTGGCATTCCACACATTCACAAGTTGTGATTAATACACGTCTTGTCAGAGGTGAAGGAAGGGTTTGGCAATCAGATAAATCTGTGCCAGGACCGAGGATTGAACCCCGGACTCCCAGCACAGAAGTATGACACCTTACCCCTAGACCACCAGGTCACCTTTTCTTACACATATACAAATGGTTGATTTCCAGTCATTTATCGTCTTATATCAATAATTTTTTTTTTAACAATTCGTATTTATAATTTTGCTAATATATATATATAATATATTTAACTAGAAACATGAAACATATTTCCTACTAAACGAGATTTTCACGCTACAAAAATATGTTTAGCCAACTAAAACAAATATAAATGAACAAAGAACGCTAAAAATCACTTTTGACTAAATATTATGCCCATATTTTCTATTTAAAACGTTTAAGAAAAAAAAAAACTAACGTGCGCGATGAAAGGCAAATCGTATTCACCCTTTAGTTAAGGCAATTCGAGAAAAAAACATTTTACTGCTAAATTTTAACAAATGTTTAATTATTATAATATGTAGTGATTCAATAATAACAAATCGTTACAGTTCCACGATTTATCAGGGGTCAAACTTGCTATTTTACGTTGTTTTTTTTTTGCGTGCCAATGTTGTGGTAAAGTAATTAATGTATGGGGATTAAATTTAGTAAAACTAGAAATTAATACGAAATGTACACAATGAAATAATTGTATTATTAATATTGTAAATGTTTCATTGAAATATTTAAAATTGAAAGACCTGGTGTAATAACGTTATCGCTCCATTAAATTATTTTTTCCTCCAGCAGAAACAAAAAGCTGTTTATAATTTAATTTTAATTTTAGCACCGCGTCTTACTACCCGTTCAGGTTATACGCTTAAGTACTAATTACACTAATGGATTATGAATGGGGAAGGTTTGAATATAGAGGAAATGAACCCGCATTTACGTGGAGGGAGAGTGGAAAACCATTTAGGGAAAACCACTCCCCAGTTCACCCGACCGAGATTCAACCTCTATCTCCCCGTCCTCGGCGGTCTAGCTCAACACGACTAGCGCGTTAGCCAAATACGCCACCGAGGCGGGTAATTAAATTATGAAAGAAAAAAAAATGTTACCTGTATTCTACATATGAATAACATTTTTGGTTACTGAAGCGGGTACTGTCAGAAATGATTCCACTCTTTAACTCAAGGTCAATACATACAATTTTCCAGTTGCACTTGGCTTCAAAGGTTTCCTAGGACGGACTATTAATACACGACCTATATCTTCCTCCAGCAAATTCGGGTGCATTTACTATGAAATTATACCCTTCCTAATCATTATCTCATTAGAGTATTTAAGGTATGATTAATAAGATGCGGTGTAAGGTTATATTACAAGAGGTTTGTGTAAAGGTGACCTGGTGGTCTAGGGGTAACGTGTCGGACTTTGTGCTGAGGGTCCGGGGTTCAATCCTCGGTTCCGACACAGATTTATCAGATTGACCAAACCACTTCCTTCACCTCTGACAAGACGTGTATTAATCACAACTTTGAATGTGTGGAATGCCAGGCCTCTACCGTGGTTCGGATCCCACGTTAAACTGTAGGTCCTCCATTTCATCTCACAATCACCCTACCATTACACATTAGAGTAAGTGTGTATAACCCGAACGGGTAGTAAGACGCGGTGCTAATAATAATATGATAAAGTTTGTAGAGATATGTTTTATACTCTAATGATGTATTTTATACCGCAACAATATTTACCTGACGAACTAACCACACGGATTGTTTCAGCCAACCTTTGACCCCAATTCTCGACGACACCTAGTTGTACTTCCTACTACTCACCTAAAAGTGCTCTAGTTGAACAACATTGCCAATATAGTTTTAAGAAGGCGCGTAATGGGACATTAAAATAAAGCTCGTTCTACATTTAAAGTAGATTCCCCCCTTCACTGCCGTTAAGAAAAAAGTGCCATCAAATTGCCAGTAGCGCTTTAGTGTGAGCTACACTTTAGTGCCAGCAATATTTAAATGCCAGTGACATCTTAGTGCCAGTGAGGCTTTAGTTCCATTTACACTCTAGTGCTAGAAATACTTAAATGCCAGTGACGGTGTAGTGCTAGAAATGCTTAAATGCCAATGACAGTGTAGTGTTAGAAATGCTTAAATGCCAATGACAGTGTTATGTTAGAAATGCTTAAATGCCAGTGACGGTGTATAGTGCTAGAAATGCTTAAATGCCAGTGACAGTGTAGTGCTAGAAATACCTAAATGGCAGTGCCACTATAGTGCTAGAAATGCCTAAAGGCCAGTAACTCTTTAGTGCCAGCGCACTGGCTGTCAGCAAATATACTAGTCTAGTTTCAGTATAACTACAAGGCCTAAGGAGAGCCTAACATCGAAAAGAATGAACCCAAATTCACAGTGATCAATGTCTGTCATAATCGAACCTGGGACCCTTAGATCAGTAAGCGCAACCGCCAGATTAGCGTGTCTTGACGCCGACGCCTCTGCCAAGATGGCACTACTTGTTGTTTGTAATGCATTGTTGATTTTTCTCGTTTTGTTTGTTGGCAGGGCTGGTCGGTTGGCGCCGGTCCTCACCAGAGACGCCGCAACAGTGACGTCTCTCGGCGTCGAGCCTAGAAAGCGTCGCGTCCTGTGATGTGACGACGCCGACGACAGAGAACAGACGCCCTGAAGAGCACGCGTGTCCAAACACTTTTAAATAACCCCCCGACACACACACACTTCCCCCTGAGAGACACGTTATTGATTCGAGCTTCTTCCTAAAAAAAAAACCACCCTCTCTCCCACATTTTTTTTAAAAAAAAGGGGAATTTGAACAAAGTGACGTCTCGACTAGCCCCTTAACCTCCCGGTCATCAGCTAGATGACGTCATCCACCTTGAAGTAGACGCCGGGCGTCGTCCTTTCTCAAGACGTCACTCGCCCAAGGATAATAACAGCGCCGCTGCACGAAGACTATAAAAAACCTTCCTCCCCCCTCCTTTTTTTCCTGTTGCCAAGGTCAGCGTATAGGCCAGACCACCCTAAAATAAAAAAAAAAAGAAGCCTTCAATTGTTTGTGGTACATAAACCCCGGGACAGAACCGGGCCTAGAATAGCTCCGGGACACACAAGACAACTGACTGAAACCAAGAGAAGAAGGAGAAGGGGAAATAGTTGAGACTTTGCCAGAAGAAGAAGAGTATTAACAGTCTTAAGACACGCTCGGTAAGATCTGATTGAGAATACGAGTACTTCACAGGCCAGGAGCTATTTTCAAGGTACTCGGCCCCCCTCTTCCCCCCCCTTCCAACCAACAAACAAGATAAAGCTCAGTTCTGTAAAAGACAGAGATGAGTCCTGACTTGAAACTCGCGGTATCCGGAGAAATGGTCGTTTTGTGACTCCGCCGCGTTCGGTCAGTCACTGTTGTTTTTTTTCAATACGAAGATTAAAAAAAAGTGTTTTTAAATATGCATACCAGAACGGTTCAGAACTTTAAAAACAGAACTTTTCACATACTTTTACTATACTTGCGAACCTGTAGTGACCACCATCAACAATAATCGTCTTGACACCATCGTCTTAAAATAAATAATAGTAATAAAAAAATAGTATCTGAAAATAATCCGGTTCCGTTATATTAATAGCGCGCGGTACATCGGAAAGTAGAACACTTGCCAGATTTAATAAAAAAAAAACACCTCTCCAAGAGACATTCCGACGGGCTTTTTAGGACTGTCGCTGGTTCTAGCCTCGAACCTGTTCGTTCATCTCCCGGTGTCACGACGATACGAAGAGAAAAGGGGGGTGAAATTCACGGCGAGTGTAGATTGTGGGGTGGGGGGATGAAATCGGTTAAGTTCGTGTGATTTTTTTTTCCTCCCTCCTCGACGGAAGGTAAAGTCTGTTGAGGACTACGTCAAGTGAGAGAGCGGCGACGCCTTCCCGTTCAAGCTGTGACAGATTCTCGATATAGACGTAAGTAAATAAAATAATCAGGTTTTCTTGAGGAAGGAACTAATAATATCGGGCGTAAAATGTGAAGGTTAAGTAGTGACGTCAGATATAATCAGAGTGTGTGAAAACTCCAGGACATGTCATGGGTGTTTAGAGTGACGCGGCGTCGATCCTAAGTTCTCCGGTCAAAGACTCGTCGTCCCGTTATAACAGGAACACTCTCTTCCCCCTCCCACCCCTTATGAACCTCTGCGGTTCCGCTGTCGTCATCTGTGTCTCAACGTCACACTCCACCGCCGCCAATGACTGTGATGCTCCTGCAGCACACACCGCTAGCACGCTACAAACTGCCGCCCCCGACGCCGCCCAAGAAGAACCCCGCCGCTGTCCTGGCTCGGATACCCTCTGAGCAGGCCAGCTGCAACAACCAGGCTATGCGATACTACCGCCTGTGGATCTACACCTGCAACGCCGTACTGCTGGTCAGCGTGCTGGGCTTCGCCGTCGTGGCGGGCCGGGTGGTCGTCGCCGACCCCAGAAGGTACGCCATCCCCGGTCTCGCGCTCTATCAGCCGACCTTCATCTATGCGTACTTTGCCCTGGCGACGCAGAGCGGGCTCCTGCAGATCGTCGGATGCCTCGGAGCTCTGCGTCTCAACGAGAGGCTACTCAACGTATACTGGCTGTTGCTCCTCGTGCTGCTCTTCGGAGACGCCATCGTCGGCGTCGTGTGGGTGTTCCGCTTCGACAAGATCTGTTCCGACCTGCGGCCGACGCTCAAACAACGACTGGCGGCGGAGTACGGCGTCGACGCCGACTTTACGGCGCTGTGGGACGCCTTACAGAGAGACTACAAGTGCTGCGGGGTGGAAGGCGCCCCGGACTTCCCGAACAGGAGTTCCGTGGGGGGACAGGAGGGGTGGCACAGCCAGGGGGGAGTGCCCGAGAGCTGTTGCAAGTATCCAGACCAAGGCGCCGAGAGGCGGAACGGTCTGGCGCCGTCAGCACTCAGGGCGGAGCATCTACCGGCTTCGTCGGAGAACGAGTCTTTAAGTCACGTCATATCTAGCTCCAGGGCGCCCAGACCACCCAGTAGAGACCCTTGCAGAGAGAACGACGCCTCGGAGACGCCGTACCACACGTCGGGCTGCGCAGAGACGCTCCTCACGTGGCTACGGCACAGCGCGGACATCCTCTTCGTGCTCGGATACTGCGTCATCGCGTTCATCAAACTGTGCTTTCTCGGCATCCTGCGGTACGAGATCCGCGAGATGATCCAGAAGATAAAGGTCCTCCAAGGGGAGCTGAGGACGCCGCAGCTTCTTCTAACCGACGCCGACCCCTCCTCGGCGACAGCAGCGGCGTCCGCCATCAACTCTCCGGCGGCGCCGCTCCTCACCAGCACCAGCCACCGCCGCCACGAGAACAACAACGGGAGCGTGGTTACAGCGGGCTCGGCGGTTCCTGAGCGACTCCTGGCCCCACCTCCGCCCCGGACAGCCTCCAGGCGACGCCCAACCACCGCCACCACCATCATCACCTGCAAAACGACGCCGCCGACTCGGACACCAACAGCAACTGCGCGCTGCTCATCTCCGACGAGGCTGCGAAGCCCCGCTCCAACGGCAACAACAATAACTACGAGGTCCACGAACTGCACGAGTTGAACAGACTGTTGGCCAGACACAGGGCTCAGATCTGACTATGGCAGTGGCTTCTGTCCCCAGGGACGCTAGCCAGGGCGAGACGCATCAGGCACAAACACTGCTTCACGTCCAGTTAAGGCGTCACTAGTAGAACAGATCGCTGGCCAGGCACGGGCCCTAGATATGACTGAGGCAGTGGCTTCTGTCCCCAGGGACGCTAGCCAGGGCGAGACGCATCAGGCACAAACACTGCTTCACGTCCAGTTAAGGCGTCTCTAGTAGAACAGATCGCTGGCCAGGCACAGGGCCTAGATATTACTGAGGCAGTGGCATGTCCCCAGAGACGCTTCAGGCACAAACACTGCTTCACGTCCAGTTAAGGCGTCTCTAGTAGAACAGATCGCTGGCCAGGCACAGGGCCCAGATATGACTGAGGCAGTGGCATGTCCCCAGGGAGGTTTCAGGCACAAACCCTGCTCCAAGTCCAGTTAAGGCGTCACTAGTAGAACAGATCGCTGGCCAGGCACAGGGCCTAGATATGACTGAGGCAGTGGCATGTCCCCAGAGACGCTTCAGGCACAAACACTGCTTCACGTCCAGTTAAGGCGTCTCTAGTAGAACAGATCGCTGGCCAGGCACAGGGCCTAGATATTACTGAGGCAGTGGCATGTCCCCAGAGACGCTTCAGGCACAAACACTGCTTCACGTCCAGTTAAGGCGTCACTAGTAGAACAGATCGCTGGCCAGGCACAGGGCCCAGATATGACTGAGGCAGTGGCATGTCCCCAGAGACGCTTCAGGCACAAACACTGCTTCACGTCCAGTTAAGGCGTCTCTAGTAGAACAGATCGCTGGCCAGGCACAGGGCCTAGATATTACTGAGGCAGTGGCATGTCCCCAGAGACGCTTCAGGCACAAACACTGCTTCACGTCCAGTTAAGGCGTCACAAACGGGTCGAGAGGAAATCGCCTGGAGAGCCAAATGTAGAAATGGTGATCTTCATATTTGCGTTCTGATTGTTAAGTGCGTGAAGATGGATCGTGAACACGGATATTCAGCTTAAGAAACAGAGCTTAAGTGCTGTAGAGACATTCTTAGTTAGCTGCTTGGACGTGCAGAGTTCTCACGTTGTCCCCGCGCGGGTCAAAGTCCAAACATACTTTCCTTTTGTTTTATTAATGTTCGGCGAGACAATGTTCAGGAAGATCGGTGAAGTGCAAAAGATTCTGATGACTGTATCGTGCCGCCCTGTTCGTATTTTCAGTTGATATTTCTTTGTGCACAACCACGAAAACACCAATATGAGACAGTGCTCCGTACTGGTAGCCTCAACAGGACCAATGGCGGAAAGCCTCAGTAGGTATAACTAAAAATATAAATAATCGTAGAGAATAGAAACAGTTTAGCGCAAGACGAAAAGTTGATCATATCAGATAGATTGCTTATGATACAGTATACATAACCATAGAGTCATATTCACACTTGTAGTAATAATAATATAATAATATAATAATAATCACTGTAAGGACTTTATCAGCGTAAACAACTTTATATAAATAGATAACAAGAGTTATTACACCCGCGAGTGTATGTCGTGAATGTTCTAAGTGGGGAGAAAGAATGAACATGAAACTGATAAACTAGTATAAAGGGGTTATCCATAAACCACGTAACGCTTTTTACTTCCTTTTTAAACCCCGGCCCTCCCCCATGTAACACCGTGTATACATTAGAGTTCCACCCCCATGTAACACCGTGTATACATTAGAGTTCCACCCCCATGTAACACCGTGTAGACAATAGAGTTCCACCCCATGTAACACCGTGTATACATTAGAGTTCCCCCCCAAGTAACACCGTGTAGACAATAGAGTTCCACCCCCATGTAACACCGTGTAGACAATAGAGTTCCACCCCATGTAACACCGTGTATACATTAGAGTTTCACCTCCAAGTAACACCGTGTAGACAATAGAGTTCCACCCCCATGTAACACCGTGTAGACAATAGAGTTCCACCCCATGTAACACCGTGTATACATTAGAGTTCCACCCCCAAGTAACACCGTGTAGACATTAGAGTTCCACCCCCATGTAACACCGTGTAGACAATAGAGTTCCACCTCCACGTAACACTGTGTAGACATTAGAGTTCCACCCCATGTAACACCATGCAGACATTAGAGTTCCACCCCCAAGTAACACGGTGTAGACAATAGAGTTCCACCCCATGTAACACCGTGTATACATTAGAGTTCCACCCCCATGTAACACCGTGTAGACATTAGAGTTCCACCCCCATGTAACACCGTGTAGACAATAGAGTTCCACCCCCATGTAACACCGTGTAGACAATAGAGTTCCACCCCATGTAACACCGTGTATACATTAGAGTTCCACCCCCATGTAACACCGTGTAGACATTAGAGTTCCACCCCCATGTAACACCGTGTAGACAATAGAGTTCCACCCCCATGTAACACCGTGTAGACAATAGAGTTCCACCCCATGTAACACCGTGTATACATTAGAGTTCCACCCCCATGTACCACCGTGTAGACATTAGAGTTCCACCCCCATGTAACACCGTGTAGACAATAGAGTTCCACCTCCACGTAACACTGTGTAGACATTAGAGTTCCACCCCATGTAACACCATGCAGACATTAGAGTTCCACCCCCAAGTAACACGGTGTAGATATTAGAGTTCCACCCCCATGTAACACCGTGTAGACAATATAGTTCCACCCCATGTAACACCATGTAGACATTAGAGTTCCACCCCCATGTAACACCACGTAGACATTAGAGTTCCACCCCAAGTAACACCATGCAGACATTAGAGTTCCACCCCCATGTAACACCATGTAGACATTAGAGTTCCACCCCATGTAACACCATGCAGACATTAGAGTTCCACCCCCAAGTAACACCGTGTATACATTAGAGTTCCACCCCATTGTAGCACCATGTAGACATTAGAGTTCAACCCCCATGTAACACCATGTATACATTAGAGTTCCACACCCATGTAACACCGTGTAGACATTAGAGTTCCACCCCCATGTAACACCATGTAGACATTAGAGTTCCACCCCATTGTAGCACCATGTAGACATTAGAGTTCCACACTTTATAGACATTAGAGCTCCCCCCCCTCAAGGGCGGTATATGGTTTATGGATGACTCCAAAGGGCCCCACACTGATAATACACAGGAAAGTTGAAAGATTATGTTAAACGTTAGCAAGGGATTGGGGTTGAAAATATTAGTTATTACCAAATCTAAACATATTGACCACCAAAAAAAAGTTGTTTAAGCCTTTAAATTAATTTAAAATGAAACAATTGGTCGGTATATGGTTGAATAGAAAACTTATCCTTCTTGAATTTTTTAAAGAAAAATACTGGGTTGATATAGTTATATATGATAAACAAATATATTAAAAATTAACTTTTGGCTTATGAATTAAATAAATGAATCCTGCTAATGTAGGAAATGCATTTTATTGACCGTAAAATAAAATTCTAAGCTTTCCTAGTAGCTAGCACCAAATTTAATTTGAATATTTTTTAAGTTTAAACACATATTAGATAATTTTTTTCCCCTCTTAAAAAAAATATCTATAAAGTTGATTTGTAGGCAACCAATACTTTGGACAGAAATTTTTACATTATATTTTTTTAATTAACTTTCAAATTATGCTAATTATTTATTTTAATATCAATTCTAAGAAATATATGGCTATGTAATATTATATCTGCATATAATTTACTGTGAGGCTGTTATAACGATTCACGGTGAATGAATTTAAACAATTTTAAATTATGAAAGAAACAAAAAAGTATAAACTATGTCTCTTTAAATTTAAAATGGTTTCTTTTTTGTAGCTATATGTGTATTTATAAAAACCAATTTTGAAATCATTTGATTAAATACTGTTAATAAATAGTATCCCAGAGAGTTAGATGAATGATTTGTTGATGGAGGCAGTTTGTTTAATCTGTTCTAAAGATAAAACTGTCCCATCAATTACAAACATGACATTAATAGGTTTTCGTAAATTTTTTAATGAACTCTGAATTACAATTCTGGATAGATTATAGTTTAAATTGCGCTTAAGGATGAGTGAATATGGATAGGATCATTTAAGACTAAATCCACTTCGGTGGCCGCATGGTCTAAGGCGCTACTCTCACAGTAGACTAGTCTGCTGATGACGGGGAGATCGAGGTTCAAATCTATGTCGGGTGTAAAAGTATATTTCACTATCAAACTTAATATATTAGATGATGTCATTTATCAACAAATGACATTGCTTTTGTATAGACTTAAAAAAAATCCAAACCTATACAGGGTGATCCTGGGTAAAAGGCTAAGCCTTGGGAAATGGTATTGGATCAAAAAACTAACTCAAAATGTAAAGCCTTGCTTGCCCAGGTAACAATCCACAAATGGCAACACAAAACGACTTTCAACCTAGAAATACTCCCAATTTTTTCCCCCCTCCCCCCTAATTACGGTTATGTTTTAGGGATGAAGAAGGATGAATTTAGTCTATCTGAATTTGTGTGATAAGAGTGGAAAATCCCTTTAAACCACCCTTAGTAGGCCTATATCAAACCAGGATTCGAACCCCAATCTCCCCATCATCTGCTGTCCAGTCTATTGCGAGTCCGATGTCTTAGACCATCCGGCCACCAAAGCGGCCTTTTTTTTCTCTCCTCTCTCGTCTAGATTTTTTCTTCCAAGTCTGAACACAAATTGACACGGATGGGGTCGATACACAAGACGACGCAGCTTTTAGGGTTGAGTTGACCCGGCTCTTAAGTTTCTCGCACCGAATAAAAGACAAACTTGTCCGTGACCTTCACGCTATCTATCGTGCGTTTCACCAAACAGAGGGGCGTTATATTTACCGTGAAAGTCTTAAGTGTACCCGTTCTGCGCCACGTTGGTGCGGCACACTTTTACAAAGTGGAAGGCACCTCAGATGAATGAATACACCCTGTTCACTCAGTAGTGAGCGCCCACCAAAGTAACATGACACGTGATCTGACAGTAACACGACAGAAATATGACAGCGGCATATAAGTGCCGATACTCGCATGCGACTCAAAAGCGCAATAGAATGATTTAACAGCAATTCATTCAGTAATAATGTTTTGGCCTTAATGAAGGGAGTCAATGTTGTCAGATACAATAATTATTATCGCGGTAAACAACACTTTTGGGTGAATTTTTTTTTGACAAGCAAAAGTAAAAAAAAGAAAAAAAAGTGGTGCTTTCAACATATTTAAAGAGTTAAATATGTATGTATCCAAAAAGAAATTCAGTCGTTTTACAGAATGAGTGAAGAAACATTTCATTTATTACAAAGATGAATTTAACCTGCGATTTTAAAATGAGATACAAACTTTAGGGCGTGTGATGTCACCTGATTAACGTATTTTATTAACTTTAAACAAATTCCCAGTGAGTTATATCACCTGCATAAAGTCATTTAATAACCCTGAACAAATGTCCAGCTAATTATCACCTGAATGACGTATTTTATTAACTTTGAACAATGTCCAGATAATTAAACGAACAAACTTGTCCTGTAACATGTGACAAAAAGAAAGTGGAGCGTTCCTGCACTAATCCGACACCACCGTTGGCTATTTGTGTCGAGTCACCAGCATATCGTGATACTTCAGCGGGCGCTGACTCGTGTTTACATCGGTTTAACCTGAAGATTCATGTCGGATGCCAGATCACATGTCGCGTCCTTTTGGTGGCCGCTCCCCCCTTAACATCAACAAAACCGATTTGCATTAAACAGATTTCAAACAGAAATTAATACGATTCTAATATGTTTTATGGAGCCTAGGTGAGCGAAGTCATGATCCACATGATAATAAATGATTAGATAGATGAACTTTGTGCGCGAACATTAAATAATTACTTTAATATGTAACAAATCTTATTGAGTGGATAAGTACCAAGAACAATTCAAGCAGGTTAAATATTAATTAGCTTCATATGTAACTGGAATTTATATTGATATATAAATGTGTGGGAACATAATGATCTCAAAAAAATATATATTCATTTTATAATGACTTAAATTTAAACTAAGGTATAAATGATTGTCTGATATACTCTACTACAAAACACCAAACAATATTTTTCTAGCCATGAAAGTAATGTATCTTCCCAATTAACGATATCACCCTCAATAAATAAATAAAAAAATGTAACACGCTTTTTTTATGTTCTTATCTGAAGAGACATATTATGTGGGACATCAATGATACACAATCAACTTGTTTCAAGTCCTTCAGTTCTTATAGAACGTTCAGTTGTTCTTTGGAGGGACAGTTTTGCATGTTTAATATACTCATAAAAATATTTACAAGAGTATAATCAGCTAAAAAAAATTGGACAAAACCATAATTCACTAAGATCAACCAAGACAACAGCAGACAAAAAGAAAAAGATGTATGATTTTTTTTATCGAAAATGTATGTTGACTTTTTTTTTTAATCTGGTTTTTTTTCTATCATGTTTCCAATAATATTAATTTTTTATGTTTATTATATATAAAAATAAACCTGTAAACAATGCATTAATAAACTTTGTATATGTACTGTACATAGCTGAAATATGCTATAATGTGTTATAGTTGTTTAGTAAAAAAAAAAAAAAAATTGTCATAATCGTCACAAAAAAAAAAATCATGACTATTCTGAATAAACGGTGCTAGAAATATAGAAACAATATAAATTATAAGCGTCATTTTTTTTTATAAATCTACTTAAATTAAATTTAAAAATAAAATGGGAGGTTGGACGATACCAGATTGTTTTTTTTTAAATCATTAATTGCGATTATACCCGTACTGGTGGGTTTATTAACAAAGGCGTCAGTCTCGTCTGATCTGGATTTGCCGGCGATGAGAAGTAGGTCGGTTCGAATGCCGGCTGAAAGTATAAAGACGTGTTTCTTATTAAATTGTCTCCCACTCTCCCGTAAACCAAACAAAGTTAAATCATCTCCTAATTTCATCTTCCTCATCCTTCCCCCCCCACCCCTCAAAGCAAACGAGGCTATATTCCTTCTAACTTCCACCTTCCTTATCCTTTATTTCTTAAAGCAAATGAGGTTGCATGTCTTCTAGATTTAACCTTCATCATCCTTTCTCCCTAAAGCAAATGAGGCTACATTTCTTATAAAATTTCACCTCCCTCGTCTTTACACCACTAGTATAAATACGTGGGCAGAGAGGACTGGTAGTAAGCCAAGGTGCACATACAAGAACTCACGGGTCAAATCAAGCGGTAGGTACGAGGAGGATCATTTAGAAGAAATGCACATGCATAAACGTGGAGAGTGGATGAGAAAACAAAAAAAGGGACGCATCGCACGTGTGAAACCGCCACTGGCTGAGATTCAAACCCCAAACTCCCCCATCACCGGCTAAAGCCATATATAATGAGATAATAACGCCCTAGACTGTGTGACCATTCGGTACCAGATTCTAACCGTCTTCGATCAAGATAACTCAGCCATGTGATTATTTTTTATAATTTTCTCATAAATGTTTTATTTGTATGTTTAACAAGATAACCGATTCAGAGAGAGATTAAATGTTGATAAAGGTAAAGAAATGCACCCAAATCAGAGTGGAGAGAGAGTGGAAAAACACACTCCTCAACCCCCCCCCCCACCCCGTAAGGTGTTTTCTTTTGTCGAGAGAGGGTCGTATTTATTTCAGAAATAACCTTTTGACCTGCTATAATTTAAAATAAGTTATATGAATTAGTTTTCAAAACATATAAAGGAAAAAACTAAATACATGTTTTGTAATTTATATTTATAAAAGCTACTCCAGAAATTATTCATACCCATTTTTCAAAATTAGTTTTTTTGAGTCTATAACTATGGCTTGGTCCAGTCTCTTGAGTCCTTAAGGGCGCCACCTATTTGAGCTAAATATCCTCATACTGCTGTATATCTTAAGGTAATGACAGTTCCGAAGCCTCGATATCACTAAAAAGAAATCCTAAATTATCTCATAATATTGTTGTGACCTTGTAAAAATGACTTTGTCTGAGGAAAGCTGTTTCTATGTTTTTAAACAAATACTTTCATCTCATCTCTGATACATTTAGCGTGGAACACTTTAGGAAATTTGATAGTTTCTCCCTTGAATGATTTTTTTAAATTTATAATATTTAAAATATATGATTTTTAATGTTTTGTTGATACCTTACACCTCCATTTTGGCATATTTTGAAATAACAAACCCCTGTTAAGTAACTCCGTATTTCAGAATGTATGTAACGAATCTCAAGCGTTCCAGTAGACGGTAAGACTTCCTTTAAGGAAATTTATGTAATAAAAATAATCAAAGTTTTTAAAGAGAACATTAAGGCTTATTACTAACTTGCCCCGATATGTTTCTTGTAAGAGCCCACCAAAGATCTTTGATTTACCATCTAGCCACAGATTTATGAATCACCCTTGAATTCAAACTAGATTTGTATGAACATTCAAATATAAAATATTAACATATCAATATGAATTATATTCCTTAAATTAACTGAAGTATTAAGGGGGGAGCTTGAGGTAATCAAATCAATAACTTTATTAACGAAGGAAATATATAATATGCTTACATATTTGGTCATGCCGTCCGAAACATCAGGCTTGCACAGATAATTTTTCCTACCCCCTCTGCAATCAAATGTGGATTCACTTTCCAGGGATGTAGCCAGATATTTGTTTAGGGATTGAAGGAGGGGAAGTTCCCGCCTCCCTTATCAGTTTTTCATGATTTTTGAAATTGTTAAGGATTTATTTGAATCAACCCTCTCTCTTGAAGTAATTTAAAGCGTATTTTGAACATAATTGGTGTTTCCGGTGCTATACATTATCTGAGACACCGATAAGTTAATAAACTGCCCTGAGTATTAAGGAGGAATATAATAATACGATATTCATAATAATTTCGTGGGGGAAGGGGGGTTTTGTACTCTTATTTCACCCCTCTCCCCCCTCCGTCCCCCCACCAAAATACCTTCAGTATGGCTTTAAAACTTCCTAGCCCATGTTTAAACGTATTTTATTTTTAAGTTAACATATTTTTCTTTATTTATATAAAAGGATTCACAGTTCATAAATAAAATGTGGATTCATCTTTGACCAATTTTATATTTAAAAAAAAATTTCACCGTTAGTAACCCAGGGATCACAAAAAATATATAAATATAAAATGATCGGTATCAGTCCAAAACCCTCCGCCTATCCCTGAAAAAAATAAAATAAATAAATATATATATATAAATTACCATTCTCTTTTTCACAGAGCCCCCTGTGTTCCAAATGTACAGTGTATTTCGCCAGCCACCCCCCCCCCCTCGTTTCCACCCGCCCTCCCCTCATTCACTCCCCCCTCCCCTCGCTAGTTCTAAACCGACCACTGAGCTTTGTATTAAGAGTGCCTTGTCTCTTGTTGGATTCAACCAATCAAAACGGGACAAGTTTTCAAACTCTTAGTTTGTACAAAAAAAAAACTAATATTTTTTTCAAAATAGCATGTTGTCTAAAAAAAATATTTAAATATGAAAAATTCCAAGTGTTGTTTAAAATTATTCAGGGAAAAAAAAATTTCTTAAATCTTTTTGTTAGTATTCAAATTATATTTCATGTTTTTTTTAAAAATTATTTATAAGTTAAGGGTCATCACACAGGGTCTGTCTCAATTTAAATCAATTTTAAATATTTAATGTGCAATTCCAAATAGTTATATATCCATAAATGTGATTTTAGAAACTTAATACGATTAAATATCTCACTTTAAAAATAGTTTTTAAGTATGATTTAGAGTTGCAATTAAAATTTAAACTCTAAAACACCAAATTGATAAATTATTTTAATGTTATAAAAAGTTTTATTTATTTATTAATTTATAAACATAGAATAAAAATATGTGTAATGTACTTGATTATATAATTATGTGAAATCTTTTATTGACTTTACAGCTAGAAAAATTATTTACCGATGTATTGTTGCATTTAGTAGACGGTCGTCTTAATAATATGAGGAGGGACATATGGGGGACCCCCCCCCCCTCGTCAATATGTTTTTTTCAAACAGGATACTCTTATCATAATTAAAAAAAAAAGTGAATTGTTCTAATCAGAAAAATTGAAAATTGACATGCATGAATTCTAAAATTAATTATGTTATCATATGTATTAACCATTTGATAAGAAATAATAATTTATTTTCCAATTTTAAAGTGAAAATGGGTTCGTTCAACAATAATTTATAATTAGCTACCTACACCTATGATCGACAAGAACAAAACTTTCTTTACACGTAAGAGGTCTTAATTCTGCCGACTTCAAAGCAAATGTGTTTCAAACACATTAAATAATTATATAATCACGTTTCTAAGAGCCCCACCCTGTGTTTTGAGTCGAGTGGTTGAGAGATGTCGTATTCCAAAGAGCATAAACTTTATGAAAGAAACTATTAGAATCAATATGTGAGAGTTTTGGCGTGACTGCGCATCGAAAGTAGTATGTAGACTTGCCGCCCAAAGTGTCATGGGACCAGCAGTCCGACTTGTATATCTTTCTGTGGACTTACAATAAAAACCAATTTCTGGTGAGAACTATTTTTTTTATTTTTTTCATTTAGTCCAAACTGGGGTGAATTATATGTAATATTAACCAAAATTTCACTCTTTTTTTTTGTATTTAGTTTAATATCGCTTAAATATAATAGTCTATAATGTAGTTTAAAAAATAAGGGTTTGCGAAGGCCAATTTTAAAATGAAAAGCAAAACCAGAGAGAGACTTTAAACCAAGGTTGTAGCCAGCCAATAATTTCAGGAGGGGTTTGGTGAGCCCATCTCCAAATTGACGGAGGCAAGAAAAAATTCTAAATAAAAAACTGTTCTAGAAGCTCTCTAAAGTGTTTTTTTTATGGTAACACAGCCCCCTAATTTGTACTTGTACCTTAATTTTGATATTGTTTGTACCATAAATAAAGCCATATATATTTTGTTCATAAAATTTCGGGGGGGGGGGGGTTGAACTCCGAAACACCCCCCCCCCCCCGACTACGGCCTTGCTTTAAACGGAGTGAATAAAAGTCAAATCCAAAGTCGAAGATTAGGTTTTCGATGTAGTCGCAAAACACTACTTTTAATTTCTAATCTATCCATTGAGGGAATTTAGGTTTAGAGAAAGGTTTGGGTAAAAAACAAAACCTGATATATTATTTTATGCTGACATATCGGAATTTATCTTTGCTTATGTTGTAAATGGCCTTTAATCACTAGTCTGTGTTAAAATACTGTTTAGTAATTGTTATAAAAATAGAAATATTTCATATTTGATTAAACATTTCAAATCTATTCCAAGATGTCTTCTTCTTTCGAAATGTTCTGAAGTTGTAAAGGTTATTGTAGGTGTCAAGGTTCAAGCAAAGAAGAGCTGACCTTCGGCTTCAACACTTTGAAGCTTTGCAATCCCCTTAAAATAAGTACTTCTGTTGATTTTTTTCTTTCATTATGATTTAGAACAATTAATTAAATTTATGTAAATGAATAAAAAAAATTCTCTAAAGTATGAGGATGGTTTTCCTTGTATGTCCAAGTTTTATTAAAATATAAATTAATAACAATGCCAACAGATTATATGTAGTCGAACTGATACATGAAAATACACGAGATAATATATTAAATTTGAATATTAACTTGTAGAGCAGACTATTATTATTTATTTAAATATAATATTACAAAGGGCTAAATCCGAACATTTTCTTCGGCTGTCAGCACGAACATGGAAGTGTTTTGCTCTAACAACAGAATGGCCAAACCGTTTATGAAAGAAATTCAAAATATTAAGACAAAAAAAAAATTTAGTATCATAAACCCACATAAAATGAAATAATATTATAAAGAATTGCAAAATTAAGTATTTCTTGTAATCTGGATTTTACATATTCTCGGTCAAAGTTTAGAAAAAAAATTTTTTTCACTTTACATCAAACCTCTAGTTTATATTTTGATTTTATTTTCAGATGATCCAACATTGTATTGGTTAATAAAATGGGAGCCTTTGTGATAATTTTGAACCATCCAAAGATAACCTTCAATAGAAGTCAGGCTTGCATTTACATTAAAGAAGAAATATAACCAAATTATAAATTGTTCTTCACAACAATAATACAGTTCACTAATTTAAAAAAAAAAATCGGTTATAGTAATAAATTAAATATAATTTCCATTGGTGTAAACTTCATACGCGTTAGTCCGACTCTACCAACCAATATATTTAAGATAATGTTATAGCTACTCTCGAATATAAAAATGATAATAATGGTAGTTATGAAGAATGTTCCCGATGTGTGTATAAATAAATCACTAGTTTTCTATCGCTTTCAAATAAGCTAATATGTAGTAATAATTGCTAAATAAATTAACAAGAGTTTTTAAACAAATATATAGCTCTTAAGGTAATAACCTCTGATAGTTTAAAAAAAAAAATTATAATCCACCCACCATCTGAGGGAATACAAAACAAACGTCTTCTAATAAAATATGTATCTAAAGTTATCAATGACCTAAAAGTTAATGATCACAATAAAATATTTATACATTGTAAACAAAAAAATATATAATATATAATTATCGTAGTTTTTATTATGATTATTAACTGTACAGCACTTGTTACATCCGCTTATTATTACGTACTATTATTTATGTATGTGTTAATTATTATATTAAATAATTATGTATATTAATGAAACTGTTCCACAATAAATAAATACCTAATTCTTAGTATATTATGTGCCTAATTTTTTTAAAGTACCTATCCAAATTTATCTATCACTGCTGTTCTCATATTTTATTTATACTAAGCATGAAAAGGTGTAAATGAAAGAGATTTATTTAATGTGGGGATGGAGAGAAGCACAAGTTAAAGTTCAGATTTTTATAGTTTTTATCAGAAAATATAAAATTGTTTGAACATAAAAAAAAATAGCTCCAGTAAATACGACACCCGCTTCGGTGGTCAAATGGTCCAAGGTGTCACTCTCGTAATAAACTTGACTGCCAGCCACGGGGGAGATCGGGGGTTTTAATCACGGACAGGTCCACTAGAGTTGGTTTTCCTAAATATTTTCCCACACTCCCACCAATAAAATGCGGGTACAATTCCTCTAAATTCAATCTTACTAATCTTCAACACATTATCAGAACAAATTCATACGCGTACAATCCAAACGGGTAGCGAGACTTGGCGACAAACGATATATATAATAATAGTCCAACCTTAGTTCGGCGTGTCTGTCTACTCAACTAAGGGTCCCGGGTTCGATTCCCAGCATGGCTGAAAAATTTATCAATGGTAAAAATGTGGTTTCCCCCCTTTCACAGAGACGAATTAATGAACAGGGGGTCAGGATGTTGTGTTCGTCCCAGATTTAATTTAGTTTCCGAGTCGTGTGCTGATGTAATCAGTAGGTTCATTGAGTGCAGGTTAAATACCTCAAATAATAATAATAATAATAAATTTCCCCTTATTTTCAAGCTGAACCCAATGTTAACCGTCGTGTGACCCCCTCTTTGAGAATCACATGCTCTAACGACCCTTTGAAGTGGGAGCTCACCCTTGAGGGGAGCATGTATGCACCCTGACCTACTTGGGATGCAGAGGGGTGCTCCCACTTGATGTTCAGTTGGAGGAAAAGGACGGAGAGAGAGAGAGAGAGAGAGAGGATGTCTCAAGTTTCTAAAGAGGAACATTCGCCTCACGCACGTGGTGACCCACCAAGGGGGGGAGGACGCACTAATCGACCTCAAGAGGTTTTGAAAACCCTTTTCATTTCTATCACCCTCCCCTACCTCGCTTCGCCTTCTTGCCCCCCCCCCTCACAAACTCTTTTTATCTCCGCAACACACATCCTCCTCCACCCCCTCCTCTTTTATATAAAAAAAAAGTCTATAGAATTGTGCCGATTTAAGGTGGCCGTCTAGCCGGAGCGCTTAACAACACATTGTAGACAAATATAAAAAAAACAAGATATTTAATAAAACTGTTAGTTTTATAAAATAATGATTATGATTATAATAGTACTATACGGAACATTTTAAGGTTAATTATTATTATTAGCACCGCGTCTTACTACCCGTTCAGGTTGTACGCACTTACGCTAATGTGTGATGGTAGGGTGATTGTGAGATGAAATGGAGGACCTACAGTTTAACGTGGGATCCGAACCACGGTGGAGGCCTGGAATTCCACACATTCACAAGTTGTGGTTAATTTAAGGTTAATTGAAGATTGTTTCGGTGGTTTGGAAGATTAAGAACCGCACTTTCCTATAGGAAAGTGCAAGAATATTTCCCCTCAAATAGGGGTTGGCCTTAAGGTGGAACTCGCTTTTTTTCTGCCACAAATACTTTCATTCTGCATCATATTTTGTCCGAACAATCAATCAGATTTTAAAAAACATTATTTTTTTAATTATTATTAGCACCGCGTCTTACTACCCGTTCCGGTTATACGCTTAAGTACTCATTACACTAATGGATTAGGAATGGGGAAGGTTGAATTTAGAGGAAGTGAACCCACGTTTGCGTGGAGGGAGAGTGGAAAACCATTTAGGAAAAACCACCCCCAGTTCACCCGAGCGAGATTCGAACCTAGATTTTTTTTTAAAAAAGTGTTCATTGTTGTGTAATAAACCGCATGGAATATGACTTAAGTCAGTTTTAATTATAAATTTTTGATCCCCGCATCGGGTTATACACATATTTACTAATTACTCTAATGTGTAGGGTAAGAGAAGGTAAAATGTAGAGGAAGTGTTCTCACATTTGCGTTGAGAGAAAGAGGGCCGACACTAGGTGGGCGCTCAGTCGCGTTGGTTTGCTTGCGTCATCAAAGGCTGGAAGGTGATACCCGATTGTGCTCGAGACTACACTAACGCGCCACTAAACATCTACTAACACTTAGTGGGGTTCTTGCGTACCCCCCAGAGAGAGAGAGAGAGAGAGTGTGAATTTTTTTTAGAATAAGCCACGCTCATTAAACCTGACTCAGAATCGAACCCTGATCTCCCAATCATTGGCAGTCCAGGAAATTTGAATAGTAACACCTTATACCATGTGACCATAAGTCATTAACTGTATTAGTTGATAAATATATCACAATACAACATGGATGAGTGGTTAAGAATGCTGAAATACCTAGGTTCTATTCTTAATACTACCTAAACCAAAATAATTTAGGTTTGCGGTGTTTTAGGTTAAGACCTTCATCGGTGAGTAGACAGCATAAACGTCAAGCTCATCTAGCCTGGTTTACTAGTGACGGGGACATCGGGTGCAAATCCCGGCCGGGTGTACAGAGAGTGGTTTATTTTTCAGTGGTTTCTCACTTTCCCTCCACAGCAAATGTAGGTACATTTCCTCAAAAATCTACTTTACTCCATTCCTAACCCTGTGTTGTGGTTAAACGCGGACGGGTAGTAGAACGTAGATAAAAGAAAATTAGAGGTCTAAGCGTTAAGTGCACTGTGCTCGGTTAAGCTAGTTTGTAAGTCATGTTTTATATTATTATTATTGTGTTTGTAAAGTGAATACTAAGAATCATGGAGTTTTTTTCTGTCCAAACGTTTATTTATAATATTTTAATTTAGTAACGACTCGAATTATTAATAATTTGCTAAAAACCATACCAAACTGTAGAGCATGATGGAAAGCTCCCCCTTAAACCATCAAATAATGCTTATATACCTCCTCTCGTTGTTTTCTTAAGGACCTTACCCAGAGAAGATAGAAGGATTGTTTAACTGAGCTTTACTGAAGGATCCAAGCAGGACTGCCTTCAGTACAGCCGAGATCTGACATCCCAACAAAAACAAGAAGGAAGATGGAATTAATCACAAATCTTTAGATACCTCTCGGTTGAAAAATGGCACAACCGCCAGGATAGTAACTTGCAAGGGATGAACAAGGGAGGTTTGGAATCTTTTAGTGTCTCATAGAGAAATAGTGTTGTATCCATGAAAATATTCGACCTTGAGATTATGATGGCTGTTGACGTTTTATCTGCCCTCAACTCAAAAGGTGGGAAGTATTTACTAGAGATAGGCTAAAACAATGATTTTACAATATCAGTGACTAAAGTGACTGTGATTTTAAAATATCAGTGATTTTTCACTGTGACTGGCATTCACGGTGTCTTGATGGACCGATATTTTTTTTTCACTTTCACAGTTTGTTATTAGGTAGTAGGTACCTAGTAGGTCAATATTTTGTCTGTCACCGCACTCTACGATATTTGTAAATAATTATATTACTATAGTATTACTATCCATAGCCAATAGCCAAGTGTATTTCACCGCTCAACTAAAGAAGTTAACATATCCATTTTTGAAACTAGAAAATCCTCGGAAACGGCTCTATCGATTATAATAAAAGTTGAAATCTAGGTAACTTTTTTTGATGATCAATAAGAATAAAAATAGTTTAGTTTTACAGTACAATTATCAAATGAAGAACCTTATATTATTATTATTATTATTATTATTATTATTATTATTATTATTATTTAGCACCGCGTCTTACTACCCGTTCGGGTTATACGCTTAAGTACTAATTACACTAATGGATTGGGTTTTGGGAAGGTTGAATTTAGAGGAAGTGAACCCGCATTTGCGTGGAGGGAGAGTGGAAAACCATTCAAGGAAAAAACCACCCCCGGTTCACCCGACCGAGATTCGAACCTCGATCTCCCCTTCCTCGGCGGTAGAGCTCAACACGACTAGCGCGTTAGCCAACTACGCCACCGAGGCGGGTAACCTTATATGAACGTAAGAAAAGTTACCATATCTACCTTCATGTATTTATATGTCAAGCGATGTGATACGCAACTGTCACTTTTCAATACCTATAAAATTACAATGGTCATCATCATCCAACGTTTCCGCCTCTGTGGTTCGGCTGGCACATCCTCTTACATTCCTGTCGATCTCTCCAAACTTCTCCCTCAGCCACTTGTCTCAAGTCCTCTCCTCTTCCATTCCTGTCGATCTCTCCAAACTTCTCCCTCAGCCACTTGTCTCCAGTCCTCTCCTCTTACATTCCTGTCGATCTCTCCAAACTTCTCCCTCAGCCACTTGTCTCAAGTCCTCTCCTCTTCCATTCCTGTCGATCTCTCCAAACTTCTCCCTCAGCCACTTGTCTCCAGTCCTCTCCTCTTACATTCCTGTCGATCTCTCCAAACTTCTCCCTCAGCCACTTGTCTACAGTCCTCTCCTCTTCCATTCCTGTCGATCTCTCCAAACTTCTCCCTCAGCCACTTGTCTCCAGTCCTCTCCTCTTCCATTCCTGTCGATCTCTCCAAACTTCTCCCTCAGCCACTTGTCCCCAGTCCTCTCCTCTTCCATTCCTGTCCATCTCTCCAAACTTCTCCCTCAGCCACTTGTCTCTAGTCCTCTCCTCTTCCATTCCTGTCAATCTCTCCAAACTTCTCCCTCAGCCAATTGTCTCCAGTCCTCTCCTCTTACATTCCTGTCGATCTCTCCAAACTTCTCCCTCAGCCACGCGTCTCCAGTCCTCTCCTCTTCCATTCCTGTCGATCTCTCCAAACTTCTCCCTCAGCCACTTGTCTCCAGTCCTATCCTCTTCCATTCCTGTCGATCTCTCCAAACTTCTCCCTCAGCCACTTGTCTCCAGTCCTCTCCTCTTACATTCCTGTCGATCTCTCCAAACTTCTCCCTCAGCTACACGTCTCCAGTCCGCTCCTTTAGCTTCCATGTCTTTCTACGCTTGGTCCATCCATCTCTTTCTTGGTCTTCCAATAGGTCTTCTACCCTTCTCTTGGTTCTGTAAGGTTTACTTAAGCATTCTTTCCTCTATTCTCATCACATGACCTAACCACAGGTACCTTTTCCTCTTCAGTGTCTCTTCTAATGATATAACTCTAAAACCACCCCTAATTCACCCCTAATTATTTCATTCCTTATATTATTATTTGTATATTTTTTGTTGAAGGGGGTTGGATGTTAATACCCTCCCTCTCACCCCCTTTTCCTCTGAACCAGGATATTCAAGATGGAGGAGAACATTGACTTACCTTGATAGAATCTTCCTTAATTCTGACGGTACAGTCCAGTATGGATCCGCCAATCACCACCTGTACAGACACACACACAATCACGTAAACTACCCCCAGGAAGGACGATATTTAGTCCTCAACACACAGACACACGTGCGGGGGTTATCAGCTCCTGGGACTTACACCAATTAAAACCCACTCTATTGGTTGCGTGTTCCGAGGCAGTCTCGCAATAGACTGGTCTGCGGATGAAGATATCGGGGTTTTAATCCCGGTCGGTTGTATTGAAGTTTTTTTTTACCGAAGGTTTTCCACACTTTCAATGCGTGTACACTTCCTCTAAATTTAACCCTCCTCATTACTAACACATTATCTTAGTTGGCACATATTAAAGGTACAGGGGGAAAAGGGGGTAAGTCCCATTTTAACTCAAATAAAGTTAGTGCTGCCATCTGTTAGAAAATCAAGAGACCTTTCTAAATAATTTTTTTAATCACCTCGTCTTACTACCCATTTGTGTTATACGCTTATGTACTGATCACGCTAAATGGTTTTTAGGGATCATGAAGGTTATATTTAGAGGAAGTGTACCTGTATTTGCGTGGAGGGAGAGTGGAAAACCGTTTAGAGGAAAACCACCTTCAGTATACCCGAGCGAGATTCGAACCTCGATCTCGCCGTCTAGTCTACTGCGAGGGTCGCGCGTTAGACCACGCTGCCCCAAAAAAGGGTCTAGTACACTTTATATTATGGTTAAAAGATAATTCTGTCATTTTAAAATTAATTTGAAGTAAAATTATTAGCTAGGATTTTCATGGAGTTTCACTGTATGGTGTCTACTCAACTTGACCAATGAAATTCCCCGACTTATCCCCTGAATGTATTCTAAAATTCCCGACTTCCAACCTCGCTCCCTCCAATTTTTATTAGTTTTTTATAAATAATAATAATAAGTTTTAAAATTTAAATAAAGATTAAAAAAAATTTTTATTAACATAGTCTATTAGGAATTATAAAATATATTACACAGCTACAAAAAAAAAAGACACTTTGAACCACATTTTAATTTACTGATTATTATATTTCATATTTTGAGTAAAACAACATTCACGTGGATTATTTTTTGTAGTAATTTATCAAAATCCCAACTTATTCTCGTTTTTTCCCCGACCACTTCAAATTCCTGGATAATTCCAGTTTTCCCTGATGGTAGAAACCCTGGGTTTGAGATATAAGCGTCGTTTTCCTGTAAGATGTGTGTGTGATGGTACTCTAACCCTTTTTCCCCTGTATTCTTGGTATGTATAACCCGAACAGGTAGTTAGATGCGGTAATTTAAAAAAATGCTCGTGTCCGGGTGTAATATTATTCTTTGTAACATCTAGATTTCATTAAAATATTCCTCCCTCCTCCTGTTAGCTCAAGGCAGGAAAAGTGACCAGCAGAAGGAAGTCCCAAGTCATGAATGAGTCATGAACACATCCGCGGATGTTGGTACAGTCGATCGGTGTTGCGAGGGAAGGGGAGAGGGGAACCCTTGTTGGAGATGGGCCAACACCACTTTTAATAATTTGGCACCGAATTTACGTGGGTGCGGTCGTTATCGGGTATCCATCGCCCGACACGGGTGGACGCAGGAGACGGGAATAGCTCAGGATCAATTGATCAACAAGGTCGAGTGAGATAGAGCATGTATTTATAGTCTAGTCTCGGGAGTCAACCAATCTCACAGTAAGAGCTGTATTTATAGTCTAGTCTCAGGAGTCAACCAATCTCACAGTAAGAGCTGTATTTATAGTCTATTCTCGGGAGTCAACCAATCTCACATTTAGAGCTGTATTTATAGTCTAGTCTCGGGAATCAACCAATCTCCCAGTAAGAGCTGTAGTTATAGTCTAGTCTCAGGAGTCAACCAATCTCACAGTAAGAGCTGTAGTTATAGTCTAGTCTCAGGAGTCAACCAATCTCACAGTAAGAGCTGTAGTTATAGTCTAGTCTCAGGAGTCAACCAATCTCACAGTAAGAGCTGTATTTATAGTCTAGTCTCAGGAGTCAACCAATCTCACAGTAAGAGCTGTATTTATAGTCTAGTCTCAGGAGTCAACCAATCTCACAGTAAGAGCTATATTTATAGTCTAGTCTCAGGAGTCAACCAATCTCACAGTAAGAGCTGTATTTATAGTCTAGTCTCAGGAGTCAACCAATCTCACATTTAGAGCTGTATTTATAGTCTAGTCTCGGGAGTCAACCAATCTCACATTTAGAGCTGTATTTATAGTCTAGTCTCGGGAATCAACCAATCTCCCAGTAAGAGCTGTAGTTATAGTCTAGTCTCGGGAGTCAACCAATCTCACAGTAAGAGCTGTAGTTATAGTCTAGTCTCAGGAGTCAACCAATCTCACAGTAAGAGCTGTAGTTATAGTCTAGTCTCAGGAGTCAACCAATCTCACAGTAAGAGCTGTAGTTATAGTCTAGTCTCGGGAGTCAACCAATCTCACAGTAAGAGCTGTAGTTATAGTCTAGTCTCAGGAGTCAACCAATCTCACAGTAAGAGCTGTATTTATAGTCTAGTCTCAGGAGTCAACCAATCTCCCAGTAAGAGCTGTAGTTATAGTCTAGTCTCTGGAGTCAACCAATCTCACAGTAAGAGCTGTAGTTATAGTCTAGTCTCAGGAGTCAACCAATCTCACAGTAAGAGCTGTAGTTATAGTCTAGTCTCAGGAGTCAACCAATCTCACATTTAGAGCTGTATTTATAGTCTAGTCTCGGGAGTCAACCAATCTCACAGTAAGAGCTGTAGTTATAGTCTAGTCTCAGGAGTCAACCAATCTCACAGTAAGAGCTGTATTTATAGTCTAGTCTCGGGAGTCAACCAATCTCACAGTAAGAGCTGTAGTTATAGTCTAGTCTCGGGAGTCAACCAATCTCACAGTAAGAGCTGTAGTTATAGTCTAGTCTCAGGAGTCAACCAATCTCACAGTAAGAGCTGTAGTTATAGTCTAGTCTCAGGAGTCAACCAATCTCCCAGTAAGAGCTGTAGTTATAGTCTAGTCTCGGGAGTCAAACAATCTCACAGTAAGAGCTGTAGTTATAGTCTAGTCTCAGGAGTCAACCAATCTCACATTTAGAGCTGTATTTATAGTCTAGTCTCGGGAGTCAACCAATCTCACAGTAAGAGCTGTAGTTATAGTCTAGTCTCAGGAGTCAACCAATCTCACAGTAAGAGCTGTATTTATAGTCTAGTCTCGGGAGTCAACCAATCTCACAGTAAGAGTTGTAGTTATAGTCTAGTCTCAGGAGTCAACCAATCTCACAGTAAGAGCTGTATTTATAGTCTAGTCTCGGGAGTCAACCAATCTCACAGTAAGAGCTGTAGTTATAGTCTAGTCTCAGGAGTCAACCAATCTCACAGTAAGAGATGTATTTATAGTCTAGTCTCGGGAGTCAACCAATCTCACAGTAAGAGCTGTATTTATAGTCTAGTCTCGGGAGTCAACCAATCTCACAGTAAGAGCTGTAGTTATAGTCTAGTCTCAGGAGTCAACCAATCTCACAGTAAGAGCTGTAGTTATAGTCTAGTCTCAGGAGTCAACCAATCTCCCAGTAAGAGCTGTAGTTATAGTCTAGTCTCAGGAGTCAACCAATCTCACATTTAGAGCTGTATTTATAGTATAGTCTCAGGAGTCAACCAATCTCACAGTAAGAGCTGTAGTTATAGTCTAGTCAGGATACGAGTAACAAGGAGTTCCGGTCAAATGGGGGTTTGAATCCTGGCTAAGTGCACTAAGGGGTGGTTTTCTGTTTTGGCTATCTTCATATTTACATTAATAGGAGTAGACGTCATGAGGAGGAAGGTGTAATTAAGAGAAAGTGAGCAGTGTATTTGGGGTAACAGAGATTAGCAAACCGTTCAAGGTGGGAATAAATTTCCTACGCTAATACGGGTGCACTTCTTCTATATCAGTGGTTTCCAACTTTTTCTAGCCTAGATACCACTTATGAGGATTCGGACGCTGGCTACCAACCCCCGCCCTCCCTACCCTCCCACCCCCTCATCCTCCAAAGTTAAATCAGCAACCGTTGCCTTGTCATGTTACATTGTACATTAATATTTAATTATATTAAACTAAATATTCTATATTTTATTATTTTTAAGATATTTAACATGCACTTTTTGAACTGACTGATTATATCAGTACACGAGAATTTCTATGAGCGAGAGCGAAAGAGCCTACCAATTTCACAGGGAAAGGTATTCCCACATACCTTCCAGGGTTCTTCTACCATAAAAAATCGACATGGGACCGACGGCTTTACTTCCCCTCCGAAAGAAGTGTTATGGACTTTTTATCACTCAAGAGAAATCCGTCGTCGACCCCAGTTGGGTTTGAACCCACGAACATCGAATCATGAGGCGAGCACTTTACCCCGAGACCGCCGAGGTCGACCAAACTATATAATTATCATGAATAAGTATAAGTACTTTTTGGCATAGCTTATAATTCTTATGAATAAAACACAAGTTAAAACATAACTTATGCTAAATGTTAATAAAAAACAGGTATATAAGCATACTGTCAATATTATAGAACATGAATATTAAAATAATTTCTAAGACATTTTTTACAAAATACTACCCGCCTCTGTGGCGTAGTTGGCTAACGCGCTAGTCGTGTTGAGCCCGGCTGCCGAGGACGGGGAGATCGAGGTTCGAATCTCGGTCGGGTGAACTGGGGGTGGTTTTTCCTAAATTGTTTTCCACTCTCTCTCCACGCAAATGCGGGTTCACTTCCTCTATTCAACCTTTCCATTTCCTAATCCATTAGCGTAATTAGTACTTAAGCGTATAACCCGAACGGGTAGTAATACGCGGTGCTAAATAATAATAATAATAATAAATAATTTACAAAATATTTTATTGCATGTTATTTTTAACATAAAATAACTGTTGTGATATTAAAAAAAAGAAGCTAAACACTCTCTTACTATCCCCTTACAATTTACCGCCCACCTGAAAATAAAAAACGCCCCCCCCCCGAGGGGACGGTAACGCCATGATTGGTAAACACCAACCTTGACTATTATTATTATTTATCACCGCGTCTTACTACCCGTTCGGGTTATACGCTTAAGTAATAATTACGCTAATGGGTTAGGATTTGGGAAGGTTGAATATAGAGGAAGTGAACCCGCATTTGCGTGGAGGGAGAGTGGAAAACCATTTAGGAAAAACCACCCCCAGTTCACCCAAACGAGATTCATACCTCGATCTCGGAAGTCGAGCTCAACACGACTAGCGCGTTAGACAACTACGCCACCGAGGTGGGTACCGACCTTGATAATACCTTCCCTTCCCTGTTCCATCATTGTAAATGTACGGATGGGTGGTAAGATGTGGAGTTCCGAAACCTTAGCTCAGTCGGTTCCCCCCTTTCACAGTGAGGAATTAATGGTCGGGGGCTGGGTGTTGTGTCTGTTCGAGATTACATTTAGTTTATAATCCATTTACTGATATAATCAGTCGGTTCAGAAAGTGCACGTTAAATACCGCAAATAAATTAAAAACAATGTGGAACATGGAACATGAAAACTATGTGGAACATGGAACATAAAAACTAGGTGGAACATGAAACATAAAAAACTAGGTGGAACATGAAACATAAAAAACTAGGTGGAAAGTGGAACATATAAAATTATGTGTAACGTGGAACATGAAACATACAAACTAGGTGGAACGTGGAACATAAAAATTATGTGGAACATGGAACATAAAAACTATGTGGAACATGGAACATAAAAACTATGTGGAACATGGAACATAAAAACAACAAAATTAATACAGTCCAGTTTCCATATGAAAATATAAAAGTTATTAAATCTTTCACGTGTTCATACGTCAAGTCATGTAATCTACAGTTGTCACTATTGATTGATATTATCAATACCTATCAATAATAATAATAAATTAAAATGTTATCAATGTTGACCCGAAATAAATGTGTTTATATTTTCCAAAAGTTTCTTCTAACCAGAATTCTATTGTGTGGATTTTTTTTAATTACAATATTCCATATAGCATGCTACAACGCCCACATTCAACTTCACAAACAGTTTCAAATATTCCGTTTGTCACCCCTGTATCACCGCTTCACACACACACGCACACAGTCGTAGAGGGCGGTTCTCAAATCGAGGACAGACGACTTAGACATTCTGTTTGCGTGCGATCCATATTTCATACATCTTTCATACCCCTCGATAAAATAAAACATGTTTTGTGTCTACAAAAAACCCCTGCTTCCCTTCAAAAACCAAATAAACTGGTCTTGTCCCCGGCGAAGGCAGGCAACCTGCGATACCACCCACATTGGTTAAAATACCTTAAGTTGGGATGGGGGGGATTGAAAGTGAGTTAATGCTTTTTATGACAATAATCATTTATTGTACAAAATAAATCAAATGTTGCTCCAGTAAATATGTTCAGTTTAATTTTCTACACTTGGTGATATCAACAGTTTCTGTTCCAAGTCCTCTATGCTTATGACAGATATTCAACACAGTAACTGTTGATATCATCCTGAGATGAAAATTAAACTAATGTATTTACTGAAGAAACATTTTATTCATCTGGGAGAAAAATGTTTTCGGTATAAAAACTTCAAAACTATTAAAACTTAACTCTCGTTAAATTCTATCTTCCCCTTAACTATCTTCTTTTACTTTTACCACCTCGTATTACTACCCATTCGGGTTATATAAACCTATGCACTATTTAGTATTTAAGCTAATGGTTTTAGGGATTTAGAGGAAATGTACCCACATTTGTGTGGAGGAAGAGTGGAAAATCATTTTGGAAAAAAAAAAACTTTCAGTACAACCCGACAGAGATTCAAACCTTGATCTCCCCATCATCGGTAGTCTAGTCTACTGCGAGAGTAGCACCTTAGACCATGCGGCCACCGAAGTGGGTAGCAAGACTTACCAACAGCTCTCGAAAACCAAAAATCTATATACAGTCCAACTATCATAAAAAATAGCCTTATCTGACAGAGAAGTTACTGGCTCTTACTTTCAGTATTCATGCATCAAGTCATGTGATGTGCAGCTGTTACTTTGGAAAGATATTAGCAACAACTCTAAAATAACAACAATAATAAATTAAGATGTTATTAAAAAATAAAGGTGTACCGATTCAGTAAAACCGATTACCGATAACGATTGTTTAAAATTACCGGTCATGTTATGATTATTTATATCGATTAATCTTGATTATTAAATATTTATTAATAACTATTGGGAAATATGCTTAAGAGAATGATAAAAGTTGATGTAATTAATACAAAAAGATTGTATGTGTACAAAAAGATAGTTTCTGCATAGCCGGCGAAAGTTGGAAACGGATTGTTAGTTTCATCAACGGTATGAACTTATATTTCTTTATCTGATTGGTAATCATTGCATAGCCCGAAACCCAGATGAAATGTGGATATAAGTGTTTTTTTGTGATTTTGATCACTAAACTCCTACCTAAAATATGTATGAAAAATGTGCATTTAGTGATAAATAAAATGATAGAATATTAGGAAAATGGTAGAGCACAAATAAAAGTAAAAACACTAACACATATTTATACACACTTCAATATTTCGATGCTATTATAACATCTTCCTCAGGAACTCCTACCTAGAAAATTTTGATTTAAATTCTACTTTAAAAAAACCCTATTAATCGATATAATAATCACGATTAATTGCCGATGCACCAATAATCGCCCGATAACGATTCATCGGTATCCGCATCGATACACCCCTACTATTAATGTTGACCGTTAAAAAAACGTGTTTGTATATTCTTAAAGGCTCTTTTTTACCAAAATCCTACTATACACACACACACACACACACACATGACGAGACTGGATGGTGAAAACATGTGTTTAGAGAGCTCCTAGTGTAACACCTTGTACCTGGCTGCAAGCCAGACGGGGGGGAGTGGAGGAGGAGAAAGAATGATCTGTATGATCACAGCATCTCGGCCTGTTGAAGTTGTTATTACAAGCAAGGACCACGAGAAGGTAAGCTCAGGATGAACTAGACAACGGCTCCGGCTCCTCGATCTTCTTTTGTCAACACCACATCCAGACAAAAAAAACAAGCTCACATACACGCAGTTACAGAGATAACTACCTTAACTCCTGAGGAACTTGAGGTATTTAAACCAAGAAAAATAGTTCGCATTTGATTCTCTACTATTATGTTAGCTTGGTACAAAATACAAGATTGGTGCCGCGTCTTACTACCCATTCAGGTTGTACACGTATGTACTAACTACAGTCAGGGATTATAGTGGTTGAATTAAGAAGAAGTGTATCCACATTCGCGTTTAGAGGGTGTAAAATAATTTAGGGAAAAACTACCCTCAATAAACCCGGGATTCAAACCCAGATCACTCCGGTCATCCAGCAGTCAAGTCTATTGCGAGCTTGACGTCTTAGACTAGTTTTTGCTCAAAGTTTGGTCTGCGGCGGTCTACCACGTGATATGTGGGATCCTGGGAAATTTAGTATTAATAATAAATTTAAAAACGTTGATCACATTTAATATAAAAATTTAAAATGAAAAATATTAAATATAAAATATCCATTAATTGCTTGTATTTCTTTCCTCGGTAGACAAACCAAATAGAAAACAAAATTGGTACCAACCTTAAATCTGAACAGTTTTTCATCAAAAGTTGTGAGGTTTAAAATGTTGGATATAATTTTTTTTTAAACTATTAATTGTTTTTATTTTTTATTTATTTGAGGTATTTAGCGTGTCCTTTCTGAACCGACTGATTATATCAGCGCACAAGAATTTCTATGAGCGAGAGCGAAAAGACCTACCAATTTTGCCGTGAAAGTTATTTTAACATACCTTCCAGGATTCTTTAACACGCCACAATCGACATAAGGGACCATCAGCTTTACTTCCCCTCCGAAGAGAGTTGCGCTATGAATTTTTATCGCTCAATAAAAATTCGTCGACCCCAGGTGGGGTTGAACCCATGAACATCAGGTCCTGAGGTGATCACCCTACCCCAAGAACACTAAGGTCGAGAATTACTCACTAATTCAATATAATCATGTGATATTTTTGTACAACATTTAATTTAATAAATCAATTTTGATCTTGTATTTTTAGTCGTAAAAAGGTATTGCTTAAAAAAATATGATTTCCCTGCCTTACTTTTAACCCCGCCCCCTTCCCGGGTGTCCCACCATCACTAACACTTTGAGAAATACTGGTTTAGACCTTGCGGCCATTCAAAACTCAAGTGTTCCCTTCAGTTTCATCTTAATGTTGTGACTTAACTCTTTATTGCACTCAGACATATTGGGGTCAGTGAGACTGAGCATTACGAGAAAAAGTACTACCACACAAATAAATTGGGGGGGAGGATCCAAGAGGTTGGATCACAATAGAAAGTGACTAGATAAAGACGAATTACAGACAATAAGGAAGTACAAGTAGAAGGAAAGGGGTTAATTCATTAATTGAGGTCTTGAAGAGTGATGGGCCGAGTTACATCCTATTGATTCTTTTTAACATCTTTTCATTCTTGCAAAGTTTCGGTGGAAAGAAAGAAAGAAGAGCTTAAGGTGGGGGAAAGTTTCCACCTTAAATTTGTGATCGTAATATACAGGTTGTTAAAAAAAGAGAGAGAGAGAGCTTTCTGAAATGTAGGATCTTGTAGTCCTCATTAAATTAGTAAAAATGTCTTATTGATTCTAGGTTATGTTTTAAAAGAAGTGTACCCGCATTTGCGTGGAGGAAAAGTGGAAAACAATTTTGGAGGAAAAACACTCAGTACACCGACCAAGCTACGAAACTCGATCTCCCCGTCATCAGCAGTCTAGTCTACTGCGAGAGTGGCGCTTGTGAGAACAAATGATCTACTTGAATTTAAAAGTAGTGGCTACAGTTTAGAAAACTGAGATTAACAGCTGTATGGTTCCTTGTGCTGACCACATGACAACCTCTATCCCCAAAAGTGGATATTACAGTATCTTCACCGACATGTGGCGGCCACTCGGTCGGTTAAAGCTCGCTTGAGAGCTGACACCATGGAGTTTGTTAATAAGTACAACAAAATTTTAAATTTATAAACCCATTTTTTAACAACTAGTATAGTACTATTTTAAAAAAAGTAGGATATCTTTGTTTGTTCCGGTGTAAGATTAATTACAGCTCAAGTAAACATCCGTGGGAACTTCGACAAGTGCAGAAAGTTAATCCCCGATAAGAGGAGGGAAGGTATTATTAGATTATGAATATCAGAAGAGGAATTAAGGATAAAGAATCGACGAGAGAGAATTTGTCGAGGAGAAAACAGAAGGGGAGGACCGAGTTTCATGACATTAAGAGATTCTCAATCGGAAAACGTAACAAAGATATATATTCATTTTAAAGGTTATCAACACTTGTGGACCACACGAAGGTTCGCTAGAGCAGCGTTTCATAAACTGTGGGTCACAAACCGATTTTTTCCGGTCCGCGAAAGGTTTTTTGAAATGTAAAAAATTTTTTAGTTGATTGAAAATATGATATCATGGAAAAATGAGAAAGAGAAGAAACGAAAAAAAAAAAAGGGCGGCTAGAGAGGGGGGGTAGGGGGGAGTTAAACCTGTTAATTTGTGGATACGATAATAATAGGGTTTTCATGTTCGCGCTTGTGACTCTGACGTCAATTACGTCAACGGGAAACAAGCGCTGCCTTCGCAACACGCCTTCATTATGGGAAATAGATCCATTTTTTCGTACAATTATATTGAACAATAAATACTTTGGTGGTTGAATGGTCTAAAAAAAAGGCCTAACTCAAGCAATATAATACCACAATGACAAGGGAAATCATGGTTTGAACCACGGTCAGGTGTATCGAGTGGTGTTATTCCTAGATTATTTTTTTTCCACGGTCCCTCCATGAAAACGAGGGTACATTTACACTCAATTCAACTTTCCTCATCCTAACGTACTAGCGTTTAATTAGTATTTGTGTGTACAATCTAAGCGACAATTAAGATGCGGTGCTAAAAAAAAAAAGCGAATCATAATCTCATAATTTTGTTGATCGTGCTGAGCTGATTTCCTTAGACTTGTTATCATAAGACTTTTATTAATTACATAAAACACATCTATATTTAATAATTTACAAAGATACACTACACTGACAATAAATACGGCAACATAGATAAAATTATATAAATATATCACTCTGACGATCTAATAATAACTCTTCTTGGGTTAAGGGTGGGAAAAGTTCAAAAAAAACATGCCTCAACGCACATAAAGGCATTTCTGGGGCAATAAAAAAAACAATAAAATTGACATATATATGTTAGCAATCCATCTTACTATCCATTATGTACTAATCACGCTAATGAGTTTAGGATGAATAAGTTCAAATTTAGAAGAAGTGTACCCACATTTGCATGGAAGGAGAGAGGGGGAAAACCATTTTGTAAAAAACCTCGCTCAGTACACTCGACCAGGATACGAAGCTCAATCTCCCTGTCATCAACAGTATAGTCTAAATTGGCATATAAAACCTCTCTAAAGATGAAAAAAAAGGGGGGGGAACATAGAAAGAAGCGACAAAAAACACATTAATATTATAATAGATATCAAGAAAATGTATAAACATACATAATATTTGTTGCTTGGGAGATAAAACTGTGATTATAAACTAAAATTGAGTTACTAAGAGTAAAATAGTTCTTGTTTCATAGAAATGGATGCGATGAAATCAATCTGCCTTGCTGCGTTGAAGAAAAGAGGGTGGGGGGTGGGGAGATCCTTCGGAGCATTAAATCAAGTTCAATAAATCAAATAACTTTAGACAGACTTTTGTGCTATCTGTTGGGTGCCAGTGGAACTAGAATCGGTTCTTCTTGGATGGCCACAGTGGATCGTTCGGTAAGGATTGTATTTAATTCCACATGTTTTTAAATATCACTAAGACTTTAACCAGGGTTTTGGGTTCCATGTTACCAATTTTTCGATGACCTTGAAGTCAATATTATTTATATATATAGTTATTTTATTTATTAATAATAGTTTTAATTTTAAATTTATTCCTATTGTTTAACAATTGTAAATATAGTACATAATGTTTAAAATAAATTATTTATACATATATATATATATATAAAATTAATTTAAATCAAGAAAAAATTAAATAAATTATCTAATACATGTAATTTACTTTTTAATCTACTATAACTATATATATTATGTGTACATCCTGTATAGTTAAAAACAAATATTACTTTAAAAGATATTATATGGGCCTAGGTATATTTATTTTATAAAAATAATAACATTAGGTATTAAAGAATTTTTTAATAGCGATTATTTTTATAAAATTATTTCTTTCACCATAAAGTTGAACTATATAAAAACTTTGTTTAAATAATGTTTTCAAACATAACTACTTCCAAACTAGTCTTTTTTATCTTTTACCTTTTTATCTAAATAGTAGTTCGACACCTTAGCTCAGTCGGTAGCGTGTCTGCCTACTAAACTAAGGGTCCCCGCTTCGACTCTGAGCACGGTTGAAAAATTTATCATAGGTAGAA
Source organism: Timema podura (assembly GCA_033556935.1). Lineage (NCBI taxonomy): Eukaryota > Metazoa > Arthropoda > Insecta > Phasmatodea > Timematidae > Timema > Timema podura. Next base: position 5,067,755 of record JAVRXN010000014.1, on the reverse strand, counting down.
TGTAGATTTACCCTTTTTACAGTGATAAATTATCGGCCGGGGGGCTGGATGTTGTGCTTGTTCTAGTCTTAAATTATATTATAAGGCGTATGGACCTATGACAGGCTTAGCAAGCCGTTAGTGGGGAATATATGGTTTGAATAAAGAAACTGACCACAGGCTGGAAACAGGAATGGATGTAAGTATCTAAATATTTAAAAAGGAGGAATCCCTTAAAAAAAAAATTACCTGTATGAACACTTACCGGAGCTCCTGGAGGTGAACGTACCGTCGAGGAGGGTTGGAATCCTGGAGAAAATGAGGAACTTGATGATGAACTGAAAAAAATATTACTGAATATAACGAGGAATGGGGACTACAGTACCTCACGCCTTCAATCCTGTGAGTCGGGATTCATCCTCGGGAATTATTTTAGGATGGGATCGGAGGTGGCCAAGGGAGGGGCAGGGTCGCCAACTCTTTAGTCTCAAACAACGGCTCACGGATCTGAAACTAGCATTATATTTATATTCACAATAAATCACAACACACGAAAGTTAATTTTGACCTCACCGAGATACAAACTAAAGCCTCTTTTTAATTGTCTTATGAATATCTTGTGAGTAAGATCAACCTAATTTAAAGCCGGCTCTGGTGACCGCATATTTTAAGGCGCTGCTCTTGCAATAGAATATACTGGCAATGACTGGGAGAATGGTGTTCAAATCCCGGTCGGGTGCACTCAGGGTGGTTTATCCTAAATAGTCTGTCCTCTTTGTCTCCTCTTTCTCTGTCTTTCTCCTTGCAAATGTGGGTACAGTTCCTCTAAATTTGACCTTTCAAATCCCTAAAATGAATGGTATTACTAATATATAAGCATATAACCCAAACCGGTGGTAAGACACTGTGATAGTATTTAAATAATTAATATTTTATAGCTCTAAGCTTCGACAATATTGATAAAGTGACCTATTTTAATATAAAAGATAGAATAAATACTGGAGTAAATTGTGACTTTATATTGGAGCCTCCTATATTACACTTGGCATCGGCAAGGAAGGAAAGGGGGGGGTGGGATGAGGGGAGGAGAGAATCTTGAAGTAGTGAAGCCAGGGGGTTGGAGCTGGAGGAGGGAAAGGTGGAAGGGGTTGGAGCTGGAGGAGGGAAAGGTGGTAGGGGTTGGAGCTGGAGGAGGGAAAGGTGGTAGGGGTTGGAGCTGGAGGAGGGAAAGGTGGTAGGGGTTGGAGCTGGAGGAGGGAAAGGTGGTAGGGGTTGGAGCTGGAGGAGGGAAAGGTGGTAGGGGTTGGAGTTGGAGGAGGGAAAGGTGGTAGGGGTTGGAGTTGGAGGAGGAAAGGTGGTAGGGGTTGGAGTTGGAGGAGGGAAAGGTGGTAGGGGTGGTGGAATGAGGGAGGAGGGTGGCAAACAAAATTTGAAAAAAATAAACAAATTATATTACAGCTAGGGGCGTGCAAAGCTTCGCAAATAAAATTATCGACCGCTAAATTACTCAATTTATGTTCAATTGTTGCCATTCTGAGCGGTTGTATACTTAAAAGATTAATTTTAAATATAAAAAAGATCTTGAGAGTTTATATAATATATATATATAAACAATATACTATTTCGCCGAGATAAAAACCACCAACCACAAAACTTCAAACTTCGATTCGGCTTGGAGAATATTTCATATTATTCGCTTTGAATTTAAAACAAGTGTACTTGCACGCCCCTACCTACAGCTTGAAGTTACCGGCATGCGGTAAGAATGTGAGCCAAAAGGTGAGAGGAAGAGAGTGGTAAGCGGTGAGGCTGTGTCTCACCTGGTGAGTCTCTGCAGTTCCACGGCTATTCGCGCCCCGACCTTGGCGTTGTTCAGCATCAAGGCCACATCTAACAGACATTAAGGAACAAAAGCTTACCTTGTCCCCAGTGTAGTGTTACTTATAATAGGGATGACCAAACATTTTTAAACCAAAAGAGCCCTTGCACGAAAAAAAAAAACATGTTGGAGCCCTCATAGAAATGTTCACACTAATATTTATGAATATTCAATAGAGCCAGTTAAATTTTACAAGTTTAAAACAAAAGGGGAAAAAAAATGGCATGTTCTGGTTGTGCCTTTAGAAAATGTCTTTTATTCAAATTTGAAAAAATTGGCAAAATTAGCATCTGCGATAAAACGAATTTTTACAAAAATTCTACTGTTTTCACACGAATAACACAAATTTAAGCTTTTTCTTCTAAATAAACCCAATTTTTTGTAATTTGGCAAATACCACATCATGCAATATAATTTTCAACGCGGTAACACTGGTGATACCAGGGCTGCCGTTCATACAAATAGCATCAGTTTTTACTTATATTATAGGTATAAAATGTATCACAGTGTTTTCAGGATATTTAAGCTTTTGTTATCTGAGGTTGGCATTAAAAATCATGATTTCTACTCTTTACAGATTAAGATACCTAAATTTCGATTCTTTGTTTACAGCCTTTAAAACATTTCACACTAGGTCCAACCAAGGACATTAATATATATGGACCTTAGCTAAGCGCGGTCATGTTTGTCAAAGACCCCTAGACCGCCAGGTCACCCTACATCCATTACTGTTTCCAGACTATGGTCCGAGTCAGTATTTTATTCAAGTCATTTATTCTCCAGTACCGGTTGGCTAGGCCAGAGACGAATAAAAAACACATAAACCATAAAGAAAGCTATTATACGGAGCTACATGCTAGAAGAAGTCCTTAAAGTTACAACATTTGTTACGTATTATCTAAGGGTGCAATTATAGGACGCAATAGGGTTTTATAAAAGATGTTTTTTGAGAAAAAAGTGTGGTCTATTTTCAGGTCAGTACCGTACCTTTATTACCGAGAGTGATATTATAAAAGGATACTCGTGTCCAGGGACTTCCCAGAGGTCAGGGCGCTTACTCTGCTCAGAATGTACGGGGTGACCTCCTTGCCCGTTATGTTCTTCTGTTCTGCCTCGGCTACTGCGGCGTCTATGGCCGCCTCTATCTCCTCACCTGTCGAGATAACAATCTTTTATGGAAAGAACCTTTAAGAAAATACAAACTAGGAGTGAGTGAAGCTTCTAAACGTCGACAAGGCTCCGAGACTTAGTTTTAAAAAAAATACAGATTCGAAGCTCCATCTATTAAAAAAATATTGCCAGCTAAGATACCCAATTTACCGTCAATTATTTACATTCTGAGCTGTTATGTACACAATAAATTAATATTTAATATTCATTTGAAAAAAAAAAATCTGAAATAATCGTTGAATTCTAATTTGTGATAATAGCTTGATTTATTATAGTAAAATAAATTATTACAAACAATTGTGAAATATAACATTTTCCAAATAATTTTAGTTGCATAAAGTTTTACAAACAACCTCAATATCATATTTTTTAAATCATAAAACAATCAACAAAAAAATATTCGATCTTCAATTTGACTTTGAGAATATTTTGTACATTTGATTCGAGTTTACTTCGAAATGAAAAAAGTGGACTTCACACACAACTAATACAAACTTTTTTTTAATGACAAAACATTGATAACAATTTAGTTTACTATATTATTATTGTTATTTTATATTTAATGATGATATTTACAAAAAGTGACAGCTGAAGATATCATGATTTGACCTATGAATACATGAAAGTAGATCTAATAACTTTTCTAACCGTAAGTTAAGGATCTTTAGAAGTGAAGTCTCATAGCTATATCTCGATAAATAAATATACTCAGAGAATACTTTAAACAAAAGAAAGTTGGCAACAAATGCCTATTCAACATTTCTGCAGCTAATTGATCCGTGAATATACAAATGTCTCACCGGCCATGGAGAACTGTCCCGGGACAGGGACACCCAGTAACACTCCCGACTGTAGTCCCAGCTCTAGAAGGCTGTGGATAAGACCCGCGGCTTCTTTCGGGGACTCCACGTGGTACGGGGCCTGGTGCGGGCTACAAGGGGTGTAGAAGGAGGGGAAGTCCTTGGTAGGGCCGTACGTGGCCACACACACCCCTTGACTCTCCTGGGAGGGACACATAGGTATCACTCACTACAGACGTACGTAATTTTAGACAAATATGTTGACATTTAACATTTTGAAAATAATTTACAGAAAAATCTTTAGAGATAGAATTTCATTTAAAAATTTAAATCACACTAAGGTTAGATTTTTATATATTAGTAATTTTTTTCGCATTGCGACTTACTACCTTTTCAGGTTATATGCATATGTACTTATTATGCTAATGAGTTAAAGATCAGGAAGGTTGAATTTACAGGAAGTGTACTCACATTTGTGGGAGGAAGAGTGGAAAACTATTTTGAAAAAAAAAAAACCACCCTCAGTAGACCCAACCAGGATTCGAATCCCAATCCCCCTGTCATTGGCAGTCAAGTCTAACACAAGAGGGATGCCTTAGACCATGCGGCCACTGAAGCAGGTTATAGCATGTTAACTTTATAGTATTGTAAAGAAAATAAACTAAATGATCATCGTCGGTAATCAGAATGATCTGCTGCAAATGATCGGCATCGGCGTAACCCTAGTAAATTTTTGTTCTAGGACTCTTTGGGCAAAATAATGTTGGGAGCAATTTTCCCTTTGATGAGTGTGTGTACACATGTGGTACGACGTGCACCTAATCATGTGTACCATCCTTAGAAAAAACACAACCATCTGTCATGAATTAGTGGTGCTATTACCAGGTATTCCAACGTCCTGCCGATGTCAAGGATCGACTTGACCCCGCTAGAGACCACGGTCACGGGGTTGCGCCCCAGCTCCGTCAGGTCGGCGCTGACGTCCATGGACACCTCCCCGCCCCGGTGAACGCCCCCTATACCCCTGGACAAACAATTAGGAACCAGGGTTAGGCAGATTTTTTATTTACTATACTGGCCGTGTTGATTTAGTTTTATCGTTGATTTTATAAATAAATGTATCACTTTAAAACAAAGGAAAAATGGTGCCAAACAGCTATTTTGAATTAAAAAGAGGATAAAAGGGCAAGGGCGTCACACTTACCAGAAATAAAACACAACAAAACAGGTTGGCATACCCTAGTACAATAAAAACAATGCACATATATTTAAAAAAATAGCTGCTTTAAAACTAAAACAAACAATTAACTTGATACGACTGTAACATATTATGAGATAGAAAAAGGTTTATAATTAATGAGTTGTGTTGACAAATAAGTGGAGTAGGAAGTCTCAAGCGTCGTCGCATAGAGAGAAACAAAATTAACGGAAAGAAAGACTGTCGACTTCTCGCCGAAATAGCTTGGCGTACGTCCAAAGTTAGTCACGTTTATCGCATCCACAATTTTTATCAACTCACCTGTGGCAAACACTTTGATCCCTACCAGGTTGGCAACAATGATGGTTCCGGACACGGTAGTACCGCCGTTCAAACCCTGAAACCAGTTTAAAATTAACAATAGATTTATTTAACTTTCTAGTTTAGAAATTTTTTTTTTTTAACTCAAAACGATCTAATGAAAATATCATGCAATACACCAAAGTTAAAGATTTAATTAGTTTTTTTTCTGGAGATATTTTAATAACATTACAAACACAAATCTTTCTTGATTAAGAATAGTATACAATAATAGCCCATACATGGTTAAATATATTTTTGTTGTGACCGCCTATGTGGTATAATGGTCGAAGTTCATGGTCACAGATTCCTGAGCTCCCTGGTTCAATTCTTGGCGCTTCCAGATATTTCTGTAACTAGGTCAACTCAGCCTCGTGAGGACTAATAGGAGCTATTTGAATAAAGAAGAAGCGGCTCGGTCTAGAAAACTGAGATTAACAGCTGGAGGGTTCGTTGTGCAAATGTTGATAATATCTTCAGCAACATTCTGTTCACAAACTCCTTTCTCAAGACCTCCATTCTGCTAGTCTCGCTTACATTCAATATCCATGTTAGTGTGTTGAGTCTATATTATGTGGTAGTTGGTGAAAATATTGGCTCAGTGGTAGAGCACTGGCGCATAAAGCCAATAGTTCCGGGTTCGATTCCCATGAACAGGTTGTCATTCACTTAAATAATTTTACTAATTTATATTTCTAGAGTACTAGGGCTCTATACAGCTCGCCGTGTTGTGTTTTAAATCACAAACTCTACTCACCTTGCTAAGTACGTAAGGGAAATCTCGCCTCGAAGTCTTGACGGCCGGTGTCTTCAAGATCGCCAGTTCTACCATCGAATCTCTCTCCAGACCAACCTTGACCCTTCCCCAACGATACCAATGGTTGCCGGTACTGCGCCCTTAAAACAAGCCAACTTATCGTCATTTTTGAAAGGACCGTAAATTTGGCGGGTTGCGGCTTTTGTCTTCCTGGTATTTGTCTATGTTTGCCAGCATTTACGAGTTTAAAGTGAACATTGAAAATGACTAATCCTTAGAGTGGCCTGGTGTAAAATATTGTTTACAAATTCGGGTATTTATTTTACCAAAAAAGTCTCAAAATTGAATCCTAATATTGGAAAAAAATTATGAGTCTACGAGGAAAGAAAAAATGGAAATACTGTGTTGGTCCAAATATAGTGCAAGTTTTCCTCCTAAAAATACGCAGCCAGTTAGTTACCTTTTAATTTTCATGTCGAACACCTTCGAAATTTCAAGGTCTTACTTGTGCGGAGCCGTATTAAATTCGGGCCAATACGGTAGTTATTATTAGTTGAGGTTCTTTTGACATGTCTGTTGCCTGTCCGAAATTAAGTCCTTCAGCATGTCTTATCGGCAGCTTCCTTTTTATATCCTAAAACTTCATCTTCTTATAGGCTTACTTATTATGTGATAACATTTTTTCTTGTATTCCATTAATTATAACATTCACACAATCAGTTAAGAGTTAAATCAATGAGCTGGGGTCTAGTTGCTGATTTTGCCATAAGCAGTCATATTTATTTAAGCACCGCATCTTACTGCTCAGGTTGTACCTTAAGGTATTAGCTACGCTGATAGTTTTAGGTTTTGGAAGGCTATATTTATTGGAGATATACATAGCATTTGCAGGAGGGAGAGTGGAAAACAATTTTATAAAAACCACCCTCAGTACACCCGACCGAGATTCGAACCTCGATCTCCCTGTCATTGGCAGTATAGTCTCTTGCGATGAATAGCGCAGTAGACCATGTGGCCACCCGAAACGGGTCAAGCATTAAAAGAGCTCCAAAGCAAATTCTAATTCAAGATTTGAAGAAGGTATTTTGTCTAATCTTAAACCAGTTTTCTTCTCAAATCCATGAATCTCAAATATGCAAAGAGCACAGAAGGAAGCTAAGACAAAAAAATATCAATAAAACTATTTTTTTTTAGTACCGCGTCTTATTACCTATTCAGAATATATTATGAATGTGTACTAATTATGCTAATGTGTTAGAACTAGGAAGCTTTAATTTAGAGGAAGTGTATCCACATTTTTGTGGAGAAAGAGCGAAAAATCAATTTATATAAAACCACTCTCAGTACACCTGACCAGGATTTGAACCCTGATCCCCTTGTCATCGACAGTCCAGTGTATTGCGAAATAACGTTTTGTACCATTGACCACCGAAACGGGTCAAGCTCATCTCAAAGTTAGTATGAAGCCCTGGCAAGCAGTGAAGTCTGTCAATTCACCTGTTCTCTGACAATCTGCTCGACGCTCTCGGCCATCTCGAGGTTGCGGGGGTACGGCATGCCGTGAGTGATGATGGTTGATTCGAGGGCGAGCACTGGTTGGCGCTCGGCAAGGGCCCTAGACACTTCCGGGGACACATCTACAAGTTTGAAGTTCGAGATACCTCGTGAAAACACTCGCAACACCTTGTGGTGCATCGCTACAAGTTCAGGGAGTCCTTGGCCCGTCCTGTGGAAGAATCAGACGCTGTAACCGGATATTCAAGGAAGACATAAAGAAATATCAAACTTTTACTATTTTATTTTTACTTTAAAACTTATTCTACTACAGCACGCATGTGTAGAAAGAATTCACTTAGTTCAAAATAATAAAAACAAAATAAAGTGTAGAAATTCAGCCCTATCTGCTTAAGTGGATGGATCTACAAATGGAAAACCGAATTATTATAAGTCCCCTGTATGGCTTAAGATCCTCCACAAGTTCTTTAGAGAATTACATGAATTTCCTTTTAAAAAAATTAAATTATGTAGATATTTTACTAGCTTAATTTTACTAACAATGGAAATGTGCTTTTGTTGTTGTGTGTACACATGATCAAAAATATTAAATTTATCATAATATGACATCAAAAAGAATTAAAAGAATCCCGCCCTGATTGTGCATGGTTCCCGCTGTGCAAAATTACATAACCTCAAAATTGTAGCATGGTTTTAACCTTTAAAATAGAGGCTTTGTATATTTTCAACTAAAAATTATTAAAAATTACTCTTAATAGACACAGCCGAGATTTGAAATATAACCTCTTAATAATTTGGCGACAAAAAGGTCAGCATTCGTATCTCAAGTGTGTTTTGTTATTTTACAAAATGGATTATAACCCTTTTTCCAAGCACGTGCAGTTTTATTTACTCTAAATTCTATAAGAATCCTTCCTACCCAAGAAATAATTAAATGTGTTCCTACCCAAGAAATAATTAAATGTGTATGACGAATAGTAATTTTTATTAATATTATATTTATAACCCCAACAAAATAATCTAAATAGGTGATTATCATTTTAAGTTTTGATTTAATTTTCCAATAAAGCATACATTTAGTGTTCGCATACCTATTTAATAAAACTAATTAGAATACGCTACAGAAAATATGATTTATTTTAAATATCAATAGTTATTTCAAGAATGCTAATTGCTCAAGCATTATGTTTAGCATTGGTGATTAAAGAATATTTGAAATATATGACTCAATTATGCCAACTCATATTACAAAATTTATGCTAGAAGTGATTTAAATTATTTAATTTCCCGCCTGAGCTAACTAAATATAGTTAGGTTTTCTAATGATCCTTTTTTTTACGTAAGTCCTCTTGACAAAGAAAATGTAAGGTTTATCTACTTTAAAATATTGAAGTCAATATATTCTCAAAATGAAATTACCTGAAAAAATACCTGATGCAAGATAATTATAATGAGAAATTAATATTTCAGACAATACTATGCATATAGTTAATAAACAAGGACGGCGCTACTTTCAACGAGACGTCCCGTCCTAGCGGCTAAATGGAAAACTATTTGTACGAGACATCTAGCGGGGATTTGTGAACTCTGTGATAGAGAGCACTCTATGAGTCAAATTGTAAACTAAGTGTTATAATCGTGGGGGAATATTTATCTGCCTCAGTAAGGGTTCTGTTGATATATTTTTTCTACCAAATTTAGACCTTTTTTAAGACAAGCGCACGAGAGCTGGCTCGCAAGAGCCGATAACTAACTTATATGACCCTCGATGCAGCTCACTTGAGCTGGTAAGAAAAGGCACAGCCTTGTCGGTATCTTACAATGCACGAACCAGAAGCGGCTATCAGTATTTCGTTTGAAGTTCAAATTATAAAATATAATAAAACCAAATAGAAAACTGGGGTTGCCGCCTTTAATAGTTTCAAGGATGGTAAACGGCTATTTTCATACATTGTTTCATTAACTTAGAGAAGACAATGTAATAAGAGTTTAAAAAAAATATTTCCATGTGTCAGTATTATATTTTGATGAGTTGAGTAATATATACATTTTTCATTGTTCATTCCAGAAGAGTAACACTTCATTTCCAACCAGCCTGAAGTTTCTTTCGTTCGATTGTGGCTGCTGTTTACTCCATACAGCGAGACCCTCAAAATGCAACATTTCATCAGTTTCTTCCACAGTTCCAAACTCACTCGCTGGTCAGCAGTGACCTCTTCTTGTTGAAAGCTTCCTTGTCCAGGGTGATCCTCGACCTTATTTCCTTGGTGCAGTCAGCAGTAGGCATCCTTTGTCACTAGATTTTCCAGGTACATGAACTTCTCTATGTTTTCCAACTCCTGGTTTCCAATTTTGATTCTCAGCGGCTATTAATTTTTGTGAAATCACCATCACTTTCGACTTTTCAATGCTGATCTCCATGCCATATCTTCTCCTTGTCTCCAACCAGCCGGTTCATCATTTCCTGCAACTCTTCTTTCAATTTATGACCAGCAATGCCGGATAATCTGTGTGTTTTATTGTGTTGATGACACATCCTCCTATCCTGAAATTGCCACGCACCTCCAGAGATTCCCTGACCATCCACTATCACTACAAGTTAAACAGACTGGGAAACAAACATCTTCCCTGCTTCACATCTCTTAGTACATCTTACGCTATTGTTCTCTACAGCTATAAATATTATATTTGGGAGTAAAGCAATTATCACTAACATTATCGTTGGAAGTATAAGTTTCAGCCAAACAGATAATAGAACATTCATTCGCACATACATAGGTGAACGAACAATTCACTAACTTTGGTTCTAAGACCAAGATCGTTTTGGTAAAAGTCACTTGTATCCATCTCTCCGTGGTTGGTCGAGAGGGGGGTTACAAGAATTGATGTCCTGAGACTCGATGACGATTGCTGACGTTGATTTCTTGAGGTTGGGTTCACAAAGTCGTCCCTCGGAAATAGTCAGCGCAGAAAGTATTCTCCCGTGGAAGGAGGTGAAGAGACAAACCCGGAGGTCAAATGTCCGAGCGATTAATTAAAAGGGAAAATCGTTTTCTTCTACATATATATGGAATTAATAATAGGAGTTAAAAATGTTCAGGAATTTAAGTTTTAAGACTCAAATGTCGGAGGCAGCAACTTCAGGGGTGAATCAAGTGAAGAGCATATACATTATTTTAGAGATCTTATTGATAGTTTGTAAGTTAGTAGACTCTTTACCCCCAGTCAGCAAATTACGAGTATGAGAGCGCCGAGTCAGCCTTTCTTCATCCGCGCCGTTGTTACGATGTGGCTCTCTCTCTTTTTTTTTTTTTCTTCTGCGATGTGACATTGATGTAAAGTCATCGTCTTCCGGTATGGCAGACTCATGCGGTGGTCTAGATGGTGGTTGTGTAGTGGCGGTAACCGAAATTAGATCCTTTTGTCACTGTTTGGTTTATAAGACTTTTTGGAGGAACATTAAGGCCCGCCGCACATTGGACGCAGGGCAGGTGCAGCAGAGGCAGAGGGCAGGAATAGCACAGGAAGAGGTTTTTGCAATTCACCGCAGATTTGAAGCGAGTCAGGGAGCTTTCACCCAGTGGTACAAGACGTGATATGGCGTGTGAATTAGAGGAACTTCTGATAGATTTGGATTCCGAGTCAGACTCTGAATTAAATAATTTAATTTTACTCTACTCGCTTAGTAAAAAAAATAAAATACGAAAATTGTAATTTACTTTATGCGCAGTGTCTAGTAACATCTAATTCTTCTAATGGGTTGTATAAACTACTGTAGATTAATTTCAATAACTACAAAAATGTAGAATATTACACTTAACGTTCGAGTAATTCATTTCAGTAGCAATCTTTTCCCAAACTCATCTTTCAGCTTCGTCCTCATGTAGTCTGGATTGCTTGTTTCATAAAATATTGGATGGTCTTGAACTAATTGAATAAGATGTTCCATCACAATACACAAAAACTACGTGACAGAGGCGCAGAGGACACAGGAAAACTGTACGTCTACTACAACCAGAGAGAGGCGGGAAAGAGGTCTGAAAGAGTTATCCCTACACTGCGCCTGCCCTGTGTCCAATGTGCGGCGGGCTTAAGAGGAAGTAGATGGAACTGGTAGGACTTTGTAAGTCAAAAGAAACAGAGAAGGTTTGACGCGATGTTTCGCCACCAAATTTGGTGAAGCAGGGCAGGGGCCTTCATGTCCACAAGCTGTGAAAATTTGGGTCTTTAGGACCCCATTGTCATCCCTCAAAACCTGGACTTGTTTGGAGAGAATAATGATATTTATGGGGTAAGACCAGTGACCGTGTTAATCAGGGAATTCAATAACTGTGTAGGCTATTAATTGGTTCCTAACCGGCCCAGTGGTGTAACGGTCAGTTCACCCGATTACGAGCCTGGAGGTCCCGGGTTTGATCCCCAGCTGGTATCATGGGTATTTTCTTCCAAAAGGGGAGCTACAAAAATGGTCACCAGGGTTTGGTTAGCTAGATTTAAGTTAGTTTGTAAGTGTTTCCACTGATTTCATACCTTCAGATAATCTATCACCCTCCTACTCATTATGACTCTCATACTATCACAATCATACTCACTATCACCATAACCTCCTATCATTGGGACATACGGAAAGGATGTACTACGATTAGTACATTCAAGCGTCCCCTGTAGTACTGTACATTAGTACTGGCTAACATTTCCACTGCTGGGCTAACTATAGTGTGTCCTAGACACGTAATATAATAGTACACGTAAAGTTGGTTCCCGGCCGGCATAAGTCTCAAATACTAACTACATCAATGGTTTTAGGGATTAGGAAGGTTACATTTAGAGAAAGTGTACCTGCATTTGCGTAGAGGGAGAGTGAAAAGTCGTTTTTTTTTTAATCCACCCTCATTACACCCGACCGAGATTCGATCCCTGATCTCCCCATCATCAGAAGTCCAGTCTACTGCCAGAGTATCGCGCTAGGATCACGCGGCCACCGAAGAGGATTACAAAATGTTAACAATGTTTCTTTGTAAAATAAAATGTCTGATGTATTAAATTGAATTTGAAATTCCAGTGGGGAAGGTGCGGGTGGCCATACCCGTTTGTAGACCCCTTCTTGTGACGTAATGGGTAGCGACCCTGATCCCTAAACATCGACTACAACGATAAGTGTTGAAAGGGAGGAGTCGTTACGTTAACGAGAAGAACAGGAGACCGATCGCCGAGGCTACAAATATACCGCCATAACGACACGAGGCATGTATGAGTGAGACGGAGATACAATGGCTAAGGTCACGTGACACGCGAGGTCGACGCGTCACGACAGAAGAAGCCGACGGACGCAAAGAACTAGTTCCGTTCAGTCGTAAGCCGCCAGTCGTTGGGGTGAAACAAGATTATAACATTTCTCTCGCGCGTGTTTCTTCAAAGTACACGATCATGATGGTGTATCAGGTTAAGAGCTTGTCCTCTCTCCTCGTCGTAGCGACTGTCCTACTCGTCATTGCTGTCCAGAAAGGTGAGAGAGTCCTTTTGTCTTGTCCTGGAAGTTTTGTCTTCTGTAATAGCAGCTAACAGAGGAAGCTACTATCACCTCAGCACGTTTTTTGTTGTGTTTGTGACGTCACGAGAAGTGCGCGCGCAGGTTTACCAACTCACCTGTAAAAAAGTTACCGCCACCTGTCACTCAACAGACTATGACGTCGATATATGTGCATTTGTTTTACGATTTAAAAAAAATAACTGTTTGGTATCCAGAGGATGAGTCAGGATACTGGAATCAAATTAAAATGGGGTAAAAAAAAATTAGACCCGGGAGTCAAACCCTGGCCTTTGGGCCCCAATGCTCTACCAGTGGTAAATGTTAATGTTGAAAGTCCCGGGTTCTATTGCCATTGTTTCTTTTAGCACCACATCTTACTACCCGTTAGTTACACTACTGGTTTTAGGGATTATGAAGGTTATTTTTACAGTAAGTGTAACCGCATTTGCGTGGAGAAGAATGAAAAACCGTTTTGGAAAATCCCCACTTAATACACCCGATGAGATTCGAGCCTTGATATGCCCGTCAACGGCAGTTTTAATCCACTGCGAGGTAGCGCGTTAGACCACGAGGACACCGACGTAGCGGTTCTACTTCATGTTATATTATAAGGGGGGGCTCATAGGTTTTTCAAAGGTATGAGGGGGAGGGGGTTCTATCCCCCTCTCTCAATTTTTTACGAATCCAAGCCTTGCAAGTGCCACTGGGACTACCTCAAGGGGTTTGAAAACGGTGAGGCCACACAGGGCCCTCGCTTTCTCAGATAACCGAGAAAAAGTTAGACTTTTACTTGTTTGGTGGCTCCGTGTTAAGGCGATCTACAAATATTGTCAAGAGTCTAAAAACACATAATAATGTGGTTTCGTTTATTGAACGAGTGAAGCGAGTTCTCCAGTTTTAACTCCACCGATTTGCGTTTCTGTTGTGGTGAATATGACTCATGATAATTTTTCGAACGCATTAACCGATTTATTCAATCTTTGCACATTGTTCTTATAACCTCTATACAGATCATGTTCGTTGGAGAAGAAAATCAAAACGAGGTGTTGAAGAGAATTCAAACTTTATATTTATAAAAACACGGCTTCTAGCATTAATTATTACATGTATTTATCTTTTAGGTCATTTCTGACACCTTATACGGCTGAAAATGTGTACATATAGGGGCAAACTATTTTGGTGACACTAAACAAAAATTAAATTATTTAATTAGTTTATTTTTTTGGGTGGGGGTGAGGTATATAACTGGGTGCCCCGCGAATGAAGTCTGTCCAGGTTCCACGTCTGCTATGGTGGCTCTCCAAGCAGTGTACTGTAGTCAGTCGCCCTAGCCACTCGACCCACAGACCGCTAATATCAGCTCTCCAAGCAGTGTACTGTAGTCAGTCGCCCTAGCCACTCGACCCACAGACTGCTAATATCAGCTCTCCAAGCAGTGTACTGTAGTCAGTCACCCTAGCCACTCGACCCACAGGCTGCTAATATCAGCTCTCCAAGCAGTGTACTGTAGTGTGTCACCCTAGCCACTCGACCCACAGGTGCTTAATATCAGCTCTCAAATCAGTTGTACTTTAGTCATTCTACCCTACCACTGACAAAGGTGCTAATATCAACTTTGGTACCAACTAATTTACTGTAGTAGGTTAACTTGCCAAATCGACCCACAGCTGCTATTAGCTCTCCAAGCAGTGTACTTTAGTCAGTCACCCTAGCCACTCGACCCACAGGCTGCTAATATCAGCTCTCCAAGCAGTGTACTGTAGTGGTCACCCTAGCCACTCGACCCACAGGCTGCTAATATCAGCTCTCCAAGCAGTGTAGTGTAGTCAGTCACCTAGCCACTCGACCCACAGGCTGCTAATATCAGCTCTCCAAGCAGTGTAGTGTAGTGTTCACCCTAGCCACTCGACCCACAGGCTGTTTGTTGACAATCTCTCTGGACCAGTTTTTTTGGCAATCCTCTATCGGTCTGTTCCACACAGGACGATACCAAAATAAATCGTCTGCGCCGCGGAGTCTGTTAAACGGACGGAGGTTTGGTAGAATTCACAAGATGTTATTTAACAGTGTTTGGTCCAACAACCCCCACCCTCCCTTGGGGTATAACTACCTGGGGTAGGGGGAGTACACTCCCCCTCCCTTTCTCCATTTTATAAAAAAAAGTATAGCTTGGTTAAATTATATAAATATGTTCGTCGGTATCAAAGATGATTAGTATGTGTCTTAAATTTTAGTGAGGCCTAATTATTTATTGTCAAGTGTTTGACAACCATAACAATCCCCCCCCTTTTTCCATACTATCCCCCCTTTTGACATTAATTTGTGGGCAACCCCTTTAAAACTCTCCTTTAAACTAATTAAGTTAATAATTGATTATTGGACCTCCGATAAAGTTCACTACTCTCAGGGAATTCAAAAAATTTGGGTATACAATTTTGAATTACCCTCTTCGGTGGCCGCATGGTTTAAGTTCTACTCTGAAGTAAACTACTTTGTGACAGGGAATCAGGTTCAATCTCCGTAAGATATACTGAGGGTTTTTTTTTCCAATTAGTTTTCCACTCTCCCTCCACGCAAACGGGTATTATTATTCTAAATTCAACCTTCCTCAAAGATAACACATTAGCGTAGTTAGTACATAATGCGTATATCCCGAACGGGTAGTAAGACACGTTTACAAGCAAATAAGCAAATAGGTACTTTACTGATTAATATTAATGTTACCTGTAAAATATGACGACGGTTTGGGGTCCACTAATGTCAGGAGGTCCCAGGTGCTACTGTCATGTTTCCAGACCACTTAAGTGGGCTCTCGACTAACCCCCCCCCCTGTATACCCCCCTCACCTACCACCCCGTCCTGACGAGTTAAAGAAGTCACTTCAAAACGACAGGGAAACTTCGCGGATCTTCTGATGACTTTACAAATTATTTCTCTAAGGTCAATATTGAGCCACACCCGTGATCTAAATCCAGCCTCTTTGACCCAGTTTTATGGAACTAAAATGGGGGGGGGGGGGGGGGGGGCGAGGTTAATAAAACTCAAACAAAGTCTGTTTCTTCTAGAACGGATGTTATCCAACAAAATATAAACAACAAACTTGGACCTCTCTTGCCCGGAAATAGCCCCGAACGATGAATTTTATTTTCCAAAGCGTTTCAGCCTCCATCCAGGTATAGGGGCATATCCACCCTAAACGGGGTGAGGATGAGGAAGATAAAATATTGAGGATATGTACCAGAATCTACGTGAAGGCAGAGCAGGAAACTGCTTAGTGCTTCTGTGGCCGCACGGTCTAAGGCGGTACTCTCGCAGTAGACTAGACTGCCGATGACGGGGAGATCGAGGTTCAAATCTCGGTTGAGTGTACTGAAGGAGGTTTCTCCAAGTTTGTTTCCCACTCTCCCTCCACACAAATGTGGGTACACTCTCTTTAAATATAACCTTCCTAATCCCTAAAACCATTAGTGTAATTAGTACATAGGCTTATAACCTGAACTGTTAGTAAGATGCGGTGCCAAAAAAGCCAACTACTACGATCCGGGTTTGAAGCAGGTTCCCACATATCTGGAGCTGGCTCACCCAACCTCTAGGCCACTAGGACAGAAGAGCGGGCATCTCGAATGTTCACTGACAGCCGGTAGACCGGATTAAACACGGTTATTAAACACAGTAAACATCTCCTACGGCGTTACCGGGGTTTTCACCGTCTGCTCTTTGCGCATGCGCAAAGGAACTTTAATACATGCCAGGATGGGAGAAACACATTAGATCTTACCAAGGTCGTCAGAATCACCGACTGCTGTTACATGACTGATACTTCTGACAGACTGTTAATATTGCTGTTACATGACTGATACCTCTAATAGATTGTTCATATTGCTGTTACTTGACTGATACCTCTAATAGATTGTTCATATTGCTGTTACTTGACTGATACCTCTGATAGATTGTTCCTATTGCTGTTACATGACTGATACCTCTGACAGACTGTTCATATTGTTGTTACATGACTGATACCTCTGACAGATTGTTCATATTGCTGTTACATGACTGATACCTCTGACAGACTGTTCATATTGCTGTTACATGTCTGATACCTCTGACAGATTGTTCATATTGTTGTTACATGACTGATACTTCTGACAGGCTGTTCATATTGCTGTTACATGTCTGATACCTCTGACAGATTGTTCATATTGCTGTTACATGACTGATACCTCTGACAGACTGTTCATATTGCTGTTACATGACTGATACCACTGACAGACTGTTCATATTGCTGTTACATGACTGATACCTCTGACAGATTGTTCATATTGCTGTTACATGACTGATACCTCTGACAGACTGTTCATATTGCTGTTACTTGACTGATACCTCTGATAGATTGTTCCTATTGCTGTTACATGACTGATACCTCTGACAGACTATTCATATCGTTGTTACATGATTGATACCTCCTACAGACTGTTCATATTGCTGTTACATGACTGATACCTCCTACAGACGGTTCCTATTGCTGTTCCATGTCTGATACCTCTGACAGACTGTTCATATTGCTGTTACATGACTGATACCTCTGACAGACTGTTCATATTGTTGTTACATGACTGATACCTCTGACAGATTGTTTATATTTCTGTTACATGACTGATACCTCTGACAGATTGTTCATATTGCTGTTACATGACTGATACCTCTGACAGACTGTTCATATTGCTGTTACATGACTGATACCTCTGACAGATTGTTTATATTTCTGTTACATGACTGATACCTCTGACAGATTGTTCATATTGCTGTTACTTGACTGATAACTCTGATAGACTGTTCATATTGTTGTTACATGACTGATACCTCTGACAGATTGTTTATATTTCTGTTACATGACTGATACCTCTGACAGATTGTTCATATTGCTGTTACTTGACTGATAACTCTGATAGACTGTTCATATTGTTGTTACATGACTGATACCTCTGACAGATTGTTTATATTTCTGTTACATGACTGATACCTCTGACAGATTGTTCATATTGCTGTTACATGACTGATACCTCCTACAGACTGTTCATATTGCTGTTAAAAGACTGATACATCTGATAGACTGTTCATATTGTTGTTACATGACTGATACATCTGATAGACTTTTCATATTGTTGTTACATGTCTGATACCTCTGACAGATTGTTTATATTTCTGTTACATGACTGATACCTCTGACAGATTGTTCATATTGCTGTTACTTGACTGATAACTCTGATAGACTTTTCATATTGTTGTTACATGTCTGATACCTCTGACAGATTGTTCATATTGCTGTTACATGACTGATACCTCTGATAGACTATTCATATTGTTGTTACATGACTGATACCTCTGACAGACTGTTCATATTGCTGTTACATGACTGATACCTCTGACAGACTGTTCATATTGCTGTTACATGTCTGATACCTCTGACAGATTGTTCATATTGCTGTTACATGACTGATACCTCTGACAGATTGTTCCTATTGTTGTTACATGACTGATACCTCTGACAGACTGTTCATATTGTTGTTACATGTCTGATATCTCTGACAGACTGTTCATATTGCTGTTACATGGCTGATACTTCTGACAGACTGTTCATATTGCTGTTACATGGCTGATACTTCTGACAGACTGTTCATATTGCTGTTACATGTCTGATACCTCTGACAGATTGTTCATATTGCTGTTCCATGACTGATACCTCCTACAGACGGTTCCTATTGCTGTTCCATGTCTGATACCCAGACCTCGTGTAATTGTTCAGTCAGTCTAAGGGAGGTTCTCAAAGGAACCTTGTGAACCACACTTTGTTGAAATGCATGCACAAGTTTAGCTATTCTCTAGTTCCATGTTTACGCAAACTACAACCAAAGCCCAGAACATTATCCTTAATAGAACGGGGGTGTTTTTTTTTATCTCGCTGCTGGCCAATCGCTTCACTATAACCCGCTAAAACAAAATACTTTTGCCTACCCCTGCTGTATAGACTGTCGGCACGACACGGAAAGTCAAGGCCGTTTCTTCATTGTCTACTCGGCTGCTAGGAAACGGATATCATTTGGTTTGTACTTTCTAAACACAAGGTAATGTGAATTGACCTTACCCGTGGCTGAGTGGTTAGGGTGACCAAATACAGGCAGTCAGGGGAACTGTGATTTCATTCGTTTTACGTGGAGCTGCGTTTTTTGTTTGTCCTGTTACCCAGGTAGTAAATTCCCTGAACAAAGTGGATACTGATACTTACTGTTATAGATACTTTTCTTTCGATAGTAGAAATTAGTACAATATCACTATCACGTCCCTAGCCGAGTCTGTCCCTTGTTCCAGGTCAGGGCATGCTCCACTATAAATGAGTACAGTACCACTATCACGTCCCTAGCTGAGTCTGTCCCTTGTTCCAGGTCAGGGCCTGCTCCACTAGAAATAAGTACAGTACCACTATCACGTCCCTAGCCGAGTCTGTCCCTTGTTCCAGGTCAGGACCTGCTCCACTATAAATGAGTACAGTACCACTATCAGGTCCCTAGCCGAGTCTGTCCCTTGTTCCAGGTCAGGGCCTGCTCCGCTATAAATGAGTACAGTACCACTATCAGGTCCCTAGCCGAGTCTGTCCCTTGTTCCAGGTCAGGGCCTGCTCCACTATAAATGAGTACAGTACCACTATCAGGTCCCTAGCCGAGTCTGTCCCTTGTTCCAGGTCAGGGCATGCTCCACTATAAATGAGTACAGTACCGCTATCAGGTGCCTAGCCGAGTCTGTCTCTTGTTCCAGGTCAGGGCATGCTCCACTATAAATGAGTACAGTACCACTATCAGGTCCCTAGCTGAGTCTGTCCCTTGTTCCAGGTCAGGGCCTGCTCCACTATAAATGAGTACAGTACCACTATCAGGTCCCTAGCCGAGTCTGTCCCTTGTTCCAGGTCAGGGCCTGCTCCACTATAAATTAGTACAGTACCACTATCAGGTCCCTAGCCGAGTCTGTCCCTTGTTCCAGGTCAGGGCCTGCTCCACTATAAATGAGTACAGTACCACTATCAGGTCCCTAGCTGAGTCTGTCCCTTGTTCCAGGTCAGGGCCTGCTCCACTATAAATTAGTACAGTACCACTATCAGGTCCCTAGCCGAGTCTGTCCCTTGTTCCAGGTCAGGGCCTGCTCCACTATAAATGAGTACAGTACCACTATCAGGTCCCTAGCCGAGTCTGTCCCTTGTTCCAGGTCAGGGCCTGCTCCACTATAAATGAGTACAGTACCACTATCAGGTCCCTAGCCGAGTCTGTCCCTTGTTCCAGGTCAGGGCCTGCTCCACTATAAATTAGTACAGTACCACTATCAGGTCCCTAGCCGAGTCTGTCCCTTGTTCCAGGTCAGGGCCTGCTCCACTATAAATTAGTACAGTACCACTATCAGGTCCCTAGCTGAGTCTGTCCCTTGTTCCAGGTCAGGGCCTGCTCCACTATAAATTAGTACAGTACCACTATCAGGTCCCTAGCCGAGTCTGTCCCTTGTTCCAGGTCAGGGCCTGCTCCACTATAAATGAGTACAGTACCACTATCAGGTCCCTAGCCGAGTCTGTCCCTTGTTCCAGGTCAGGGCCTGCTCCACTATAAATTAGTACAGTACCACTATCAGGTCCCTAGCCGAGTCTGTCCCTTGTTCCAGGTCAGGGCCTGCTCTGCTGGGAGTGTTCCTCAGAGGTCTGGCACGAGGACTACTGCGACGACCCGTTTGACAGTTCTCCGAGGTTCCTCAGACTGAAGAACTGCGGGACTGCCCAGAGGGTGGATGACAGGGTCTACTGCTACAAGATCAAGATCAGCCGTGAGTTGAACCCAGACCTACCACGGTCACTGACTTGGTCTGATGCCCTATGCACAGGGGCACTTTATTGAGTAGAGAAACTTGAACTAAAGAGTGGTCTAACGCGCTACTCTCGCAGTAGACTGGTCTGCTGATTATGGGGAGATCGGGGTTAGAATCCTGGTCAGGTGTATTGAGGGTGGTTTCTCATTAATGGTTCTTCACTCTCCCTCCACGCAAATGCGGATACACTTCCTATTAATACAAACTCTCTAATCCCTAAACCTATCAGCATAATTAGTACATAAGCGAGTGGGTAGTAAGACGCGGTGCTAATAAAAAAAACTTGTACCAACATCTCTATAGAGACCATCACGGAAAAGCCACATGTGTTTTTGTAGATCAGTAGACAAACTGTTTAGCTCGACTGCCGAGGACGGGGAGATCGAGGTTCGAATCTCAGTCGGGTGAACTTGGGGTGGTTTTTCCTAAATGATTTTCCACTCTCCCTCCACGCAAATGCGGGTTCACCTCCTCTAAATTCAACCTCCCCAATTCCTAATCCATTAGCGTAATTAGTACTTAAGCGTATAACCCGAACGTGTAGTAAGATGCGGTGCTAAATAATAATAGTAGACAAACGTGTTCTAAAATAACGTTAACAGCCATCACGAAATAAACAAGCAAGTAGCTACGTCCAGGTTTTGGTAGAAAAGAATCCTTTATAAAATGCAACCGTATTATTTTGTGGTAAACATTGAAAACATTTTTTTACTTTATTTTTTTATTTCATATTAAAAGTGACAGCTGCAAATCATATGAGTTGACGTATGAACGCGTGAAAGTATAGTTACATTCTTTTTATTTCTGTGAAGCTCCTTGGACATGAATATCTTGCGCCGGGGGAATTACTGGAAAGTGAAACAGTTCTCCTGTTTGTTCCAAAGTCACGGTCCGGTCTCCTGTTCAGTGGCAGAGTTCCTTACAGTTTGTCGAGTGATGTGACTCGTCAGCAATTAACTTCGTGCTCATGTCGGCGTTACTCATTCGTTCGTTTGTTTGTTTGTTATCTTGAGCCGCCCTTTGACCTTGGTGCGAAGAGCACCTAAACACATGTCTGGAAGTTTGAGGCGAAAATTTAATGTCGAAAAGGCCGATAAATCGTTCTGTTTGCCAAGATTTTAAATCACGTAATACTTTTCAAAGATGAAGAATTTTGTTACTATCTATTTTAATATTGGATATTTTAACTATAGATTAGGGATTCATATTTAAAATGGTGGAAACTTATTTTGTATAGGGAGCGTGGGGACCCCTCCCCCCCAAATTAAAGGGGGTGTAAAGGTTCTCACCCCGTTCGATGTTTGAAAATGGGATGCCCCTTGCTATTTGAGGTGGATCTCATTTGGCTTTTTTTATTTAATCTTATAGCGATTTGAGGTTTAAAAAAATATATAAATGCTCTTAAAAATATTTGGGGGTTGTTTTTAATCGTGTATTCTAGAATATCATAAGTGGATTCTTTCCAATAAGGCAATTACCCCATTCTCCACCGCCATCGTGACCTGGCGGTCTAGGGGTAAGGTGTCAGACTTCTGTGCTGAGGGTCCGGGGTTCAATCCTCGGTCCCGGTACAGGTTTATCTGATTGCCAAACCCTTTCTTCACCTCTGACAAGACGTGTATTAATCACAACTTGTGAATGTGTGGAATGCCAGGCCTCCACCGTGGTTCGGATCCCACGTTGAACTGTAGGTCCTCCATTTCATCTCACAATCACCCTACCATTTCACATTAGTGTAAGTGCGTATAACCCGAACGGGTAGTAAGACGCGATGATGATGATAATAATAATAATAATAATAATAATCCACCGCCATCAGTTCCGCCATCATTGAAAATGTAAATTCAGATTCGTAAATTGGTGATTTAAACCTATTTAGCTCTAATTAATCTCTAATTAAATATTAATAATACTTTCGGGGGGGAGGGTACTTGACCCCCAAGACGCCCCTGTCTCGGTAAGGCTGAGCCCCATGACATAACGCGATGTCGACCAGCGGCCATGACAGTGGCGTTCTTTGTCTCCAGTGTCTGACTCAAGAAACAGTCATCATCAGTAACTGCACTGACTCATTGACTCACCAGTTCCTGACGGGCTCATCAGGAGAGACATAGAAGTGTCAATACCACATGTTCGTGGCGGTGATCAAGCGGACTAAGGCGTCAGGGTCACAATATACTGGATTGTTTGTGGAGGTTGGGTTTACGATCTCTACCGTGTCTACTGGAATTGATTCAACACGCGTGATTTATCACTGTGGTTTTCCCCTCCTCTTTCCACGCTGATGCCGGTTTATCTCCTCCAAGTTACCATTCAAATCACCATTAGTAGAGAATATGCGGCTAACCGGGGCAGGTGGTAAGACGTGATAATAAGCATGATTAAAAAACAAAAGCCATATCACATTTGACCAAGAAAGGGCTATTAAGAAACTCCCACCGGTGGAAACTTGGATGAAGGCATCAGTCTCATCTTGTCTGGTTTGCAGGGAAGAAGTTCTATGAATGTTTCAAATTTGTCCAAAAGTGGTTAATTAGTTCAAGAGTTATTTAAGACACAAACAGACAAGGTATTTTCAATGCAGTTTTCCCTGTCAACCAGTGAGACCATGTTGTTAATGTTGCCTCAAGGCCGGAAGTGACCGTGTCACTGTTGCCTCAAAGCTGGAAGTGACATGTTACAGTTGTTTCAGGGCTGGAAGTGACCATGTTACTGTTGCCTCAAGGCTGGAAGTGACCGTGTTACTGTTGCCTCAAGGCTGGAAGTGACCGTGTTACTGTTGCCTCAAGGCTGGAAGTGACCGTGTTACTGTTGCCTCAAGGCCGGAAGTGGCCGTGTTACTGTTGCCTCATGGCTGGAAGTGACCGTGTCACTGTTGCCTCATGGCTGGAAGTGACCATGTTGTTAATGTTGCCTCAAGGCCGGAAGTGACCGTGTCACTGTTGCCTCAAAGCTGGAAGTGACATGTTACAGTTGTTTCAGGGCTGGAAGTGACCATGTTACTGTTGCCTCAAGGCTGGAAGTGACCGTGTTACTGTTGCCTCAAGGCTGGAAGTGACCGTGTTACTGTTGCCTCAAGGCTGGAAGTGACCGTGTTACTGTTGCCTCAAGGCCGGAAGTGGCCGTGTTACTGTTGCCTCATGGCTGGAAGTGACCGTGTCACTGTTGCCTCAAGGCTGGAAGTGACCGTGTTACTGTTGCCTTAGGGCCGGAATTGACCGTGTTATTGTTGCCTCAAGGCCGGAAGTGATCGTGTTACTGTTTCTTCAGGGCTGGAATTGACCATGTTACTGTTGCCTCAAGGCCGGAATTGACCGTGTTATTGTTGCCTCAAGGCCGGAAGTGATCGTGTTACTGTTGCCTCAAGGCCGGAAGTGATCGTGTCACTGTTGCCTCAAGGCTGGAAGTGACCGTGTCACTGTTGTCTCAAGGCTGGAAGTGACCGTGTTAATGTCCTCAAGGCCGGAAGTGACCGTGTCACTGTTGCCTCAAGGCTGGAAGTGACCATGTACTGTTGCCTCAAGGCCGGAAGTGATCGTGTCACTGTTGCCTCAAGGCCGGAAGTGATCGTGTCACTGTTGCCTCAAAGCTGGAAGTGACATGTTACAGTTGTTTCAGGGCTGGAAGTGACCATGTTACTGTTGCCTCAAGGCTGGAAGTGACCGTGTTACTGTTGCCTCAAGGCTGGAAGTGACCGTGTTACTGTTGCCTCAAGGCTGGAAGTGACCGTGTTACTGTTGCCTCAAGGCCGGAAGTGGCCGTGTTACTGTTGCCTCATGGCTGGAAGTGACCGTGTCACTGTTGCCTCATGGCTGGAAGTGACCATGTTGTTAATGTTGCCTCAAGGCCGGAAGTGACCGTGTCACTGTTGCCTCAAAGCGGAAGTGACATGTTACAGTTGTTTCAGGGCTGGAAGTGACCATGTTACTGTTGCCTCAAGGCTGGAAGTGACCGTGTTACTGTTGCCTCAAGCTGGAAGTGACCGTGTTACTGTTGCCTCAAGGCTGGAAGTGACCGTGTTACTGTTGCCTCAAGGCGGAAGTGGCCGTGTTACTGTTGCCTCATGGCTGGAAGTGACCGTGTCACTGTTGCCTCAAGGCTGGAAGTGACCGTGTTACTGTTGCCTTAGGGCCGGAATTGACCGTGTTATTGTTGCTCAAGGCCGGAAGTGATCGTGTTACTGTTTCTTCAGGGTGAATTGACCATGTTACTGTTGCCTCAAGGCCGGAATGACCGTGTTATTGTTGCCTCAAGGCCGGAAGTGATCGTGTTACTGTTGCCTCAAGGCCGGAAGTGATCGTGTCACTGTTGCCTCAAGGCTGGAAGTGACCGTGTCACTGTTGTCTCAAGGCTGGAAGTGACCGTGTTAATGTCCTCAAGGCCGGAAGTGACCGTGTCACTGTTGCCTCAAGGCTGGAAGTGACCATGTTACTGTTGCTCAAGGCCGGAAGTGATCGTGTTACTGTTGCCTCAAGGCCGGAAGTGATCGTGTCACTGTTGCCTCAAGCTGGAAGTGACCGTGTCACTGTTGTCTCAAGGCTGGAAGTGACCGTGTTACTGTTGCCTCAAGGCTGGAAGTGACCGTGTTACTGTTGCCTCAAGGCCGGAAGTGACGTGTCACTGTTGCCTCAAGGCCGGAAGTGATCGTGTCACTGTTGCCTCAAGGCTGGAAGTGACCGTGTTAATGTCCTCAGGCCGGAAGTGACCGTGTCACTGTTGCCTCAAGGCTGGAAGTGACCATTGTTACTGTTGCCTCAAGGCCGGAAGTGATCGTGTCACTGTTGCCTCAAGGCCGGAAGTGATCGTGTCACTGTTGCCTCAAGGCTGGAAGTGACCATGTTACTGTTGCCTCAAGGCCGGAAGTGACGTGTTACTGTTGCCTCAAGGCCGGAAGTGATCGTGTCACTGTTGCCTCAAGGCCGGAAGTGATCGTGTCACTGTTGCCTCAAGGCTGGAAGTGACCGTGTCACTGTTGCCTCAAGGCTGGAAGTGACCGTGTCACTGTTGTCTCAAGGCTGGAAGTGACCGTGTTACTGTTGCCTCAAGGCTGGAAGTGACCGTGTTACTTGTTGCCTCAAGGCCGGAAGTGATCGTGTCACTGTTTCTCAAGGCCGGAAGTTGATCGTGTTCACTGTTGCCTCAAGGCTGGAATTGACCGTGTTAATGTCCTCAAGGCCGGAAGTGACCGTGTTACTGTTGCCTCAAGGGTCGGAAGTGACCGTGTTACTGTTGCCTCAAGGCTGGAAGTGACCGTGTCACTGTTGTCTCAAGGCTGGAAGTGACCGTGTCACTGTTGTCTCAAGGCTGGAAGTGACCGTGTTAATGTCCTCAAGGCCGGAAGTGACCGTGTCACTGTTGCCTCAAGGCCGGAAGTGACCGTGTTACTGTTGCCTCAAGGCGGAAGTGACTGTGTCACTGTTGCCTCAAGGCTGGAAGTGACCGTGTTAGTCAAGGCCGGAAGTACCGTGTCACTGTTGCCTCAAGGCCGGAAGTGACCGTGTTACTGTTGCCTCAGGGTCGGAAGTGACCGTGTTACTGTTGCCTAGGCCGGAATTGACCGTGTTACTGTTGCCTCAAGGCCGGAAGTGATACGTGTCACTGTTGCCTCAAGGCCGGAAGTGATCGTGTCACTGTTGCCTCAAGGCTGGAAGTGATCGTGTCACTGTTGCCTCAAGGCTGGAAGTGACCTGTTCACTGTTGCCTCAAGGCCGGAAGTGACCGTGTTACTGTTGCCTAAGGCCGGAATTGACCGTGTTACTGTTGCCTCAAGGCCGGAAGTGACGTGTCACTGTTGCCTCAAGGCCGGAAGTGATCGTGTTCACTGTTGCCTCAAGGCTGGAAGTGACCGTGTCACTGTTGCCTCAAGGCGGAAGTGACCGTGTCACTGTTGCCTCAAGGCTGGAAGTGACCGTGTCACTGTTGTCTCAAGAAGGCTGGAAGTGACCGTGTTAATGTCCTCAAGGCCGGAAGTGACCGTGTTACTGTTGCCTCAGGGTCGGAAGTGACCGTGTTACTGTTGCCTCAGGGTCGGAAGTGACCGTGTTACTGTTGCCTCAAGGCCGGAAGTGACCGTGTTACTGTTGCCTCAAGGCCGGAAGTGACCGTGTCACTGTTGTCTCAAGGCTGGAAGTGACCGTGTTAATGTCCTCAAGGCCGGAAGTGACCGTGTTACTGTTGCCTCAAGGCCGGAAGTGACCGTGTCACTGTTGCCTCAAGGCCGGAAGTGACCGTGTTACTGTTGTCTCAAGGCTGGAAGTGACCGTGTTAATGTCCTCAAGGCCGGAAGTGATCGTGTCACTGTTGCCTCAAGGCTGGAAGTGACCGTGTCACTGTTGTCTCAAGGCTGGAAGTGACCGTGTTAATGTCCTCAAGGCCGGAAGTGACCGTGTTACTGTTGCCTCAGGGTCGGAAGTGACCGTGTTACTGTTGCCTCAAGGCCGGAAGTGACCGTGTCACTGTTGCCTCAAGGCTGGAAGTGACCGTGTCACTGTTGTCTCAAGGCTGGAAGTGACCGTGTTAATGTCCTCAAGGCTGGAAGTGACCGTGTTACTGTTGCCTCAAGGCTGGAAGTGACCGTGTTACTGTTGCCTCAAGGCTGGAAGTGACCGTGTCACTGTTGCCTCAAGGCCGGAAGTGACCGTGTTACTGTTGTCTCAAGGCTGGAAGTGACCGTGTTAATGTCCTCAAGGCCGGAAGTGACCGTGTTACTGTTGCCTCAGGGTCGGAAGTGACCGTGTCACTGTTGCCTCAAGGCCGGAAGTGACCGTGTCACTGTTGCCTCAAGGCTGGAAGTGACCGTGTCACTGTTGTCTCAAGGCTGGAAGTGACCGTGTTAATGTCCTCAAGGCCGGAAGTGACCGTGTTACTGTTGCCTCAGGGTCGGAAGTGACCGTGTTACTGTTGCCTCAAGGCCGGAAGTGATCGTGTCACTGTTGTCTCAAGGCTGGAAGTGACCGTGTCACTGTTGTCTCAAGGCTGGAAGTGACCGTGTTAATGTCCTCAAGGCTGGAAGTGACCGTGTTACTGTTGCCTCAAGGCTGGAAGTGACCGTGTTACTGTTGCCTCAAGGCCGGAAGTGACCGTGTTACTGTTGCCTCAAGGCTGGAAGTGATCGTGTCACTGTTGTCTCAAGGCTGGAAGTGACCGTGTTAATGTTGCCTCAAGGCCGGAAGTGACCGTGTTACTGTTGCCTCAAGGCCGGAAGTGACCGTGTCACTGTTGTCTCAAGGCTGGAAGTGACCGTGTTAATGTCCTCAAGGCCGGAAGTGACCGTGTTACTGTTGCCTCAGGGTCGGAAGTGACCGTGTTAATGTTGCCTCAAGGCCGGAAGTGACCGTGTTACTGTTGCCTCAGGGCCAGAATTGACCATACCACTGCTGTTTCAGGGCCGGAAGTGTCGGACTGGACCCGCAACAGGGGGTACTACGCCAACATCACCAAGAGAGGGTGCCAGTGGGTGAAAGGGGGCCAGGACACCAGAAGGACCGTATGTCCCCCCTCGGGTGGACACAACGTGCTGCAGACCTGCAACTTCTGTGACGTCGACGCCTGCAACGGATCACCGCCTGGACTGGCGCCGCCGTCGTCCCTAGGGCTGTCCCTGTTAGCGGCCCTGTCCGCCCTAATACTCAGGTTTAACTGAGGATCCATTCGGACCTTCTAGGGACGACCGTCGACCCTAGGAATATCCCTGTAAGCGGCCCTGTCCACCCTACTGTTCAGGTCCCACTAAGGGACTTTTCAGGGACAACCGCCAATGCACTATGCGTCGCGAACAATCAAACCAACCCTTATTTTTAGAGGAAGGGCAGCTGAACAGTTTTTAATATCGAAAACCTTTTTTAAATAATGATTTAAAATAAAATTGGATTATGTTGTTGTTAAACTTGACAAAAAATCCATGATTTAATTGTAAACGAAAAATCCATGGCCCTAATTCATGGTAGAAAGTAGTGGGGATTGGGGATGGGTAGCAACAAATATCAAATTTAATAAGACTTTTTTATTTCAATAATATAGATTTAAAATTTGTACAAAATCTTTAAAGTAGGGCCCAAGTCAAACAGAGCGACAGTGTAGCTTTAAAAAATTGGCATTAAGAAGTTTGGGGGGGGGGGGGGGAGAAGCGTGTATATTGTATCAAAGCTCTTTAATTTTCTTATATTCTCTACCCCCAAATTGGGAATTTTAATGAGAAATTTCAAATTATAAAACTAAATCTATGTATACCTTTTTGTTATGAAATCTTAAAGCTTGGTCTTAAACTTTAACTTAGTTATACACTCTACACATTTTCAGTCATATATTTTATTTTATAGCTTTATTTCACTTGTATTGAGCTTTTGATAAAACTATACATCCCCCACCCCTCTCCGTGACCTACCGGATATGCCAATACATACCGATGTGGCAGCTGCCAAATATGTTGTGCCTTTTAAAGAGTGTCACTAACTGTACCTTCCAGAACAGGGAACATATAACCAAATATATTAGTGAACTTCTCCATGCGTAGTGACAATATAAAACTTTATTTGTATCGCTGTAGATCTGATATTTTATGTGACGGTTGTGTTATGTAAGTTTTCATTTAATCGTGTTGTGTGTTAAGTGTTTGTGTTGATGTATAACTTTTTGTAGATTTTATTTACCAGTTGAAAGTACCGATAGTTCGGAAAGGCATAGGCATTTAAATGTTTAACTTGGAGACAAATACACTGCAGTGGAATGTTGCCATGGTAAGCAGAGCTTGCTAAAACTGTAGCTGTGATATGTTCTCTCCCACTCTGCCCCCATTTGACCAATCACACACAGAGACTGCTCTATACACCTCATATGATAGTGTTCACAATTTATTTTTTTAGCACAGCGTCTTACTACCCATTCGGGTTATAACCCTATGCACAAATTACACTACTGTGCTATGATTAGGAAGGTTGAATTTAGAGGAATTGTACCCACATTTACGTGGAGGTTGAGTGGAAACCATTTCGGAAAAACACCCTCTGTACACTGGAGTGGGATCGAACCACGACCTCCCGTATTTGACAGTATAGTTTAACACGAGAGAAGCGCCTTATACCGTTTAACCACCGAAGTGGGTATGTGTTCGTTATTACCTGACCATTGGGTGTTATACTAAGTGATTAGAACATGTAGGGGTAGATTTATCAGTAGTATGAATAGACTATAGCCTAGGGGGGTAAGTTTTGGTGGCTCGTAAATGTAGGGGTTATTAGTATTTTCATCACTTACCTGTTCCTCTGTCCAACAAAAAAAAAAAAACCAAACCCAGAAGACCTAGGAAGTAGAAATTTTGCAGATATAGAATTCCTAACCTAAAAGGGTCTTGGAATATTTGGTGATCAAAAGTTCACATGTCTAAAAAAATTTTGTTCATAGTGAAATTTCAATTGAACACTTCCACACTTTAATTGGAGTAAATATTTATTCTACTATAGAATCTCTAATCGAAATGCCTCTCCCAGATTTTGAGGTTCACTATAAAATGATTTACAATCATTGACCAACAAAATGAAACCGTTGATTTTAAACGAGTAGTATGCTAGTTCTTTAATAGAAACGGTATGAAATACTCTCAATACAGTAAATAAATTAAAAATATTTCAGATTACTAATGGAGAAAAAACTCCCTTCCGCTCGTTTGTTATTATGATTGGAGAAAACTTGGCGGTAAATTATTTGGAGCCTGGGGCGGCCGAGGGTCTTAAGTCCGGCCCTGGGAACAGTTCACAGGTACCGTCTAAACTAACTCTGCTTACCCTGGCAACACTCCTCTACACGACACTGTATATGTATCAGGATAGATTGTGCCTTTATTCATATCAATTACAGTTTTTATAATCAGTATAGTTATAATAATCTTAAAAAAAATACACCTCACTACAAAGTGCCCCAATTTTGATATTAACTTATTTTTGAGTAAAACAAATTGATAACTTGCCTTTTTTTTTTTTGCATTTAATATCCTGGAACTATCCATCTCATTTCAGATGATTATTTTACTAGGGTGGTATTTTTACACTTATTTAGACAAACTAGTTTTGAATAAATTATTAATTGGATACCTTGGCTCAGTTTGTAGCGTGTCTGTCTACTCCTGGGTTTGATTCCAGGCATGGCATTGGTGAAATGTGGGTTTACACTTTCATTAACGGCCAGGGGGACTGGATATTGTGCCTGTCCTAGTCTTAAGTTATATTATAAGGTATATGAAGCTATGACAGGTCTAGCTAGCCGGTAGTGGAGAATATATGGCTTGAATAAAAAACTGACCACAGGCTGGAAACAGGAATGGATGGAAAGTAAATAAGTTTTGATTAAATTACTATTGCTAGGCATGTGGTGTAAAATTTTGTAACTACTTTTCAAATATACAATAAGGAAATAGTTCACACTTTAAATATTTTGAATTTTTTTTTATTGTTTCTTATATACTTAGGTGGACTTATCATGACCAAATTAACAAACTCATTTATTGTCAAAATATGCCTTACTTTTTTTTTTAAAAGATGGAAATTTGAAACAGATTTTTTTTTTTACATGCAGCCGGCTATCAAAATATTGACAATATTGGAGTAGGAGTTAAAAAAGTAGAATTTTAAGAAAGTGTATTCACATTTGCATGGAGGAAGACTGGGAAACCATTTCGGAAAAACCACCCCGATTACATCAGACCAATATTACAATCTTGAAATTCCCCATCACCGTTAAACCAGACTAAACGAGACTGTTGCCTTATGTCCACCAATGCAGCTTAAAAAACATATATATAGAGAGAGCACAGGCTGCGGCTTCCTAAAAACTGAATGTATTGACTTGAACCGAATATCTAAAGTAGTTATCAGCTGTATGTAACAAATAATTATAAATTGGGGCAACTTAAGTGTTGCCATTCAACATTCCATACTAAATAAAACGTGCCAAAACCCTCACATAAAATAAATTCCAATTTTTTGTTTAAATACGTTAGACCGTCGATAATTCGAACGTCAAAAATCCGGATCTTCGATAATCCGAATAGCCAAGAAAATATATTATTTATAAAAATAACAACAGTGGTACCAATATCAGAAACATGGCCGCCAAAAAACGCACCTCAACCATTGTTTTAAAAAAAATGGAGACTTTTTTTCGTTGTTAGATTTCTGCCTTATTATATTCCTTCAGAATTTGTGATATTTATCAACAACAAAAAAAACAATGTGTTGCCTCGTTGTTTAAATAAAGTGAAAATGTTTCTACCTTAACACTGAATTTTCGTAAATATCACTCACCTATATGCTTATTTTTTTAACTTTTGGTTTTTAGGTACTGTATTTTCAAAAATCCGGACTGGATCGATCCCAATTAGTCCGAATTATCGACACTCTACTGTAAAAATTTTTTGTAACAATGTTCTTGAGTGCCTGCGGATAAAACAAATATCAAAATATGAAATCAAAATAGAATATTATTGTTTAGTATCTACTCAATATGTTATCAAGCAGTATTAACTTTTTATTACTAAATTGTGAAACTTTAATTTACTGTTGTTTGTTCTTTTTGATTGTCGTCAATAAAACTTTTTAACGTGTTAAACTAAACAAAATGTTTTATTCTGTCCTTGTTTTTACCTACTTCTTCTTCTTTGTCTAGATTTTTTTTAGCACCACGTCTTACTACCCATTTGGT
Source organism: Timema podura (assembly GCA_033556935.1). Classification (NCBI taxonomy): domain Eukaryota; kingdom Metazoa; phylum Arthropoda; class Insecta; order Phasmatodea; family Timematidae; genus Timema; species Timema podura. Next base: position 5,034,977 of record JAVRXN010000014.1, on the reverse strand, counting down.
TGTACGTATAACTACTAGCTACGTTTATGTGTCAGGGATGAAGAAGGTTGAATTCAGAGGAATTGTGCTGGCATTTGCGTGGAGTGAGTGTAACCGTTTGGTAAAACCACCGTTACTATACCTGACCGAGATTCAAACCCGGATCTTTCCATCATTATTAGCCTAATGTTATAGTGAGGGTGACGTCTTAGTCCACACGACCACCGAGTAGGGTTGTCTAGAAATAAATGTTTAGGAAAAAAAAAATTTGGCCACCCGCGACCGTGTCCAAACTCGTGGAGGTATTTGCTCTAGAATCCTCTGATGCCGTGGTTCGAACCCAGGAGGTGTTGAAGATTTTTTTTTCAAATGTTGTAAAATACCTGGGGTGTAGAGAAGGATTCGTATTTTTCCTATAAGTGGGGTTCAAGGTGCAGAAAACCATAATTGTGTTCATAAACTACGAAGAAAAATAATTGCATACATATTTATATTCTCTCTCTCTCTCTTTATTCAAATCAGAACGTTCAACGTAAAAATGCATCCGCGTTAGGTGGGAAGAAACGACGTTAAAGTCACATCACATTCTGTCGAGATGTGAACCTTGACCTCTAGTTGCCAGCAATGAGACGTACAGTAGTAGCCCCATGGCTTCTTGGTGATGACTGACAGCTCACAGCTCACAGCTGACGGCTTTGAAAAGCTACCAGACCAAATTATGTATCCCTACGCCGAACCATTTGATCTGCAATAAACATGCGTTTAGCAGCTGTCACTTCTGACAGTCAAAATTTAGGTATATACCTAACTGTTGACTGTCAGAAGTCAGCTGTGAACTGTCAGCACCAAAGAAGCCATGGGGCTACTGTACCCCTGGTTTTAAAACGACCGGTTTCGATGTTTAAAAGTTGATATCTAGCTATCTATAAATATGAAGCGATTATTTTTGACATGAGCTAACAAAATTCACCACAACCGATTTGATTTTTTTTTTAATCATACTCCGAGGATGTTGCCAAAAATGTCAAATATCAAAAATATTCAAAAGGGAAGCAGCAATTTTAGTAGAATACAATTTATCTCGACAGTGATTTCTCTAGTTCCACCAAACCGATTTTAATTTTTTTTAACCAATAAAAATTATTTGCTTCGAGTTTTATTAAATCAAGATCTTACAAATTTTCAATGGCAAGTTGATATATATATATATATATATATATATATGCTGATGTTAGTCAAGTAATGTATATAAACAATTAAGACAGGGCTAGCAAAAAGTATTGATCTGTAAATTTGTAAGAAAATCACCCAACGTCCAAACTTACTGTGGACTTTACTACAAACTTTGTGATTTGGGAAAGCAAAAAATGGACATAGGTGATTTTTCAACTGGATACGAGTACGACTCGTTTTATAATAAATTATTCATATTTTTCATCGTTAATTTAGGTTGGGTTATAATAACATTACTGTAGTGATATATTTAAGATATTTAACGTGCACTCACTAAACCAACTGATATATCAGCACACGACTTATAAACTAACTTAAATTTAGAACAGACACAACAACCGGTCCCCTGGTCATTTATTCATCAATGTGACAGGGGAAAAACCCACATTTAACTTAAGATACATTTTTCGGCTATGCCGGGAATTGAGTCCGGGACTCTTAAGCTCAGTGGGTAGACACGTTAACGACTGAACAAAGGACTAGCTTTTTTTTTAAAAAAAGGCGAGTGCCTTGTCTTTAGATTGAGAATACAGGCCCGCCATTGTCCTGCTTGTCTGTTCAACTAATTAGCCAAGTTAACGTTGATTAAGATCACTGCGGGCTCTAATTAGCTCGAACGTGGGACTTTAATTAGTTCAGCGTGTGGAGATCGTCAACTATCATTATCAGACGTTCAATCGCACGAACGTTAGTCTTGTTTAGAACCTTGTCTTGAAGGTCCGCGATTCTACTCTCGATACATTACAATTTTATTTTTTTAAATATTTATATGGGGTGTTTATAACGTGTACTTGCTGAACGGATTGATTACATCAGCCAATTAGAATTTCTACGAGTGAGAGTAAAGGCCCTACCAATTTTACTGGAAAAGGTATTTTACATCCCTTTCAAGGTTCCTTTACATGCTACAATCGACAGCTTTACTTCCCACCTGAAGAAATTTGTGCTACGGATTTTTATCGCTCAAAGAGACTCTGTTGAGTCCGGCTGGCTTTGAACCCACGATCATCATGTTCTGAGGCGAGAACTTTACGTCCTTAGACCACCGAGGTCAAAACATTACATTGTTGAAGTTTCTTTTCCAAAGTGTGGTTTACTATATGTCTCCGTTTCTGGCGCCTTCCTCTTAAAATTTACCCTCCTCGTCGTGTTTAATCATATCATATTTAGCCCCCGATTGTTGCTATAAAATAGATCAAAAATCAATTCAAAAGTGAAACAAAACAAAAATACAAATTGAAAATGTGTGGGGAAAAAGACAGAAATAATGTTTTGTCTGCCACATAGATGGCGTTAGTAATCCTGGAGGTATGTGGTTGAATCAAAATTAGTTGCCTTTTTATTTGTTTAAATAGTTGCTTTATTTACGTTATCCTACAAGGGGAGGGCCAGTTAATTTACTCTTACTTGGGTGCAGTATTCCTATTTTGTAAGCCCCATATCAGAAACAATCAATTAAACATTGTGGTCGCCCAAGCTTCATGGGTTTACTACTAGATGTCACTGGCCAAACGTCAATTCATATCAGCCGTAGAAAAGGTCATTTCAGATATCTATCGACCCTGGTCACTTTCGTATTAATGACATCTAGCGGAATTTATATCAACTAAGTCTCCAAGTCTTCTTCATTAGGTCATCTTTGATCTGCCAATATAAATAAAATTATAGCAATAACTACCTGTATGAAAACGTCTACAAATATGTTTTTTTTAGTCTAACAATTAAAAACTTAACGAAACTTCATATCTTAAAATTTAAAATATAAATATTACTCAGTGGCGTAGTTAGGGTTGATGTCACCCCCATGGATTTCCTCCCTTACCAGATCCTACAGAAGCCTTAATCATGATTTTGCTACAAATGTTACTTTCAAATCGTGATTGCCGTACATCACCGAAAGTAATGGCAAAAGAACTACACAAACAACATGAAAAATTAAAATTACACCTTTAAATTACAATATCATACGCACGTCAGAAATGCATTTACATTTACATAATTGCGTGTGTTTAGAGTAAAAATTCTGTAGGAAAATTAATATATTCGAAGTAAAAACATTTAAGAGCTACGCCAAATTTATATTAATTTTAACTAGTTAAATGTAAGACGTGGTGATAAAAAAAAATTCGTTAAACTTTACCGTTTCACGCGATACATTAATGGATTTAGTATTGAATAGTCAATAACGGCCCAAATAATTTATCATTTGTAGACAAATGCGTATTGCAATTCTATTGTAGCCAAACACCAGAAAATTTGACAAGATCAGCGACTGTAAAAACACCAGCTCCAACAAAAACAGCGCGTGCAGACGAAATTAGAAGCGTCATTGTGATTGGGTGATAAAGACCAATCTAATGCCGGGATCACGATCAATTTAATTTTAACTTAACGTAACGTTCACTTAAGGTTCATTTGGCTTAAATAAAATAGATCTGTAATCACGATTAATGAAACTTAACGTATGGTAACAACTCGAGCCAAACATCTTCATTCTCGTGTATGATCTGTGATTTGTACTATTTGCAAAGTGATGATCTGTGACTGTTTAAAGTTTTCAATCTATATAATAAATATTATTACTAAACTTTATTGATAAATTTAGCTTTCTATTTTAGTTTAATTACTTTGTTTCAATATCTGATCACTAAAACTTATGCTAAAGAGTAAACCTTGGTCATAAAACCAACAAATGAATTACTAAATAGCCCTGTTGACGTCACTCGCTTAGTGATTGGCTGACTAGAACACGTGATGCCATTCAAGTAACGTTCACTTAACGTGAAAGACCTCCCAGGACATCTCTTACGTTAAGTTAACTGCATCGGGATTGCTTCCGTTTAGAAACACGAGAAAAACCTTTACGTTAAGTTACGTTAAGTTGACCTTAAGGAAACGTTAAGTTGATTGTGATCCCAGAATTACCAGAGCGCATGCGCATTAGAAGGTTTTAATAGTAAATTAGCTTAAGAGTTGTATTTGTAGACATTATTGATCCAGTACACATAAGCTGTGATTTCTAAAAATGTTTTTCTGGTCATAGATAACCACAGGGATATTTTTTTTTTAGATAACCACAGGGATATATTTTTTTAAATAATAAATTTCCGTCGATACACTAAACAAAATTTGTCTAGACAGTAATTTTTGGGACACCCCCTCTGATGGTGTAACCTGGTGCGGTCCGCACTCCCTCAGTGACGCCACTGATGTTACTTCTAAAGCAAAATATTTTACACTGTATTAAATCTCCTATAATAATTCAACAGGTCTGGCTGGCACTCTCCCATATAAACTCGTAAAAGCTTATTTTTCACACTCCTGACAATTACATAATAATATTTTTTTTGCAAAATGTTCAACTACACTATATTCTAGTTTCATATATTACAGAACTCTTAGGTGACTCAATTATTATCGAAGGTCCTAATAAAGCTGTACGGACCTTGGAATTCTGCTTCGACTCTAGCGTGATTACGCGGTATTCTACTCTACTAATATAACTAACATTACATCTTAAGCTGCTAGATGGCAGCACTCACAGTATTTGTGATGATAAATCCCTTTATTATCGACCGATCTTACTCGGCTTCTCTGACGTCATCCAGCTTCAATCTATCTCTGGCCAGGACTGAATTACTTACCACAGAGTAGTTTTGCAAAAACACTAAATTCCGTGATGCAATGAATTAACAGTAAAATTTCAATTAGATTTTTCTCGAAAAGACATGATTGCCTTTTGCTTGTTTTAGAATCGGAACCTAAATATTCTCCTTTCGGACCTAAACCTATTTATTATTATTATTACTATTATTAGGAATTCTGTCTTACGACAGTTCCATTCCTTTTGTCAATGAACTTAGGCCGCCGATGCACCCTGTCCTCTGCCTCCTCCTTCAGCTCCTAGAATTTTCCTTTTTCCTCAAATCATCCAATATTTGAATCCCCCTCCTTCCTAAGCTCCTCTTTCCCTCAACCTTTCCTTCTATGACGTCGTGCAGAAGACAGTTCCTCCTAAAGATGTACCGATAACATCCAAAATGGTTCTTTCTCACCCACTCTTCATTTGTCACCCTGTCTGTCCACCTGATATTCTCACCACTCTTCTTAGGACTTGTTCATTTGTCACCCTGTCTGTCCACCTGATCTTCTCACCACTCTTCTTAGGACTTGTTCATTTGTCACCCTGTCTGTCCACCTGATCTTCTCACCACTCTTCTTAGGACTTGTTCATTTGTCTCCTTGTCTGTCCACCTGATCTTCTCACCACTCTTCTTAGGACTTGTTCATTTGTCTCCTTGTCTGTCCACCTGATCTTCTCACCCACTCTTCTTAGGACTTGTTCATTTGTCACCCTGTCTGTCCACCTGATCTTCTCACCACTCTTCTTAGGACTTGTTCATTTGTCTCCTTGTCTGTCCACCTGATCTTCTCACCCACTCTTCTCAGGACTTGTTCATTTGTCTCCTTGTCTGTCCACCTGATCTTCTCACCCACTCTTCTTAGGACTTGTTCATTTGTCACCCTGTCTGTCCACCTGATCTTCTCACCACTCTTCTTAGGACTTGTTCATTTGTCTCCTTGTCTGTCCACCTGATCTTCTCACCCACTCTTCTCAGGACTTGTTCATTTGTCACCCTGTCTGTCCACCTCATCTTCTCAAGGACTTCTCCAGCACAACATTTCAAAGTTATCCAAGTATTGCTTTTCAATATTCCTGAGAGTACAAGTTTCTGCTCCAAATGTAGCATTCCATCAGTTTCTTCCTTTGTTACAAACTCAACTTGCTGGTCAGCAGTGACCTCTTACTGTTGAAGGCCTCCTTAGCGATGGCGATCTTCGACCTAGTTTCCTTGGTGCAGTAGGCATCATCATCATCAATGAATGGGAGCGCTCAATTTGAAACTAAAATCTCACATGAATGTTAAGCTTTGTAAGACCATGACCAACTTGATAACAATAACGATACCAACTTTATAAAGATGAAACAGAAACAAATATGTAGGAAGAACACAGTTAAAAACAATTGACTATGTTCTGCTTGGATGAATTGGTGATAATGTACACGTTGTTACGTCAGTAGGGGCAAAATTGTTGCAGATTGCCTTACATGTTGGGTCTCTTGACTATATTTAAGTGCTGGTCTAGCAGTACTAAGTCTATTAATTTAAACAACCCAGTTTTTTTTGTGAATGTGTGCCTGGTGGATTTCATCAGCGAGTTGTTGCGGCAATCAACGTTGCAACGAGCTGATATCAATAAACAAACAAATGACGTCAGAGAAGGCGAGTAAGCGAGACTCGAGCAGAGACGGGTCCGCGGACCGGGAGTTTTGAACAGCTCCTAATGGAATGAATCGTTAATGATTACAGTTCTATTACCGTACTCGAAGTGGCGTAGGGTGTGATGACGTCATACCTTCCCGTGACGTCACGAGGGTTGTCCAAATCAGTGGCGGCTCGCCGGTTTGTTGCTAGACAGGACAAAACTCAGAAAAATGATCCCTCCTCTTCAATATCCATTTGACCAACCACACACACAATAATGTAATGAAAGATTGTGTTGCCTATGAAAGTCACGTCGGGTACAGGTTGAGAAGAAACCAATTAATAGTACAGTCCCTTCGAGCTGTACTATCCCAGGTAACAACCCACGTCTCACTACTGGGATTAATTACATTTATTTATTTTCTTCAAGACGTAAATTACCCGCTACGGTGGTCGAATGGTCTAAGGAATCATTCACGCAATAGAATGTACTATCGACGAAGGGGAAGTTGGTGTTCGAATCCCGACTGGGTCTAACGAGCACGGTTTTTCTTGCATTGTTTTCCACTCTCTTTCTATTCTAATATAATGCAGTTACACTTCCTCTCTAAATTCATCCTTCCTCATCCTTAACACACTATCGTCAATGCGTATCTAAACGGTCTACGAAACACACGAATTATAATGATAACTGTCCATGAATGACTTGGAACCAACTAATAGGAGGTAAAAAATGAGGACAAAACTTGTAAACTCTTTTTACGAAATTAATATGTGCTCTCGTATATTTGTGTAAATATGTGGATAGCCCGGGCGGGTAGTATGATTCAGACCACAAATATATTGATGCACCCATTGTTAGCACCAGTAAGGTAGCAAAATTACTTGCTTGGTTCCCCTATGGGGTAGCTTATAAGATAAGGACCAAAGTGTAACTCTGGTTCATGGTGTAGCTGCTATCAAGATAGACATAGTGTAACTTTTGTAACTTTATACTACTCATTCGTGTCAATTTATTTTTGATTCACATACTAATATAAGGTAAAATTTATAAGGCCATAATAGAGATAAAATGTATACACATTTGAGCAGAGATAAAGAAGGAAATTGTCTTCAGAATACCCAGCAGGGAATTGAATTGCAACCTGCAGCACAGAGCATACTTATTATAACTAGACAGAACTTTGACTATGTCGTCAACAGGACCGACGGTGTCGTGTCGTGTAGTGTTGCCAGGGTAATCAGAGCTTGTTACAACTGTACCTGTGATATGTTCTCCCCCACTCTGTCCCCATTTGACCAATCATACATAGACTCTGTTCTATACACCTCACATGGGAATGTATCAGTGTCGTGTAGTGTAGTGTTGCCAGGGTAAGCAGAGCTTGTTACAACTGTACCTGTGATATGTTCTCCTCCACTCTGTCCCCATTTGACCAATCATACATAGACTCTGCTCTACACACCTTACATGGGAATGTATCAGTGTCGTGTAGTGTTGCCAGGGTAAGCAGAGCTTGTTACAACTGTACCTGTGATATGTTCTCCCCCACTCTGTCCCTATTTGACCAATCACACATAGACTCTGCTCTATACACCTCACATGGGAATGTATTTTCATCAATACCCAAACATTGAGTGTTTTATTGAATGTTGAGAACATAGTTTAAATTTGCTCTGCTAACCTTGACGACACTACACGCCACGCCACTGAGAACCCATTCATCGTACCCCATGACACACTAAATATCTAATAAAAATTCCTGATATAAATTTCTCTCTGTATGTATGGACAAATAACGAGCTTAATTGTAATGAAAATAAAAACTGTCAACTAATTAAATATAAGAGTTTTCAGTCATAAAATGTTAGTCACTGCTAAACACTTTTTACTCTTCTAAATCACTTTAAAAAAAACTAAACTCGTTTGGTCAGGTTTTTCTAGAGCATCTTTACACCGTTTTCACAATAGAGAGGGTGACCTGGTGGTCTGGAGGTAAGGTGTCGGACTTCTGTGCTAGGGGTCCGGGGTTCAATCCTCGATCCCGGCACAGATTTATCTGACTGCCCAAACCCTTCCTTCACCTCTGACAAGACGTGTATTAATCACAACTTGTGAATGTGTGGAATGCCAGGCCTACCACCGTGGTTCGGATCCCACGTTAAACTGTAGGTCCTTCATTTCATCTCACAATCACCCTAACATTACACATTAGTGTAAGTGCGTATAGCCCGAACGGGTAGTAAGACGTGGTAATGATAATAATAATAATTCACAATAGAGCACGTGAGTTTAGTTTCTATTAGCCAAGTTGTATGTAAACTAAATTTTAAAAAAGCCAAAATATTCTTCTATTAAAATAAATGTTCTTGACAATAAGAACATAAACTGTAGGCTGTACCTCACATACAATTTTGCTACTTCATCTAAATTCTAAAGTTTAGTTCGTGAGATGAGTGAAACCAAATAATAGGTTACATCGTCATGGAAACATAATTGGTGGGGGGGGGGGGGGGGGGACATCGCATTTCACCAAAGAGCACACATGAAATAATAATATACACTGTTATAAAATCAAATTATTTGTTCTGTTCGTTTTAAATCCCCCATTTTCAAAGCTCTATTTTAAAAAGATATCATTACTAGCCTATACCTCATAAAATATCGATTTTATAAAATATTATTTCAAATAAATGTGTTTTTTTAAAATTTTATTTAATCCTGCAATGAGAAGTTATTTTGTATCTCAAATAGTTGCGGAGATTTGATCAAATTTGGAAAGTAGGCCTACCAGGAGGCTTACCAGGATGCCTACCCTCCAAAGTTATTTTAATGTGAAAATGAGAGGCGCCATTTTGTTTGTAATGTTAAACAGTACCCAGATACAAACTTTAATCAAAGTCGTTAAAGCCGATTTCGAAAAAATCGATTTTTTCTCTGTCTACCCTTTAATTCAGGATTAAATTTTTATTACCAAAAACCCCCTGGGGGAACCTAATTAAAACCTTTTATACCAAGCTTTAGCCCGATTGGTAAAATGGTTTTGGCTCCAGTCTCAGTGACAGACAAACAGATAGACAGACAAACAGACAGACAGATTATATTGCAAAAACAACTTTATAGGATTCAGTTGGTCAAAGAAACTTAGATAGACATCCATCAACATATTAAATTCAATTTTTTGATGATTACAATACTTTCTCCACCCGAGGGTTCACGATTGCTGATTGTTTTAGATACTTTTCAATTAATCTCAATACAGTTTTTTTAAATTTATTTTACGAATTTTTTTATCACGTCTTACTACCCGCTAGAGTTGTACACTCACACACCGATTACAAAAAATAAGAATGAGGAAGGTAAGAAATGTACTTATATTTGCGGGGAGGGAGAGTGGAAAACAATTTAAGAAACAAAACCCACCTTCAGCTCACCTGACAGAGATTCGAACCCCGAACTTTTCCTTCACCCTGTCAATCCAGAATAACACCAGGATGACGCTTTAACCCACGCGACCACCTGTACGTCTTATTTTTTTTACTTTAGACGAAAAGGTGTTCCGGATAAACCGTCATTTCGGATAGTAATGATTCGGATAAACGGGATTCTATTGTAATAAAAACATCAACAGTGATATTAGCAAAAGCCTTGTTGAAGTGTTGTCTCCGAGCGCCCTCCCCCAATATCGAACCCCCTCCCCGCCATTACCAAGTCCTGTGTGAGAAGATAATCTAATTCTCAGGCGTAGTGGAAAATAGTAGGTTCATATACTGATCACAATAAAGAACACAACTTTCCAATGGGGCAACTCAACCCCCTCACCCACCTTGAAAGGGGGATTAACCCCCCCCCCCCACACGCTTCTCAACCTGCCACCATCCCCTGACGTCAATCAAGAACAGTGCAAATATATTCAAGGCTCCGTATGTCAACGAGACAGGGCTCTTTAATTAAAGTGTCAGGAATAAAGAATGGAGTTCTGCTAGGGGGTGTAAGAAGGGACCTATTTTGAATTATATTTATAGAACTATACATGCATACCTAATCACGCCATTCCCTTACGGGGTAGTCAAGAAATTGTGCCTATAGCTAAAAAACAACAAGATCCACACTCATCCTTTCTTCATATTATTATTATTATTATTATTTTATTGTTATTATTATTGGGGCTTAAAGCTCATAAACACTAGATATATATATTTATATGTCTAGTGTTTATGAGCTTTAAGCCCCAATAATAATAACAATAAAATAATAATAATAATAATAATATGAAGAAAGGATGAGTGTGGATCTTGTTGTTTTTTAGTTATAAACACAATTTCTTGACTACCCCGTAAGGAAATGGCGTGATTAGGTATGCATGTATAGTTCTATATATATATATATATATTCCTAGAAGGTATTTACCCTATTCAGTGGTCTAATGATTTAAGGAAGCAATACTAAACACGTTTCAACCTGTTACAACTCACGCCATCTGAAAAAGACACTAACATTTGATTGTCAAGGCACATCATCAATTTCTTGAGTAGAGATTTTATCATTAAAAACCGTGTACTAAGATTGTTTTATTTAAGTGATACAATGTTTGAAAAGGTTTTTATTTATTGCTTCTTTTTTTATCTTCTTCCAAATACCCGCACCACACCGATTAAAAAACGCTGGTCTAAGGCGTCAATCTCGCAATATAGTGGACTGTCGATGCCAAAGAGATCGGTGTTCGAATCCTGGTCAAATATGCTGAGGGTGGTTGGTTCCTAAATGGTTTTCCGCTCATAAAAATGCTGGTACACTTCCTTTAAATCAATATTTCTCATCTCCTACAGCTTATCACAGTGTATTACTACCCATTCGGGCTATACTCTTAGTTAATTACACTAATGGTTATAGGAATTAGGGAGGGCCATAAGCAGTGAATCCATATTTAAGTGGAGGGAGAATGGAAAACGATTTTGGGAAAAAAAACTTCAGTACACCCAACCAAGATACGAACCTGGACCTCCCCATCATTGGCAGTCTAGTCTATTGCGAGAGTGATGCCTTAGACCATGCGCTCACCGAAGCAGGTCTCCCACATTAGTGTAATTAGTATATTTGTGTAAAACCCTGACGGGTAGTAAGACGTGGTGCTAAAGAAACAATAATAAATAACAATAATATTAAGAGAAGCCAGTGTATTTCAGTTCTACCTAAGTTCCGTGGTACCAACCTTCATCAGAAACTTCCCTGCAATTTCGTGTGCGTGTTGCCAAACACCATGGCGTTGAAAAGAAAACACCTTTGAAACGTTAAACCATTTCACTCCCCCCCGTCCCCTAACCATCCACCAACTATTCCTTCTTCCCTCCTCTTCCCGCAGAACGTATTGCGGCGTTTATAAGTTGCGGACAATTTAACGACCTGCATGTTGATGGGAGGTTAGGTCAGGTTAGGCTGGGTTTGAGGGAGGGGCAATGCATGCTGGGAGCCTCCCTCCCTCCCTCTCAACCTTCTAGCGTATAAACATACATTATACAGCAAGTTATTACCAGGAGAGTATAAATTATTAGGAAAGAGGTTTTCATGGAGCTGTGGAGGTATGCGGGTTGCATATGTAAGGTTCACATTTACACCGCGAGGGACTATTCAGTTAAAGAACGATCTAAGTGACATGTTCCTTGTTTTTCTTTACTTTAGGACATTAAAAACTATGGAAAATCTTTTTACATATAATATTTTCTTATCACCGCGTCTTACTGCCCGTTTGGTTTATACGCTTATGTACTAATCACATTAATGTGTTAGGTAGGAGGAAGAGTGGATTTAGAAGAAGTGTACCTGCATTTTCGTGGAGGGAGAGTGGAGAACCATTAAGGGAAAACTACCCTTAATGTACCCGACCTAAGATGGTATGTACACTCCGTCGAGATTGTAAGGTAGCAACTTTATAAATCAGCCTGCGTGGTATGCTATACCTCCATACATGACTGCAGAATAGTTTGCCTAGCTACGCCGAAGGCTAGATTTAGAGAGAGCCTTAAGTCCTTAAACTATTTCTTGACTGTCTGGAAGGAGTGATGGGGGAGGGGATATGTCTTTTTGCGATGTCCAAATGGTTTGATCTACTAAATAAATTTTACTTTTTGGTTCCCTTCCTAATAAAATCAATAATTCCTTAAATATTTAGTTAATTAATTATGTTTTGTCTCATTAATATATGGGCTAGATTTTTTTTAGCTGTTAAAGATTTAACAACGCCACACATTATTTTGGCGGCAGCTCTACCCACATTTATTGGTTTTACATGGAACCTTAAACCAGGTCTCCCTCTTTTTAGAATCTTTATTACTGTGAATAGCTAATTATGAATTTACTATTGATTAATTTTTATATTCCACACATGTAAAGCAAGTATTATATTAACTTTAATAGATTTTTATTTTATTTATAAGAAGCTGAGTTTAAAAAACTTAGATAATTTAAGGGCACCAAACCTGATTTAAGATATTTTATGTTATTTCAGGGTGGACAAAAAAAGATATTTGATAAAAATCTTATCTATTGGACATATTTTAGTTATAAAAGTGAATTTATTTGTTTCTTCAACGTTTATATGACTGTCTATACCTTTGTGGGACCATAGTTCGATTCCATACCTTATTTACTGTTACCATAACGGCCATAATATAACTATTGGTAAAAAGTTTGATAAATACTTTGATTGAGAAAAATAGTAGTTTAATAAGATTTTCGTTGATGATAATTTTCTATTAAATTAAGTGTATAGTGTTAATTTATTTTTGTCAAATCGTTTTTTTCACTAACTCAATTCTGGAAATCCAAACATTAAAACTGGCCATATCTTAGACAATTATTAATATAAGAGTAAGGAGGTTTACATAATTGAAAAGCAAAGAGAAATATTGTATTTGGTTTACGAGATTAAAAACACTTTACATAATATCTCAGCTTTTTTAAGGTTTGGAAAGTAAATATCTTTAAGTAAAAAAATATTGTAGTTCTGTACTGTTTTTAAGAATGTCTGTCTGTTGGCAAAGATACCTGGATCTTCATAACCGAGCAGTGCATTTATTTATATTCACTGGGATGTCTGCTAAGGGAGGCTCTCGCATATATACAGTCAGGGTTTGAATCTCCGTTAAAGATACGGCCGGATTTATTTATATCTGTAACTTAGGACCTCTGGAACCACTTAACCGACTGCGGTGCGGTTTTTACTTAATTTTTATACTGGACCAATATCCAGGCAGGTTTTAGCATTATTTGTGTATATTCAGGTGTTTTGGTGTGAGTCCCGGTGAAGGGCCAGCCGATTGTTTGTATATATTTATGGAACCACATAATTACTATGGTGTAATTTCTATTATTCTGTAGAGTATTTATCCAGCATTTTTAGTGTAATAATTATAATCGGGTGTTTTGGTGTGAGTCCCGGTGAAGTGTCAGCAGGATATTTAGGATATTTGTATATATATATATATATATATAGGAACCACTTAACCGATTGGGATGTAGTTTTTCTTTTTTGGTAGGATATTAATCCAGGCATTATTTAGCATGATAAATCAGGTGTTTTGGAGTGACCCTGATGAAGTTCCAACCGGATATCTTTTTATGTTGCCTAATATTTATGGTTCATTTTAGCCCATTTTTGTGCAGTTATTTATATCTGAAGGAATTCCGAATAAACACCCTCAATAGTCTCAGCTGAGATTCTAGACATCCCCATCATCGACAAACTAGACTAGAATTGCTAGATATTTAAATACGGGAAATATGATTCGTTTATCAACTAATCTGTTGTTTGCATTTATATTTTTTTATCTTATAAAACATAAGAGTGTATTTATTTAGCCCAAAGGCTGGCTCCACTTGGCTGGTCTGTATAAGCAGACCTTAGCCCTCAATATCCATTTTCCCAATTCCATACATTACAATGTATTGGGCAAAAGTGTGTTCATAAGCTCAAGGACAGGTTTTATATCAAGGAGGTGGGAACAATTTACTAGAAAATTCTTATCACCACCCATATCCCATCCCTGTTAGTAAAGATGTAAGGATTTATTGATTTAGGCCTACACTAATTTCTAGGTAGAGCTTTTCACGCTAAATTGGTTATTTTAAAAATTATATTTTTTAATACTACGTAGAAATATTTTTAAATAGTTACTGGTTCATTACTGTGGCATAGAAAAATTTCAATGTGCTTATTCCTTTTTTTCAAGGAAGCAATATATTAATATTTAAGTTTAGATAAATCCGCATTATGTAGGTTCAGAACCAAATAATATTATATATATATATATTTAGTGCCGCACCGCATCCATTCGGTTTTTACGCCTGTATACTATTTACTATAATTAGTTAATGTTAAGGATGGCTGAATTTACAGGAAGTGTGCCCACATTTGCGTGAAGAAAGAGTTGAAAACCGTTTAGGAAAAACCCTCTCAGTGAACCCGGATATCCCCGTCATTGTCAGTTTAGTCTATTGAGAGGCTAGCATATTAGAACATGTGACCACCGAAACGGTTGAATCATGCTATACGTAAATAGTCTTCTTATTAAATGATATTTTTTAGTTTGTTTTGTTTGGCCTTCGAGTCAGTGCTTGCTGTCATGAAATGCTTATAGCAAACCAATCTTGCTCCGTTGTTAAATAGGCCAGCGTGGCCGGCATTTACCAAACACAATACAAGCAACGTCCTCTCCAGCCATGCGTTTCGATAGTTTAGAGTGTAGTTATCAATTGGATGTTACAGGCTAGGCTTCTGGAGTCAAGGAGGTATTAGACAAGAGCATTTTCTAGGAGGGTCAAAATAAGGAGTGGCGATAGGGGAGGATCTTTTACGAAAAAGTGTGAGGAAGACAACGTATAAACTAGCTTAGATGTCAAGTTAATTTAGTCCGTTTTTCCTGTGACAAGGAGGTCAGGGCTCAAATCCTGATTGGGTTTGATGAGGT
Source organism: Timema podura (assembly GCA_033556935.1). Lineage (NCBI taxonomy): Eukaryota > Metazoa > Arthropoda > Insecta > Phasmatodea > Timematidae > Timema > Timema podura. The sequence continues at coordinate 5,019,531 of JAVRXN010000014.1, read as the reverse complement.
TGCATTTCTTAAGTGGTTTCTCATGCTGTGTATTCCAGCTAATCATGACGTGGAGGACAAGGTTCGAATCTTGTGTGAAAAAGTACGCACATGAAATACATCATTATTTTGAAAATAATTGTTTATTGATTATTATTATTATTATTATTATTAATACCACCACGTCTTACTACCCGTTCGGGCCATACGCACTTATGCAAATGTGTAATGATAGGGTGATTGTGAGATGAAATGGAGGACCTACAGTTTAAAGTGGAATCCGAACCACTGTGGAGGCCTGGCATTCCACACATTCACAAGTTGTGATTAATACACGTCTTGTCAGAGGTGAAGGCAGGGTTTAGCAATCAGATACATCAGTGCCGGGACTAAGGATTGAACCCCGAACCCCCAGCACAGATGCCCGACACTTTACCCCTAGACCGTAAGGTCACCAGGGATTATTAATCAAAATTAACTTTATTCTGGTTAATATCTGACACCACTCTCTCATCGTCGATTTTTGTATATTTGTTCTACTTTCTTTACAAATTACGTTTTTACATGACTTAAACATATTATTTTATTCTCTTAGTGAGAAAATGTGGTAGCGTAGTTCGAATATTGACATATTAAAAAAAAAAGGGATTTAAGTGAATATTATGGATAATTTCTCTGAACAAACATACTTTCACCACGTTGTATGAATTTAGTTGTCTTTGCGAGTCTAACTTTACTATAAGGTCCTTACTAATTATTTATCGTTCTAGGATACGATTCAAGGAAAGGTTTAGGAAATCATATTGAACTTGAGTTGGATATAAAATATTATTTTTTTTCGATGGGTTTGCCTTGTAACATTCCATGAACTACTTTTGGATGTGGTGTATCAGGTATTCGTCGATCTTAGGTAAATTTTTTATTTGTTTTTTCACCATCGCGTCTCACCACCCGTTCAGTTTGGACGCCATCCCCCTCTTCGGTTGAAACATTCTGAGAGTGATTTTGTTGAAATAATCCTACTATTGTACAAAAGAGCTTTACAGAAGTAAAAAATTAGAGCTTTGGACACTTTGTTTAATACTTCAATCAAAATATTTGTTTTTGTGAAATTATAATATATTTCTTAGTTTTTATTCATTACCTTTAACCGTCAGTTTGGCTGAGATGGTAACGTGCCATCCTCATGATCTAGAGTTCAGGTGTTCAAATCTTGAGAGTTCAATTTTTTTTTAATTTATCAGACAGAAAAAAAAACCTTTCATTTTAAATTTTTGTATTAATCAGTATATGATTTGTTTTAAAATTTTGTATAGAAGTATATAAGGTATTTGAGCATATGTAGAATACCACAAAGTTTTTATTTAAAAATAATTTGATATGTTAGTAAATTAAAATCAGTACATTAATTTTGAAATTTTGTATGTTGTTGATTATTTAAAAATAAAATTATTGGGTTTATGATATAAAAATATACATATTTAAAAATAAGGCTAAGCAAACTAATTGTTAATTGCATAGTAACAACATTTAGTGCATAGTTATGTTTTAAAATAGTTAAGAATATAAAATAATGTTTTACTGAATTCAAATTATTAACAAGTGATTTTTTATTCCGAAATAAAATTAAATCACTGTATTCTAGTTGGAATTGCTCCGATGAACCTCTGAGCTTCAGACTAGCACGCTACCAAGTGAACTAACGAACATATGAAATAATGTGAACGTTTAACTCATACTTAAATAACCCGATACATTTTTGAGACAGTAAACTTAGATGCAATCAAATGGAAGATGGTTTCCTAATAAAACCAAACAAATCGAATTACATGATGCACTCAATACAATAATAGTGTTTACTTTCAGTTACGTATCTTGTATAATGGCGGATTATGCCATCCCTTCGCTTTAATCTTTTAGTACGTCAAGGTTTTACAGTGTTGTCAGATTGAAAACTCATTCGCAAGCGAAACAACACCACACCAACTTGCACGAGATTAGCAACCTTTCAAAATTGGATCTGTTTTGGTACAGCCTGCGATTTGCGAGATTATGAGTAGCGAGTTTTTTTTGCAACTTTCAAAATTAGGGGTCCAGGGTGGCCAACATTATTTTCTGTCATACCACTATCTACATTCTACGCTGTTGGCATTGTGCGTGTAGCTATAGTCCAAAACCACAAACCTTACCTGACTACTGCCCTCTTTCCCCATCGTGGACAGTAAAAAATAGGCCTATTTTGAGATTGGAATAGGAGATGAACAAATTTATTCAAATTTTAACAAGTTAAGTTGACCGAAAAAACCGATTTATTTGTTTTCTGATGTAATAGATTTTATTTTATTTAATCTACGGTGACCTTAAGGTTGGGACTTAAAATTACTTGGCGTGCCATTAGTGTCGTGTGTTGGTCATCTCTACCCTACTTGACAGACAATACCTGTCTCTCAAGGTGTTCGGCTGGGGAGAACTACCTGGCTAGTCACTAGTCTGACATCACCTATTTTTACAGCACAAACGTTTCAAGATCTAGAGCCCTGGGCTGCACGGTAAATCCCGGTATAGTGTACTAAGGGAGGTTTTTATTAAATAAGTTCCCACTATATTCAAATCTAACCTAATCACGTGCGGGTAAGTTTGTTAGTAACGCTACATTACTCCTGACTACACCATTATAGTAATGTGTAATGCCCGGACGATAAATAAGACACAAAGCAAAGAAACATTTATTTTTTGATAAATTAGTATACGAAATATACAAAACTCGCTAACCAAAAAAGTTATTTATGGTTATTACTTCACTGTGAAAGAGCCTTAGCCTATAGGTAATTTATAACTAATAGTCTATTTATTGGAGGTATTTAACATGCACGTTATGCACCGAGTGATTATATCAGCAAACGAGAATTTCTATGAGCGATAGCGAGAGGCCTTCCAATTCTGTCAGGAAAGGTATTTTCACACACCTTCCAGGGTTCTTTTAAATACCACAATCGACTTGGCACCGACAACTTTACTTCCTCTCCGAATGAAGTTGTTCTACGTATTTTAAACGTTCAAGAAAAATTCATCGACCTCGGCTGGGTTTGAACTAATAGTAAGGATCCAAGATATCAATCTGTATAAAGAAAATGTTTCGAAATATTTTTTGTAAATTTTTTAGACACAATCATAATTATTATAACTTATTTGTCATATTATTATTATTGTAACTGATTGTAGGCCTATCAATACATGTTAAATTGTATCAATATGTATCTGATTAAATAAAAATGTGGACGAAAATTAATGGTCTACGCTACTACTAATTCTTCATAGCAACGTGTAGTCTACTTGTTTTAGCTCAATCATTATTACAAAGAATTTAATATATTCATAAACTACAAAAATATAGCCTTGAAGAGAATAAAACATTGTTTTAAACTATGATAATATAACTATAGAAACTATGATAGAATTTAAAAAATAAACACACGTAAGTTAAACTCAAAGTCACAACTCAATTTTTGGGTTCCGTACTAAGAATAGAACTCTTATGAAAAACTCACGTCATATATCTTTTATCAGTCCTACACAGATCTCAACATTTGAATGTTTAGATATATAAAGTCAAAGCTTGGGTTGCAGCTAAGTGCTAGCGTGCCCACATGGAACGGGTTGGTAACAATTTTGAAAAAAGACGAATAACGGAATTTGGGAATCATTAAAAGTAAGTTTACGCTTTATTATTATTTTTACCTAATTGTGAGGGTACTTTTGAAAACTTTTACCGTGAGGGTTTCAAATATATATATATATATATATATAATATAATATATAATAAAATATTTTAATATAATAGTATACATATATATTATAAATTTTTTTTTAAAGTCTCATAAACGGAATTTTTAAAATGTTGGGAAAACACTGAAAAAAAGAATATTTAAAACATATGTTTCTTACATTAAAAATAATTTTATTTATATGCAAATAATACTTTTCGAAATATTTCTATATTAATATCACTCAGTACTTCCACTCATGAATGCCACCTGACGACAACTTTCGACGGAGCAAGACCGCATAAACGAGGAGAGGATGGCGAGCCTAGGCACGAAATCCAAATAGCCTCCACCTAGTGCATACTTGATCCATAATAGTGCATACATTAAAGATACGTAAAGAATGAAAACTAACAAAGCAACGCATATTATTAAGCCATAAAGATATTGCTGAAAGTTTGTTTACTATTTTGGTTCCTAGATAAAGCTAAAGTGATATTTAATATATATGAGTACACCTTAATTTTTTTTTCAATAAGTCATAACCGATCTCACTTAGAGAGACGCGTATCATCCTAAGGTTTAATTTTTTAAATTTTTTGAGGTATCTGACGTGTACTTTTTGAACTGACTGATAAAATCAGCGCACTACTTTGATACTATCTTAAAATTTGAAAAGACACAACATGCCCGTCCATTAGCTCCTCACTTTAGAAGGGGAAACAAATGTTTCGCTAAAAATAAAAGTTCTTCTATGGCAGGAATCGAACCTAGTTTACTTAGATTATTAATCAAACATGCTATCGATTGAGCTAAGCCGTCGAAATATCTAAATATTAAATAAATCTGTAAATAGTGCTCTGGTTGTATTCTTGGTTTAGAAAGCATTTATAATAATAATAGTAAAGTAACCAATAATTATTTGAAGAGTATGAGATTTTAACATATAGGTTGTAGCGCAGACTACTAAATACATCATTTATTTGGTCTTGAAATTAGCTTGGAAAAAGTAATAACTGTTGGCTTAATGCAAAAAACAAATGTTTAGAAGATGTATGAAAGTTAACTGCATTAGAAACTGTCAGTATTTTGCTAGTGCATTACTTGATAAAGTTAATAATGTGATCCATCCTCCTTTTAGACAAGCGCCATTTAACTATTATACGCTATACGTGGACATTCACGGCCAGCAAGCACACATAGAACGAGCTATTTATTAATATGTTTGAATGCCAGGAAAACTTCACTGTTTCTCAGATAACCTTCATATAGTCAATCTTAAATCAATATGACAATGAAAGAGTGTTTAAAGCAATTGTTGAGGGTTGGGTTTTTTATTTGTTTTTTAGCACCGCGTCTTACTACCCGTTCTGGTAATACGCCTAAGTACTAATTACTCCAATGTGTTAGGAATTGGAGAGGTTGAAGTTAGAGGAAGTGAAATTGCATTTGCGTGGCGGGAGAGTGGAAAACCATTTAGGAAAAACTACCCCAATTCACCTGAGCGAGATTAGAACCTCTATCTTCCTGTCCACATCAGTTGAGCTAAACAGGAAACTAGCGCATCAGCTAACTACTCCACCGGGGTGGATCTGTGTGTTGTTGATAATCTCATTGTAATAAAGACATTATTGATTGAACTTAAAAAAGAAAGCCCCAAATTAATCATAGATTATTGACCAGTGTGATATCTTATCGAAACACACAATAAAATATTCAATATCTTATATTAACCAAAATTACAAAGTAAAATAAATATTCTAGGAAATACGGTAAATAATTTATATTTTCCTGCATCGGTAGTCATGTGGACAGAAAATTTCTCATATGGTTCATTTTCAGTGATGGATGAAACAGGGTTCTAGTCCTGGCTGGGCATATTGTGACAAGTTTTCCTAAAAAAAATTCCAACTTTCTTCCAAGCAAATATGGCTACATCATCTTTAATTTGTATCTTTTTCATCACTAGCCCCCAGAAATTAGTAGTAAAGATGGTTGATATAGGTAATATTATGTTACATATAAATATTCTCCTATAGTTCACTCTGGACTATATTATCCTCTTCGTGGAAGAACGGAATTTCCCCTTCCGGCTGACCCACAAAATCCATTATAGATAGGACTGTTAGCATTTCCAGGGACTCACAGCAAAACACCTGATTAAACTAATGTTAAAACCTGTCTGGATATAAAAACTACGTTGATCTATATACACAACATTCATCCGAAACTTTAACAGGAACTCGAACCCCAAAATCTAAGTCTATCATGCTGCAATTTGCATGATTGATATCCTACGGAAAATAATTAACTACGGAATTAGTTGTTCACAAACATCAAGCTGGTTCTTCACTGAGACTCACAACACAAAACATGGTTAAATCATGCTAAAACATGCCTGGATAAATATTCTACAAAAAAAAAAAAATTTGCAATGGTTAAGTGGTTCCATAGATATATATATCCAAATATCCGGCTGACACTCCACCGGGACTCACACCAAAACACCTAATTATTATACTAAAAAAATGCCTAGATAAATACTCTAGAGAATACTTAAATTACACCACAGTAATTATGTGGTTCCATAAATGTATACAAAAAATCAGCTCGCACTTCACCGGGACTCACACCGAAACACCTAATTATACACAAATAATCCTAAAATATGTCTGGATATTTGGCCAGTATAAAAGTAAAAACCGCACCGCAATTGGTTAAGTGGTTCCAGAGGTCCTAAGTTACAGATATAAATAAATCCGGCCGTTTCTTTCACGGAAACTCAAACGCTGACTGTATGTATGATAGATCCTCACTTAGCAGACATCCGAGGGGATATAAATAAATTCACCACAATTGGTTACCCAGTTCCAGGTATCTTTGCCAACACCCATAAATTCTTAAAAACAGTACAGAACTACAATATTTTCTTACTAAAAGATATCTACATTCCAAACCTTAAAAAAAAAATAGAGATATCATGTAAATTGTTTTTAAGCTCGTAAACCAAATACAATACTTCTCCTTGCTTTTCATTTATTTAAACCTCCTTTCTCTTATATTATATTAATACTTGCCTATGAAATGGCCAGTTTTATTATTTGGATTTCCAGAATTGATTTATTAAAAAAAAAAAAAATTTGACCAAAAAAATTAAATATGAAATTTATTAGAAAATGTTCATCAACGTATGTTCATCAACGTAAATCTTATTAAACTACAATTTTTCTAATAAAATATTTATCAAAACTTTTTTCGATATTTATATTGTGGCCATTATGGTAACATTAAATAAATTATGGAGTCTAACTATGGTCCCACAAAGCTATATACAGTCATAATAACGTTGAAGAAACAAATAAATTCCCTTTTATCAATAAAATATGTCCAATAGATAAGATTTTATCAATTTTTTTTTGTTTATCCGGAAATTGTAAAAAATATTTTAAATCAAAATTGGGACCCTTAAATTATATAAAAAAAATTTAAACTCAGTGTCCTAAAAATAAAATAAAAATCTTTAAGATTCAATTTGGTATTTGAGTTACATGTGTAGATTATAATAATTAATCATTAATAAATTCATAATTTGCTATTCACAGTAATTAAGATTCTGAAAAGGGGGAGACCTGCTTTATGTTACCATGTAAAAACAATAAATGTGGGTAGCACTGATGCCAAAATATTGTGTGGTTTGGATAAATCTTAAACATAAAAAAAAAAAATCCAGGCCATATATTAATGAGACCAAACATAAATAATTAACTAAGTATGTAACGAATAATTGATTTTATTAGGAAGGGAATAAAAAAGTAAAATTAATTTAGTAGATCAAACCATTTGAACATCTCAAAAAGAAATATCTCCTCCCCCATAGCTCCTTTGAAACAGTCAAGAAATAGTTTAAAGACTTAAGGCTTTCTTTAAATCCGGCTTTGGGCGTAGCTAGGCAAACTATTCTGCAGTCATGTGTGGAGATATAGCATACCGCGCGGGCGTGAGCCAGTAAGTTGCTACCTTACAATCTCGACGGACGGTACATACCTGGTGTTTCTAAAACATCTCGGGTTGTTTTTAATAAATAAATAAATAATTTGGTGAACTAGAACTGTCAAGTTTTTTGTCCATTAAAAAAAGTACTGTTTAAATATATCAGTGAGTATTCTATCGATTGCTTAAGTATAACGAATCTATTTGGTTATGTCAGTCAAGGCCACTTCTGTCTGAGGGGTCCTGGCTACAGATCCAGAGGTCCAGTGTTCGATCCCCAGTACTTACAGTATTTTCTGTAAATCATTGGGTCTGTAACAGGGGCACAACTCAGCCTCATGAGGACAAATGAGGAGTTAGTTGAGTAAAGTAATAGCGGATCCAGTCTAGAAAACTGAGATTAACGACATGAGGGTTCATTGTGCTGACAGCACGACACCTTCTATACGCAGTAGTTGGCAATATCTTATCCAACAGGTGGCGGCCGCTTGGTCACTATGTCTCAATGTAGGATGACACCGTGATTTTTTTAGGTTAGTCAAGGATGAATGAAATTAAGTTAGGATCAGGTAAATATATTTATTTATCTAGGTGAGTACCGAATTTGGTCAGCACATGAGTAAGTTAAGCTGTCTTGGAGATAGTCTAAGTTGTTTGGAATGATTAACATCGCTTATATACCCTCCTCGGTGGCGTAGTTGGCTAACGCGCTAGTTTCTTGTTGAGATAGACTGCCAAGGACAAGGAGATAAAGGCTCAAATCTCGCTTGGGTTAACAGGGGGGTGGTTTTCCCTAAATGGTTTTCCACTCTCTCTCCCTCCTCGCAAATGCGGGTGCACGTACTTTATATGAAACCTTCCTCATCCCTAACACATTAGTTTAATTATTAGTACAGAAAATGACGTAGGATACAGTATAATTTTAATAAACAGGACCTTTTATCAAGAAAAAGAAAGATTTTAGCGGAAAAAATTGATAACACTAATTTGTGTTTGTTTTAAAAGTATTGATGATATCTAACAATATTGATAGCTGCATATCATAGGACTTGACGTATGAATACTTATATCTACACGGGATATCACCTCTGAATGAACTGAAGTAGCTATGGAGCAAAGCTCTATAACTGCTGTTGCCAAATCTCCTCACTTTCAGTTATGTCTGAAGGTGGTGTGCTGGGGTAAGAAGGAGATACTGGCAACATCGAGTGTCCAGCGTTGCCAAACTTGTTTTATATTAAAGAGAAGATTGAGCACACTAACAAGGACATGTATAGTAATAATATTATTATTATTATTAGCACCGCGTCTTACTACCCGTTCGGGTTGTACGCACTTACGCTAATGTGTAATGGTAGGGTGATTGTGAGATGAAATGGAGGACCTACAATTTAACGTGGAATCCGAACCACGGTGGAGGCCTGGCATTCCTCACATTCACAAGTTGTGATTAATACACGTCTTGTCAGAGGTGAAGGAAGGGTTTGGTAATCATATAGTAATAATAATAATAATAATAATAATAATAATAATAATAATAATAATAATAATAATAATAATAATAATAATAATAATAATAGTTAAGACCATTAAGTGAAACGAACATGTTGGCTTGTTTTATATCTGTATAATGAGATAGTAAGTAAGAATGCAGTTTTCCAGCCATCACTTTAAAAATCACATATTGAGAAACTTTTTTTTCTGAATGTTCCAATGAATAATATTTTCTTCCTAATATAACGTGACCTAACGTATTGCCAAAATCAATTTTTTATATTAACCTATCTCTATGTGAAAAAAATGTATATATATACACATATACGACCGTGAAAAAGTTCGGAAATTCAAATGTGCCCTTAGTAATATAATACTTAGGTTTGAGACCAATACACTAGGAAATTAGATATATTGATAACAAACTGTTTTAAGTTTGCAATGAAAATTACTATATATATATGCTAACACGTGAATTGCTGTGCCCCTTGAGCATATAATATTCTAAATTAGTCTCGAACGTGTGAGTCAGGCTTTAAAAGACTGTGTGGGCCGATAGTTTAGCAATTGATGTGAGAATTAATTACCAAAAGTTTCCAGCACTGGTCAGGTTGAGCGAATTTCCCTTTCAGGACGTCATCTGTCAGACAAGGCTATTATTACTCGGTAAAATTTGAGGTGGTCGATATTTGAACTACGAGTTTTTTAGGGCATCTCATCAACAGACGGTAAGGCTGACAGCGATCAGATATTGTGTCACAGGCATGAACTTAACATTACATCTATTCTATTACTAGTAGTTCTGTGAACAGTAGACCTCCATGTTATTATCGTTACTACAGTCTTACTAGTAGTTCTGTGAACAGTAGACCTCCCTCCATGTTATTATTGTTACTACAGTCTTACTAGTAGTTCTGTGAACAGTAGACCTCCCTCCATGTTATTATCATTACTACAGTCTTACTAGTAGTTCTGTGAACAGTAGACCTCCCTCCATGTTATTATCGTTACTACAGTCTTACTAGTAGTTCTGTGAACAGTAGACCTCCCTCCATGTTATTATCGTTACTACAGTCTTACTAGTAGTTCTGTGAACAGTAGACCTCCCTCCATGTTATTATCGTTACTACAGTCTTACTAGTAGTTCTGTGAACAGTAGACCTCCCTCCATGTTATTATCGTTACTACAGTCTTACTAGTAGTTCTGTGAACAGTAGACCTCCCTCCATGTTATTATCGTTACTACAGTCTTACTAGTAGTTCTGTGAACAGTAGACCTCCCTCCATGTTATTATCGTTACTACAGTCTTAATGTAGTTCCATTGTCATTTATCGTGTAGGTAAATATCCGAACTGACAGACGAAATGCCAAATGGTCAAGTTAATATGGAACCTCGCTTCACTCGGTCGATAAACCCCACGAGCAGATGCCTCACTAGTGGTAGTCAGACAGGAGAGCCTTACCACTACATGCACGGCAATGAAGCAACACAGGTGGCCTAACCCCTGAGGACAGCACGGCGAGAAAGGTGTGTTGGTATATGCACGGCCAAGCTCTCTTAATGACAGGTCATCAGCAAGTCTTTAAGTTAAGCCGGTAATTAACACGCTCTGTGTATTTTATCACTGATAATGACCTCACCCATTAGCGTTGACAAGGAGTGAGGGAAGGCTAACCTAATTACTCGGGTTTCAATGACCTACCTATCGACTTTATAGAACTAGCAGATAGGATCGGGAACAAGACCAGCACATTATTCAATATCTGTCCAAGGTTGCACCACTTGCTTTATGCCATCAGGAACTAGGAACATTGTTTGGGGGAAATTGAGTAAACAGAACTATCTTTGTCCACCATAGATCAAAGGAATCAATTCATTTTTAAAGATCTGAACTAAAAACTATATATATATAAATATAAATATATTCTTAATATATATAATTCTTCTGTACGTGTGTATGTCACTGAACTCCTCCTAAACGGCTGGACCGATTTTGATGAAATTTTTGTGTGTGTTTGAGTGGGTCCGTGGATGGTTTAGATTCACAATTGGACCTGGTAGGTGGCGCTGCAATCGGGGTCTAGGAATTTTTGGGGGGGATTTTTTTTTTTTTAGATTTTTTTCATATCAGAACATGTAACCTCAAAATTTAACCTCCCCACCACCACCCCCAAAAATTTTAATAATGAATATAATATTAATAATTGACCGTTAAAAAAATCATAATTTCATCAATAATTGACCGTTAAAACCTTCTGAAAAGTTCATGAATAATTGAACTTCTGAGAATAATTCATAGTTATGTGTTTTTTTTTCGATACAGCTGATATTTGTGGAGTTGTAGGCGAAATGCCAAAAATGAAAAGATGTTTTATTTTGTATGTTGTCTTGACAAACACTGAATTTGTAATATTTGTGTTAATCACTAAATGGAGTTCATTGTGAATTTGTAATTGTGATGATCACAGAGTATTTGTTTTATTATCGAAATCAATTATGCCACCCAAACGAAAAGACAACGTTCGGGCAGGACAACGTCTGTCGGGTCCGCTATATATATATTAAAATATATATATATATTTTATATATAAAATTATATATAATAATATAATAATTTATAATTTAATAATATAATAATTTATAATTTATAAATATAAATAACAATATAATAAAATATAAATATAAATAAAAATATAATAATTTATAATTTATAATTATATATAATAATATAATAATATTATAATTTTATATATAAATATATATATATAAAAAATCTTTTATTTGAACTATTTTTTTATGAAACCAATAATTTCTGAGATATTAGCATATATATATATATGCTAATATCTCAGAAATTATTGGTTTTATAAATTTTTTTTCAAATATAGCGTTGATAATATAGATATTAGCATATATATATATATATATATATATGCTAATATCTCAGAAATTATTGGTTTCATAAAAAAATATTTCAAATAAAAGATTTTTTATCTTTAATAGTACTACAACTTTACATTGATAATCTATCTCGTATCTAAAATAGTTGCGTAGAAATGATGAAAACTGTAAAAATTTCCCCTGTGTAAAGTACACTCAAAGTAATTTTATGAGAAAATGATAATTTCCATCTTGGTTATAATAATAAACAGTGATTAGATATAACATTTAATCAAATTCGTCAGAGCGACTTTCGAGAACATTTAATTTTTCGCCTTTTGCCCTTCAGTAAACTACCCTTAAAATTAGGGTTAGGCATCTAATTCAAAAAAAATACCTCAGAGGGACCTTATAAAAAGCCCAGATAACAAGTTTGAGCCCAATCGGTAAATTAATTTCGGCTCTAGCCCGAGGTACAGACAGGCTGCATAAAGAAAACTACTTTTCTTGATTTCAGGGGGTCATGAAACCTCAACATTTATCAAAATGTCGAATTAGATTTTTTTTACGCTCACAATAATTTCTCTACAAGAGAAAGTAAAAAGAGTGGGTACTATAATTCATCTCTGTCTTCCACTCTATCTGTATGTTCCTCTGTATGTCTGTCTGTCCCTCTGTGTAACATTTTGTCTTTAATATCCCTAGTAAACACTATTTGTGATTCAAGTAATGACCTCCTCGCTTTCCTGCTCTCCTGATCTCCCGGTCCAGCCAGATCGAGTGACGTGGACCTTCTTCTACAAAAATTAACATGATGGGAAAGGGGGGGGGGGGATTATTCTGATATACTTGGCGTATTACTTACTACCCTTCCCTTTTATCCACATATTTATGCTATATGAGGGGTAGATATGAGTAAACGTGGGATTTTTAAAAGAAAACAAATATAATCATCGTGGGAAAAGAATAAACAAACCAATCTTAGTAAGCAATCAATACACAGACTGGGATTCGAAACTAGGCCGGCCAGGCATTGCCAAACAAGATCAGATAAAACTGATAAGGTGAAAGGATATGTAAGTTAAGTTCTGTATTTTTTTTTTTTTTTACAGATTTTTATGTGTAACCAAACATATTTTTGAACAAAAATAAATAAAATCATGTTTCAGTAGAAATAAATTTTCTACTAGTATATTATGGTAATTAATATCAACAATTTGCTGTTTGTCATGGGCGTGGCAACGTTTAACCAGAAACATTTTAAATTAAGATTTAAAAAAAAGTCCTGGTTGAATTATGCAATGCTCAGGACAGGTATATATAAAAAAAACTATTGAGATTACCATCCATGTGTAGAAAACTAAATTAAACGCATCCATTCAAGCAATATTTGATTTACTTTGGCCAGAAAATCCTTTGCTGGAAATAAAGTGAAAATATGGAATTTAACTCGTGTACCCTTCCATCCGCCCCGCGCCCCACTCTCCCTCAAACCCGAGTGGCCACATAACTACATCCGCTGGATCGGAACCAAGGAATGACCGCAGAGAATGCACCATTGGCTTGCGAATTGGTGAAATTTCAAATAATAATATTAATAATAATAATAATAACAAAACCTTGCCATTTTGGAACGTGAAACATTTTGAAAAAACAACGACAAACAAACAAACAGACACTTTCCTATTAATTATTAAATTAGTTTTCTCTTTCAAACTCACTATTTCCTGATGAAGAAACGTTTATAAAAAAAACGAGTGGGGTAAAAAAAAAAGATCAAAGCTGGAATTCATCCTTCACTAATTCGGCGATTAGCGTTTTCGCTTTGATTAAATCGACGACCTGTCCTGACTATTGAACAGGCAACGTCATGTCCCCCTTAACTTCATCCTTCCCCCCCTACCCTTCACCCGCAGATACATCAAACGGAATAATGAACGCAGGGACGACTGATGAGATAGCCGATACGGATCTCCCGACATTTTTAATGACAGACAAGATCGAGTAGTCTCGAATTAAAGTTATATCAGTTTGATACGAACGGGTTTTGGAAGAAAAACAGGAGGAAGAATTATCCCAAGGTAAATTATTTTTATTTGCCTTCTTATATAGAGAATGTATCGTAATCGTGAACATTTTCAGCTCGATATTATTATAGATCTTAAGTGTTTTATGTGCTCATCGCACCAAATAAAAAAGTCAATTTTACAGTCCGGTCTGTCGCTATGTCTGTAGGTATGTATGTCTGTTCCTATGTCTGTAGGTATGTATGTCTGTTCCTATGTCTGTCTGTACCTCTGTATTTATGTCTCTCCCTATGTCTACATGTCAAATGAGGACAGAGTTGAAGAAAACATATCACAGACCCCCTCGGTGGCGTAGTTAGCTAACGCGCTAGTCGTGTTGAGCTAGACTGCCGAGGACGGGGAGATCGAGGTTCGAATTCTAGTTGGTAAATTGGGGTGGTTTTCTAAATGGTTTTCCACTCTCCCTCCAGAAATGCGGGTTCACTTCCTCTAAATTCAACTTCCCAATTCATATCCATTAGGCGTAATTAGTACTTAAACGTTTGCTCCGAACGGGTAGTAAGACGTGGTGCTAAATAAATAAATAAACATATCACAGCTACAGTTTAACAAGCAATGCTTACCCTGGCAAACACTCCACGCCACGCCCCTGGGGATTAATAAATTATACATGTGTGTGATAACTATTATTTATCTATTTTATATTTAAAATTTAATATTAAAACTAAAATAACCCCTTAAAATGATAAAAGCAAATATTTCTAAAATAAAATGTATATTAAAAAAAATATTTGACACTTAATTACTAATATAATAAATACTCTACTGATCTCAGGTCATTAAATATAAAATTAAATCCAAACCTGGAACATGTTTAGATACATTAAATAATAATTCTAGCAAAAAACCTTCATTCAAACAATTTGCGTATCCGGAGTGACGAATGCCTTAGTTTTAACATTAACATCAAAAAAACAAACTGGGATAAATTATTTTTATCTCCCCTCAACATAATATTTGTTCGAATTGACTTCAATCCACCTCTTTAAAGTTATAATTCAAAATTTCAATTTAGGTAGCTATAAAATACAAAGGAAAAAGTGTGATATTTCAACCTTTTTATTTAAAATGTAAATTGTACCGTTCCAAACCTACTGTGTTTGAAATACACTTCAATAATTATTTATATCACAGCGCTCCTTGTGTCCGAATGGGGAACCAACTTTTTCTTCACATGTCAAAGCTGATCTACAGATATCCCCTTTCACCCGCATTAAGCTGCCTTCACAACATCCATGGAAAACAAGATACACAAGGTCGATTTGAATTAATTACTAGGGCCGGTTCCCACGAGCGACGTGCGTCATCTTTGCAGTCGCGTCATGTGACGCTGCGTCTCAGCATTACTTTGATTCGAGTGACGGAGTTCACACAGTACGCGAGGTCTGGCGTCAACACTAATGTGTGATGGTAGGGTGTTTGTGAGATGAAATGGAGGACCTACAGTTTAACGTGGGATCCGAACCACGGTGGAGGGCTGGCATTCCACACGTTCACAAGTTGTGATTAATACACGTCTTGTCAGAGGTGAAGGAAGGGTTGGCAATCAGATAAATCTGTGTCGGGACCGAGGATTGAACCCCGGACTCCCAACACAGAAGTCTGACACCTTACCCCTAGACCACCAGGTCACCCTTTGAATTAGTAAAAACTCTTTCCGCTTGGCGTGTTTTTAATTACTTTAGGATCAGCTTCGGTGTCCACATGGTCTAAGGCGCAACTCTCACAGTAGACTAGACTGCCGATGACGGGGAGACCAAGGTTCGAATCTAGGTCACATGTACTGAGGGTGGTTTTTTTCGTTCAATATGTTTCCACTCTCCCTCCACGCAAATGGGATACATTTGCTTATATATAACTTTCATAATTCTTAAAATCACTGCTAACTATTTGCATAAGCGTAAAACACCGAAGGGTAGTAAGACGCGGCGCTAAAAAATTAATAGAGTTTTTATTAAATAATATTATTAAAATGCGTATATCCGGGTGTTTAGGAAGATTAAACGATGAAAAAACACACACAAAGGACGTGTTTGAAACTAGAACAATATAATTTCAGCTTACATGTTATATTATCTACTACACCTGGCAGCGTTCGAATCCCCACATGAGATATTATAAAAAAAAACCACATCTCTGTATTTCAGCCGACGTTTCTCGCCTCCAGTCTTCCATCTCTCTCAGGCGTCTTTATTTGTCAGAGTTATCTATTTGACCTCTCCCGAGGCCATCCGTCCCCATTCCCTCCCCCTCTCTCTCGCCCCTCCGTAATCCCCATACAATCCCTCCTTCCCCCTCCCCCGCCCCGCTCGATACGCTCTCACGGAAAAACACTTCCCGGCTATCAGTTTTGATTTCTATTCTAGAAATTTACAGCTCCTTGAACTTGGTGCTCGTGTTTCGGGATATTTATTTTATTTATTCTCCACATCCCCTCTTTTTACAACCTCACCACAGTATTGTGCTGCTCCCTGCGGTGTTAAATCAAAGCTTTCTCTGTATATATATAATATTTATATATATAAATCCCGTCCTCGGAAAAAGTGAAAATAAAAACAACTACTTTTGGAATAGATGAATAAAATTGGGAAAAACTCGGCCACAATTTTTTTATACATATTTTTGGACATGGTGGTTAATAGTCTATAGAACTTATTTTAGGTTAGATATTATGTGATTTTTTTTGACAGGTAGTGAAACATTTTAATTACTCTGTTCAGAGAAACTACAGTATGGTATACAGTCCGGTGTCGTGTCGTGTTTCCAGGTTAATCAGAGCGTGTTAAAATTGTACCTATGACCTGTTCTCATCCCCTAGGTTCCCATTTGACCAATAATACACATAGATTCTACTCTATACCATGATTTTCCTACAAATGAAGATTCGGAACAACTTTATTTTAGCAGATACACATTTTTTTGCGATAAATATTGATAACATTTTACTGTAATATTAATTTTATTTTATAGACATTGATAATATCAATCAAAAGTGACAGTTGCATATCATATGACTTGACGTATGAAAACTTGAAAATCGTTCTAGTATTTTTTTCTAACCGTTAAATACGTCCATTCGTAATAAAATTGGGTTATAAATAGAAACACTTCTTACATATACTTTATCACAGTGACTATTTTCCCATTTCCTTTCCATGATAATGTGACTGCACTTTTTCTAGTTCATCCTCCTCTTCCTTAATCCCTTATATTTACACATTAATAACCCATGTGTTAGATAAACTTAATATGTACAGCCCGATTGGGTAGTGAGACGCTGAAAAACTTAAGAAAAAACAAAATATTATGAAAAATTTCTTACACATAACGCTAAATGTTAGGCACTGGTGGTTACTCAGTCTAAGGCACTAAGCTCGCAAGACCTGCCTGGGAGGTAAGGTCCAGGTTCGTACCTCATCTTGGTATTGTGACTCTACATTTGCCCTCTCTGCGCTAATCAGGAGGCAGTTAATTAAAAGTAACTGCGCTAATCAGTAAGATAGCTTGACGAAGCCCACTCCTGGTTAAAATGTAAGAATTTACCAACATTATTTTATCAACTATATGAATTTATGGTTGGTAACCCTTTTATTTATATTTTTTTATCTGAGATATTTAACGAGCACTTTCTGAACCGATTAATTATTTCAACACACGACTTATAAACTAAATTTAATAAATAAAATACACCCCCAAACCCCAGACCATTAATTCATCACTGCGAAAAGATAAACCCGCATTTCCCCAGTGATAAATGTATTGGCCAAGACAGGAATAGAACCTGGTACCTATCAGTAGACAAGCACAGTACCGACTGAGATAAGGTGTCGCAAATCACTAATATAGCTTAAAAAACAGACAAGACCATATATTTATCTCTATTTATATAAATAATTATTTACCAAAATTTGTTGGACGCTCCATTCTCCTTAAGGGAATATTTTTAAGAGCATATTTTGTTCCTTCTCCCATTTTCAGTTAAGGATTCAAAATATTTCTTATTACAAAGGAAGGGTAAAAGGGGGTAAACTCTAATAAAAAAAAATGGGTACTTAAAAAAAACAGTTTTATTTAACGAATCACGAATATAAGAAACGGGCACAGCTTTGAAATATCATAACCATTTGTTCGACAACACGGAGGTAGAAAAATAAAATAGAAAAAAAATAGTGTATGCATAAAAAAGATCCGGCATCTTCCAAACGCCATCATAAAAACAGTAGACAGACGGGTAGCATCGCCAATAACCACCGCCCTCACGAAATCCATCCTTCATTTTATTTCTGTTTGTTTGTTTGTTTGTTTGGATACGGGATAGAACGTGAATTTTTAGAATCTTCATTTTTTGTCCCTTGGGAATATATAAAAAAAACATTTTTCAGCCGGTACATTGTCAACTATTGTAACAGAAATTTTATGGTGCATGGGTTAAGCCAACACTGTCATCATTAATAATAAAAAAAAAGGTATATTAGAAATAAGAATGGGAGGTAATATGTAACGAAATCCTACAGACATAAGAATTCCCTCAAATAGCAATAAGTCACACCAACTGATAGATAAGGGGGTTAGAGTTCGATACCTTTAAGAGTGTTTTAACAGATTTCCACCCCCTTACCTTGAGAAACTCCTTCCAGTATACTTCTAAAACATCCACCCCCCCCCCCTCCCGACCAGTGACGTTAAAATATTATTACCCGCCTCGGTGGCGTAGTTGGCTAACGCGCTAGTCGTGTTGAGCTCGACCGCCGAGGACGGGGAGATCGAGGTTCGAATCTCGGCCGGGTGAACTGGGGGTGGTTTTTTCCTAAACGGTTTTCCACTCTCCCTCCACGCAAATGCGGGTTCGCTTCCTCTAAATTCAACCCTCCCAATTCATAACCCATTAGCGTAATTAGTACTTAAGCGTATAAACCGAACAGGTAGTAAGACGCGGTGCTAAATATTATATTATTATATTAAAATATTAGATTCGGGCTCTTTAAAGTAATTTGACAGGATAAATGTCATTGAAAAATTTTAATAACTACTGTATAGTTATTATAAGCTATAAATATTGTTTTAATAATATATATTGGCTACAACAATCGTAGCTAAGTAATGTAAGGATTGGCCAGTACTAATGTATCATTGCCCAGGGGATTCCCGAATGTTCTAATCGTACATCATTTCTGTGTTGACTCTTTTTATGTCCTTACTATAGGAGGTGATGGTGATAGTGAGTATTAGTGTGTGGAACCAGTGGAAACCTTTAAAACTAACTCAAGTCTAACTAGCCCAACCCTGATGACCGCTGGGATAATTCACCTTTAGAGAAAAATACCCAAGGCACAAGTCGGGAATCGAACACGGGACCACTAGGCTCGTAGCCAGGTACACTGATCACAACAACACTGGGTTGGCTACTTCTATTATAAATACTTTATCTCTTGGCTTGTAAAACCATTAAATTTTCTAGAAAATAAATGTATTAAAGATTTCAAACTTTTTTCTCTAATTTATTTATATAAATTAATATTGAATAAAATTATTTTCAAATATTTTTTTATCCAACAATAATATAATATCGAGAATTCATTGGAACAACTAATTAATTTTACGGCCCACTGGTGTGACACGGCCCACCTTTTGAGAACCACTGGTCTCTAAGAATCGCTTCATGTTTAAAATACCTTCGTATAGTTACGTAAAATAAGAAGTTTCCAAACACTTTAAATGACTTGGGCACACAAAACACGTTTACCAATTGGTCAGTGACGTCAGAGGTCCGTGACGTCAGAGGCGTGAGTCTCGGTACTGATAAAACACCTTATCTCCTTACCCCTCTCCACACGATATAATATGACGTATAATTGAACGTTATAAAACTTGCTCATGTATTAAAGTATGGACAATTTTTAGCAGAACTCTGAAAGAAAGAGACGCTCTCTCACTTCATGACGTCCCGACGCCGAGGAATAACAAGCAGACGTCACAAAAGAACCGAACATTTAGAGCATGGATGCAGAAAGTGGGAAAGAGAGGGAAAGTGAAAGGAACTTTGAAAAGAAAAAAAAGGAGGAGAAGAGACAGAATAAGATTGAAACCGTGACAGAGAGCACGACATGCAAGAGGGGGCGGGGGTTGAGAGGGGTTAAATATCCCTCTGGTCGTCTCTTCAACCCGCTAGACAAACAATTGAAAGCTACATCACGCTGAATGTTTGTGTTCTACGGACGGAATACGCTAAAAAAAAAAAGGGAGAGGTATTTTTTTTTGGAAATGTTTTAGGGAGGAATTGTCGAGGTTTTTCACCTAAGTTAGAAGATCTTATGAACCAGTATAGAAATAATTCAAGATATTATGAAGTGAACAAAAAGGGGTGGGAGGGGTGATAATAAGCGAGAAGAGCTTAGGGATAGCTATCAGAAGTACCGGGCACTGCCCGGGGTAACCGTGGAATGAATTGCGCTGCCAACCCGGACAACGTTTTTTTTTGTTTCAATCAGAAAAAAAAATCTCTTCATTTTATTTCTTCCGATTCAGTGTTTGATTAGTTTAAAAAAAAAATCTCATCCAAATTTCAAAATTCTGGCTTCTAGGTGTACATGTTTGAGCCCATGGGCTACTAATATTTAAATTTCAGACCTTTACGTGAGGTAAATATCGCTTAATGCTCACGACAAACAGACAAACTCTTCACTATAGTGATACAGAAAGAAGATAAGCAAATAAATTGTTGAAAAAAAACTAAAGTACATTTGTATGTATTGTGTACAGTTTGGAGTGTAAAATCACATAACGGATCAAGTAATGGCTGCATCTCAGGTTAAGACTGGGGTAGAGTGGGTAGCACATGACTCCAGACACGCTCTACAGAGGTAGTGTTGTTAATATTCGTTCGCAAGTTTCTATTCCCTGCTTTAATGGCCAAACTGTCTAAGACGTCACTCTCGTGTTAGACTGGCATGCTAATGATGAGGAAGTCGGTTGGTAATCTGAGAGTGTTTTTATTACCCTAGATGGTTTCCCACTCTCCTTCCACGCTAATAGGGGTAAATTACCTGTTAAATGCTTCCTACCTCATCTCTACCCCATTAGACTAATTATCATAAGTGCGTATAACCTGAACAGGTAGTAAGACTCAGTTATATTAGAAAAAAAACTAATTTGAAAGAATATTTTATAAAATAAATATTTTGGAAATATTTATATTTTTAAATGGGGAGTTGAAAAGACACAGAATAAAATAATATGTTTATGTAACAGTGTCTATTAATTAATGTGTGCGTTTTGGTGAAATGCGATGTTCTTTTTTTCCTCCCCATTTTGTTTCTATAACAATGTATATTATTTCGTATCATTTTCCTCACAAGTTATAATTTGGTTAAAGGAGTGAGAGATTCTGGGAATGCACTGTAACATTTGTTTGTTTTTTAAAACCATTTTTAAAAAAACACAACTGTGCCCAATTTGAACGCGATATCGCACGCCTGCTCTTTGAACGTAACACAACTATTCGAAACTTCTACAGTAATATATATTATAGCTTGTTTTATTATCACCGTGTCTTACTACCCGTTCGGGTTATACTCTTATGTAACAATTATGACAATAGTTGTAAGGATTAGGACGATTATATTCAAAGGAAGTGTACCCGAATTTGAGTGAAGGGAGAGTGGAAAACCATTTTGAAAATAAAACTCATTACACCCAACCGAGATTCGAACATCGATCTCTGCGTCAATGTTAGTTTAGTCTACTGCGAGAATAGCACGTTAGACCACGCATAAACCGTAGCGGGTTGTATTAATATTATTTGTAATATTAGGCGGGGGGTGGGGAGCAAATGTCCTTTTTTTTTTTTCTCCCCTCCCAATAATCTAAAAACAATGGTTTTAATTTTTTTTTTAATTGGAATCATGACCTTTCTAGTGCTAATAATTGGTCACCCCTCACCCCCCCGTTCCTTCCCCAAAATAAAATAATAAATTGTGTTCTGCTATCTTAATGTCCTTAGAAAACAAACGTTAAATAATCCATAAACTAAACTAATAATATTTCCACTCTTAGCCTGTAGATGGCTCTTTGTGAGAGAACCCTCCCTCCCCCCCGGGTTGAAAATAAGGGTCTAGACCCCCCTTACCCACCCGCCCTTCAATATCCGGACCAGACTTCACTTCATCTCAATTTGTGTCGCCTTGAACCTAGTTCGTGACCCGAACAAACTAAACGAAATGAAACCTTCCCCTGTCTGTATAGACTTCTCTCCACACACACACACACACACACACACACACACACACACACACAAAGGGCCGACACTTCGAGATTCCCCGATACCAGAGGGGAAAAGAAATTCTGAAGAAGAATGTTATAAAAAAAAAAGAAATTTGGGTTCCTTATTTCGTTTGACTGTAGGAGGAAGAGAATCATAAGAGGGTTGAGATGATCCTAACAGCAAGATTAAACGAGATAAGGATTATTGTTTTTATTATTTACTTAGCACGTTTCACTACCTGCCCAGGTATATCGTATTGCATGTCCAGGCTACATCACTCGTTATTATCCAGTACTAATGTACAGTACCTTTGCTCAGGGGATTCCTGAATGTACTAATAGTAGTACATCCTTTCCGTGGAGGCTCTTCACATGTCCCGATGATAGGAGGTGATGGTGATAGTGAGTATGATGGTGTGGAAAAATTTAAAAATCTAACTTAGGCCTTACCAACCAAACCCTGGTGACCATTGTAATAAGTCCCTTTCGGGAAAAATGCCCAAAGTACCGGCCGGGAATCGAACCCGGGACCCCTAAGCTCGTAGTCAGGTGAACGGACTACTACAAAACTGGGCCGGTTACCTGTTCAGATTATAAGTGTATATGGTAACTACTCTAATGAGGTAGGGATGAGGAAGGAAGTATTTTAGAGGTGATCTACCCGCATTTGCGTGGAAGGAGAGTGGGAAACTATTTAGGAAAATACCACCCTCAGTGGACCCGATCAGGATTCGAACTCCGGTCTCCCCATTAATACGTATTATTAATTAAGAGAAGGGTCGAGTCCACTATTGTTTCCGAATCTTCAATTTACCTTTAAATTCCTAGTCTTGAATTCGAATTGGATTCTTGGGACAAATTGTAAACATAATAGAAAATAGAAATGGTAGCTAAATGTTAACAACATTCATATATTTAGTTAAATGTTAAATTAATGGTATGGGGTCTGGTTGTGAAGGCTTATTTTGTATCAACGTAGTTTTTAAATCTTTGTCTATAATAATAAAAGGAAGTGTTTGTTTGTTTGTGTGCGATGCCCAGCCAAATCTACGGCACAGAGATCTGAAATTTTCAACATAGGTGGACGGAAGGGGGTCCGAATTTACCTCGAAAACGGATTTTTAAATTTTTAATTAGCTTTTTAATTAGGCTATTTTTTAACAAATTTTTGAAGAAAATATTGTTAATCTGGTTTAGAATTACGTTTCAGAGATAAATGTGATAAAAATATGCCACCTCCTCCTCGGGAAAAAAAAAATGTGTACGAAATCGATCGTAATTCTAAACCTTTTATTGGTGGGGGTGTGGGGGGGGGGGGCTTATATAATTCTTACACCACATTGGGTCACGGGCATCGCCGTGCGGGATTGCTAGTAATAATATACTCTTATCGCGGTTTGGTCTGTAATTAAGTTGGAGGTGAACCACCAAAATGCAATGTTAAACCTCTAAAACCAAATACAATTCGAAATTAAAAAAACAAAACATATTTCTATATTTTCCGAAACTTTATTCCTTAAATCTCGAATATCCTTAAGTAATTAAGGGATTCGAAGGTTCGACGTTGTCTTCTTGGATATTTCGAAGCTATTTCGCGAAGCGGGCTGAATCTTAACCTGATGCACCTAAGTAGTCTGAGCACTATCACAATTAGACACCATTGATCTTCATTTCCTCCCCATTACGTTTCTTTAACAATGTGTATTAATTAATTTATTCTGTATGGTGAAATGTGATGTTATTCCCAACCTCCTCCCCCCGTTATGTTTATGTAACATTGTATATTATTTCCTTTCACATATCTCACAAGTTTCAAGTAAATACCTCAATTTTTAGACAAAGGAGCAAGATAGATCTGTGCGGTGCACCGTATATTATTTTTATTAAAATGTAATTTGAGGTGTTTTTCCTTTGAACGGGGTCCGTCCGTCCTTGCATCCCTTGTAATCCTATTGAGGAAGGGTTCGTCCTCCCAAATCCGTCGATACATCACACCCTCGCCGGTACACTCTCAGACAAAACCGCGTGACTCTCCGCTGCACGATGGATCCTTCACTCGGTGGCTGTCTGAAGGCTCTCAGGCTGAACTACTATTCGGTACTATCTCACTATCCAGATAGTACTTCTACAAGGATATATGTAAAGAGCCCAATGACCGGGATATTGGCTACGTCAACACGGGTGATCCAGAAATCCGATCAACGTATGTTTATCTTCATTATTCATTTGACCACGGTGAGGTTGGGATAAGTTTAATAGTTTTTCAAATAAAATAATTATTAATCACTTTTATAGTGTGTTTATTAAATATGGCCAAACAGTATCACTGGTCTTAACTCCACTATTTAATAAGGTAGAACACATAAAACCACATTACGATGCAACTCCTAGTCCAAGCTGTATTATTTACCTAAGTTAGGTGTTATCTGTGGAGTGAGACGGGCTCTTAAGACGTCTGGTTCTAGTTGTATTACCTACCTAAGTTAGGTGTTATCTGTGGGGTGAGACGGGCTCTTAAGACGTCTGGTTCTAGCTATATTACCTACCTAAGTTAGGTGTTATCTGTGGGGTGGAGACGGGCTCTTAAGACGTCTGGTTCGAGCTGTATTACCTACCTAAGTTAGGTGTTATCTGTGGGGTGAGACGGGTTCTTAATACGTCTGGTTCTAGTTGTATTACCTACCTAAGTTAGGTGCTATCTGTGGAGTGAGACGGGCTCTTAAGACGTCTGGTTCGAGCTGTATTACCTTACCTAAAGTTAGGTGTTATCTATGGAGTGAGACGGGCTCTTAAGACGTCTGGTTCTAGCTGTATTACCGATCTAAGTTAGGTGTTATCTGGGGAGTGAGACGGGCTCTTAAGACGTCTGGTTCTAGCTGTATTACCTACCTAAGCTAGGTGTTATCTGTGGGGTGAGACGGGCTCTTAAGACGTCGGGTTCGAGATGTATTATTTACCTAAGTTAGGTGTTATCTGTGGGTGAGACAGGCTCTTAAGACGTCTGATTCTAGTTGTATTACCTACCTAAGTTAGGTGTTATCTGTGGGGTGATACAGGCTCTTAAGACGTCTGGTTCTAGTTGTATTACCTACCTAAGCTAGGTGTTATCTGTGGGGTGAGACGGGCTCTTAAGACGTCGGGTTCGAGATGTATTATTTACCTAAGTTAGGTGTTATCTGTGGGGTGAGACAGGCTCTTAAGACGTCTGATTCTAGTTGTATTACCTACCTAAGTTAGGTGTTATCTGTGGGGTGATACAGGCTCTTAAGACGTCTGGTTCTAGTTGTATTACCTACCTAAGCTAGGTGTTATCTGTGGGGTGAGACGGGCTCTTAAGACGTCGGGTTCGAGATGTATTATTTACCTAAGTTAGGTGTTATCTGTGGGTGAGACAGGCTCTTAAGACGTCTGATTCTAGTTGTATTACCTACCTAAGCTAGGTGTTATCTGTGGAGTGAGACGGGCTCTTAAGACGTCTGGTTCTAGCTGTATTACCAATCTAAGTTAGGTGTTATCTGGGGAGTGAGACGGGCTCTTAAGAAGTCTGGTTCTAGCTGTATTACCTACCTAAGTTAGGTGCTATCTGTGGAGTGAGACGGGCTCTTAAGACGTCTGGTTCTAGCTGTATTACCGATCTAAGTTAGGTGTTATCTGGGGAGTGAGACGGGCTCTTAAGACGTCTGTTCTAGCTGTATTACCTACCTAAGTTAGGTGTTATCTGTGGGGTGATACAGGCTCTTAAGACGTCTTGTTCTAGCTGTATTACCTACCTAAGTTAGGTGTTATCTGTGGAGTGAGACGGGCTCTTAAGACTTTAGTTCTAGCTGTATTACCTACCTAAGTTAGGTGTTATCTGTGGGGTGATACAGGCTCTTAAGACGTCTTGTTCTAGCTGTATTACCTACCTAAGTTAGGTGTTATCTGTGGAGTGAGACGGGCTCTTAAGTCGTCTGGTTCTAGCTGTATTACCGATCTAAGTTAGGTGTTATCTGTGGAGTGAGAAGGGCTCTTAAGACGTCTGGTTCTAGCTGTATTACCTACCTAAGTTAGGTGTTATCTGTGGAGTGAGACAGGCTCTTAAGACGTCTGGTTCTAGCTGTATTACCTACCTAAGTTAGGTGTTATCTGTGGAGTGAGACGGGCTCTTAAGACGTCGGTTCTAGACTATGCCATCTTAGTGGGTTTTTATAAATCTTATAAAGATCTAATGTTTACCTACCTAAGTTAGGTGTTATCTGGGGAGTGAGACGGGCTCTTAAGACGTCTGGTTCTAGCTGTATTACCATACCTAAGTTAGGTGTTTTCTGTGGGAAGAAGGCTCTTAAGACGTCTGGTTCTAGCTGTATTACCTACCTAAGTTAGGTGTTATCTGTGGGTGACAGGCTCTTAAGACGTCTTGTTCTAGCTGTATTACCTACCTAAGCTAGGTCTTATTTGTGGTGTGAGACGGGCTCTTAAGACTTTAGTTCTAGCTGTATTACCTACCTAAGTTAGGTGTTATCTGTGGGGTGATACAGGCTCTTAAGACGTCTTGTTCTAGCTGTATTACCTACCTAAGTTAGGTGTTATCTGTGGAGTGAGACGGGCTCTTAAGCGTTTTGTTCTAGCTGTATTACCGATCTAAGTTAGGTGTTATCTGTGGAGTGAGACAGGGCTCTTAAGACGTCTGGTTCTAGCTGTATTACCTACCTAAGTTAGGTGTTATCTGTGGGTGAGACGAGCTCTTAAGACGTCTTGGGTTCTAGCTGTATTACCTACCTAAGTTAGGTGTTATCTGTGGAGTGAGACGGGCTCTTAAGACGTCAGGTTTGAGACCACTCGGCCACTTTAGTGGGTTTTTAAATTTATAATAGAATCTAATGTTACATTAAAAAAATTAATCAATTTATTATGTTGATGACGTCATTGATGTCCACGCCAAAGGATCAAACTTGAAACCTAATTTCCGTAAATATGTGCACTATCTTCTTTCCCTTACCCCCCCTTTTTTGTGTAGGTTTCCCATTCCCTCCCCCCCGTAATTTTTTATTTTAAAATAATTACCAAAATTTCCACTTTAAAAAAACAACCCTGTTCTCGACCTAACATTTTGAGGAAGCCCTGATATATATATATATATAAATGTACCTTGAGGATGTGAAGTTAGCAAAAGGGTGATGACAGCTTTGTACGCGACTATACACAGAGGAGTAGGAGGAGGAGGAGGAACAGTGCTAGGCCCTCTGTAACAATCAGATCACGTCCACTGCAGGAACCGAGAACCAGTTGAAGTGAGCTTTATTAATGTGCGATTTATTCGCCAGCCACAGCAGGCGCTGTAAGCCGGCCTATACGTCCCCCCCGTTCCCCCCTCATCCTCAACACTTCCCCTTCCTACACATGAGAAGATAAGCTCACTTAGTATTCATGGGACAGGAGGGGAGGGGGTGATGGAACAAGGAGGGGGGGTTATATGATTGTGTAGCCACTAATTTTAAATGTAGCTTCATATTTCCTGCATGGCCCAGTATGTAAGATATTGTTCCCGGTACGCCTTTAATATCCCGTATAGGCAACGCCTTTGGCTTGGCAGTGACGAACGTAGTATCCACTTAGGGAGATTATCAGTTGATTTTATTCGGGACATCATCTTTCTATGCTACGAGATAAAATTTAGAGTTTTTGGTATTTGTTTGATTTGAAGATACACCCATTAAATAGCGATTAACTCAATTGTCGTGGGTAATTGTTATTTTTACTCAGTACAGTGTGTAGTTACGGCTGTTTCTAGGCCAGGAGAATGGGTCGACAGCCGTGGCTAGTAGCAATCTGTGTAGTTACGGTGTTTCTAGGTCAGGATAATGTGTTGACAGCCGTGGCTAGTAGCAATATGTGTAGTTACGGTGTTTCTAGGCCAGGCGAATGGGTCGACTGTCGTGGATAGTAGCAATATGTGTAGTTACGGTGTTTCTAGGTCAGGAGAATGTGTCAACAGTTGTGGCTAGTAGCAATATGTGTAGTTACGGTGTTTCTAGGTCAGGAGAATGTGCCGACAGCCGTGGCTAATAGCAATCTGTGTAGTTACGGTGTTTCTAGACCAGGAGAATGGGTCGACAGCCGTGGCTAGTAGCAATCTGTGTAGTTACGGTGTTTCTAGGTCAGGATAATGGGTCGACTGTCGTGGATAGTAGCAATATGTGTAGTTACGGTGTTTCTAGGCCAGGAGAATGGGTCGACTGTCGTGGATAGTGGCAATATGTGTAGTTACGGTGTTTCTAGGTCAGGAGAATGTGTCAACAGTTGTGGCTAGTAGCAATATGTGTAGTTACGGTGTTTCTAGGCCAGGAGAATGGGTCGACTGTCGTGGATAGTGGCAATATGTGTAGTTACGGTGTTTCTAGGTCAGGAGAATGTGTCAACAGTCGTGGATAGTAGCAATATGTGTAGTTACGGTGTTTATAGACCAGGAGAATGGGTCGACAGTCGTGGCTAGTAGCGATATTTGTAGTTACGGTGTTTCTAGGCCAGGAGAATGGGTCGACAGTCGTGGCTAGTAGCGATATGTGTAGTTACGGTGTTTCTAGGCCAGGAGAATATGTCCTTGTCGGCAGTCACACGCTAATATGTTCTCCACACATGTCACGGACTAGTTTAACTCTGAATAGGTTCATTACCACTCTGATAACATCTGTCAAGGTCAATTAAAATGTGAGAGCCACACAGACGTATATCACCGTGTGTGGAGTATATCAGTCACTACATGGGGATTCATATATCTGTGTATGATAGATGGATTTTAAACTAGGACATCTTATTCAAGGCGTGAGGGTTCCTGTTATAATTGTGTACGTAGATTGAATCCTTTAACTATTTATGGACTCACATCTCACAACACAAAGTATTGATATTTTGTGTTCTTACGTTACCAGCTCCATAGTGTAGTGGACAGTGTACCTGGATACGGGCCTGGGGGTCCCGGGATCGATTCCCAGCTGGTACCGTGGGTATTTTTCCTGAAAGAGGAATTCTATCAAAGGTCAGCAGGATCTATTTAATAAGTTTTGAGTTAGTTTTAGGTGTTTCCATTGGTTCACAACCCTCATACTCACTTTCACCCTCATCTCATCTAATAGGGACATTCAAAATGTCTTCACGGAAAATACGTACAATTAGTACATTCAGTCATCCCTGAGCTACCGTATTTTAGTACTGACTAATTTTTCTACAAACTTGGCTACAAATTGATGTAGCCCAGACAGGTGTGTGTGTGTGTGTGTGAGTGCATAACTCTAGTGGGTAGTAAGACGCAGCGTTTTTTAACTTTCCAATTTTTTAATAATACTCCATATTTAAATATAAAAAAATGCTCACATTTCAAAAACTATTTAGCCACTCACAGTTTAGGAACCAATATGCTAAATAATTCTCCCTCTGAGGATACGACTCTAGATAGTACTATCGTGGGTTCTAGTGCTGGGTGATTAGTGACAGGGACCACCTGTCCCTGGTTATGTTTGTTTAAGTCGTGTTTTGATATATACCCGTGTGACCAATGACCATTACACGTTAAACCAGCTAATGCAGGCGTTGTATAGACTGCCCCGCAGAGCATCAATGTGTGGCGTTGTGCCACCCGCACATGTGACCACATGGTCCTGGGCCGTGTTTACCAAACTGTGGTACGCGAACCCACAAATATACCTAAGGGATCTCATAAGGTAAGCGAAGTACCCCTGAGTTTTAATAAGACTTTTATTTTAATTTATTCGAGGTATTTAACGCGCACTTTCTGAACCGACTGATTATATCATCACACGACTTGTAAGCTAACTTAAACATTGAACAATTAACACAACCTCCAACCCCCCTGGCATCACTGTGAAAGGGGAAACCCCTATTTCACAAAAGGTAAATTTCTCGGCCATGCCAGGAATCGAACCTAGGGCGCTTAGCTCAGTAGACAGACACGCTACCGACCGAGCTAAGATGTCGGACTTTAACGATTAGTCAAATAATCCTTTTTATTTCCTTCTGTCACAGCTTTGTTTTGTTTAACATTAGATTTTTTAGCACCGCGTCTTACTACCCATTCAAACTATACGATTATGTACTATCTAAGCTAATTATTTTAGGAATTAGGAAGGCTATATTGAGAGGAAGTGTAACCGCATTTGCCTACACAGAGAGTGGAAAACCATTTTGGAAAAAACCACCCTCAGTACACCTGACCTAAATTTAAATCTCGATCACCCCGTCATTCGCAGTAAAATCTACTGCGCGAGTAACGCCTTAGACCATGCGGCCACCGAAGCGGGTTATTTGAGATTTGTTAACATTAGTAACAACAGTTTATACTTTACAAGATAACAGGTGTTTGTATCAATTTTTTTTATGAATATCTGGAAAGGGCACACGACTGGAGAGAGATTGAGAAAACCGGACTGATATATTATGGCCTTCAAACTACCTGACAGAGGGATAGAGGTCTGAATTTACCCTAATGTGGGGTGGATTTTCTCCAAATTACCCTCCCTTACCTTATTCTTTAATATAAGTGATTAATATTATTTTTGCTTAAGGTTCTAATTAGAAAATAATACTAAAATGTACAAGATGTCTATGTTTAATCACAACCGACTGTATTAACGTGTGGGAGGATGAAGCGGTGGGGGGGGGGGGGGGGGGGGTGTTGAAATA
This sequence comes from Timema podura, assembly GCA_033556935.1. NCBI lineage: Eukaryota > Metazoa > Arthropoda > Insecta > Phasmatodea > Timematidae > Timema > Timema podura. Next base: position 4,988,400 of record JAVRXN010000014.1, on the reverse strand, counting down.
GATATCAATAATTATCTATTTATTTTTATGGATCAAAAATTTCAGATTGAAATAACATTTTTATTTTTGTCATACGCGAAAATAAACAGAAGTGAATTATGAATAAATAAATGTCAAATCAAATTTGAAAAACAACGCCACTGTGTTGGCTAAAGTGAGTTTTACTGTCAGCTCAGTAGAATTTTAAAAAAAAGAAAGGGGTGTATGGTAGAATTGAGGGGGTTGTAAAATGGGGTGGAGGGGAGGTTAAAATAACAGGCTCCGTGAAATAACAAGATCGTTATTCCATCGAAACTAACTTTTCAGACAGTGACTAATTAAGTGACATGATTATATTTTCAAAACCATTTGACATTCAGAATATCAAAGAGAAAATGGTACAATTATAAAATACAATTTATGTTAACAAAAGTTTTTAAATCGCTAACTACGAATTATAATACAAAAATAATTATAGTTAAGTTTTAAAATAAAATACCTATTCCAAGGTAGTTAAAAAACAAAGCGTTCTAGCAGATTAAAATTATATTAACGCTAATGATTGTTTGTTTACACTGCTGTTAAAGACTTATTATAATTAATTCAAGGCCACACACGACTACCAGATATCAGGCGATATATTTTTTACCAATAACGAGACGTGGAAAAATGTAATTTTAACAATGATCAATATTTTAACCCTAGCGAGAATCGAGCTTGTAAACTGGTTGAGATAACGCGCAGCTCACTAATTATTACAAACGTATGGACCAACAAACCGTATTAATCAACGTGAGAGCGGTCTCGGTCATTGGTAGAGCGCTTCGAGAGAGCGGTCTCGGTCATTGTAGAGCGCTTCAAGAGAGCGGTCTTGGACATTGGTAGAGCGCTTTAAGAGAGTGGTCTTGAACATTGGTAGAGCGCTTCGAGAGAGCGGTCTCGGACATTGTAGAGAGCTTCTAGAGAGCGGTCTCGGACATTGGTAGAGAGCTTTGAGAGAGCGGTCCCGGACATTGGTAGAGAGCTTCTAGAGAGCGGTCTCGGTCATTGGTAGAGAGCTTCTAGAGAGCGGTCCCGGAAATTGGTAGAGAGCTTTGAGAGAGCGGTCTTGGACATTGTTAGAGAGCTTCTAGAGAGCGGTCCCGGACATTGGTAGAGGCTTCTAGAGAGCGGTCTCGGACATTGGTAGAGAGCTTTTAGAGAGCGGTCCCGGACATTGGTAGAGAGCTTCTAGAGAGCGGTCTCGGACATTGGTAGAGAGCTTTTAGAGAGCGGTCCCGGACATTGGTAGAGAGCTTTAGAGAGCGGTCTCGGACATTGGTAGAGCGCTTTGAGGCGATAGATTTATAAGGTGATAAACCCACTTTTCGAAAAAAATATCTCTGGTTCAAGCCTCAGTTGCGTTCAAAAAAAATATTTGTTATCGGTGCGTCTTACTACCCGTTCGGATTACACGCTTATGTAGACCTACTAATTACGCTAATGGTTTTAGGGATTAGGAAGGTTATATTTAAAGGAAGTGTACCCACATTTACGTGGAGGGAAAGTAGAAAACAATTTTGGAAAAAAATAACCTTAGGCGACCGAGATTTGAACCTCGATCTTCCTGTCATCAGTAGTCTAATCTACTGCGAGAGTGACGCCTTAAACCATGCAGACATCGAATCCTGTTGATACTATGTTTATTGAAAAACTAACCTAAGGAGTAAGGGTGAATAGTATAAACTAGAAAAAAGTGCAACTGCATTTGTGGAGTGTGGATCTAAAAACCGACAGGGATGGTTCACGTAGAATGAACTGAGATTCGAACCCTAACCTACTTAGTCACCAGCAGCCTACGGTTCATAAACAAAAATAACAAAATAACTATAAATACTTTCTCACAGTACATACAAAGTAATTTTTATTTTTTATTTTGACAATGAATATCAAATACTAAAATATGTATGTTGATCGTTAATTTATTTTAGAATAAAATGTTACATCCTAGTCTGTCGTAAATGAGAATGTTGATTTTAAATGTTGAATAGATTTTTTTTAGAAAGAAGGTAAGGGATAAAATAGATACAGACCAAATAAAATGATTGAACCATTAGTGAGAGTAATTCTGTCAGGTCATTACCAGCCTTGTTCAGTTAGTGCTACGTATGGAAAGCCCATTACCGAGCGGGGTTTTAGTGGAACAGACGGACAACCAATACATAGCCATTCCCCACCAATGATCAATAACACATGATACCAAAAAGCTTTCGGTCTTCCTTTTAATGACCCACCCCCTCACCCCTTAAGGCATTCAGTTATTTATTTGATATGTTTTCTATTAGACATTTTAAACGTAGCCTCGAAAATTAATAAATATATATATATATATATATATAATATATATATATATAATATATATATATATAATTACAATACTAGTACCACTGATAATAAAATCTAGATGGGGGTAGGGGGTGTATATTTTTTTTGAAGCTCCCTAAAAAAAGGTTCAACCTTACAAGGGCGGGAGGCCATACTGAAAATTCAAAAAACCTTCAAATGATCAAAATATAGGTTATTTACTGTTAGACCCATCCCACATATTTTTATATGGATAAAATAGTTACATTTTCTGAGAAAAAAAAAGGAGAGTATAATACGACGTAAAGAGAATAGAAGGTAGATCCGGATGGAGAAATACATCAGATTGGTTGAGATTGTGACGTCATTCAGTACACAAGACATCAATGTAAAGAGAATAGAGGGTAGCTCCAGATGGAGAAATACATCAGATTGGTTGAGATTGTGACGTCATTCAGTACACAAGACATCAATGTAAAGAGAATAGAGGGTAGCTCCAGATGGAGAAATACATCAGATTGGTTGAGATTGTGACGTCATTCAGTACACAAGACATCAATGTAAAGAGAATAGAGGGTAGCTCCAGATGGAGAAATACATCAGATTGGTTGAGATTGTGACGTCATTCAGTACACAAGACATCAATGTAAAGAGAATATAAGGTAGCTCCAGATGGAGAAATACATCTGATTGGTTGAGATTGTGACGTCATTCCCTATACAAACCAACGCGTTACAAACACAAAGCTATTTGGAAGACAAACTAATTTGTTAAAATCAGGTCACATTTTTTCCAATTAACGTCCTTTACTCAACTTTTTTTTTAATATGTACGTTTGGCTGTTTTAATATTAAAAATATAACTGCTGTTCACTGTGTGACGTAAGCAATGACGTAATCATATTCCTCTGAGTGGTGCTACTTTTCTATTCTCTTTACATTTGTAATTTGTCTTGCTGGTTACTTCTTCTATGGTCAGGTCTTTAGAAAAAATTGCGAGTCGTTCTCAGGCGAAAAATCAACTATCTCGACTTTATCGCTTGTTTAAAGTCACGGGGGAACCCGTTTCAGCGGCAGAACGGTCTAAGTCAGGATGGCCCAAAGTTATTACCGTCCCAAGGGCCAAATCTGATTCTCAGTGTGTAACGCGGGCCGAAGTTATATTTAATAAACTTAGTATAGGCCTATAAACAACACTTGATAAACCATTATGTTCTATACTTATTATACATTGTAGGTGACCTGGTGGTCTAGGGGTAAGGTGTCAGACTTCTGTGCTGAGAGTCCGGGGTTCAATCCTCGGTCCCGGCACAGATTTATCTGATTGCCGAACCCTTCCTTCACCTCTGACAAGAAGTGTATTAATCACAACTTGTGAATGTGAGGAATGACAGGCCTCCACCGTGGTTCGGATCCCACGTTAAACTGTAGGTCCTCCACTTCATCTCACAATCACCCTACCATTGCACTTTAGCGTAAGTGCGTATAACCCGAACGGGTAGTAAGACGCGGTGCTAATAATAATAATAATAATTATTATTATACACTGTATTTTTGGTATGGTAGAGTATTTTATATTTTAGTCTTTAAAAAATGTATTAATCTCCCAAAATTGAATTAATAATATGAAATATACACGAACATACACTTTCACAAAACCACTTAGCGTTAAAAGTATAAATTTATACATATTTTTATTAATCAAATATGATAATAAAATGCAATCATAAGCTTTTGTAAATAAATATTTATATTTGAACCATTAATTATTTCACATCTACCACCGATACTGTCAGAGTTACATTATCAGTGATCGCGGGCCGCATCTGGCCCACGGGCCGCCAGTTAAACCACACTGGTCTAGTGACGTCACTATCGTGTTAGACTGGACTGTTGATGACTGAGAGATCAGGGTTGGGGTCCCAGTCATGTCTACTGAGGGTGGTTTTTTTCTTAAATGGTTTCCCATTCACCTTCCACGCAAATGGTGGTATATTACCTCTTAAAATGGTTCATTCCTCATCACTACACCATTATAATAATTAGTACATATGAGTTTAACTTAAGCAGGTGATAACAAAAAAGTTGCAAGTTTTGTAGTAAAGCTCAGCGTATTTTCAGATGTTTTGTGATTTTTTAGAGAACTAACCGCTTTTTTTACGACACCAGAAATCCTGTCCAAATGGCGCTCACAAATTAGCCGATTACCTTAAATTATACGAAAATTGCAGCTTCACTAATTAAAATTATTAAACTTTGATACGGTAATTCTTGAAATAAATGCTTTTTTTTTAAAAAAAAAGAAGACAATCCTCATTTGCTTCGTAGACATCTAAAAATAGCTGTTGAAAAAAAAAGTTAGTTTTCTGGAACTATGGCTCTCTCTTTAATTATCAAGTTATTTTAAATCAAACAGAGCCATTTATAAACAAATCACCCACCTCGGTGGCGTAGTTGGCTAACGCGCTAGTATCGTGTTGAGCTTGACTGCCAAGGACGGGGAGATCCAAGTTCGAATCTCGGTCGGGTGAACTGGGGGTGATTTTCCCTAAACGGTTTTCCTCTCTCCCTCCACGCAAATGCGGGTTCACTTCCTTTAAATTCAACCTTCCCAATTCCTAATCCAATAATGTAATTTAATACTCAGGTGTATAGACCGAATGGTTAGTAAGACGTGGTGCTAAATAAATAAATAATATAAACAAATCCATTCAGACATTCTAAACTATAATATTTGATTTTTAACTTTGTGTATATTTTACTAGCACAATTAATCATCAATGGAAGAAAGATAAATATATTTAAAACAAAGAATCAAGTATCAACAGCGTCTTAACCCGCTCCGGCCGTCAATCTCGCAATAAAATGGACTGCTGATGAAGGGGAGCTCGGGGTTCAAATCCCGGTCAGAAGTAATGAAGTTCCCCCCCCCCCTCTAAATGTTGTTCCACTCTTCTTACAGGCAAATGAACTTACACTTGGCACACCATGGGAGGGACAGAACATAACGGGGGTAGATTTTGGTTTTTATTTTTATTTAATAAAAAATAAAGTTAATCAACTGTTACGTAATAACTAACGGAAATTTACTTTTTTTTTTTACAAACAAAGCCTAACCTCTCGTGCACTTATCAATTAAAGGTTAGGTTCTGTTAGTTTATAATCAACCAATCGTAGACCACCTATATGATCTAATGGTCAGAGCTCCTGGCTACAGATCCAGAGGTCCCGGGCTCGATACCCCGTGCTTCCAAATTCTTATGTGAAGCAAAGAAGTGGCGGCTCCAGTCTAGAAATCTGAGATTAATGGCCGAAGGGCTTGTGCTGACCACATGATAACTTCTATCCGCATATTTTAGCACTAGCATCGCTAATTGCGGTGGCCAATCGGTCGGTATGTGGGCTCACAACATGGAGGATTTTTTTATGTTCAATATTAAAGCCGCTATCTATTTATAACTGACGTTAGTCTGTGAATATGTGGATGGTATCATAATGTCATAAAACAATTGTCCGTCGTCTCTGAAAAAATTTTTTTTTTTTTTGCTGTAGATTCACACAAAAATCACAAAGAATCTGGACTTACGCTGGTCTTTACTATAAATCCTGTGACTTGGACGAGTTTTCCTCTGATTACAACTTTTTTTTAATCCTTACTTTTAATTATATCATCACAATATCTTATGCGGTCGTTTAGTTACACTCATTATGGTATTATTTTCCATTTGTTTCTTCCCTTTTTTGTTGTTGTTGTGGATTTTCAAACAGATGTTTGTGGATTTATATCCCCAACAGATGTTCGGTATGAATCTGATGATGATGATAATAATAATAACAATAATAATAATTTATGTCTCTATTACTTAAAATGTCACTCGATGACAGATATTTCAATTCAATTAATAGAGCAAAACCTGCCATTGACAGTTTCATTGTTTACGAATTTATGCTACATACAATAAATTCGTTTCATAACGCTCATTAAACCACTATAGTAGAATTATCGTTGAAAGGACCTTTCCTAAAAAAAAAAAAATTCTAACGTATTTATTTGCGGTCAATATTTATAACATTTCACTTTATTATTATTATTATTATTATTATATTATTAGTTTTACTTTATCTGTATTTATAATGTCCATCAAAGGTTACAACTGAATATTACACGACTTGACGTTTCAATATATTAAAAAATCTTACGTAACAACCAAAATAATACTTGAAATCAGAGCTATTTTTTTAATTATTTTAAAACTAAAATGTTATAAAACTTTTTTTTTCTAGAAGATATTATTTTTTTCTACATTGGTAACACTAAATGAGACATTCACTGGGGGCCGCGTAGTATAAGACTTTGGAATTTCATCGCACAAGGTAATTAATCATCGACGGAAATTTCGGGGTTCTGAGTCTTTATCCGATAAAAAAAAGATCAGATAAAAAGATATTACAAATATAAATATAAGTTTTAAAAATATTCTAACCATTACAACCAGAATTTCAAAGAAATTTTGTTTTCACGGTATTTTTTTTACAATAGATTAAAGAAAAAACTAGCAATTTCTCAAGAAAAAACGAGAACTAACATTGTCATTTTGAAAATACAGAAGAGTCTCGGAAACTCGACACTTCGTGTAACTCAACACTCGCACGTGCACACAGTTGTTGACGCCAGTCATCACAATCCAAGGTCATTCAACTTTATAACCTCTCAGTTTGTTTGTGTAACTCGAGTGTAACAGTCGTACTGTAGTGTTTTTATAAGTGCTGTGTTTGTTAGTTTTCCATTTCAGTAATGTGTTATTCGAACCAACACAATATTATATGTACTCTACATATATTACCGTGACTGTACCTTACAATACTACAGTACAGTACAACTGTACCTATAATATTCTATACTGTACTGTGATTCATCCTTGTTTAGTAAACATGACACAGTAAACATGCATCTTTTGCAAGTTCATTCGTAAAACTCGACATTTTAATAACTCGACACCACCTCAGTCCACATTAGGTCGAGTTTCCGAGACTCTACTGTAGTAAGAAGACAAAAAAAGCTGTATACTTTATTTGTTGTCCTAATTTAGCACAGAGTAACGTTTCACTAGATGATATTTATTAAATAATGTAAAAAAAAAAAAAGTTTGTTTCGTGCACAGGGGAGAATTTAAGTTTGTTTCGTGCATAGAGAATAATATAGTGAACAAATGCCTGTAGTACTGTCGGCGATATTACGGCAGAGATACAGCGTCTCGGTTCGTGTTGGAAGGGAGGGCGAGGGGGAGGGAGGGAGACTTCGTGGAAACTCGGCTCACCTCGCACGAAAGCCGAGACGCTCGAAGCCACCAAAGCGCCACTGGAGGCAGATAACAGAAGCTCGACTGACATTGGCCTGTTCAGTTTTAGCTGCAGTCTCGCTTGCGTTACAACAAACGGGTCTCCCTTATTTTTTTTATTTCCTCTCTCCAGCGATCGACGGACTTAAAAATCTGACGCAAGGACGTTGTTGTTTGGAATATTTTTTTTTTCTGTTAGAGACGCCGGACGTCTACAAAGATCGGTTTCTTTTTCTTCCTTTTTTTTTTTGGCCGATAACAACGAAAAAGACTTATAATTAGCTCATATCCGATAAACATTACATATCAGTGTTTGTAAATAAAATTTTAAAAAAACACGCAAACATGTTTTAACATACATTTAAATAATTATTTTTTTAGTTTGCGAGGGTCAAACATTATTCTAATATTTTTTATTTTGATATAATTTATTTAGGAGTGTTTGACATAAGTCACTTTTTTTTTTTTACTTCAAAGTTTGAAGAAAGTTCCTTGACTTTATCGTTCTCACGCGCGACAGCACAGAATCTCGTCAGTGAATGTTGATCAACTGAGGTCTCGAGTTGACTGGCACCTTAAGTCCGATTTGGAGCGCACCCTCCACAGCACCCTCACCCACCAATTAGCCGGAGAGGAGGTCTTACACCAAGGTCAATAGGTGGAACCCTGCTGGCTGGTAAGTAAACTTTTTGTTTGCTATTTGGACCGCAAGGTCTGCCAATGTTTAGAAAAATTACGTTTTATTTCAAAAAGCTTTTAATTTAATTGGTAATTTTTTTGTAATCCTATGATTGGTTAACTTGTATTAATAAGGTGAAAGGAACCTGAATTAAGGTATGATTTTTTTAAATTTTTATAACAAGAAAGTATTTTTTGTCCAAAATAAATAAAATATTATTCCAGTAGAAACATAAAGAGTTTAATTTTCCACACTTTAACATTTGTTAAATATTTTTTGAAATTAAGATAAAAATTCCTATTCAAAGTACACATTTTCCATTAAAAATATTTAAAGAACTGTTGATATTACCAAGTGTAGAAAATTAAAATAAACCTATCTAGTGAAGAAATATTTTATTTATTTTGACCAAAAAGGTTTTTGGTATAAAAACTATAAAAATACGGACCTAAATACGCATTCACTTTCATATTACTTTAAGATATAAATATATTCGTAAACACACATCTGTGTCAAAACTATATTTAAGAAGTTTGATAAACAAACATTTTCTATTAAAAAACTATCAGGAAAGTCAAAAGAGATATTTTTTTTTGTTGGTTTTATGTTTAATATAAACTTATTTTGTTATGTAGCACATCGTCTTACTACCTGTTCGGGTTATAGGTCTATATACTAATTACGCTAATGGTTTTAGGAGTAAGGTAAGTTATATTTAGAAGAGGTTTACACGCATTTGCGTGGAGGTAGAGTGGAAAACAATGTTAGGAAAATCACCCTTAGTACATCCAACTGAGGTTTGAACCTTGATCTCCCCGTCATCGGCAGTCTAGTCTACTGTGAGAGTAGCGTCTTAGACCATGCGGCCACCGATGAGGGTAAAATATCAATTCATGATTTAACTATAACAGCAAAGGTAGTCGTGTCTCATAATAAATAAGTGTTTTATTTACGATATATTTTTTGTGAAATTCTTGGCCAGTTTTGCAATAATTATTGTTATTATGTATGTCAAAGTTTTAGTAAGTTATATATTTTTTTCCATCCATGCTGGGTTTCATTTTGAACAATGGAATTAAATAATACGTATAATAAACACGGTGATGATTTACCGTCAAGCTAAGCTCTCGTAACATTATTCTTTCACGAGTTCCAAAGCAAACCAACTTTGATCAGAATCAAACAAGTTTTGATCGCTTATTGTAAATTAAAATAATAAATAATTATAATGTAATAATACGCTCGTATGTATTAATATTATAGATCATTAAAAAAAATCAATATTATTAAGGAATTGTGTTTCAAGCAGCCTTTGTTTAAAAACCTGTTTGAGTCAAAATTAATTTTTGCCTGCTACCAAAGAAAAAGTTGTCTAACGGTTGAATCGGAAATCACTAACGTGCGGTTTTAGTTGTTTAGTATCTGGCTCTGAGCACCTGTTCAAATAAATGGTATGGTTCACCGTAGGAACTTTCTTGTTCTTTAATATTAAAATAGAGTAATACAGACTTTTACAGAATCACTCTGCCAAAGAGAATACATGAAATAATATATAATGTTACAGAAACATTGAGAAAATATGAGCATCTCTGTCCACAAAAGAGTATATCAATCAATTTCATATTTCTAAATACTCCATTAATAAAGTTGCTTATAGCTCAAAAAGATTTTTAAAAAAAATTATGGATTAAAATATTTTTAAATTTAATGGTATTACAATTTTACAACAATAAGTCATTTTGAATCTCAAATAATTCCGTAATATGATACAAATTGGATATTACTGCTTATGTGTTCAACGTCTTTTTCATGGAGAAATGAAAATTTCCATTTTGTTATTAATGTTAATCAGTGTTTGGATATAAAATTTAATCAAAATTGTCAGAGCAGGTTTTGGGAAAATCGTTTTGATGTGTTTTCGCCCATCTGTAAACTAACCTTAAATTTAGGATCAGATATCTAATTCCAAAAACACCTCGTGGGACTTTATTAAAACCATAGATACCAAAATTTAGCCCGATCGGTTTTCGGCTCTAGGTCGAGAGACAGACAGACAGACGGACAGAGGGGCAGACAGATAGACGGACAGACAGACAAACGGACGGCATCGAGAAAACAAAATTGATGATCTAATATCATGACATGATCCAACCTACGCAGAAGTGTTAGGGATGAGAAAGAGAGTGAGTTGGGATTTTGAATAAATGTACCCGCATTTGCGTGGAGGTAGAGTGTACAATAATTTAGTAAAAACCTGACCTCGATACACCCTACCAGTATTTGACCCTTAACCTCTTGTCATCGGCAGTCTAATCTATTGCGAGAGTGATGCGTTAGACCATTCTCCCATTGGAGCGGGTATAATCTACCTAACGCTCGAAAATACATTACAAGGACGTAGCGGGTCTCGACTCCCGTACTCTCGGATTGTAATCCTCGCGTGGGACACATATGCAGTTATTGACCATGTCAAGATGTTTACCGAATTATGTGAAACATATTTAATAACTTTTCATAACCCGTACATAAATATTCATGACCATAAAGTGCAATAAAAGTTATTATCCATCCCCTCAGAATGAGATTTTCATTCAAAATTTCATAAATTCTTATTCCTAAGACTTTCTCAATTCATCACTGAGGAGTAGTTGGAAATTTAACATAATTTTTGAGAAAAATTACATATAAAAATCCTTATTATTTATACAGTAGACCCGCCTCGGGGCGTAGTTGGCTAATGCGTTAGTTTCGTGTTGACCTAGACTGATGGGGACGGGGAGATCAAGGTTCGAATCTCACTCGGGTGAACTGGGGGTGGTTTTCCTTAAATGGTTTTCCACTCTCCATACACACAAATGCGGGTTCACTTCATCTAAATTCAACCTTTCATATCCTAGCCCATTAGCATAATTAGTACGTAAGCGTATAACCCGAACGTTTAGAAAGTCGTGGTGATAAATACAAAAAAAAAAAATAATGTACACAGTAAAATTGGCTTACAAAGAAAATAAATGCCATGAAAGATAATTTGATGACTTTGTCAAATATTTACGAACAAAATCTCATTTCTAGATTTTCACTTTCCCGAGGCCCATTGGCGAGAGAGTAGTATTGTGATTGTCAAAAAAATCGACACCGAGATTTTGATAAATGTCGACCCTGAAACAAAAAAAAAGAGTTTTTCCCAATGCCATCTGTCTGTACCTCGGGCTGGAAGCGAAACTGTTTTACCGATTGGGCTACAGCTTGCTGTCTGGTTTTTAAAAATTAGATAGCTAACCCAAAATTGAAGGGTAGTTTACAAAAGGGCATATATAAAAAAATAGATTTCCTCTAAATTTATCCAAATGTTTTGATTAAATTTTATATATAGGCACTGTTTATCATTATAAACAAGATGAAAATTCTTTTTTTTATCATGAAAATGTCTATAAGGGTACATTACATGGAGGAAATTTTCCAATTTTCATCATTTCTCCGCAACTATTTGAGATACGAATATCTTATCAATGTAGAAACTGTATACTATTAAGAATACAAATCTTTTATCTGAAATATATTTTTTATAAAATCTATAGTTATTATTGAGCTAAAAACCAATGTAAATACTTTTTAATTCAGGTTTTTTGACAATCAATTTGATTCTTATTCTCTTTGGTGGACAAAGATGTTTCTCTTTCTCAATTGTTCTATAACAGTGTTCCTAGTTCCTAATTCCTTAGAGTAGGTAAGTAACAGTGAACATAAATTACTTCATATAATTATGATATTTGGTGTAATATTTCTACTACAATGTATAAACCTATTATTTCGTTCCACAAATCTTATGAGTTTTTAGTAAATGTTTATTTTAAGATTAAAGCGAGAGAAAGTCTGTAATATGCGCCGCACCATTTATTTTTACTTATACGTTAATTTATTGGTAAACCCATTTCGGTGGACACTTGGTCTAAGGCGTCACTCTCCAAAGATTGACTTCCGATGACAGGTAGTTCGGGGTTCTATCCCCGGTTGGGCGTAACGAGCTTAGTAATCCCTAAATAGTTCCTCATTCTCTCTCCAATCAAATGCGGGTAAACTTCCTTTAAATTCAACTCTCCTCATCCCTACGAATTGATACATTAGATCACGTGTTCCCACCGCAACTTTTTTTTTAGCACCGCGTCTTACTATCCGTTCGGGTTATACGCTTAAGTACTAATTACGTTAATGGATTAAGAATTAGGAGGTTAATTTAGAGGAAGGGAACCCGCATTTGCGTGGAGAGAGAATGGGAATACCATTTAGGAAAACCAACCCCAGTTCACCCGACCGAGATTCGAACCTCGATCTCCCCGTCCTCGCAGTAGAGCTCAACACGACTAGCGCGTTAGCCAACTACGCCACCGAGGTGGGTCACCGCAACGGTGGTCACGTGGTATAAGGTGGTACAAAGTCATTGTGAGATGGACATTATATATATATAATACCACTATAAAGCCACATGGCTGACTGACTGACGACTCACTCACTGACATTAATGTTTACCCACTTCCAGATCAGATAGAAACTTGAAATTTGGCAAACTTATAGCTTCTAACCTGTATCAGACGGGAAAATTCAAAAAGTTAAAAAAATTATGTTTAACCACCGAAAAAAATCTCCAAATTCGGAGCAACTTTAAAGTCGGTGCGGACCTTTCTTTGGAGGTCTCTTGTGGCTAAACGGTAAGAGACTATAAAAAAACGGCTCTGGAATTACATTAGTTTACATCCACTTGCAAAGAAAACTCACTGGGGGTTTGGGGGCGGAGCCCCTAACGAGAAAAGCGAATATATATATATAGGTAGACACCTTGTTTCTGTTACCGAGCCACTGTGCTACAAGCGTAAGAATAAAGAAAGAGGAGGCTTGTGCAAGGAATGATTTCCCGTCATCTGTTTTTAACTCGCGACTTTTGAAGAGCTGTTGTGACGAGCTTTTAATACGTGGACCAACTGACTGGGGTGGGGTGAGGGAAGGGTGCTTCTCTGCCTCGCCTTTAATATCCTTTATCACCCCTAGTCTTCCTTAATTCCAGTCTTCTTGTATCTTCAGCTTTCCGCTGTGGAAATGTTGAACAAAGAATTTCCTTCTTTTAAGAGCACACGACATTTAACTATTAAAAAAAAAAAAAATATGTTCACTTTGATCTTTTTAACGCGAGCACATCGGACCAATTATGAAGATCTTGTACACTCGTGGACGTACACACGCAGACTTTTAATCCAAGCTTACGATAAATAACCAAAAAAAGAAAACCCTTTTTTATTTTATCACCGCGTCTTACTACCTGTTCAGGTTATACACTGTATGATCATTACTCTAAAGGGGTAGGAAGGAGGAAGGAAGTATTTTAGAGGTGATCTACCAGTATTTGCGTGGAAGGAGAGTGAGAAACCATTTAGGAAATAATCGCCCTCAGTAGACCTGACCGAGATTCCAACCCCGATCTCTCTTGTCATCAGCAGGCCTGTCTAACCACAAGAGTGACGTCTTAGACCATTCGACCATCGAAGCGGATACAAATTAGAAAATATAATAAATTAAATATATAAGAAATATTACTGTTTTACACGCTAATCACCCGCCTCGGTGGCGTAGTTATTTAACGCGCTTGTTTCGTGTAGAGCTAGACTGCCGAGAACGGGGAGATCGAGGTTCGAATCTCGGTCGGGTGAATTGGAGTTGGCTTTTCCCAAATGGCTTTCCACTCTACCTCCACGCAAATGCGGGTTCACCTCCTCTAAACTCAACCTTACCAATTCCTAATACATTAGCGTAATTATTACTTAAGCGTATAGCCCGAACGGGTAGTAAGACGCGGCGCTAAATAAATACACGCGAATCGAACCCCGGTACCGTTGAATCAGCGCACCGATGAAAAGAGAGAGAGAGGGAGAGAGAGAATGCAGACATAAAGAAAGATGGAAGAAAGCAACGTACAATCTATAATAATAAAAGGAAGTGTTTGTGTGCGATGCCCAGCTGAATCTACGGCACGCAGAGATGTGAAATTTTTAAAATAGGTGGACGGAAGGGGGTCCGAATGAACCTCGAAACCGGATTTTTAAATTTTTAATTAGCTTTTTAATTAAGCTATTTTTAACAAATTTTTGAAGTAAATATTTTTTACCTGGTTTAAAATTACTTTTCAGAGATAACATTTCAAAATTAAATCGGGCACCATGAAGGGGGGAGGGGGGGCTTATATAATTACTATACCACAGTGGGTCACGGGCAGCGCCATGCTTGGAGGAACTAGTCAAAGGTGGTTGCGATATCCACACGTCCATCACAGACTATGCCTTAAACTATGAGGGGAAAAAATTACCATAAGGTACGAGACCAATCCTGGATAGGTCAGTGATAGTGCACTGCCACGTTGGGCCAAAGGTCCCGGGTTCGATTACCGTGTCCAGGTGTCGTTTTTAAATTTAGTCGAATACATAAAGTTGTCAGTCTCGTAATGTCAAGTTTTTCTGGTGTGTTATGGAGGTCGGGGTTTGAAACCAGATCTTGTGAAATGAGTTTATTCTTCCACTTTTAATGATTTTTTTCTAGTGTGTAACCATGTAAATGCAGGTGCATCTTTTTAAAACTATACTGTTCTTATTCATATTTAAAAAGCGTAAATTTGCTGTCAGCGCGGGCAGACAGAGTCAGGGATATTCCATGACCGGTTGAAAATAATATTAAACATACGATTAACCAAATTAATATGTACAGCCGACCTCGCTGGTCTTGGGGTAAAGTGCTTGCCTCGCGACCCGAAGTTCATGAGTTCAAAACCAGCTGGTGTAGAAGGATTTTTATTGAGTGATAAGAATCCGTAGCACAACTTCCTTCGGCGGGGAAGTAAAGCCGTCGGTTCCAAGTCGATTTTGGCGGGTAAAAGAACCATGGGAGGTATGGGAAGGATACCTTTCCCGACACAATTGGTAGGCTCTTTCACGCTCGCTCGTAGAATTAATCGCGTGCTGGTTTAATCATTCGGTTCAAAAAGTGCACGTTAAATACCTTAAATAAATAAAACTACTAAATAAAGGTATTTAACGTGCACTTTCTGAACCGAATGATTATATCGGCACACGAGACTTTCTATGAGCGAGCGTTAAATGAACTACCACTTTTGCCAGGAAGGGTATTTTCATTTACCTTCCATGGTTCTTTTACCCACCACAATCAACATGGGACCGACGGCTTTACTTCCCCACCGAAGGAAGTTGTGCTACGGATTTTCATCGATAGAGAAAAATCCGTTGACCCCTGTTGGGTTTGAACTCATGAACATCGGGTCCTGAAGAGAGCACTTCACCCCAAGACCATTGGGGTTAACTAGATACAATTTTAATTATAATATTGTATACAAACTAACTAGTATCTGTGGATGAGATGAGCTCTTGGTTTGAGCTTTATTAATTACCTAATTTAGTTGCTATCCGGGGGGTGCGACGGGCTCTTAAGAGCCAAATGAGTCTTAAAATAACCTATCAAGCCAGCCTTCTACGATCTACAAAACACGGACCCCGTCAGGGTAGAAATAATTAAGTGCTTTTGGTCGAAATGAAAATAGAAACAGTTCATCAAGAGCTGATATTTGTGTAAGCCGCCAGTCAAACCCTATTTTAAGGAACGGGGGTGGGACGGAAGAGGGGGATGCCAAACCGACACCCGAACAAAAATGAAGACAACGAGAAGCTGATGAATTATTCATTAAAATAAAAACCGACAGTCCTTTTTTTGCAAGCGCAGTGTGGATGTCTACGTCTAGAAATGTTTGTGACGGTGGTGCTGTCACGAAATAGCGGTCGGGAGAGGATTCTCTAAGGGATGAATCAACCCCCGACCTCACAACCTATTCACCCACCCCCCCTCCCTTGGTAAGTAATTACGAGGAGAGTTACCATAGCGGGCAACATGGTGTGTGTAGTCATATACAGCTTTGTGTACCAAGCCCTGGTTTATTTATTAGCGCGACCAATTCATATGCTGTAGTTTATACAGTACGAGATAGTTAGGGCCTCAGCTGACCTTCTGGTGAACGTAAAATTCAAGGTTCAAATACTGGTTGGGTAATCTTAGGATGTATTTTTATATATATATATATAAATTATTTATAGTTTTTCTCTTCATGCAAGTGCGAGTAAAAGTTAACTAAAGCTACCTTCACAATTCCATTGGTTTAAAATTGCCGATAGATCTGAAGGGGTAGTAATACGCAGTTAAGATACAAATTAAAGAATACATCTTTTTTTATTTTTGCGCCACGTCTAACCACCCCCTTACAAAAAACTACTACTAATTTAACTTCACCAATACACCCGCTTCTGTGGCCACATGGACCTGAGGCGTCCCTCTCGTAATATAATCGTGGTTCGATCCCGGTCTGATGATTTTCCCTAAATTGTTTATCTCTCTCTCTCTCTACACACAAATGTGGGGTATACTTTCTCTAGATTCAACCTTCCTTTTCCCTTAACCTACTATAGTAACTATAACATGAAAGTATAAATCGAACGGAGGATAAGATGCGATGATTAAAAAAAAAAGCTACAATGATAAGTTATAATTTTCAAAGAAATGTAACCGCATTTGCGTGGAGTAAGCTAGAGGTAGTGAGGTGGAATCGACAGAAAACAAACTTCCCGGTCTCCAAATAATCAGCCTCGTTCTTTGAGACCACCAAATGCGGGCAGATATTAATCGTTAGTTATTCAAAATGTTACTCTTAATGCGAACACACTATACGAGTACTTTTCAGTGCACTAAACGTAACTTGGTAATCAAGTTTACCGCAAACATTACAGATTTTTGTTGGTGTTGGCTTGGTGCGCAAAAGGTTGAAAGGAAGAGGGTTGAGGTCACATAAAAAGTGGGGATGGGGGGGGGGGGTGGAATATGGGAAATTTGCGCAGTTGTGAGCTTAATTATCGGTACCGCAAACTATTCAATGCGACAAAAACAAGCGCTTGACCTGATTCTCGTTTAATGTTCGGTTAAAACCCACCATCGATGAGACCCGTCGCTAAGGGGAGAGCTTAATGTCCGTTTGGAAACGTTTCATCACAAATATGATCTAAAAAAAAAAGGATGTGAACGTTACTTTTTATATCGTTTCCGGTTCTTACATAACCCTCCTCGTAGAGTTTTAATACCTCTGGTGGATTAACCGTGAAATGGTATTAACGACAGGCGAGGGGAGGGGGAATGAATGGAAAACATTCCTTGGCTCTAGAATGTCTGGATAAAGTCTCAAAGAAATAACAAGTAAATGTGTAAACAGTAGACCTCCCTCCATGTTACTATCGTTACTACAGTCTTACTAGTAGTTCTGTAAACAGTAGACCTCCCTCCATGTTACTATCGTTACTACAGTCTTACTAGTAGTTCTGTAAACAGTAGACCTCCCTCCATGTTACTATCGTTACTACAGTCTTACTAGTAGTTCTGTAAACAGTAGACCTCCCTCCATGTTACTATCGTTACTACAGTCTTACTAGTAGTTCTGTAAACAGTAGACCTCCCTCCATGTTATTATCGTTACTACAGTCTTACTAGTAGTTCTGTGAACAGTAGACCTCCCTCCATGTTATTATCGTTACTACAGTCTTACTAGTAGTTCTGTGAACAGTAGACCTCACTCCATGTTATTATCGTTACTACAGTCTTACTAGTAGTTCTGTAAACAGTAGACCTCCCTCAATGTTATTATCGTTACTACAGTCTTACTATTAGTTCTGTGAACAGTAGACCTCCCTCCATGTTATTATCGTTACTACAGTCTTACTAGTAGTTCTGTGAACAGTAGACCTCCCTCCATGTTATTATCGTTACTACAGTCTTACTAGTAGTTCTGTGAACAGTAGACCTCCCTCCATGTTATTATCGTTACTACAGTCTTACTAGTAGTTCTGTGAACAGTAGACCTCCCTCCATGTTATTATCCTAAGCTCGTTCCGTTCTGTCCTAATATTAAGCTCAAAAACATGTAGGATGTTTTATATACGTCACGACATGGGGTAAAGAGCGCTTTAGACAAGAGGGGACAATTTTAAAACACACCTCCGTGATCCAAGTCTTACTACCCACCCGGACTAGCAGAATTTAATTTAAATAAAGAAAGTTAGTGATGAAAAGGGTATGATTCAGAGAAAGTGTGTTCATATTTGCGTGGCATAGAGGAAGAAGTCATTCAGTACACCCGACCGGGATTCGAGCCCTGACGATTCCGTCACTAACGAACCAGGTAAGACAAGATTGACACCCTTGATCAGGTGTCCACCGGTGCGAGTTTTCAGTTAGTTCACCCACCCCCGTACCACCCGCTGGGGTAGATAAGATAATGACAGGCTGTTCTTGACGTGTTAAATTGCAAAAGTGAGGAAACAGTTATTAATAAGCCCAACACTCGACGCTGCCAACTGTTGCAACCCTCCTTCAGCTTTCAGAACCTTCCTACCCTTGATCAGCGCTGAATAATTCCTCACTCACGTCTACCAACTGTTGAATTCGTTTCCCAGGTGGTTTGGTTTTCAAACTTGGAAATACGTGAATATTTGATGATAACGGTCTTGAAAAGGAAATAGAGGGGTAGTAATTATTGTAGTTACGTGAGTACTTGATGACTACGGCCTTGAAAAGGAAATAGAGGGGTAGTAATCATTGTAGTTACGTGAATACTTGGTGAATACGGTCTTGAAAAGGAAATAGAGGGGGTAGTAATCATTGTAGTTACGTGAATACTTGATAACTACGGTTATCTTGAAGAAAGGTAAAGAGGAGAAGGAATCCTGGGTGATTCGAGCTTTGGACCTCCAAGTTCCGATATAAACGTTTAGTTTGTCTTCATATGGTAATACAATATTAGAATGTTGAAAGAGGAAGTAAAGGCTTGAAATATACTCTCCAATATTCATAGGGAGAGCGTTTAGAAACACAGACAATATTGATAACATTTTATCATAGTATTATAGAAGTTTTTTTATTATTATTGATGACGCCTCTGTGGTCAAAGTTCCTGGCTACAGGTCCTGGTTCAAGCCCCAGCACCTCCAGATATTTCTGTAAAGACGGGGGCCAAACTCAGGCCTAGTGAGGACAATTGAGGAGAAACTTGAATAAATAGTTTGCGGCTCCAGTCTAGAAAACTGAGATTAACGACCAAAGTAATTACTGTGCTGAACACATAACACCCTAGACTCACAAATTTCGGCGCTATCTTCTCCAACATACGGCGGCAGCTCGGTCAATATAGCTCGTGGGCTGACGACATGGTGTTGATAATATCTATCAAAAGTGACAGCTGCAAATCACATGAACTTGACGTATGAATACGTGAAAGTATTTCTAGTAACTTTTATATATTTGCGAGATATGTTTATTCCTATGAAGATTGAACTGTGGCTCAAAAAGCCTCCATTGGGACATTTCTATAATAATGGATGTAATAGTTTTCACCAAGTAAGTTCCAGAAAAATAATGAAAAAAAATTCATATATATATATATATATCTTTATTGAAATTAATTTGATTAGTAACATTTTCAAACAATTTGAGTCTTGGAAAGTGGTTTTATGAGTTGATTACATTTTTCCGAAATTGTGAAAAAAAAAAAGTTTTCCGTATTATTTGAAGTGCTTTTGCTGATTTAAATCTTGCATCTGGTTTTCAGTTTAATGAACTTTTATATAATTACATTATTTACTTTTTTGTTAGCAATTTACTGATTAATTTCGAGCGAAATTTTAGCCCGCTTTGGTGTCCGCATGGTCTAACGCGCTACTCTCGCAATAAATAGTCACTAGACTGTCGAAGTTCGAACCTCGGAAGGTGTACTGAAGGTGGTTTTTCTCGAAATGGTTTTCGACTTTTCTCCACCCAAATGCGGGTATATTTATTCTAAATATAACCCCTTATAACTAAAATGGTTAGCGTAATTATTACATAAGCGTAAAACCTGAATGGGTGGTAAGACATGGTGTTAAAAATAAATAGTCAAAGTTTCGAAATAAAAAATATGTTTGAGGCACATTGTAGTTATGTAATTTTTTTAACACCGCGTCTTACTACCTGTTCAGATTATACGCCTATGTACTAATTATGTTAATGGTTCTAGGGATTATGAGGGTTATATTTAGAGGAAGTGTACCCATATTTGCATGGAGAGAGAGAATGGAAAACCATTTTGGAAAAAAAACCTTAGTCCACCCGACCGAGATTCAACCTTGATCTCCCCGTCATCGGCAGTCTAGTCTACTGCGAAGGTAGCGCATTAGACCATGCGGCAACAGAAGTGGGTTAAGATATATTTAATTTTAAACTTGGATTCTTAAATTTTATAATAATGTTACATAGAAACCTTTGATCCTAATAATATTAAAACCTACCCTAGTGATATAATTAGAAAGCGTATAACCCGAACGGGTAGTAAGACGCGGTGCTAAATAATAATAATATAATTAGATACGTAATAATGTAGTTTTGTTTACGATCTTGCAAGGGCAACCTCCCCACCCCCTTACCACTACGTCAAACAATGTGTGTAGGGAGCAATACCCTTCACCCCGCAGCTATACGACAATGTTATCCACCCCTATCACAAGGGTAGTCAACAACCCCTGAAGTTTCCACTGAAATAATGTGCAGGCTGTTTGTTTCTGTAACATAATGTGTATTACCACAATATCGCGTGCAACAGTGACATAACTCACACCTATAAACGAAAAACCACTATAATTTATAGGATTAACATCACTATTACCCCCATTAGTGGTCACGTGGTATAATGCGTCACTATCGTAAGACTGGATTGCCGGTGATTGGAAGATTAGGGTTCGAATCCAGGTTTGAAATACTTATGGTGTATTTCCCCTTAAATCTCACGGTGATTCTTCAAGAAAATGTGGATAAATCTCCTCTAGATCTAAAACTCTCCCTCATCCATCTATATCCTATTAGAGAACGTTTAGTCTGAATGAGTATTAAGACCCGGTGGAAGAAAATGTATTTCACTATTTTCGTAGAAAGAAACTTTTAGAAAATACAAACACTTTGTTTTGCAGTCAAAATTGTTAAAATTTTACTATATATATATATATATATATATATATATATATATATATATATATATATATATATATATATAATACTATACTATAAGCCACATGGCTGACTCACTCACTCACTGACATTAATGTTTACCCACTTCCAGATGAGCTAAAACTTGAAATTTGGCAAAATTATAGCTTCTAGCTTGTAAACGACAGGAAAATTCCAAAATTTTAAAAAAATAATTTTTAACCCCTGAAAAAAGAATTCAAACTGTCGTAGCAACTTTAAAGTCGGTGTGGACCTTTCTTTGGAGGTCTCTTGTGGCTAAACGGTAAGACCTACCAAAAAACGGATTGCACCAGCAGCTGCGGAATTTGGGAGATCCACAAGTTTGGTCCTATTACTTTTTGTCGTATCTCCATCGGCTATACCTTAGATAGAGCTAGATTTTTTGATTTTAGGTAAATTTTGCACATTCTCCACACATTTTTTAAATTTTCTGACACACTTATGGAACAGCTAGAATCATAATATTTGGCAGGAATATTGGCACATGCAATTGCCATAAGCTAGCCAAATTTGATGATTTCTAGCTGCCCTATAAGCATGGATAAACCAAAATAATGTGTGAAAAATACAATACAATACAGTAACTTTTAGTTGTTACGTCCAAAACAACGCTTGAATTACATCAGTTTACATTCACTTGCAAAGAAAACCCACCATAGGTTTGGAGGTGAAGCCCCCAACGAGAAAAGCGAGTATATATACATAGGCACATGACTTACAAACTAGCTTAACCTAGAGCAAGTAGTACCCCGCTTAAAACGTATAACATCATGGTAATTATTAAATCGAAATAGAATAAGAGTCTATATATTATATATATATATATATTATATATATATATATATAGCACAACGTCCTTCTGAGGGAAAGAGGTTCGTCAATATTACAGTATAACATATTTTGGTTTTTAACTAATATGATATTGGGACTTGTGCCAGTGTTGCATGTCCTTGTTTGTGGTCACTTCTCTCTTCTCCCGACAAACCTTTCACAGTGGATGTGTGACCCCCAATAACTAGGTCAAGGTTACGTGGACGTAGACCTACCCTTGCGTGTATTTTATCGTCACACGGTGAAAACACACATACACACACACAGCTGAGTAGAAAAAAAAATAAACATATTATAAAATTCTCCTCATATATTTGATTGAAGCGCCGTGACTGCTAGGCAACCCCACACAGCACGAGAGCTTAGCGGGACTGACTATAGTTACCCCTGTAACGGTAATGTCGCCCTCCACTTATTGTTTGCATCTGGTTCGAACCCCGGTTGACCATGTCAAGTGAAAAGTAATGGGTATGTATGAACAAGAGATAATTTATTATGCTACCTTTGCACGGTCAAATACCGCGACCATTAAAATAAATCAATGCGCAGGTATGACTTCATATTATTAATAAGGAAGATATGTTTTTGCTAAACAGGCGAGTAAAGACTTAACATTATTAATATTTACTTAGTTCATTTATTAAATTTATATAAACTAAGGTAAATTTAGGGATGATTATTTTAAAAGCAGTGAACTAAATTTAGGAGTAAATATAATATATATTTATTTGTTAAATCTATAATAATTATTTAAATTGATTTATAAGGATTTTGATTAGTTAAACTGGCAACACTGCACACAGAGCCCTAGTGATCTGGCAACGTTGTATTCATGATACTAGGTTGGTCTGGCAACACTGCAGGCAGAACCCTGGTGATCTGTCAACGTTGTAATCATAATACTAGTGTGGTCTGGCAACACTGCAGGCAGAACCCTAGTGATCTGGCAACGTTGTAGTCATGATACTAGTGTAGTTTGGCAACACTGCAAGCAGAACCCTAGTGATCTGTCAACGTTGTAATCATGATACTAGTGTGGTCTGGCAACATTGCAGACAGAACCCTAGTGATCTGGCAACGTTGTAGTCATGATACTAGTGTAGTTTGGCAACACTGCAGGCAGAACCCTAGTGATCTGTCAACGTTGTAATCATGATACTAGTGTGATCTGGTAACACTGCAGACAGGAACATGCTGTGATCTGGCAACGGTGTAGTCATGATACTAGTATGATCTGGCAACACTGCAGACAGGACAGGACGAGCCAGTGCACGGGATGACAGCGATGGGGGAGCTGTGATTGGAGGGGAGTCGAGTCAGGAGATAGAGCCAGCTAGACCCGCGCCACCGCAAGGTTCGTTTGACACAAGGAGTAGAAACACTGTCACGTTGACTGCATGGAAATAGTAGATTGGAATAGGTCGGGGTGTGGAGACTAGCACTAACAGTGGCGTGTCTTGGCTTGTTGCCAGGGTAGTAACAGTTGGTTAAAACTGTACCTGTGATAACTGTTCTCTTCATCAGTAGAACACTCACTGGTCAGGTACCAACATTCCTATGTGAGGTGTGTAGAGCAGAGTCTATGTATGATTGGTCAAATAGGGACAGAGTGGGGGAGAACATATCACAGGTACAGTTTTAACAAGCTCTGATTACCCTGGCGACACTACACGACACTGATATATTCCCATGTGAGGTGTATAGAGCAGAGTCTATGTATGATTGGTCAAATGGGGACAGAGTGGGGGAGAACATATCACAGGTAGAGTTTTAACAAGCTCTGATTACCCTGGCAACACTACACAACACGACACTGACAGGTATAGACAAAGTTTATCGTAATTCATGGTTCTAATTATCCTGAACAAACTCACGCCATATAGTTGTTTTTTTTAAACCCTGTACTATATTTTACCACAACAGAGTGTACATTCCCAATCATAGCCATTCCCCTCGTTCCTTCTTCATTGGTTAATAGTCCCCGTGACGTCATTGTCAAGTTCTCAATAGCCCCCCATGATGTGGGCTACCTTGTGTTTATAGCCCTGGAACACAACAGGTCCTGACGGCCGCACAATCAATCCGTGTTGTAACTTCACCCCCCTCTCCCCCGCCTCAATTATTGGCAGGACGAGATGTGACAGAGGCCTCCCCCCCCTCCCTCTAGCTTAACGACCAGAGTAACCAATCAGAACTGGATCTAGTTAGGTCACCTAACCGAGGGACCCCTTGGTACTTGGTTTTGTGTCTAGGGAACACGCCCACATAAAAGTATCCCATGGCATCGAACTGGGTACCGCAAAATTAGGAAGGTATAGTACCCCGTGTCTCAGTGGCTTTGGGTAGGCTAATATATAGCAATTTTATTTATATTTCACACGACAAACATTGTGCTACAGCTTAGTGTCTGGATGCGGTGTTAAAAAAATTTAAAAAAACAACTTAGAGTATATTTTATTGGTCCCTGTTGACATCTCACGCAAGATAATAAAAAGTGACAATGTAGTCACATTAGTGGCGTCATATTTGTTCTCGAGACATATAACGTGTCACTTTAAAAACCCATCTTACAACAAAGGGCTTTTACAGAGAAGCGACCATTCCAGCTAAGAGCTTGAATTAGTAATGTCAACCCTCCTTGACATGTCATTATGGAATGTTCTCTTTTACTTCCCAAACACAAAAAAAAAAAAACTCTTACGAACAAATTAGCTTTTGAAAACGTCAACTCCGTGTGCAGAGAAATAAATAAGGATGTTTTAAAATAATTCTTCGCAACTTTTCTAACATAATCTGCAAAATATAGCTTGACTACATTTTTTCTTGGCATTCCCGCAGCAAATAATTCTAATCCGTACTCACAAAATGTTCAATTATTTAATTAAAAAAAAATAAAAAAATTGTTGAGCTAAAGTTACATTTAAATCTTAGTATAAAGGACTTTATCTGAGAGCTAGAAAAGCTACTAATCTACCTTCAAGTATTCATGCGTCAAGTCATGTGATCTGCAGTTGTCACTTTTGATAGATATCATCAAAACGTATAAAATAACATTACAAATAAAGTAATATATTATCAATGCTGCCCATAGCAAAATAGGTTTGTATTTTATAAAAACAGTTTCTATTAAAATTGGAATGTACTGATGGGCTCTGGACGATCAAGAGAGTAAAATATACGACTAAAGTAGTGCAGGGTTCATTCCTAACCGACTGATATGCAAATAATTTTTAATTTTCAATCTTCTGATAGGGGAAACTATTTTTCTTTGACAGGTTTTACTGCCCATTTTTATTATGCCTAAACACATTATAATAATTAAGTTAATTTGAGTGAAGATTAAAAAAATCTTCAAAAAGCCCCGCAGGGATTATTTCTTGAGCCTCTTCGTAAAATCGAGGTATACTGTTTCTCTAACTATTTGTAAGACTGTAGTAACGATAGTAACATGGAGGGAGGTCTACTGTTCACAGAACTACTAGTAAGACTGTAGTAACGATATAACATGGAGGGAGGTCTACTGTTCACAGAACTATAGTAAGACTGTAGTAACGATAGTAACATGGAGGGAGGTCTACTGTTCACAGAACTACTAGTAAGACTGTAGTAACGATATAACATGGAGGGAGGTCTACTGTTCACAGAACTACTAGTAAGACTGTAGTAACGATAGTAACATGGAGGGAGGTCTACTGTTCATAGAACTACTAGTAAGACTGTAGTAACGATAATAACATGGAGGTAGCGAGGTCTACTGTTCACAGAACTACTAGTAAGACTGTAGTAATGATAATAACATAGGAGGTCTACTGTTCACAGAACTACTAGTAAGACTGTAGTAACGATATAACATGGAGGGAGGTCTACTGTTCACAGAACTACTAGTAAGACTGTAGTAACGATAATAACATGGAGGGAGGTCTACTGTTCACAGAACTACTAGTAAGACTGTAGTAACGATAATAACATGGAGGTCTACTGTTCACAGAACTACTAGTAAGACTGTAGTAACGATAATAACATGGAGGGAGGTCTACTGTTCACAGAACTACTAGTAAGACTGTAGTAACGATAATAACATGGAGGGAGGTCTACTGTTCACAGAACTACTAGTAAGACTGTAGTAACGATAATAACATGGAGGGAGGTCTACTGTTCACAGAACTACTAGTAAGACTGAAACGATAATAACATGGAGGGAGGTCTACTGTTCACAGAACTACTAGTAAGACTGTAGTAACGATAATAACATGGAGGGAGGTCTACTGTTCACAGAACTACTAGTAAGACTGTAGTAACGATAATAACATGGAGGGAGGTCTACTGTTCACAGAACTACTAGTAAGACTGTAGTAACGATAATAACATGGAGGGAGGTCTACTGTTCACAGAACTACTAGTAAGACTGTAGTAACGATAAGTAACATGGAGGGAGGTCTACTGTTCACAGAACTACTAGTAAGACTGTAGTAACGATATAACATGGAGGGAGGTCTACTGTTCACAGAACTACTAGTAAGACTGTAGTAACGATATAACATGGAGGGAGGTCTACTGTTCACAGAACTAATAGTAAGACTGTAGTAACGATAATAACATGGAGGAGGTCTACTGTTTTACAGAACTACTAGTAAGACTGTAGTAACGATAATAACATGGAGGAGGTCTACTGTTCACAGAACTACTAGTAAGACTGTAGTAACGATAATAACATGGAGGAGGTCTACTGTTCACAGAACTACTAGTAAGACTGTAGTAACGATAATAACATGGAGGAGAGGTCTACTGTTCACAGAACTACTAGTAAGACTGTAGTAACGATAATAACATAGGAGGGAGGTCTACTGTTCACAGAACTACTAGTAAGACTGTAGTAACGATAATAACATGGAAGAGGTCTACTGTTCACAGAACTATAGTAAGACTGTAGTAACGATAATAACATGGAGGAGGTCTACTGTTCACAGAACTACTAGTAAGACTGTAGTAACGATAATAACATGAGGAGGTCTACTGTTCACAGAACTACTAGTAAGACTGTAGTAACGATAATAACATGGAGGGAGGTCTATGTTCACAGAACTACTAGTAAGACTGTAGTAACGATAATAACATGGAGGGAGGTCTACTGTTCACAGAACTACTAGTAAGACTGTAGTAACGATAATAACATGGAGGGAGGTCTACTGTTCACAGAACTACTAGTAAGACTGTAGTAACGATAATAACATGGAGGGAGGTCTACTGTTCACAGAACTACTAGTAAGACTGTAGTAACGATAATAACATGGAGGGAGGTCTACTGTTCACAGAACTACTAGTAAGACTGTAGTAACGATAATAACATGGAGGGAGGTCTACTGTTCACAGAACTACTAGTAAGACTGTAGTAACGATAATAACATGGAGGGTCTACTGTTCACAGAACTACTAGTAAGACTGTAGTAACGATAATAACATGGAGGGAGGTCTACTGTTCACAGAACTACTAGTAAGACTGTAGTAACGATAATAACATGGAGGGAGGTCTACTGTTCACAGAACTACTAGTAAGACTGTAGTAACGATAATAACATGGAGGGAGGTCTACTGTTCACAGAACTACTAGTAAGACGATAACGATAATAACATGGAGGGAGGTCTACTGTTCACAGAACTACTTGTAAGACTGTAGTAACGATAATAACATAGAGGGAGGTCTACTGTTCACAGAACTACTAGTAAGACTGTAGTAACGATAAAAACATGGAGGAAGTTCTACTATTCACATATACCAGTATGCCTTGGGCTACTTTCTGTACTCTCATATTTGACCTATGATGCAATTTTTATATTTGTAAGTTAAACAAAGGGGAGATTTTATTAAATACTTGTAGCTCTTCAATTATTTTAATATTCTTATAAAGCTTTTAAGATATATTTCAATGGTAATGTTATATCCAATATCTGCCTCGTTATTTTAATTTTCTGAAAGCAAGATCTATTTAATAATACCCGACAGGACTTATATACCTTTATCCTTCCTCTTTCTTAAGAACTCTAATTATACACGTCATTTTAAAATAATTTAAAATTAATATAAATTATAGTCTTGTGAATCTGGCCCTTATGGAAGCTTTGAAGCCTCGTGTGTCTTTAGCTATTGATGGACTTATAAACATATTAAATATGTGAATAATTTACTTTTAAAACGATGGATATAGTTGGCCTGTTTTATACTGATGTAGAGAACATTATTTTGTAACTAGGTCAATCTCTATAGTTCAGGGATATATAGATCTATTTTTTTAAAAATCTAAGGTACAAGTAGTATTCATTACAAGAACAGGTATGTGTCAACAAACGACTTAGAGACTAACTTAACCAATAGTGTAAAAGAATTGTTTTCAACCCATGGCTCGAGAGCCACTTGCCACCTGAGGTAACATTTTTTTTGTGGCCCACTGGCTCATTAAATATATACAATAATTTCAAGAGGAAAAATGACAAATGAGGATATACATTTTAGATAATCAACTAATAAAATAAACACTTATTTTACGATATTTTTATAAACCACTTTTACTTCTAGCGTGAAGAATTATATTGAAATTTAATACAAATGTTCTTTTAGCCGGCGAATGACAAATCCAGTAGACGAGACAAGTCGTACTAACTCCTGCTATGATACAACAGAACATCCTTCACAAGGAATCCTAATCCCTCGTGTGAGTATAATATATAAGAATGATCTGACATGAATATTTGAATATTCATTCAATCCTAATATTGTCGTTAAAATGTAATTTTTTTAATAATTAAATATGAATATACAATGCAAAGATTTCAACATTTGTATTATTATTATAATCATCATCACCGCGTCTTACTACCCGTTGGGTTATACGCACTTACGCTAATGTGTAATGGTAGGGTGATTGTGAGATGAAATGGAGGACCTACAGTTTAACGTGGGATCCGAACCACGGTGGAGGCCTGGCATTCCCACATTCACAAGTTGTGATTAATACACGTCTTGTCAGAGGGAAGGAAGAGTTTGGTAATCAAATAAATCTGTGCCGGGACCGAGGTTGAAGCCCCGACCCCCCAGCACAGAAGTCCGACAACTTACCCCTAAACCACTAGGTCACCTACATGTGTATTACATTAAACTTGGTGGTAAGGGGCCAGGGGATGGTAGCCGTCATCCTATTCTCGAAGTGGGTGCTAGGCTAAAAAAAGAAGTTGATAAACGCTGGCCTCGCTTTACCGTCCACAGTGATAAAGCGCCGTTTTGTGACGCAACCCGCGTGGCACTTTAGTATGAAAGGTAGAGAGAAGTGTGGGCTCCTTTGGGTATAGCTTATCTTTCATACATAACCGCGTTGCGTGTTGTATCATATTCTATCTCACGGCGTACAGTCATTAAATAGTCTGTTTTGTTTTGACGGACATTTAACTTTAATTTTATATAATTCCCATCAAAGAGAGCAGGGGGAAATTTAGTTTCTGGATTAAATGTTGTTTTATTTTACATCTGTATGTCCTAGTAGACCAATACAGAACAACATTTGTTGTTTCATAAAAGATCAGTCGAGAATGGATTTATATACATCATGTTGATACCTACTACAAGGCTCAATGACTTACAACCCCTCCCCATTTTTTTGTAAGACCATAGTTTTAATTTTTTTAAAAAGATTTTGTACTAATTAATCTAATATGTAAGGAATGTTGAATATTGAATTTAGAGCACCCACATTTGCTTGGAGAGAGGGGAACTATTTAGAGCACCCACATTTGCTTGGAGAGTGGGGAACTATTTAGAGCACCCACATTTGCCCGGAGAGTGGGGAACTATTTAGAGCACCCACATTTGCTTGGAGAGAGGGGAACTATTTAGAGCACCCACATTTGCTTGGAGAGTGGGGAACTATTTAGAGCACCCACATTTGCTTGGAGAGTGGGGAACTATTTAGAGCACCCACATTTGCTTGGAGAGAGGGGAACTATTTAGAGCACCCACATTTGCTTGGAGAGAGAGGAACTATTTAGAGCACCCACATTTGCTTGGAGAGTGGGGAACTATTTAGAGCACCCACATTTGCCCGGAGAGTGGGGAACTATTTAGAGCACCCACATTTGCTTGGAGAGAGGGGAACTATTTAGAGCACCCACATTTGCTTGGAGAGAGGGAAACTATTTAAAGCACCCACATTTGCTTGGAGAGAGGGGAACTATTTAGAGCACCCACATTTTCTTGGAGAGAGGGGAAATATTTAGAGCACCCACATTTGCTTGGAGAGTGGGGAACTATTTAGAGCACCCACATTTGCTTGGAGAGTGGGGAACTATTTAGAGCACCCACATTTGCCCGGAGAGTGGGGAACTATTTAGAGCACCCACATTTGCTTGGAGAGTGGGGAACTATTTAGAGCACCCACATTTGCTTGGAGAGTGGGGAACTATTTAGAGCACCCACATTTGCCCGGAGAGTGGGGAACTATTTAGAGAACCCACATTTGCCCGGAGAGTGGGGGACTATTTAGAGTACTTACATTTGCTTGGAGAGTGGGGAATTATTTAGAGCACCCACATTTGCTCGGAGAGTGGGGGACTATTTAGAGTACTTACATTTGCTTGGAGAATGGGGAACTATTTAGAGTACCCACATTTGCTCGGAGAGGGGGGAACTATTTAGAGTACCCATACTTGCTCAGAGATTGGGGAACTATTTAAAGCACCCACGTTTGCTTGGAAAGGGGGGGAACTATTTAGAGCACCCACATTTTCTTGGAGAGTGGGAAACTATTTAGAGCACCCACATTTGCTCGGAGAGGGGGGAACTATTTAGAGCACCCACATTTGCTCGGAGAGTGGGGAACTATTTAGAGCACCCACATTTGCTCGGAGAGGGGGGAACTATTTAGAGCACCCACATTTGCTCGGAGAGTGGGGAACTATTTAGAGCACCCACATTTGCTCGGAGAGTGGGAAACTATTTAAAGCACCCACACTTGCTCGGAAAGCGGGAAACTATTTAAAGCACTCACATTTGCTCGGAGAGTGGTAAACTATTTAAAGCACCCACATTTGCTCGGAGAGGGGGGAACTATTTAGAGTACCCACATTTGCTCGGAGAATGGGGAACTATTTAGAGCACCCACATTTGCTTGGAGAGGGGGGAACTATTTAGAGCACCCACATTTGCTCGGAGAGGGGGGAACTATTTAGAGCACCCACATTTGCTCGGAGAGGGGGGAACTATTTAGAGCACCCACATTTGCTCGGAGAGTGGGGAACTATTTAGAGCACCCACATTTGCTCGGAGAGTGGGAAACTATTTAAAGCACCCACACTTGCTCGGAAAGCGGGAAACTATTTAAAGCACTCACATTTGCTCGGAGAGTGGTAAACTATTTAAAGCACCCACATTTGCTCGGAGAGGGGGGAACTATTTAGAGTACCCACATTTGCTCGGAGAATGGGGAACTATTTAGAGCACCCACATTTGCTTGGAGAGGGGGGAACTATTTAGAGCACCCACATTTGCTCGGAGAGGGGGGAACTATTTAGAGCACCCACATTTGCTCGGAGAGGGGGGAACTATTTAGAGCACCCACATTTGCTCGGAGAGTAGGAAACTATTTAGGTAAAACAACTTCAGTACCCCCTACCGGGATCGAGCCACGATATCCCCATTATCAGTAGTCTAGGATATTATTATATCATCGTCTTAGACCATGCTATCACTGAAATGTCTATTTTAATCTGAGGTTTGGATGTTTACACGAATTAAAACGACATTCTTGGGTGTATCTGTAGTTTGTTTTCTAAGTTCCCTGCGTCATATCAAGTGTGAGTTCTTAGTTCGTATCTCTACCTTGTCAACTAACGATCGACAAAAACGGAGCAGACAAGTTCCAAAAGTAGTGACGTAGATGTGACTAAGTTCCCACACTTCACGGTAGAACACTTAGTTAATGGAACAAAGCCTAAATTAAACGTTGAAAAATAAAGGAATATTTTAATATTTAAGTAAAAGTTTCACTTTATAAATATTTCAGGAATCTATTTTTAGAACCGCTTCTTACTACGCTTTCAGGTTGTACAGATTTACACTAATAATGTGATACGGAGGAGCAAGGCTTAGTTTAGGGGACGTGCACACGCATTAGTCTAGAGGGGAAGTGGAAAAAAAAAAACTTTTCGGAAAATTTACTCTCAGTTACATTAAAACCAGGTAATTGTGCAGTCCAATCTACTGCGAGAGTGACGTCTTAAACCATTAGACCCCCGAAAAGGCTGACGATCGATTCAAACAGGTTTTTTTGTGTTTCATTAAATATATTCAGAGGATTCCAAAAAAATATGATATAGAAAATAAAATGTTGGTTATATAATGAAAATCTCATGTTAATGTCCGAAACGCCAATTCTGGTGTGTTCACATTGTAAAGAGTTTTTATTTATAAGTAGATATAGGCCCTTGGTTCCTTCGAATCCCTTGAATCCTTAAGGATATTCTAGATCCCAGAATTCTAGACTCAAATCCTTAAAAATAAAATATATTCAGTTTTCAGTGAAATTTGTTTTAGAGCCTGATAATGCTTATTGGTGGGTTGATAACTAATTTTAATTATAGGATGAACTTAACAACCAGGCCCCAGACCAGTAATTTAACACTTAACTGAATGTATGAATTGTATATAAAAAACACCACGTGACTGAATCTTACTACCGTGAGGGTTATACGATCATTTACTAATTAAGCTTAGGAATTTTATATGTAGAGGACGTGTATCTGCATTTGCGTGGAGGGAGAGTGGAAAAACATTTTGGAAAACCACTCTCAGTACACCCGACTTAGATTCGAACCTGGATCTCCCTGTCATCTGCAGTCCAGTTTGTTGCGAGAGTAGTGCGGTAGACCATGTGAGCCAATGTTATGATTATTAATGTATTTAAAAAAATGTTTTAACACTTAGTTTATATTTTATATATATTTTCTATTATTATAATTTTTACTATTATGTTAGTAATTTTTTCCCAAGATTCGGATTCAAGATTTGGGAATCGGATTCGTAAAATAGTGGATTTAACTCGACTTTAAAAAAAATCCTAAATAACTTGTAATTAGTTTTTGACAGTAATATCTTATTTAAAAACAACGTAAATACCAAAAGCATTAAGAAGACTTTAATAAAAATAAATGTTACTCGTCTACGTTACTATCTAAAATTGTTGGAAATTTGAAACTTTTCAGCCCCCCCCCCCCCTAAAAAAAGTGTTATTTTGTTGGGGGTTTATTTCCGTAAAATTTAGATGACGTTTACTGAATCCGCCATTATTTGAAGTTCCTCTTAGGCCATGTTTTCCCGCGGACGTAGTCATTTGTCTTTTGTTATCTTGACCGAGCAGTGATATTTACCAGCTCGTTACCGGGCCGTGTAACCCTCACTCCAGGGCCGGTGTTTGTACACAGTAAACAAGAACAACCATACCTTCCCCCTTATTCCCCCTCCCAACTACCCCCAAAACACTCCCCCCTCCCCCGGTTTTATAGGGCTACTTCTCGCCGGCCATACTACAAGGACAAGCTACGCTATCAGTGGCGTAACTCGGAGAGGGTTGTTTGCCCACACGGCGCAACTGTTTGTACAGCAGTAGATTCACACTGGAGGGTTGTTTGCCCACATGGCACAACTGTTTGTACAGCAGTAGATTCACACTGGAGGGTTGTTTGCCCACATGGCACAACTGTTTGTACAGCAGTAGATTCACACTGGAGGGTTGTTTGCCCACACGGCGCAACTGTTTGTACAGCAGTCGATTCATACTGGAGGGTTGTTTGCCCACACGGCACAACTGTTTTTTACAAGCAGTCGATTCATACTGGGGTGTTTGCCCACACGGCACAACTGTTTGTACAGCAGTAGATTCACACTGGAGGGTTGTTTGCCCACATGGCACAACTGTTTGTACAGCAGTAGATTCATACTGGAGGATTGTTTGCCCACGCTGCGCAACTGTTTGTACAGCAGTAGATTCACACTGGAGGGTTGTTTGCCCACGGCACAACTGTTTGTGCAGCAGTAGATTCACACTGGAGGGTTGTTTGCCCACACGGCACAACTGTTTGTACAGCAGTAGATTCATACTGGAGGGTTGTTTGCCCGCGGGCACAACTGTTTGTACAGCAGTAGATTCACACTGGAGGGTTGTTTGCCCACACGGAGCAACTGTTTGTACAGCAGTAGATTCACACTGGAGGGTTGTTTGCCCACACGGCGCAACTGTTTGTACAGCAGTCGATTCATACTGGAGGGTTGTTTGCCCACACGGCACAACTGTTTTTACAGCAGTCGATTCATACTGGAGGGTTGTTTGCCCACACGGCACAACTGTTTGTACAGCAGTAGATTCACACTGGAGGTTGTTTGCCCACATGGCACAACTGTTTGTACAGCAGTAGATTCATACTGGAGGGTTGTTTGCCCACACGGCACAACTGTTTGTACAGCAGTAGATTCACACTGGAGGGTTGTTTGCCCACACGGCACAACTGTTTGTGCAGCAGTAGATTCACACTGGAGGGTTGTTTGCCCACACGGCACAACTGTTTGTACAGCAGTAGATTCATACTGGAGGGTTGTTTCCCCGCGCGGCGCAACTGTTTGTACAGCAGTAGATTCACACTGGAGGGTTGTTTGCCCACACGGCGCAACTGTTTGTACAGCAGTAGATTCACACTGGAGGGTTGTTTGCCCACACGGCGCAACTGTTTGTACAGCAGTAGATTCACACTGGAGGGTTGTTTGCCCACACGGCGCAACTGTTTGTACAGCAGTAGATTCACACTGGAGGGTTGTTTGCCCACACGGCACAACTGTTTGTACAGCAGTAGATTCACACTGGAGGGTTGGGAAGTGAGCAAGGGCTGGACGATCTGTACCTATAGATGGTGTTCGTTATCATTGGATTTGGAAAACTGTGTAATAGCAGAGACACAAACCCAGGAACTGTAAATATTACGTGGGTTACACCCAAAGATTCAGGGTTTGAACACATTTTAAAATACCAGTTTTTCACAAACTTATTTTTCCCTGCGTATACTAATACACATATGTACTAATCACGCTAGTGTGTTGTGAAGAGGAAGTTTGAATTTAGAGGAAATGTACACTAATTTGCGTGGATGGAGAGTGTAAAACTATCCAGGAAAAAACCTCTCAATACACCCAACCGGGATTCGAACCACTATCTCCCCGTCATCAGCAGCCTGGTCTATAACGAGAGCGACTCCTTATACTATGCTGCCACCGAATTGAGCCATAGTTAGTAAATCAATCAACATTATGTGGGTTTATGTTAAGATGTATACATTCTATACCGGATGATAATCTAATTATGTTTTGGTTAAGTTAGTCTTAAAATCTACATAATCCGTCCATAGTTAGAAAATGTGTTATATCATAGAAATATTTGAATTAAGTAATTAGTAAAGACAAACATTAATTAAATATAACCATTTTTTACTCTACTTTTATTTTTGTACTGTAATTGATGTTTACACGTTGCTCAAAAAGGAAAAAAAAAAGTCTTTCTTAAGAATTTAACAAATTTATTTCGAGTGAAATACAAGAAAAAAGTAGATGTAAATTAATAAGTTCTGTAATGAGAAAAATATAATCAGAAATAATCTTCAAACCTTTAACAAAATGTATATTTGGACCATATTTACAACCGTTCCACTCTAGTCGATAGTGTTTAATCCTCCTCCCCCCCCCATCCCCCTACGACTACGTCCAATATTCCGGTAGAGTCTGTTTACCATCGATTTCAAATATGGATTCTTGATACTGAATCAAAGTTTTCGGTTGAAAAGCAAATTGAAGTACCCCCGTCAACCACCTGACTAGATGAGGTTTTTTTTTTTTTTGTGGGTCTGATGGAGGGGTTGGGGTAGTAAGAGAGAGTAAGGGGGGGGGGACGAGGTAGTGAAGAGGCAGTTTAGGGAAAAGTAATGGAATTTTATGTCAATAACTGTTCGAGAGAATGAAGGATGTATGTAAAAAAAAACAACCTAAAATAGCTCCGGTAATGTTCCTGCGATTGATCGTCGATTACCAGTACAAAGAGTCGGATAGAAATAAATACATTTTGGAGCTTGGGTATTTATACGTTGTAAGAACTAGGCCCTACTTGAAATTAGCGTTAGAGATTGCACTAAGAACTTTGCATTTTGTCCACCTATTTTTCTATAAATATATATATATATATATATATATTTAGTTTAAAATGTTTTACCTTGGAGACAGTTACCCCTGGGATGACGTCTTTGACAAGCCTTCTAACAGTGTCGTGTCGTGTTTCCAGGGTAAGCAGATTTAGATTAAAATGCATCCTCTAGTTGTTTTCATCACCTAGGAGAACACTCATTGGTCAGGTATCAACGAACATACACTATCATGTGATTTGTATGGATCAGAGTCTGTGTATGATTGGTCAAATGGGGACAGAGTGGGGGATAACATATCATAGGTACAGATTTAACAAGCTTTGCTTACCCTGGCAAAACACCACGACACGCCACTGCCTGATATAATACCAGTGGTAATCGTCAGGAATTGAAGTCTGAACTAGATTAAACCGGCAGTTCCATGGAGCTGTAAAGGAAAACTAATTACTACTTCATTACTATTGATTGGTCGGAATTCCTCTGCTCCGCCTGCTTCCCCTAGCATGGTATGTGGTCGCTCGAGCTACTAATGCTTCACTTCCCCCCTTTCCTACCACCCCCCTCACCCCCTAAATTTCAGGATCCTTTTCAAACGAAACTTTTATTCGTGTAAATGTTTAAATTACAAGTTTTTTTTTGTATTTGATCATTTAATGGAAACGAGCTTTTGCGATGCTTACATTAGGGTTGAATTAAACTGTTAAAATGCCAACTACCCCCTTTAGTCAACGTTACCATAGCAAGTTTTATCCAAAAATAGAGAGATTACTTTGTTATTTTAATTACTTTTAGTGGTGGAATTATTGACTATATATTTCCAATGCCTTTTAAAGTGAATCTATGAAAAATTCAACGACACAAATTATGTTTGTTTAGGTTAAACACATTTTAAATAAATAAAGCGTGAGCGGTGTCTATACATACCTGTATAGTCTATTCCAAAAAATAGGGAAAAAATATAAAAAAATATCCGTGAACTGCCCTTAAATAAGATTACATCAGAAAAACAAAGATTTATTTTAATAACTATATGAAACACTAATTAGATATAAATTTATACGAAATAATTAAAGAAAGTCAAATAAAAATTAATTTTAGAAATCAATTACTACTGATCCGTAAAAAAAAAGTTGGAATAAGGGGAATAGTTTAGAAGAAACGCACTCGCATGAACATGGAGAGAGTATGTAAAAACTACTCGGAAAATTCACATTTGGAAAACCATCCCACAATTCACCAGAAACAGACTGAAACCTCAATCTCCTTGTACCTGTAGAATCCAACCTATCGTGAGACTGATGACTTTGACCGTGTGATCACTGGTGAGAGCTCGGCTCTCAATCCTACTTAACTCCTATAACCACACACACTTTTTCTGTATTTTATCTTAAATAGAGAGATTTACAATAAACTACAATATTTGTGAAAGGAAATGATATGCATGGTTGCAAAAACACTCCACCAAAGCATATACATAAAATAATATACACTGTTACAGAAACGTTGAGAAAATAGGAGTATCTCTCTCTAACAAAGAGCATAAACTATCAAATTCAAATTTTAAAGTATTCCATTAAATATATATATTTGCTTATAGCTCAGAAACTGTTGGTTTTATAAAAATATATTAGAGATTAAAATAGTTTTAATATTAATACTACTACAACTTTACAATGAAAAGTTAATTCGTATCTCAAATAGTTGCGAAGATATCATCAAAATTGAACATTTCTGCTTAACGTAAAGTACCCTTAAAGTAATTTTCATTAATAAATGAGAGCTGTCATTTTGTTTATAATATTAAACAAGGCCTAAGATTCAAAATTTAATAAAAATCGTTAGAGCGTATTTTGAGTAAATCGATTTTTTTTTATCTTTTTGCCCCTCCGAGAGGAGGAGTGAAAGTAGAGAGAGTGATTAAAATTAAATGTCGTGGTTTTGTGTTTCCTGAATCGTAACTGGTGTTGTAGACATCACTATCACTATTAGTTCTGTTAAAACCAGACCCTGCTCATTCCTTGATCTTATTTTTACTACATTATTAATATATATCTTTGACCCACTTCGATGACCACACGGTCTAAGGCGACATTCTCGCAGTAGACTAGACTGCCGATGACCGGGAGATAATGGTTTGAATCATGGTCTAGTGTACTGAGGGTGGTTTCCCCCCCAAAATGATTTTATACTCTCTCTCCATGCGAACGTGGGTACACTTCCTTTGAATTCGGCCTTCCTAATCCTTAACTCTTTAGCGTAATTGGTACACAATAATGCGTATAACTTTAACATGCAGTAAGATGTAGTGCTAAAAAAAAAGAATAAAAATAAAAATAGTTCGGTCGTCTCCGGAAATGTTCGGTAGTTTCCGAGCTTTGTTTTCATTCTTGGGAGAGTAACAATTACATCAAGGTTGGGGGGGAAAAAAACAGGGTTATTAACCAAAATAGCCCAACCCATTTGGGATTTTTTTTTTGTTATTTTGAGGGGGACAGGGTTATTATTTTAAATTTGATTTGTTAAGTGTGCTAACAGTTTTAAACCACTCAATCAAACAGAATAACTATTTGGGATCAAGCAAAGCTTGAGCTGGAACAGTTTGAAACATTGTTTGGTTTTTTTAACACCGCGTCTTACTACCCGTTTGGGTTATATGCCTTAAGTACTAAACACGCTAATGTTTTAGAAATTGGGAAGGTTGAATGTAGAGGAAGTGAACCAGCATTTGCGTGGAGGGAGAGAGAGTGGAAAACCATTTAGGAAAAAACCACCCCCAGTTCACCCGACCGAGATTCGAACCTCGATCTCCCCGTCCTCAGCAGTCGAGCGCAACATGACTACTAGCGCGTTAGCTAACTACGCCACCGAGGCGGGTTTGAAACATTGTTCCTGTACGGTTTCCACAGCACGACTCTCCACGGCAGTAGTGCAAGCACACATTCAAATTTTTCCGTCACATTCAGCTTCGTGTAACCTTAGTTTAATATTTCACCCCCCCCCCTTTCTCTCTACCCCTCTCCCTCCCCCGCAAGCATCCTCTGACT
Source organism: Timema podura (assembly GCA_033556935.1). Lineage (NCBI taxonomy): Eukaryota > Metazoa > Arthropoda > Insecta > Phasmatodea > Timematidae > Timema > Timema podura. The sequence goes on along the minus strand of JAVRXN010000014.1, from coordinate 4,948,826 downwards.
GTAACGTGTGACACAATCTCTGAGCTGCTAGCATGACCATTAGACTTATACCTGTCCTAAGGGGATGAAATAATGATGTGAGCTTCCGTCGTCTCTATCTCTGTCCTCTTCTGTCTGTATCTCCTTCTTTCTCTGTCTCCCGTCCAGTCGTCAATATACTGCATGGATATGGCTGAAATGAACTCTTTAATGACCCCCCCCCCCCCCCCCACACACACACACACACACACCATATATGGTCAGTGTTTTTTGTGATTAGTTAAATAGATGACTTTTTTTATTTTAATTATCACTACAACTATCAAAAATAGCCAGAGAATCAGCTCCTACAGAATATAAGACACATTCGCAGGGTATTGTTTTAATCCTCGTTTTGAGAAAAGTTGACAAGAGCAATAAAACTAAAATTCCTTTTAAAAAAACTGTTTGTGTACATAAAAAGTTAAAATACTAATGCATATTATTAGAAAACTTACGACTTTTTAAAAAAAAATTTTGGGATCATATCTATAAATTACCTTTAATTAAAATCATGTCCCATAAAATAATTATAAATCTCTGTTTAATTTTCTAACGAAAGACAACTTGTTTATCTTCTGCGCATGCGTCAGTACCTAAACATCGCTGATAACTAGGAATCAAAGCTACTTTCAAATTACGCACATGTTTTCATGATAGCAACTTTATTTTTTCTTTGTTATTACTTGTCATTATAATTGGTCGGGAGGGGTGATAAGTTGATTTGTACTGAATTCAGTACATAACAAATAACGGAAACAATAAGACTATATCTATTTTCATGTGTTCATACTTCAAGTTATTTGATCTGTAGTTGTTATTTTTTATAGATATTACCGATATCCATACGATAAAATAATAATACATTTTATTAATGATGAAAGCAATAAAACATGTTTGTATTTTCTAAAAAAAAAAAGTGCTCTAAATGTCCATTCGTAAGAAAATCAAGGTACACGGGGATGCAACCACCCCCTGTATTAGAAGGGGAGGGGGAACCACAAGAAGAGAGGAGGGGGTAGTATCTCTCTCTGGATGCAATATTGAAGACATCCCGTCCACGAATGTTCCCATGCTCAATCAACTCTCACAAATTTAACGAGCAATATATAACAACCCTAAACCTCCCCATTCCCACCTACCAACCCTTACTGACTCTAATAGCCTCCCCCCCTACCCTGATCCGAACCGATATATGCAATGAGGGGAAAGGGGGGAACCAGGCGCATTGCGACGGTAACAGTTTTCTGTGTGTTTTTGTCTAGAGCGATTTTTTTTATTTATTTATTTTTAGTTTTTAATTGACGTGGGTTTGTGAGGTCACCCCTGATCCCCATTTTTAAAAAAAATTATGACATCGGGGAGGGGGATGAAAAGTAGGGGAGGAGAGGGGGAATAGAGTAATAATTATAGTCTTCTTCGAACTATTTGTGTGTTGTCTGAAATGGATAGCGGAGTACTGCAGGGATTCTAACCAGAGACTCCTAAATGGCAGGACGTTCCTGTTGGTCTATTAGGGGGGTAGGGTGCGCCCTTAAATAGAGGGTTCACCTGCACTGGTAGTCACGCCGGTTAAATGTCAGTCTCATATTGTTTTGTCGTCCACGGGGAGATGGAATTTGAATCCCAGCTGTGTGTATTGAGGGTGATTTTTTTTCCTCAACGGTTTCTCATTACTCTCCCATACGAATGTGGGTACATTTCTTAAATGTTAATCTTTCACTATCTCCTACTTCATAGGTGTAGGTAAACACTTATATCCTAAAAGACCCGCTTCTCTAGTTGAATTGTCTAAGGTCGGGGTTATTAAACTTTTTTTACGATTACAGCCCCCTCCCCCAATGGCTTGCCTAAATGTCCCCATACTCCCTTGGCCAGACTTTAGAAATCATCATCATCATCATCTATGGGTACATTTGCTTCAAATATGCTATAGCTGATTTACTTTACTAGGTAGCTAGGAAAACAGGGAAAATTATTATTATAATAATATTATTATTTTTTTATATAAATAAATGGTACGGTGTGCTACACATAATTTCTCTCTCTTCTTTCTTAATATAAGAGAAGATTTATAAAAATCGTAAGATTTGTGAAACGAAATAATAGGTATATACACTGTTGCAGAAACACTCCAACAAAGATCAAAATATGTGAAATAACTCGCTTTGCTCTTTGGGGGGGGGGGGGGCCCCCCCTCCAAACCTCCAGTGAGTTTTATTTGCAAGTGGATGTCAACTAATGTAATTCCAGTGTTGTTTTGAAATTTAAAAATTGTGTGGAAAATGTGCAAAATTTACCAAAAATCAAAAAAATCTAGCTCTATCTAAGGTAAAACCTATGGAGAAAACACAAAGAGTAATAGGACCAAACTTGTGGATCTCACCAAATCCGTAGCTGCTGGTTCGATCAGTTTTTTGATAGGTCTTACCGTTTAGCCACAGAGACCAAAGAAAAGGTCCACACCGACTTTAAAGTTGCTCCGCATTTTAATTTTTTTTGGGCAGGTTAATAATTAAAATTTTCAACTTTTTGGATTTTCTCGTCTGCTACAGGCTAGAAGCTATAAGTTTGCCAAATTTCAAGTTTCTAGCTCAACTGGAAGTGGGTAAACATTAATGTCAGTGAGTGAGTGAGTCAGCCTGTGGCTTTATAGTAGTATGATAATACGTGTTATGGAAATATTGAGAAAAAGGATCATCTCTATCCACCATTAATATATATATATATATATAAGGTACTCAGCGTGCACTTTCTGAACCAAATGATTATATTAGCACACGAGAATTTCTATGAGAAATAGCGAAAGTAACCTACCAATTTTGCTGATAAAGGTATCTTCCCACACCTCCCAGGCTTCGTTTACATCCCACAACCGACATGGTACCAACGGCTTTACTTCCCCTCCGAAGTAAGTTGTGCTACGGATGTTTTTTCCTAGCATAAAAATCAATTTCAAGCGCTCCATAAAAAATATGTATTTTTTTAAATAGCTATTGATTTTATAGTAATTATATTACAAAACACAAATAGACAAGCGGCATCCTTGAAACAACTTTATTTTTTGTTTCATGGGGCGGTGGAACGTTGATTTATAAAAAAAAATCCTTGAGTTTGATTATTTTATCATCATTATACTTCTCTCTCTAGGTTTAGAGAGAAAGTAAAAAGGCAAGTGACAAACACACAATCCGTATGGACAATGGCGAGAGTTTATTATAATACAACAAAGGCTTTTTCATGAACTGTTCAGAGATAGAGTCCCATACCCGAAAGGGTACCCGGTTAAGAAGCCATGGTCTGAGGCGTCAGTCTCACATTATGACTGGACTAGCGATGACGGGAAGATCGGGGTTAGAATACCGATCAAGTGTTGATTTTTTTCTGAATAGTTTTACACATACTTTCCACACAAATGCTGATACACTTTTTATTAATTCAACCTTCCTGGTCCATAAAATACTAACGTAAATGGTACATTTGCGTTAAATCCTAACGGGTAGCGAAAACAGCTATAGCTCATGGCTCTGACTACAATAATAAACGAATATTTAGCTTCTTTAAAAAAGAATCTTAGACAATTTTTCTTATCATTTTTAATCCAATTAAAAGACAAAAATAAAGAAAGATGACTTTAATTTCAGCCTTTTCTCATAAAGATGAACGTAATTAAATGTCTACTTTTTAATTATGTTTTATACGATCCGCGTCTCTTTTTTTATAGTTTCATATTTATACATCTGAGTTTAATGAGCTGTGAGCACAGGTTAAAACAAAACGAGTTGTACCAGGTTAAAACTCGCCTAAGACGTTTTTGTCACTTGTCCAAGTCACAGCAACAGTTCAGAAGTTTTGTGATTTTAGCGCGAATCTAATGCTCAAGAACATTTTTTTAGAGACATCAGCCACCCTTTTTTTATGACATTGGTAACCCTGTATTCATTTTTTACTTCCTCTCAATCCCTCGAAGTATTATGATAATAAAAAAAATCGAACTCGAGATTTTAATAAATGTCGAAGTTTCATGGCTTCCTGAAAACGAAAAACTGTTTTTTACGTTTCCGTCTGTCTGTCTGTCTGCATCTACTAAAGCCGAAACTATTTTACCGATCGGGATAAATCTTTGTGTCTAAAGTTTTCTTAAGGTTACCTAGAGGATTTTTTGGGAATTAGATATCTAACCCTAAAATTAAGAGTAGTTTACTGAAGGGCAAAATGAGATAAAATCGATTTTCTCAAAATACGCTCTAATGGTTTTAATTAAATTTTGTATGTGGGCACTGCTTAGTATTACAGAAAAAAAAAGAAAGGTTACTCTCATTTTCATGAAAATATCTTTAAGGGCACTTAACGTTTAGCAGAAATTTCCAATTTTGATGATATCTCCGGAACTATTTGAGATAAAAACAACTTAGCATTGTAAACATTAAAAGATATTTTTATCAGGAATATATTTTCATAGGACAAGTAGTTTCTGAGTTATAAGTAAACTAGCTTTTACCCGTCGCGGCTTCGCCCGCAATTATTGATAAAATCTTTTAATTTTTAACTAAATTGTTTTAGTCATAAATCAAACTTTATTTTTTTCAAATATCTATGCGTTTTCCTCATCTCTAGCTGTAAATAATATTTTCCGTATTATGCTATCTTTACTTTAACATTTTAATTATAATCACATTCATATTTACTCTTAAAATTAAAATCACAATATATCTCTTATCTCTGAAAAGTTTAAACATTAGTATTGTAAAATTAATGTAAAATCAAAGGTTGGGAATATCCTATATGTTATTCAAGGACATACTCTACCTACGTGCAAAGTTTCATTCGAATCGGTTCAGCAGTTTTGGCGTGATTGAGTAACAAACATCCAAACATCCAAACACACAAACTTTCGCATTTATAGTATTAGTAAGATAAGATAAGATATATACTTTTTTTATCGACTGGATAGAAATATGAAATTGATTGCTACACTCTTTGGTTTACAGAGCGATGTTTCTCTCCAATAAAAGTTTCTGTAACAGTGTATATTATTACACTTATGTTTATTGGCGGAGTGTTTCTGCAACAGTGCATATGGTTTAGTTTCACAAATTTTAAGAGTTTTCAGTAAACGATCTGTTTTAAGATAAAAGACAAAGAAAGTATGTTGGTGCTCAGGACCGTTTATTTTATTCGTTTTCATTTATTGAGGTATTTAACGTGCACTTTATGAACCAACTGATAGTATCAACACACAAGAATTTCTATGAGCGAGAGCGAAAGAGCCTACCAATTTTACCAGGAAAGATATTGTCACAAACCTTCCAGGTTTATTTTACATGCCACAATCGACATGGGACAAAGGGCTAACTTACCATCTGAAGGAAGTTGTGCTACGGATTTTTATCGCTCAAGAAAAAAATCTGTCAACCACGGCTGGGTTTGAACTCACGAACATCAGGTCCTAAGGCGAGCACTTTGCCCAAGACCACCGAGTTGACATAATAATTCAAAATAAAACGACGAGAAACGGAAATCTTTGTCTAATGGGATCACTTCACGATAATAATGTATGTCAATAAACAATGTATGGTATTTTAAAACATAATATCAAAATATTTGAAGACCAAGACACTTAGACTGTTTTGTCTCTCAAAATAATATATGAGCTCCGAAACCAATACAAAACGAGTTAGACGAAATTTATGCATTATGCATGTAATATAGAAATTTAATGAAATTTTTAAGGAGCTAGGTTCTAAAAACTACTCTTAAATTGGTTTTTGATGACTTGATCAAATTTGTATAAAATCCCAAAGAACTTAAAGCTTTAGCCATTAGCCCAAACAATTTTTTTCAACCAAGACCATTTTATACATAATAACCTTTTTTTAAAAGTAGAAATAAAATGAACAGTTTTTTAATATAAATAAAAATAAAGCGATATTAAAGCAAAAATATAAATTGAGAAGAAAATATCATAGTATTAGTAAATCCCTGCCATTCCCCCATCCACACTCATGCGGGTGCATTTTCTCTATATTTGAATGTTTTACTATATTATTGTTTTTGGTTTTTTTTAGCACCGCGTCTTACTACCAGATTATACGCTTTTTTATAATTACACTGATGGTTTTTAGGGATTAGGAAGGAGGAAGTGAGCATTCGCTTGGAGAAAGAGTGGAAAACCATTTTGGAAAAAAATCACCATCAGTACACCCGACCGAGTTTCGAACCGCAATCTCTCCGTCATCGGTGGTCTAGTATACTGGGAGAGTAGCGCGTTAGACCATGCGGCCACCGAGGCGGGTGTATGTATTATTAACGTGGGGGAAAAAAAGTCTGTTAAATGTTATATATATCCACACTATTACATATTTTGCTGCAACTTTTGACTGATTTAGCTACAGATTTATGAACCGTTACATATTTTGTAGATTCTTTTTACCTCCATTCCTGTTTCCAGCCTGTGGTCAGTTTTTTATTCAAGTCATATATTTCCACTACCGGCTGGGTAGGCCTGTCATAACTTCATATGTCTTATATTATAACTTAAGACTAGGACAGACTCAATATCCAGTCCTCCGGTCGACTAATTTATCAATGTGAAAGGGTAAACCCACATTTCACCAAGATAAATGTTTTAGTCATGCTGGGAATCGAAGCCGGGACCCTTAGTCAGTAGACAGACACGCTACCCACTAAGCTAAGGGTTGGACTTTGCAGGTTAATACAACATAAAATCTGGGCTCTAGTTATTAGTTTCTATAAAGGAGGGAAAAAGTATCTATGGATCACAGCACCATTTAATATTGCAGTTAAAATAAAAAAGTTCTTCCTATATTGAGCTGACTGTACCTCTGAAATGGAACCGTGAGAACTCAGATTTGCAGACTGAATGTGTGTGGCGTGAGGTATTCCCAGAGTTGTAGGGGTAATTCAACACCAAGGTCACCCTGTCCTGCCACTTCACTTGGCGCGAGAACACGCGACACTAGCGCTACAACCAGACTGCGGGAGATATTTTAATTAGATTCAAACAAAAACACGTGAGGCAAAGCTTTATCCTCCTAGCGCACTATTTTGTTATAAGGTGAACTAGTTTCCTACCGGGGCAGCGTTGAGGTTAAAAAGTCTGATGTCACAGGAGGGAGGGGGTTTATTGTTACCGGGGGGAAGGGCGTGAAGACAGTCGGGGTGCTCCCCCCACCCCCCTTTTTCCAACTCCGCATCAAAACTCAGGCAAGGCTTCCTCTGCCCCTCTACCCCCCCAAACCCAACCTCCCGGACAGTATTTACCCAGCGTCTACCACTCCCTACCTTCGCGCTTTTAAGAAGACAACGAGGACTTTCAAGAAAAGTTTAGTAAAATTTAATTAAACATTTAAATCATATATCATATCCACCGAGAGGTCGTTTTGAAAATTTAAATTAATTTTACATACTATATACAAAGATCTCTTCTACCTTATATATATATATATATTTTCTATATACATTAAATTTCTCTTTCGTTCTGTTTTTCGCTCTTTCTTAGTCTTAGTCTTAGCTCTCTCTCTCTCTCTCTCTCTCTATATATATATATATATATATATATATATATATATATATATACTACAAAGCCACATAGCTGACTCACTCACTGACAATAATGTTTACTCACTTCGTTTTGCAAACATAATAGATTCTAGCCTGTAACTGACGAGAAAATTCCAAAAAGTTAAAAATTCAAAATGTTGGAGCAACTTTAAAGTTGGTGCGGACCTTTCTTTGGAGGTCTCTTGTGGCTAAACGGTAAGACCTATCAAAAAACGGATTGCAACAGCAGCTGCGGATTTGTCGAGATCCACAAGTTTGGTCCTATTACTTTTTGTCGTATCTCCATCGGTTATACCTTAGATAGAGCTAGGTTTTTTTGATTTTAGGTAAATTTTGCACATTCTCTACACATTTTTTAATTTTTTGACACACTTATGGGACAATTTGGCAAGTATATTGGCACATCCAATTACCATAAGCGTGCCAAATTTGATGAATGGGGGTTTGGGGTGGAGCCCCCAATGAGCAAAGCGAGTGTATATACATACATATAATCTCTTTCCTTGTATATATATGAACTATCCAATTTTCATAAGAAGACACTTCTAGAAAATACAAACAAATTTATTGCGGTCAACATTGATAACATGTTACCATATTATTATTGCTATTTTATAATCATTGATAGTATCTATCAAGAATGACAACGGTAGATCACTTGACTTCACGTATGAAATCATGAAATTATATCTAGTTTTTTATAGCTGTCAGATATAGTTTTTTCCTGTGAGAATAGGACCGTATTCGACCAAAGTCCAAACACAGATGTTATCCTTGACTTAACACTAACTAACCTGACCTAGCCCAATAAGACGATGGAAATTTTACTTTTTTTTACGTGTTCCACGTCTTACCACCCGCCCGCTACTATCCGTATATTCACACTAACACGGTAAGGATGAGGAAGGTAACATTTAGAAGAAGAGTACATGCATTCGAAAGGAGAGAGTGAAATAAACATCAATTATAAATTCCACAAGCCTGGAATCAAAACTTGGACCTCTCTATCATCAACCAACCAGACAAGACGAGACCAATGCTCACCCGTTCAGGCTAAACGCATACACAGGTATATGTTAATATTATAAAAAGTAGGAGGGTAGAATATTGATAAAATGTAACCCCATTTACATGGAGTGTGAGTGGGATACCCTTTTTTTAAACACCCTCAGTACACCCTGCCTTGATTCGAATCTCAACCTCTTCTTCATAGGAAATCCAGCGAGAGTAACGCCTCAAACCATGTGTGCAAATTTTTTGTTTTTACTAAGATAAGAGTTTATTTGTTTTGAATTCAAATGATGAAATTTTGTAATAATTATCATACAATTGATGATTCCTTTTGAAATAATCTAAGCCACCGGGCTGGGGTTACTAATAATATGCTTGTGAAAAAAAGCATAAAACAAAAGTGAAACGTGGTAGTTTGTGGCGAACGCTTTTATTAAGGAGGTGACCTGGTGGTCTAGGGGTAAGGTGTCAGACTTCGGTGCTGGGTCCGGGGTTCAATCCTCGGTCCCGAACAGATTTATCTAATTGCCAAACCCTTCCTTCACCTCTGACAAGACGTGTATTAAACACAACTTGTGAATATGTGGAATGCCAGGCCTCCACCGTGGTTCGGATCCCACGTTAAACTGTAGGTCCTCCATTCCACATCACAATCACCCTACCATTACACATTAGCGTAAGTGCGTATAACCCGAACGGTGGTAAGGCACGGTGCTAATAATAATAATTTATTAAGGGTATATTAAATAAATGTATATTTAAAGTTCTATGAAGATCATAAGGACATTTTAAAAGCCCTCTTAAGTCTAAGTCCATAATTAAGCTCTCTGGAATATTTTAAGTCCGCTAGTTTGGTTTTATTATTGTATTATGAAGAATTTTTTTTTAGAGATGCCCTAGTTTTACCTAGGAATTAACAGACGAATAAAAATATTTTAATGTTCTTAACTCAGGAAATGAGATTATGTTTTCGTGTCGCGGGCAAATTGGTTAGCGAAACGTTAAACGGTGGATAAAAGAGACGGAAATTAAAAACTGTATCTGCAGCCATCTTTGACATTTTCTGACAAGCGCGTGAAAGTAAAATATTGTAACGTAACAATAAAATAAAAGTAAATCAATCTTTTATTTACATAGCCGAGAACGCTAAGATGTATCTAGAAGTTTTGTGTTCCCCAGAAATTAAAAAACGGGTCTTTAAATTATGTCCGTCTGTCTAAAACCTCCGAAAGTGTTTTGATATATTTTGTTAAAACTTGTTAGTTAGGTGTTACACGGGCATGCCTCGATACTCGACAGGGCCAAGGGCCTTAAGAAAGTTGGTGACATTAGAACTTTAGGAGAGGTTGGTTTTAAGTAATAATTATATTATAGTAAAGAAATTGTGCACGATTGCAGGACTTTTGATATATTTATAAGTCCATCGGGCCCCGGAAAGTTTGCCAACCCTTGATTTAAACCATAAAATGTGAAATGTAACGAAGGCAAAAGAAAATGCATTATTTAACGTATCCCTCGTTTCACCCTGGAGCTATACAGTGGTACCAACTATAGCCCATAGAGTGCATTAGTATCGTGGTAATCTTGTATAAAGAAGGTTCCGTCCGGGTTCGCACTTGCTCATTTACATAAAGCAGGGGATTTTCCTGCCGTGTACAGTCCGTCGAGGGGAAAAAATTGGAACCATCCTCTGTGCAGGCTGGCAGTCAAGTTTGTTACACATTTTATTTTAATGTAAAACAATTAATATATCAACCGCTTCGGTGGCCGCGTTTTCTAACACGTTGCTCTCGCAGTAAACTAGACTGCCGATGACGGGGAGATCGAGGTTCGAATCTCGGTCGGGTGTACTAAATGTTTTTCCACTCTCCCTCCACGCAAGTGCGAGTATGCTTCCTCTAAATATAAACTTCCTAATCCCCCCCAAAAAAACTATCATCATAATTAGTACACAAACACAACTCAATATCTAAAGTAAAACATATTCGCTTCGGTGGCCGTATAGTCTAAGGCGTCACTGTTGTAATAGATTGGACTGCCGACGAATGGAAGAACGGGGTTCTAATCTCGGCTGAGTGTACTTAGTGTTTAATTTTCGTGCGCAAATGAGGGTGTATTTCTTTTAAATTCAACCCCTTCCTCGTCCCTAAAACCATCAGTGTAGTTAGTACAGGGCCGTATAACCCGAGCGGTTGGTAAGACGCGGTACTATCCAGTGGTAAGAGAGAGACAGAAGGTGGTATTGATCTCGGTGAGCGAGCAAGACGGGAGATTGTGTAAGATGTGGGTCAGGTATTCTACCTCTCGCCACTGCAGTACGACAGTCAAAATGTCAACACAACGGGACAGCTACGGCGTCAAGACACTGTGTAACCTGCTCCGATACGATTACCGTCGGATCTACACGGGAAGAACCTTACAATAACGTCACTAGATCTACTTTCAACTGTTCATACGTCAGGCCATGTGGTCTGCAGCTGTTACTTTTTATATCAAAACATCAAAATCATTAAAATAGCGATAATAACGTGGTGGAATTCTTCTTACGAAAGTTCAACTTTCAAAAAGCATTTTAGATAGATTTGGAAATGTTGAGAGGATGAGTGTATATCGAGTGACGAAGCAAATATATGAAGGTAGAGTGTGTGGATCAAAAGGAAGTGATAGGCCATGTAAGACGTGGTTAAATATTGTAGATAAATGTGTGGTATAGAGAAACATTTAGAGTTTTAAGTATAAAAGAGCATGTGTGACTCTGTGTATGTTGAAGCGAAGGAAGTATACAAGGATAGGGAAGTGTGCATGAATGCATGAACGCACGCACGCGCGCAAGAAGGTAGGCTGGCAGGTAGGTGGACAGGTAGGTAGGCAGGCAGGCAGGTAGGTAGGCAGGTAGGCAGGCAGGTAGGCAGGCAGGTAGGTGGACAGGTAGGCAGGCAGGTAGGTGGACAGTTAGGTAGTCAGGCAGGCAGGCAGGCAGGTAGTTAAACAGGCAGGTAGGCAGGTAGGCAGCAGTAGGCAGGCAGGTAGGTGGACAGTAGGCAGGCAGGTAGGTGAACAGGTAGTCAGGCAGGTAGGCATGCAGGCAGGCAAGCAGGTAGGCAGGCAGGTAGGTAATGTAAAATAAATGAGTAACGCCTTATACCATGCAGCCACCCAAGTGGGTCAACTGTCACCTCACTGTATTTTAGCTATCTCCACCACAGTGTGCAAGTATGTTATTTTGTTGCTATTTGTATGAGAATGTTAAATAACCAACCAAGTTGAACTATTTTTCATGGCGTAGAGGAAACTCTTACACAAACGAGCAAACAAACCCGAGCCGATCAATTTTGACGCGTGAATAATTTCCCTGATAGCCAACGTCCGGTTCCGGATAAAACTGGGGTCGGAATAAACCACTCGCGGTAACAAAACATATTTGCCTTTTTTTTTTATATGGCGTTAAATAACTGTATATAAAATTTAGGGTACGACTATTGAGAAAATAATAGTGTCAGTTCTATGAACAGTAGACTTCGCTTTCTACATGTTACTATAGTTACTACAGTCTTACTAGTAGTTCTGTGAACAGTAGACCTCCCTCCATGTTACTATCGTTACTACAGTCTCACAAGTAGTTCTGTGAACAGTAGACCTCCCTCCATGTTACTATCGTTACTACAGTCTTACTAGTAGTTCTGTGAACAGTAGACCTCCCTCCATGTTATTATCGTTACTACAGTCTTACTAGTAGTTCTGTGAACAGTAGACCTCCCTCCATGTTATTATCGTTACTACAGTCTTACTAGTAGTTCTGTGAACAGTAGACCTCCCTCCATGTTATTATCGTTACTACAGTCTTACTAGTAGTTCTGTGAACAGTAGACCTCCCTCCGTGTTATTATCGTTACTACAGTCTTACAAGTAGTTCTGTGAACAGTAGACCTCCCTCCATGTTACTATCGTTACTACAGTCTTACTAGTAGTTCTGTGAACAGTAGACCTCCCTCCATGTTATTATCGTTACTACAGTCTTACTAGTAGTTCTGTGAACAGTAGACCTCCATGTTACTATCGTTACTACAGTCTTACAAGTAGTTCTGTGAACAGTAGACCTCCCTCCATGTTATTATTGTTACTACAGTCTTACTAGTAGTTCTGTGAACAGTAGACCTCCCTCCATGTTATTATCGTTACTACAGTCTTACAAGTAGTTCTGTGAACAGTAGACCTCCCTCCATGTTATTATTGTTACTACAGTCTTACTAGTAGTTCTGTGAACAGTAGACCTCCCTCCATGTTACTATCGTTACTACAGTCTTACTAGTAGTTCTGTGAACAGTAGACCTCCCTCCATGTTACTATCGTTACTACAGTCTTACAAGTAGTTCTGTGAACAGTAGACCTCCCTCCATGTTATTATAGTTACTACAGTCTTACTAGTAGTTCTGTGAACAGTAGACCTCCCTCCATGTTATTATCGTTACTACAGTCTTACTAGTAGTTCTGTGAACAGTAGACCTCCCTCCATGTTATTATTGTTACTACAGTCTTACTAGTAGTTCTGTGAACAGTAGACCTCCCTCCATGTTATTATTGTTACTACAGTCTTACTAGTAGTTCTGTGAACAGTAGACCTCCCTCCATGTTATTATTGTTACTACAGTCTTACTAGTAGTTCTGTGAACAGTAGACCTCCCTCCATGTTATTATCGTTACTACAGTCTTACTAGTAGTTCTGTGAACAGTAGACCTCCCTCCATGTTATTATCGTTACTACAGTCTTACTAGTAGTTCTGTGAACAGTAGACCTCCCTCCATGTTATTATCGTTACTACAGTCTTACTAGTAGTTCTGTGAACAGTAGACCTCCCTCCATGTTATTATCGTTACTACAGTCTTACTAGTAGTTCTGTGAACAGTAGACCTCCCTCCATGTTATTATCGTTACTACAGTCTTACTAGTAGTTCTGTGAACAGTAGACCTCCCTCCATGTTATTATCGTTACTACAGTCTTACTAGTAGTTCTGTGAACAGTAGACCTCCCTCTATGTTATTATCGTTACTACAGTCTTACTAGTAGTTCTGTGAACAATAGACCTCCCTCTATGTTATTATCGTTACTACAGTCTTACTAGTAGTTCTGTGAACAGTAGACCTCCCTCCATGTTATTATCGTTACTACAGTCTTACTAGTAGTTCTGTGAACAGTAGACCTCCCTCCATGTTATTATCGTTACTACAGTCTTACTAGTAGTTCTGTGAACAGTAGACCTCCCTTCATGTTATTATCGTTACTACAGTCTTACTAGTAGTTCTGTGAACAATAGACCTCCCTCCATGTTATTATCGTTACTACAGTCTTACTAGTAGTTCTGTGAACAGTAGACCTCCCTCCATGTTATTATCGTTACTACAGTCTTACTAGTAGTTCTGTGAACAGTAGACCTCCCTCCATGTTATTATCGTTACTACAGTCTTACTAGTAGTTCTGTGAACAGTAGACCTCCCTCCATGTTATTATCGTTACTACAGTCTTACTAGTAGTTCTGTGAACAGTAGTCCATGATGACGTTCCCCAACATTCCCACTAATGTTGTTACGCCCTTTGCATCTGGACTATCTCTCTCCTCCCTTTTGTCCCTCTGTTGTCTCCCTTTCCCTCTTCACTCTTCCTTAGATCTTTATTCGTTCATCAATTATTCACTAGTTTCCTTACTCTCCATCCTAATGCATTATTCCATTTCGTTTCCCGTTCTCACACTGGTGCTTAAACTTTTTTCCTTATCCCTTGAAGGTTTCTATGGAAAAAATAATATTGTTCTGTTCCTTTTTTTTACATTCGTTCTTTTTTTTTAAAAAAAAGGTTTAGTTTTCTTTAGTTCTTCAGCTTATTCTTTGATCGTCTTCTATTTATAATTTTCCTTTGTCTATTCGTATTTTATTTCCTATATTCTTTGTCTCCTAATTTAACTATCGTTCTCTATGTTCTAATCGATTAATTCCATTTTATCGTTTGTTCACTTTTATACCGATATTTTTTTTCCAAGGCGTCTTACTACCCAGACCGGATTACACACATAATATATAAAAACCCACCCTAAGAGTACATCAGACAGAGGTTCAAACCCAGACGTCACCGTCATCAGTTTATATGAGCTTGAAATTTATTTCACGTACAACTTATTGCTAATCTATCTTTGCTCTCTTTCTCTCTCTCTCTCTCTCTCACTACTACACTTTATATTTCCTTCAATCTTCGAACAAGAATATATCTGCTTTTTCTCTATATTCCCTTTTGTTATCGCCGAGGATTACCCTGGCTCAATGTTGAATCATTGATGAGGTCTCAGTTTGGTCAATATACCCCCCCCCTTCCTCCCGTTTTATCTCCAGGTCTGAGACCTACTTTCTAACAAGACACATCGGACTGTGGTTATATCGGATACGAGATAAATACTGAGGAAAAGAAGTCTCGATTGCGATCAAACTTGTTTAGGTACTAAGCTTCAGTTGTTGACCAACAACTTCTCCCGTTTCCCCCCCCCCTCTATCACTCACCACCCCCTATTTTGAGTTATACCTTTATAAATCCTATGTTTGGTTAGAAAATGTGGTATTATCTGCTAAACCTCTAAGTTTAATCCCAAGAGCTGAAATACTTGTAAAAAAATACTAACCACTTTTTTTAAGATGAGTGTGATCTTGTTTTTTGTGAATTCTCGCCAAATTTTGTGTCCCCCGTAAAAACTCGTGAATCCTCGTACAAGCTCGTGAGTGTTCGTAAATTCTCGTGAGTCCTCGTATGAGCTCGTGATTGTTCGTACATTCCCGAAATTCCTCGTACAAACTCGTGAGTGTTCGTACATTCTCGTGAGTCCTCGTACAAACTTGTGATTGTTCGTACATTCTCGTGATTCCTCGTACAAACTCGTGACCGTTCGTACATTCTCGTGAGTCCTCGTACACATTTGTGATTGTTCGTACATTCCCGTAATTCTTCGTACAAGCTTGCGAATGTTCATACATTCTCGTGAGTCCTCATATAATCTCGTGGGTGTTCGTGCTACCTCGTGTTTGTTCGTAAGACCTAGCTGATATTCGTAGAAGAGAGACAAAGATGAGAGTAAGAAATAATATGTTGAATAAACAGTATTCAATGTACTTGGTTGGTTTTGAACCAGGGACTAACTCTCAATGAAATGTCTGGCAAATTAACCTTATTACAAGCCCTCGCGAAATCCTTGGCCTCAAATAAGACAGTTTAAGTCTCTTAGCCCAGTTATTGGGTTTATTAAAAGGTTAAGCATATTTCCACTTTGGCAATTTTGTTTCAAGTAACAAAAAGTTATTACTATTATTATAATTACTATTACTATACGCGCTTACGCTAATGTGAAATGTTAGGGTGATTGTGAGATGAAATGGAGAACCTACAGTTTAACGTGGGATCCGAACCACGGTGGAGGCCTGGCATTCCACACATTCACAAGTTGTGATTAATACACGTCTTGTCAGAGATGAAGGAAGGGTTTGGTGATCAGATAAATCTGTGCCGGGACCGAGGATTGAACCCCGGACCCTCCCATCACAAAAGTCTTGACACCTTACCCCTTGAACACCAGGTCACCTACGAAAAAAAAGTTATTCATCACGGGCAACCAAAACATTTCAAAAACTGACAAACTTTTCACTTGTATGGATAGAAATATGTTTATTATAGATTACAATGTTAAAATAAGTGAACGATACAAAACTATTTTTAACAAATATTATTTCTAAACATATTTTATTTAAATCAATCTGTTGTGGGTAGAGATTAGTCCGATATGATTGTTGAAACAAAGTTAATACCCGCATCGTTGGTTAAACGGCCTAAGACGTCGGTTTCACATTATTCTAGATTACTGGTGACGGGAGGGATCAAGGTTCGAATCTCTGGTGAGTATATTGACAAGTTTTTCACAGGCATGAATTTATCACTGTGGTTTTATAATTCCCTCCACGAGCTAATGCGGGTGCACTTCCTTTATAATACATTCCTCCTCCCTATTCATTTAACTAATCACTTAATAACTATGGTAAATATCCGTGACGCTGGTCACGTGGGATAAATGCTTATCTGTTATGGTTTGCAATGGATTGGGAGGTTGGATGTTCGAGACCCGCACGGGTGTACTGAGATAATTTTTTTACCTTTTGTCTTCCTCCTCTCCTCCCACGCGAATACGGGTACATTTCCTGTGAATTCACTGGTTCTCTTCTTAACATCGTTGGCGTAGTTTACTGTGGATATCACAGAGACACGATAAAAAAAAGAACCACGAAACAAAAAACACGAAATTGTCAAAGTTTCATATAAAAAGGTACAGGGAAAAGGGGGAGTGACCAATTATATCTCGATTTGAGTTAATACTGCCATCTGTTGAGACAATCATGAGACCTTTCTAATGCATTTTATGTTTATAAGAGGTTTCTGTCGTATTTTGATTAATTTAAAAGAGTATTAGACGGGGCCTCATGGGTTAAAGATAAAAGTCGTGGTTCTGTAAAATGGGTGTGAAGTGACTTTCCCTCTTTATTTTATGTACCCTAACCTTTCATTTGTTTCTTATACTCGCTTTGGTGGCTGCATGGTCTAAGGCGTTACTCTCACTATAAATTAGAATGCCGATGACTGCGAGATCACGGCTCAATCCCGGTTGGAAGTACTAAGGGTTTTTTTCCTTAACTATTCCCCCCCCCCTTCTTCCACGCAAATGCGTGTACACTTCCTTTTAACTCAAACTTGCTCATCCCTAACACATTATAGTAATTAGTACATAGGAGTATGACCCGAATGGGTAGTAAAATGGGGTGATAAAAATATACTTATTTAGTCAAGAAAACAATTCTAAGCAGAAAATATTTGATGGACTATTATTTTAATTGGTACTACTGTGTCCCAGATTCGAACTGTTCCTTTCAGCACGGTTAGTAGCAATGTGGGTCACGACAAAAATACGACAGAACCCAAAATGTGACATTGTGTGAAGTGAACAAATTTTGATAAATGCTGAATATAAGCTGAGATGTTTTATATTTAAATTACTCAAATTTTTAATCAAAGATGAACAAAGTTTTTTTCCTTTCAATTAATATTTTCTAATCTAAATAAAATTAATGTTTGATAACATTTCCACCCATTTTAACTTTTCTTACAAAGAACCCCCCCCCCCCTCAAAAATAATTCATTACAATATGTTGAAAGGTGAAGTAGGTAAGAAATATATTCAGCGTTAGAGAAATATTTTCAAAAGTAATTTTGAGAATATTAAGTAAAGGGCAAAAAAGAAAGTTCTTTCTTCACTAATGATTTAATCCGATTTTGTCAAGGAGGAAAAAAAAAGTTCCTCAGTAAAGTTACGTGGAATGAAATTTTAATTAGTATCTATCTTCTTTCGCCTTATCCTAGCTTGATAAAAATGTCAAGGTGTTTTTTAACTCCCTAACGTTAAAACGAGCAAAAAAATATATATTCAGAATACACAAGTGTAAATGTTATCACTATGTAGCTATCTTTTAATTAAAGTGAAATTCGTAAATTAAGTCCTCTTCGTTAAATATTAAAGCTTCTATAACCTTTTATTCTTTACGAACGATCTAAAAAAAAAAAGAATGTTTACTTTCTTGTAAACAAATTAATCATCTGAAAAATTGTATACATTTTGGGAGGCTTCTGAAAATTCTAAACTTTATTTCAGTAATTGAATTTATGGTTTATTGTAAAGTCATCTATTTTAATCTCTGATATTTCCAAAACAATTTGCTTATTTAATAACCTTTAAAAACCAATATAGTAGCTAACTTTTTTTTGTACCCTTTGAATTAAACTTCGTTTTAAAGCGTTTGGCTGCTTAAATCATTTCGAAACATATTCATATTTAAAATTTTAAGTATTCTTGGTACCTACTTCAAAACCTTAGGATGTCTTCCAAAATATTTCAACCAAAATAGTTTATTAAAGTTTATCAATTTTTTTTTAGCACCTCGTCTTACTAACCGTTCGGGTAGACTATTTAGCCACCTAATTGGTTCATATTTTATTGTTGGTTTTGTCTATTGCATTACCAGAAATTCTAAATAATAGCCTTTTATTTAGTTCTAAAGTAAATTATAGCTTGGTTGAGTCAGTGGATAGGTCAAGTCTGAGTAGTTATGTGAAACATATACATATAATTAATTATTAATTAGGGCCATAGTAAACACTGCAGCTTGGAAATTATAATTCCATTATTGTTTCACGCGCTAGTTTGGGATATCAATAAGTCAAAATATCTAGCAATGATTTATTAAAAGGACCAAAATAAAACTTTTTAAGACAATGCATCAGTATTTACCTGAACACTAGATTGAGAACTAAAAGTGACCACCTTTAATTAGCCTGGACTGGATCAAATCCTGGTCGCTTATCTTAGCGTCCACCACACTATCCATGTAGTCAATCCTCTAATACCAGAGTCCACCACATTATCCGTGTAGTCAATCCTCTAATACCAAAGTCCACCACACTATCCATGAAGACAATCTTCTAATACCAGAGTCCACCACACTATCCATGAAGACAATCCTCTAATACCAGAGTCCACCACACTATCCGTGCAGCCAATCCCGACGTTGTTATGAAGTCTGTCTATGAAGATGAGAGAGTGAGCCTTTGATAAGGTCGAGAGCGCTGGCGTGTGAATGTGTCTAAGGGGATTGGGGGGATGGTGGAGGGTGGAGGAAGACGCTCCGAGAGTGGAGTGAAGGGAAGGGTACCCTTGCCCCCCTCACCCCCCTGGTGCTAGGGGGCGCTCGTCCCGCCCGAGAGGGGTCAAGGTCACGCCGACCCAACCCTCCGCACCGAGTGCTGCAGTAAATCTGCAGTGGGCCGTTGTCTAGGGGATGAAGGATTACCCTCACAAGGTGAAGGGTGGTTAGGGGGTGGGCAGGGGGCTTCTCTCTAAACTCCCCCGTCCCCCTTACGGGTCAATAGACACCCGCTCAGGACTCATCGTCTGTATTTTGTTTTATTTTAATTGCACATTTTTACCTTGTTTCGGTGGTCACACGGTTTAAAACATTGTTTCTCAAAGTTTTGGTGATGGAGGACCACTGGGGCTCTAGGGCTCTGGGGCTCTGGGATGAAGGTGTGGTGGGGGGAGGGGAGAGCATTATTTCTAGACGATCCCATTTTACTACTGTAAATACAAGATAAACATTGATTTATTAAGTAAAATGCTGAACAAAAATATCATATATTTGTTAGGGCACGCGAGTTCGCGAAAATTCTATTTTGAGTTGAGTTTTAGTGGTAACTCAAACTCGACGATTTTTACAAAACTCAAAAAACTTGAGCACTTGGAATTTTCAATCTTTTTCCTCGAGAATTCCGAGTTTAACTAATTCTTTTCAATTTTAAGATATAATTTAATAGAAAATGGAATCCCTCAATATTTCCTTTTGTCTACTTGAAAACAAAATATAGGAAAGTTATATTGAATTTATTTAAAATTTATAATTTGTGTGATTATATTTTTTTCACAAAAAAAAACTTATAAAAAATTGTATGTAACCAAGCCGACTTATTTATGGATTTATTACAGATACTACAACTTGAAATATTTACTGTACATATATTGTTCTTACTATTCAAACTCAAAACGAAGTGAAAAATATCAACCCGCATATCATACTCGTAAAATTCTATTGAATTATCAAATAAAGAGTTTTTAAAATTATTTTTAACATTCCAAACCTCATGTAGTTTTATAAATAATTGTTAATATTTGCTGACTTAAGGTTGGTATAGACTTCCTTTTCTATCTGACTTGTATCTACCAATAAAATAGATAGTACATAGTTTTTCTTAGATCCATTATTGTTTCCAACTTGTGATTAGATTTTTATTAAAGCCATATATTTCTCCACTACCGGCTGGCTAGGCCTGTCATAACTTCATATGCCTTATAATATGATTTAAGACCAGGACAGGTACAACATCCAGTCCCCAGGCTTTTAATTCATCAATATGAAAGGGTAAACCCACATTTCACCAATGATAAATTTTCGACTTAGCCGGGAATCGAACCCGGGACCCTTAGCTCAGTAAGTAGACACGCTACCGACAAAGCTAAGGTGTAGGATAAGATAGAATGTGTTATGGATACTTTATATTTAATATTGTACATTTCAAATGTTTGTATTATGTGGGATCGAAATTCTTTATTTTTATTATTATTATTATTATTATTATTATTATTATTATTATCATCATCATCATCATCATCATTAATAAGAGTCAAAGGTGACCTGGTGGTCTAGGGGTAAGGTGTCAGACTTCTGTGCTGAGGGTCCGGGGTTCAATCCTCGGTCCCGGCACATATTTATCTGATTGCCAAACCCTTCCTTCACCTCTGACAAGATGTGTATTAATCACAACTTGTGAATGTGAGGAATGCCAGACCTCCACCGTGGTTCGGATTCCACGTTAAACTGTAGGTCCTCCATTTCATCTCACAATCACCCTACCATTGCACATTAGCGTAAGTTCGTATAACCCGAATGGGTAGTAAGACGCGGTGCTGATGATGATAATAATAATAATAATAATAATAATAATAATAATAATAATAATAAAGAGTCAACTGCCTGGGATGTTGCGGACCACTTGAAAGGCCACCGTGGACCCCATTTTGAGAAACACCGGTTCAAGGCCTCAATATCGCGATTACGGGATGTACGGGTAAGAATTCCGGTCAGATATACCAAGAGGGTTGTATTTCCTTCGATGGTTTTCTCACTCTACCTCCAGACAAATGGTAGAACATTTTCTTAAAATTATACCTTTATCATCCTTACTCCAATAGTATTTAAAAATTACTATATATTTAAAGGTTATTGAGACGAAAATATAAACATATTGTAGTGCTGCCGACATTGGTAGTATTTTATTTTATAGTTAGGATATTATTATGTGTTCTGTCTTACGACAGGTCCATTACTTTTGTCAGTGAACTTAGACCTCCAATGCACCCTGTCCTCTGCCTCCTCCTTCAGCTCCCAGAATTTTCTTCTCTCCTTCAAGTCATCCAATATTTGAATCCTCCTCCTTCCTAAGCTCCTCTTTCCCTCAACCTTTCCTTCTATGACGTCATTTCTAGGTGTGTGTGGGTAGACATTTTTCACTTTGAGTCGAGTTTGAGTTAAAACTCCGAGTAATATGGAAATATGTTTCTACTAAAAGTATTTCAAGTTGAGTTTTTATGCTAGATCCACGTATAAATCATAAATATAAACAAAGATTTATTTCATGAATGAAATTTTTTGTCAAACAAATTTACTATCACACAAATTCAGATTTTTACAAAAAATGTTAGCAAGTAATTTAAAAAAAATCAAACAAATGAAAATATTGAGGGACTATATTGGCTATGAAATAGTATCTTTAAATTTAATCAAAATAAAAATACTTGGAATTTTTGAGCTGAAATAGAAAACTCTGAGTACTCAAATTTTTCGAGTTTTGTAAAAAAAAAAATCTTCGAGTTCAAACAAAGACCAAAAATAGACTCGAACTCAAAATGTCGAGTACTTGTACACACCTAGTAATAATATATATACCCTTATCAAAAGTGACAGCTGCAAATCACAAGACTTAGCCTATGAATATATTAAACAAGTCCTAGATCTTCTAGGTAAGACCTTTTAAAAAATTAAAAAAAAATTTGCTGACAACATTGATGACATTTTACTATATTATTATTGTTTTTTATATGTATTGATCATATCAATCAAAAGTGACAGCTACAGATCACATTATTTGACGTATGAATATATGAAATAAGTTTTGAATAACTTTAGTAACTGTCAAGTATATTACGTTCTACTAAAATTACACACAATTGTACGGTACATGTGTGAATGTATATGTAATATCTCTATGAAGCTTATTTAAGTAAAAAAAAACCCCACATAGAACGGGTTTTCGTTTTTTAGTTGAATTTCCCAACTGGCACTATGATTAATATTTGCAGATAATCCTCTTGGGCCACTCGGCGGGTAAAATTTAAATAAATTCACATTTATTTGGACGCTGGGAACAATGTAGCGGGGGATTCCCCACAAATAAATATTAATACGGCTTTTATCTATAATGGGATCCAGATTACAAGTCAAGAGATTGAATGAAAAAAATAAAAAATATATATACATATTAAAATAATGCTATTATATTTGTCTGGCTGCAAGTACCTGATACAGCTACAGCACAGGGTTTAAATCCCGGATTACTCATTGATCGTATCTCTGTCCTATTTCTATGCACGCTACCACAATTTTCGATGAAATATTTTTATCTTCGTTCTAAAATCTCCCCCCTCCCCCCCCCCCCCCACTCTAACCCGCAAGTGTTTGAACGCGCAGAATAAAATACATCATTTATAGCTTGATGGCCCTCGGTGTTAAATTAATTCGATGGTACTACACAAACAAACATAATTTCAGAGATAATTTATTATGGTTTAGTAAAGGGGTTCACGCGGAGCTTTAACATGAATTTAAAAAAAAACTTCAATATTATTTCGAAAAAAAAAACACAACTGATTTCTACAGCTACAAAGCTTCGTCTCTAAAAAATATTGACAGATAAAATACACAATTTATGTTCAGTTATCAACCATTTTGAGCTGTTATTTATTTTACAAAATAATATTCATATTACAAATCTTGAGTCATTGAATTGAATTCTGTGACCGAATTCCATTCTAAATTTTTCTAGAGCAGGGGTTTCCAACTGGCGGCCCGTGACTCCTTTATTTTTATGACCCACGTTTTTTTATTTTTTTGTAAAAGTAATCTACTGTAGTGAAAAGTGATATTTTTAGCCGGGAAAAGGAAAGTTTTGACTTGTGTGAGAAAAATTCCATGAAAGCTCCAACTGATATTCATTCACTGATAAACTTAATGGCGCTTTATTTTAATAATGATTCGTGGTCTAACTCAGTGGTATCGCCTCAGGACAGTATGTTCGTGGGTTCAAACCCAGCCATTGTCGACGGGTTTTTTCTAAACAATAAAAACCCGTAGCACAACTTTTGAAGAGAAAGTAAAGCCGTCGGTCTCATGTTGATTGTGGCAAGTAAACTAACCCTGATAAGTATCTGTGAATACCTTTCCCGGCAAAATTGGTAGGCCCTTTCGCTCTTGTTCATAGAAATTATCGTGTGCTGTTATAATCAGTTGGTTCAAAAAGTGAACGCTAAATATCTCTAATAAATGAAAGGAAAATAACTTGTCTATCGACGTGAGCTGCATTTCCTTCAAACCCCTTACCGCCGATTATGATGCAGCCCGCCTCTATGCTCGGGGATTCATTTGCAGCCCTCGGGAACTTTTAATTTGGAATCCCCTGGACTAGAACTTCGATTTTTCAAAAAACTTTCGTAGGTAGACTACTTTAAATAAAACTTTACGGACAAGAACTACTCCTAAAAGCTTCTAGAAACATTTAGATTTTTAAAATTTACAAAGATCCCCCTGTGGCCCCCGCCACCTCAAATAGCTTCTAGGTGGATTTTTTTACAACATTTCCCTGGAAAGCATCTTTTGTACTCTACTTTGGGTTGAAGGTCAAAACTCTCTATTTTTCTAGCTGCCCCCTCTCACCTTATACAAATAGGGTTGCGCCACCACTGATTCTTCTCTTCGATTAAAACATTAAAAGTGTCCCAGTTTGTGGGGGGGGGGGGGATAGGGGGGGGAAATATTACGGTATGTCTACCATTACACATTTTAAAATACCGTGAGAGTTATAAATCGGGAAAAAGTATTGTAAATATAGCTTTGATAAATTGTATCTAAACTTAGGTCACTTACGTTATTGGAATAACTGCCATTTGATACCATTAAAATAATTGAAATAGCTTCTAGAGGCATTTCATAAATTGACTTCGCCTCCAGTGGGTATGGAACTGTTACCCCCTACGCCCCTCTCCTCCAATATTTAACTCTGGACACAACATTGATTGTTTGCCCCCCTCCCCTCACAAATAAATTTTTTGGGTGCGCCAATGATTCATTATATAAACTTAGAATGGAATATTACAAACATTTGTATGATAATATATGTTCTAGGTGATTTTATTGTATTAAGTTCTATAAATAAGCATAATATGATAATTTTTTTCAAACGTAAAACAATTAACAAAATACATAATAGAAGTTCGATTCGGTTTCAAGAATATTTAATAAACTCGGTTCAGATCCACTCCGGATTGAAAAAAACAAAACATGGACCTTACTGACCCCTAGATTGTAACAGCATTTTCTTTTATTAGATGAAATAAAAAAACTAGTGCAATTAATTGTACAAGGATAACCAAGCTTTTTTAGTCTGGTTTGAATTCAAAAGATAAAAATACTAACGGGTAGTTCTGCCTGATTATCTCGTTAAAAATTTATTCAAAACTTTTCGTTAGGGGAAAGTTCCATAGAACGAGACTTCACTCGGCTTTTTAGTGAAAGGTTTACTCGTCAAAGGCTATCAGCTTTACATATTATATACGGTCACCTAACCCCCCTTCCGAGGGCCGGATCTGTCAGGATTGCTGGGAAGAGTCAGTGGCAAGGTAGTTGGTTGGGTTCGAAATTATACTGGAGGTCCAGTTTTTTTTTGGGGGGGGGGGGGGGTTAGCACTAAGAGATAAAACAAAATGCGATGTTAAAAGTTTGTTATAAAATAAATATAAAAACTTGGACGTTTGCGTTCGTGGAAGAACTGGTTTAGTCGTGAATAGTTAAACTGTTGGAACGACTGGCACGGCTCGCGACCCCCCTACAGACTCGAACTCGGTACCCTGTGCACGGCGGTTGCCCTCTAGTACGAATACTACTGATGACCCGAGGTTATAATCTGCTATAGTCTGACGACGGACAGAGTAACTGCCTACAAAATAGTAGATAACGTGTCAGCCCCGATGTCAATAAAACAAAGACTTTCATAGGCCGATCTGGCCTTGTTACTTCTACTATGAAAAGTTTGTTGTGAGTAGTCAGAATTCCACTTCAATGTTTTCTGATTTCATTACATAAAGTTCGTTTAGCCGGTGCTTTCAGTCACGTAGGGACAACCAAGTTATGCGAACCAAAAATAAACATCTCAATCTAGCTCAGGGATGTGACGATGCGATCATAAACCAGCGTTTCCATGGTGACGTAAACAAATAATACACTACGTACAGCCCGTTTCGGTGGGCGCACGTTCCAAGGCTGGCATAAGGGTTCGGCCAGACTGACAAGCGTGCGTGCGAGCGAGCGAGCGCGTGATTATCAGATAGCTCTCGTTAGTTGTTGTCGAGGAGGCTCCGAATCTTGGCTCAGTGAACTGAGGGTGGTTTTAACAAGTGATTTATTGTTGTGGTTTTCTCATCCTCTCTCCACGATAATGGCGATTCTTATTTGTAAAAGCCTACTTTGATAATATTGAAGTATTTTAACATATAGGTTTTATACACACACACACACACACAATATATATATATATATATATATATATATATATATATATATATATATATATATATATATATATATAGGTATGGTTTATGATCTTACCAATTAAATTAGGCCGTTAGTAGCAAGTGTGCTAAACCTATCTATATTAATAAAAATGTCAAAATGTGAAGTTTTCCTAGCACTCAATGGACCAACATACAATAATATGCCTAGCGCCTGTAAACTAGACTGTACCGGGTCGAGCGCGCGCGCTTGAAAAATAGAACCAGTTCTATCTTTCAAGCGTGCGCGCTCCAGTCTGGCCACCTCTCATTACAACCAATGTGTTCTATTTTATTTTTTAGTCGCTCGCTCGCTCGCTCAGTCTGGCCACCCCCTTACTCTTCCAAGAGACTAAACTTCCAAGGACGGCGAGATCGTGGTTTGATCCCAGTCCGGTGAACTGAGGGTATCTCTTATTAAATGGCTTCCCCACTTTCTCTTCACACAAATGCGGGGGTACATTTCCTCTAAATTCAACCTTTTTCATTACTAATCCATTAGCGTAATTTGTATATAGGCGTATAACCCGAATGGGTAGTAAAGATGCGGTGCTAAAAAAAACTACGTACACAGTGGAAATTCGCTAAGAAAATGGGTGTTTCGTTGGACGATACTATTTTTACGAAACCCTCTGGTCCCTTAAAATTTAGAATGAATTTCCCTTTGTTAAAATCGGCAAAGTCGTTTTCTCGTAATTTCTACTACCGGAAATGGGCTTATCAATTCATATATATAATATATACAGGGTGTTTCGCTATCTCTCGGACCTTGAGAGATTCTTACACATAAATCACGTTCGTTAGTTTGAAGGTTATAAGGGAAACTCGGGGGCCGAGAGCGAGCGAAGCATCCTGTATATAAATATATGCTACGTTTCATTACACAGACAGTATATCCCTTGTCAGTAACTGTGATTAAATCACGTTTCATCCATCACTCCCCTCACACTATCCGGGGGGGGGGGGGGCGGACTGTAACGTCTTGGAATGGAAAAGGACTCGCCCAATAAAGGGACTCCATCCTGACCCAGAATGCTAATGGGCCCCCTGGACAAGGATGGTCTGAATGTCACTTAGTTTTAATAGGGCTAGAGCCGGTCTCGATCCTCCTTAGGGTAAGACAGGTCTATGTCACAAGAACAGGATTCTGATAGGTAGAACCTTATCTCTCACTAAAACCACTTTCATATATTCATACGTCAGGATATGTCATTTGCAGCTTGTCAATTTTGATGGATATTACTGTCCGACACCTTATAACGGCCGGTAGCGCGTCTGTCTACTGAACAAAGGGTGCCGGGTTTGATTCCTGGCATGGTAAAATGTGTGTTTACCCTTTCACATTAATGAGTTAATGGTCAGAGGGCTGGTTGTTGTGTCGGTTTTAGATTTATTTTAATACACGACTCGTGTACTGAGATTATCAATCTGTACGGAGACGACATAAAGAGCTGTAGCTTTTTGTTTATATATGTGTGTGCGTGCGTGTGTGTGTGCTGTGTGTGCGTGCTGTGTGTGCATGTGTGTGCGTGCGTGTGTGTGTGCTGTGTGTGTGCATGTGTGTGTGCGTGTGTGTGTGCTGTGTGTGTGCATGCGTGTGTGCGTGTGTTTGTGTTAGGGACTAGGAAGGAAGAATGTTAGAGGTACTCTACTAATCTTTGCATAAAAGGGAAGTAAAAAATAATTTGAGGTAAAACATATTTTGTAAACCCACCTGAAAATCGAAACCCTGATTTCCCCGTCATCAGTAGGCCGGTGTGACATGAGAATTACGCCTTAGACCATTCGACCACTGAAGCGGTTCATTCTTACTTGATTGAAGGAAGTAATATTTATATTTCTTTTGTTTCCCACGCACTTACTACCCCTACACACTACCCCCATAGTTACAATAAGGGGGCGAAGATGAGGAGGGTATACTTTAGATTATGTGCACCCGCATGGTGTAGGCCCAAGGTGGACAAGTGGCGAATTGGCCATGAAAGTGTGGCGAGTTAAGAGTTGCCAGCTCTCACAGTAAAATAAACTGTTTCCTGACGGTGCTTGTTTGTTGTTACTTGATATTCTGCGGTGCTGTTGTTACTTGTATTCTGACGTGCTTGCTTGTTGTTACTTGATATTTCCTGACGGTGCTTGCTTGTTGTTACTTGATATTTCCTGACAGTGCTTGCTAGTTGTTACTTGATATTTCTGACGCTTGCTGTTTTACTGATATTTCCTGACGGTGCTTGCTTGTTGTTACTTGATATTTCTGACATGCTTGCTTTGTTACTTGAATTCTGACGGTGCTTGCTTGTTGTTACTTGATATTTCCTGACAGGCTTGCTTGTTGTCTTGATATTCTGACAGTGTTGTTGTTGTTACTTGATATTTCCTGACAGTGCTTGCTTGTTGTTACTTGATATTTCCTGACAGTGCTTGCTTGTTTACTTGAATTTCTGACGTGCTTGCTTGTGGTACTTATTTCCTGACAGTGCTTGCTTGTTGTTACTTGATATTTCCTGACGGTGCTTGTTGTGGTTACTTGATATTTCCTGACAGTGCTTGCTTGTTGTTACTTGATATTTCCTGACGGTGCTTGCTTGTTGTTACTTGATATTTCCTGACGGTGCTTGCTTGTTGTTACTTGATATTTCCTGACAGTGCTTGCTTGTTGTTACTTGATATTTCCTGACGGTGCTTGCTTGTTGTTACTTGATATTTCCTGACAGTGCTTGCTTGTTGTTACTTGATATTTCCTGACGGTGCTTGCTTGTTGTTACTTGATATTTCCTGACAGTGCTTGCTTGTTGTTACTTGATATTTCCTGCACATCAATGGAAGCTCTCCTCTCTCTGAACGAGTCATTGATGCAACCCTGCCATCCAATATCCCCTCCACTCCCTTCCCCAACAGCTGGTTTCATCCCTGCCTTCACACAAAAGGATTGTTGAATTAGGGATTAAATTGTATTTCAAATTTGAACAATATCCATTATACCCGATTTAGTGGCCACATGGTCTAAGGATTCGCTCTAGCAATAGACTAGACCGTCGATGATGGAGAGATCATGGTTCGATACCAGTCAGATGTACAGAGGGAGGTTTTTACTAAATGGTTTCCCATTCTGTACAAGCAAATGCGGATACACTTCCTCCAAAAGATTGCACCGACCTTATTCCTAATCCATTAGCGTAATTAGTACATAAGCGTATAGGCCGGACGGGTAGTAAGATGTGATGCTAAAAAAAAATTGCTTTTACTAAACTTAGCCAATCTTCATGAGAAATAAATACCAAAAATTTAACAAAATGTTTGGTTCTAAAACCATATAAAGTTTAATCCTATTTTTACTGAGAGCATGCCAAATTTAATTAACTAAGAGCTTTTTCTAGATTAACATCCAGGCAACATTCCGTTTACTGTGGTGTATTATTCATTTATCCTAAATGGAAAATGTTTTAGTAGGATTCAAGCAAGCGTGCCTCAACTGTGTCACGATGAAACAAAAAATTATTTTTTTTAAAAAAAACTTCGCTACGTTGCTAATTTTTTTCATCCTTGTATTTTATTATTCGAACGGTATTTCGTTTTATTTGTGTTCTATTTCCCGTTACGTGCTCTGGTACACAATTAGAGAACTACTTCATAAAATGTTCACACACACAAAAAGGTAAAAATTAATATTGCTTTATTACTTCACATTTTAATTTAAAAACTAATGTTCTGGCAGCCATTCATGAACATTTTAAATAAAGAGACTCTGCTCATTGAAAATCTTTTCTCTCAAGTAAATGTATTTAAATGAAAAATTAAACTCTTACATAAATGATTCCAGCTGTGTGACTATTTACAGTGAC